>JAVJIX010000057.1:3977500-5177500 GCA_036785185.1 Paratrypauchen microcephalus
TGTTGGACACTGGGGCAAATGTTGGACACTGGGGCAAATGTTGGACACTGGGGCAGATGTTGGACACAAACTGATACATTCCTAAAAACTGTGAAAATTACAAATAAACAAAACCACAAAAACAAGAGGTCCAGATACAATCACTAATACGATCATGAGCTGTTTCAGAACAAGTATAAAGCCTGGAACAAATAGTAAAAAGCAAATACAGTGAGGAAAATAAGTATTTGAACACACTGCGATTTTACAAGTTCTCCCACTTACAAATCATGGAGGTCTGAAATTTTCATCGTAGGTGCATGTCCACTGTGAGAGACATAAACAAAAAATCCAGAAATCACAGTGTATGATGTGTGTGTATGTGTGTTTGTGTGTATGTGTTTGTGTGTGTGTGTATGTGTGTATGTTTGTGTGTATGTATGTGTATGTGTATATGTGTATGTGTGTATGTATGTGTATGTGTATGTATAGATGTGTATGTTTGTGTCTATGTACATGTATGTGTGTGTGTGTATGTTTGTGTATGTGTATGTGTATGTGTGTATGTTTGTGTGTATGTATATGTGTGTATGTTTGTGTGTATGTGTATGTGTGTATGTTTGTGTGTGTGTATGTTTGTGTGTATGTTTGTGTGTATGTGTGTATGTTTGTGTGTATGCTTGTGTGTATGTATGTGTGTGTGTGTATGTTTGTGTGTATATTTGTGTGTATGTTTGTGTGTATGTATGTGTGTGTTTGTGTTTATGTGTGTATGTATGTGTGTATGTTTGTGTGTATATATGTGTATGTGTATATGTGTATGTTTGTGTGTATGTGTGTATGTTTGTGTGTGTATGTGTGTATGTTTGTGTGTGTGTATGTTTGTGTGTATGTATGTGTGTAGGTATGTGTATGTGTGTATGTTTATGTGTTTGTGGGTATGTTTGTGTGTGTGTATGTATGTGTATATGTGTATGTTTGTGTGTATGTGTGTATGTTAGTGTGTATGTGTGTATGTTTATGTGTATGTGTATGTTTGTGTGTGTTTGTGTGTATGTTTGTGTCTGTATGTATGCGTGTATGTGTGTGTTTGTGTGTATGTTTGTGTGTGTTTGTGTGTATGTTTGTGTCTATGTATGTATGTGTCTATGTTTGTGTATGTGTGTATGTTTTGTGTGTATGTATATGTGTGTATGTTTGTGTGTATGTGTATGTGTGTATGTTTGTGTGTGTGTATGTATATGTGTGTATGTTTGTGTGTATGTGTGTATGTTTGTGTGTATGCTTGTGTGTATGTTTGTGTGTGTGTGTGTATATTTGTGTGTATGTTTGTGTGTATGTTTCTCTGTATGTATGTATGTGTGTATGTTTGTGTGTATGTTTCTCTGTATGTATGTATGTGTGTATGTTTGTGTGTGTGTATGTGTGTATGTGTGTATGTTTGTGTGTATGTGTGTGTGTTTGTGTGTGTAAATGTGTGTGCAGACATGCATTTATAACATTGCGGGGACCAGAATCTGTACACACACACTCTTACATTACGGGGACCTGCCTCACTTATGGGGACAAAAATCAGATCCTCGTGGCGTAAATCCTTTTTTTATTAGATCAATAATGTGATTTAAAGTTCAGACGGGTTAAATTATGTTTCGGTTAGGGGTTTAGGTTCAGTTTAGGCAAACAGGAAATGACTGGACGTGAATGTGATGTCCCCCGAAAGCACAGAAACGCAGCGTGTGTACGTCAGGTTGTAGAAGGCGAAACTGAAACGGGTGGATGGCTCTTTGAAGCTGCTCGCTGACCGCACAGGGCAGTCGCTCACCAGGAGGAACGAGGGAGGAGGGTGGAGGGGGGCTCTGGAGAGACGGGTGTGAAGTCTGTCATTTGTGTACAGCTGTTTCTTTCATGTCACCAACCCCCCTCTCTCCTTCCTCTACTCTCGCTTCCCCTCCTCCACTCCACTCCTTCTCCCCACTCCTCTCCATCTCTCCCATCCTCCTCTCTCCCCTCAATCCCTCCCTTCCTCTCCTCTACTACTCCTCCACTCTCTGTTCCCCTCCTCTCTTGATTTCCTCTCTCTTCCTCTCTCTCCCCCTGTCCTCCTCATAATCATCTCTCTATCCCCTCAATCCCTTCCTCTCCTCCACTACTCCTCCACTCCCTCTCTTCATCTCCTTCTCTCTTGCCTTCCTCTCCCTCCTCTCTCTTCCTCTGTCCTTACCCCATCTCTCCACCTGTCGTCTCCTCGTCTCCCTCCCTTCTCTACCTCCTGTCTTCCTCTCTCTCCCCCTCCTATCCTTCCATCTTTCCCCATCGTCCCCTCTCCCCTCAATCTCTCCCTTCCTCTCCTCCTCCACTACTTCTCCACTCACTCTGTCCATCTCTCTCCTTACCCCTTCTCTCCACCTGTCGTCTCCTCCTCTCCCTCCTTCTCTACCCCTCTTTCTTCCTCTCTCTCCCCCCGTCCTCCCCATCTCTCCCCATCGTCCTCTCTCTCTCCTTAATCCCTCCCTTCCTCTCCCCCTCTCCTCCAATACTCCTCCCCTCCTTCTCTTCCCCTCCTTCTCTCTCCCTTTCCTCTCCCTCCTCTCTCCTTACCCCATTTCTCCACCATTTGTCTCCTTCCTCTCCCTCCCTTCTCTACCTCCTCTCTCTTCTTGCCTCTCCTCTCAATCCCTCCCTTCCTCTCTTCCTCCTCTCCTCCACTCCCTCTCTTCCCCTCTTTCTCTCTCTCGCCTTCCTCTCCCTCCTCTCTCTTTACCCCCATCTCTCCACGCGTCGTCCCCTCCTCTCCCTCCCTTCTCTACCTCCTCTCTCTTCCTCTTTCTCCTCTCCATCCCTCTCTTCCTCTCCTTCTCCTCTGCTCCTCTACTCCTCTTCTCCCCCTTTTCCCCTTCTTCTCTCTTTCCTTCCTCTCCCTCCCTTCTCTACCCCTCGCTCTTCCTTTCTCTCTCATCCTCTCTCTCTTCTCTCCTTAACTCCTTCCTCCTCTCGCTCCATTCTTTCATTCTTTCTCTCCTTTTTATCTCTCTTTTTTGTCCTCCTTTCTAAATCACGCCACAATCACGTCCTGGGACAAAGACCCACACTGGAGGAGACACCAGGACCTTCTCCCCCTCCTTGTTCTCTCTCTTTTTCTCTCCTCTCTCCTCTCTTTATCACCCCTTCTTCCCTCTTTCCCTCTCTCCATCTCTCCTCCTCCTCCTCCTGACACTCCATTTCTTCCTGCTGGCTGCACTGCGTTTCCAAAACCCTCTGAGGATTTCCATGAAGTCTAGAAAAAACACGACTATAAACCCCAGTGTTGGTTTGGCTTTGATAAAATTAAAATTAAATAGAATAAAAAATAAAATTAAATTTAAATTAAATTTAAAATAAATAGAAAAACACAATAATACATAAATCTGACACCCGTGGATGGATTTATGTTATAATTTGGACATTTTTAATCACAATGTTGATCTAAAAATACTTCATAAAAGAAACAACTAAGGGTTTTCTAATTTCTGCGTTAGCCCAATGGGAGCAGTAGATGTTATCACATTCTGGACTAAAGATGGACTAAACATGGTCCCATTCTGGATTAAACCTGGTCTCATTCTGTGCTAAACCTGGACTAAACGTGGTCTGATTCTGGACTAAACCTGGACTAAACCTGGACCAAACCTGGTCTCATTCTGTACTAAACCTGGACTAAACCTGGACTAAACTTGGTCTCATTGTGGACTAAACATGGTCTCATTCTGGACTAAACCTGGACTAAACCTGGTCTGATTCTGGACTAAACCTGGTCTGATTCTGTACTAAACCTGGTCTCATTCTGTACTAAACTTGGACTAAACCTGGTTTCATTCTGGACTAAACCTGGACTAAACCTGGTTTCATTCTGGACTAAACCTGGACTAAACCTGGTCTGATTCTGGAATAGACCTGGTCTCATTCTGTACTAAACCTGGAATAAACCTGGTCTGATTCTGGACTAAACCTGGTCTGATTCTGGAATAAACCTGGTCTCAATCTGGACTAAACCTGGACTAAACCTGGTCTTATTCTGGACTAAACCTGGTCTTATTCTGGACTAAACCTGGTCTCATTCTGGACTAAACCTGGTTTCATTCTGGATTAAACCTGGACTAAACCTGGACTAAACCTGGTTTCATTCTGGACTAAACCTGGACTAAACCTGGTCTCATTCTGGACTAAACCTGGTCTCATTCTGGACTAAACCTGGTCTCATTCTGGACTAAACCTGGACTAAACCTGGTCTCATTCTGGACTAAACCTGGTCTCATTCTGGACTAAAACTGGTCTCATTCTGGACTAAACCTGGTCTCATTCTGGACTAAAACTGGTCTCATTCTGGACTAAACCTGGTCTCATTCTGGACTAAACCTGGTCTGATTCTGGACTAAACCTGGACTAACCTGGTCTCATTCTGGACTAAACCTGGACTAAACCTGGTCTCATTCTGGACTAAACCTGGTCTCATTCTGGACTAAAACTGGACTAAACCTGGTCTCATTCTGGACTAAAACTGGTCTCATTCTGGACTAAACCTGGTCTCATTCTGGACTAAACCTGGACTAAACCTGGTCTCATTCTGGACTAAACCTGGACTAAACCTGGTCTCATTCTGGACTAAACCTGGACTAAACCTGGTCTCATTCTGGACTAAACCTGGACTAAACCTGGTCTGATTCTGGACTACACCTGGTCTGATTCTGTACTAAACCTGGTCTCATTCTGTACTAAACCTGGACTAAACCTGGTCTCATTCTAGACTAAACCTGGACTAAACCTGGTCTGATTCTGGACTAAGCCTGGACTAAACCTGGTCTGATTCTGGACTAGACCTGGTCTCATTCTGTACTAAACCTGGACTAAACCTGGTCTGATTCTGGACTAAACCTGGTCTGATTCTGGAATAAACCTGGTCTCAATCTGGACTAAACCTGGACTAAACCTGGTCTTATTCTGGACTAAACCTGGTCTCATTCTGGACTAAACCTGGTTTCATTCTGGATTAAACCTGGACTAAACCTGGACTAAACCTGGTTTCATTCTGGACTAAACCTGGACTAAACCTGGTCTCATTCTGGACTAAACCTGGTCTCATTCTGGACTAAACCTGGTTTCATTCTGGACTAAACCTGGACTAAACCTGGTCTCATTCTGGACTAAACCTGGTCTCATTCTGGACTAAACCTGGACTAAACCTAGTCTGATTCTGGACTAAACCTGGTCTCATTCTTTACTAAACCTGGTCTCATTCTGGACTAAACCTGGTCTCATTCTGGACTAAACCTGGTCTCATTCTGGACTAAACCTGGACTAAACCTGGTCTCATTCTGGACTAAACCTGGACTAAACCTGGTCTCATTCTGGACTAAACCTGGACTAAACCTGGTCTCATTCTGGACTAAACCTGGACTAAACCTGGTCTCATTCTGGACTAAACCTGGTCTCATTCTGGACTAAACCTGGTCTCATTCTGGACTAAACCTGGACTAAACCTGGTCTCATTCTGGACTAAACCTGGACTAAACCTGGTCTCATTCTGGACTAAACCTGGACTAAACCTGGTCTCATTCTGGACTAAACCTGGACTAAACCTGGTCTCATTCTGGACTAAACCTGGACTAAACCTGGTCTCATTCTGGACTAAACCTGGACTAAATCTGGTCTCATTCTGGATTAAACCTGGACTAAACCTGGTCTCATTCTGGACTAAACCTGGACTAAACCTGGTCTCATTCTGGACTAAACCTGGACTAAACCTGGTCTCATTCTGGACTAAAACTGGTCTCATTCTGGATTAAACCTGGACTAAACTTGGACTAAACCTGGTTTCATTCTGGACTAAACCTGGACTAAACCTGGACTAAACCTGGACTAAACCTGGTTTCATTCTGGACTAAACCTGGACTAAACCTGGTCTCATTCTGGATTAAACCTGGACTAAACTTGGACTAAACCTGGTTTCATTCTGGACTAAACCTGGACTAAACCTGGTTTCATTCTGGACTAAACCTGGACTAAACTTGGACTAAACCTGGTTTCATTCTGGACTAAACCTGGACTAAACCTGGTCCCATTCTGGACTAAACCTGGTCCCATTCTGGACTAAACCTGGTCTTATTCTGTACTAAACCTGGACTAAAAGTGGTCTCACTGTGGACTAAACCTGTTCTCGTTCTGGACTAAACCTGAAAAAAAAGTGGAAAGCAAAATAAAAAACAGATAGCTACAAATCAGTGGATCAAAAGATTTTTATTTTATTATTATTATTTTTTTTCAAAGAGAGAATATAGATGGTTTTAAAACACAAATGACGAAAGCAGCAGAATTTCTAACGTTATAGAGGCTCAGTCCAGTCCAGGTCCAGACTCTGTTTATTTTCCTCGTTTGGATCATTACGGCTCTTTGTTGACGGTAAACAAACGGCTCCCTGAAGCCCGAGTCCATGAACACTTCAGACCGACATGTCACAGCTCCAATTTAGCAACAATTAACACCAGCGCAGAGAGCACCTGAGACGAGGACGGGCATCTGGAGGAATTAGGCTCAGAGAGGGAAGGAGGGATGGAGGGATGGAGGGATGGCAGGAGTCCAGAGGGAAGGAGGAGGAGAGGTCCAGGGGGAGAAGGTCCTGGTGTCTCCTCTAGTGTGGGTCTTTGTTCCAGGACCAGATGTGGTGCGATTTAGAAAGGGAGGACAAAATAGAGAGAGAAAGAGAGAGACAGTGGGAGAGATGGAGAGAGAGCGAGAGCCAGAGAGAGAGTAAGCAGCACCAAGTTCCTGCACATCTCTGAGGACTTCTCCTAGTCAAAGAACGCTGCATCACTGGCCAGAAAAGCCCACCAGCAACTCTACTTCCTCCACAAGCTGAAGAGAGCCGGAGCCAGAGCTTTAAAAAGACCACGTAAACACTTAATTCCTACTGAAAATGATTATTAGGAATGAAGGTTAATTTTTTTCCTTCACCCTGGACACTTCATCCAGCTCCTCCGGGGAGACTCCAAGGCGTTCCCAGGCCAGCCGGGAGACATAGTCCCTCCAGCGTGTCCTGGGTCTTCCCCGGGGCCTCCTCCCGGTGGGACGTGCCCGGAACACCTCCCGAGGGAGGCGTCCAGGAGGCGTCCGGAACAGACGCCCGAGCCACCTCAGCTGCTCATTGTGCACTAAACCTGGTCTCAATCTAGACTAAACCTGGACTAAACCTGGACTAAACCTGGTCTCATTCTCGACTAAACCTGGACTAAACCTGGACTAAACCTGGTCTCAATCTGGACTAGACCTGGTCTCATTCTGGACTAAACCTGGACTAAACCTGGTCTCATTCTGGACTAAACCTGGACTAAACCTGGTCTCAATCTGGACTAAACCTGGACTAAACCTGGTCTCTATTTGGACTAAACTTGGACTAAACCTGGACTAAACCTGGTCTCATTCTGGACTAAACCTGGTCTCATTCTGGACTAAACCTGGTCTCAATCTGGACTAAACCTGGACTAAATCTGGACTAAACCTGGTCTCAATTTGGACTAAACCTGGACTAAACCTGGACTAAACCGGGCCTAAACCTGGACTAAACCTGGACTAAACCTGGTCTCAATCTGGACTAAACCTGGTCTCATTCTGGACTAAACCTGGACTAAACCTGGTCTCATTCTGGACTAAACCTGGACTAAACCTGGTCTCTTCTGGAGTGTGTGGTTTATTCCGATTTTAAAGCCATCCATCCATTTTCTTCCTCTTATCCAGGGCAACAGTCTAAGCAGGAACTCCCAGACTTCCTTGACCCCAGACACTTCCTCCAGCTGCTCTGGGGGGACCCCAAGGCGTTCCCAGGTCAGCCGGGAGACATAAGCCCTATTCAGACGGGATTAGTTTTCCAGGGGGATGTAGAGTAATGTGGGTTTATCACAGGACCTCTGTAATATAAATGACCCCATTCACACAGGACAAGAAATGTCCGTAATATTCATTTGACATGGGAGGAGTTTGTTTACGCTCTGCCGTCACGTATTCGTCGCCGTGCATGTCACTTCCGTTGCGTAATACATTTTTTATTCAATTATGGCGAAATATTAGCGAACTATGCAAATTATTGCCCATAATCAGGACTAATAGAGCATACATGACCTAAAACAAGCAGAAGTTTTATACCTCTTGGGCTTTTTCATTGGTCGATGTGTGCGAGAGTACCGGTAGATCATTTTGTTTGCCGGCAAAACAAAGCGCTTCAAGCTCCTCCATGTTTGAAAATTGCAGTAAATTATTTCTTTAAACGGATGTGACGAAATATTACATACATCTTTACCGAGGGTCGCATTCCCACAGGATTAATATTACCTATGGTAATTCCTCCAGACCGTTTTACAGAAGGTGAAACTCGCTGTAAATTTCACAGACATACTCCGTTATGTTTACGGACATGGCGCGTTCAGACAGGACTAAATTCCCTGGTAATTATTACTTCACCCCATAAAACTAATCCCGTCCGAACAGGGCTATAGTCCCTCCAGCGTGTCCTGGGTCTTCCCCAGGGCCTCCTCCCGGTGGGACATGCCCGGAACACCTCCCAAGGGAGGCGTCTGGAACAGACGCTCGAGCCACCTCAGCTGCTCCTCTCAACGTGGAGGAGCAGCGGCTCTACTCCGAACTCCTCCTGTGTGACTGAGCTCCTCACCCTATCTCTAAGGGAGCGCCCAGCCACTCTGCGGAGGAAACTCATTTCGGCTCGTCCTTTCGGTCATTACTGATTTTAAAGCCGATTTAATTTATTCTTTGATGATGTAAATGTTTATTCTTCTTAAAAATAATTCTGGTCGTTCGGCGCTCGTTGGGTCGTCCTTCTGACGCGATGACACACTGCGAGATGGCGGCCCGGAGCGAACATTGGTCTCGAACCGAAACAATTATTTTAATAAGTTCGCTAGAAGAACTACAATCTTCTAATCCTTAATAACTGTAAGGCACTTTGTGTTACATTTTTTGTATGAAAAGCGCTTTATAAATATTGTTTGATTGAGTGATTGATACAAATAATGAAAAGAGTGGATGGAAAATATAAAAACACGAACCAAACCGAGATGACAAACGCCGGTAGCAGCTGAAGTTTGAGTTTTTTTCTGGTCGACATAAATATGACCCGCCACAAGAAAATCACATGTCGGCATTCGTAAAACCGAGAAAATCACATTTAAAGTTTTCTTTTTTTTTCAAAATTTGTGATTTTCGTTTTTTTGCAGAATGTAAATATAAATAAATCCGTTCGCGCCCCTGTCCAATCAGAACCCTTCCCGACCCCCAGACGTTTAAATAAAGAAGGAAGGAATTAAATAAAGCCGATTTAACGTGTTTTCCATGTAAACCTCAATTCGGAATTATTATTTCCATGTAAACTCAAAGAAGAATGATTTAATTCTAAACTATTTAATCCGGAACAATGAATTCAGAATCAAAAAACATCATCTAAACGTGTCCATTGACAGTTCCAGGGCTGAAATTATCCAAATGATTCTAATAAAAGTGTGTGGAATTTAAAAAAAAAACACAGTGGAGCACTTCCTTCCTGTATTACCACATGATGACATCACCAGGTGGAACAGTTTGAGAGAAAAAGTCATCTTAAATATGCAGGATTTGTGCGTTAAATGACAAATCCAGGTATAATTATGACAAAGAAACATTATAATAAAAGAAAACAGCATAATACGAGCTCTTTAAACATCTCCAGCGACTCTCAAATTAATTCAAAATAAAAAAAAAAGACGTTTGAATAACTTACACTTTGAAAAATATAATGCAAAAATATAGGATGTGATTGAAAACGTATTCTTTTGTGTGTTCTTTTTAATTACAGGAGGTTTTATCCTTTCGCTCCTGCACCTTTTTAATCAAACAGAACAGTTTCAATCAGGCTCCATCTCTCCACATTACACAGGCTCAGATGGAGTGTTTTCTTTTTCTTTTTTACCTTAAAGTCGTTAAAAGTCTTCCAGTTTAAACATGGGATTGTAATATTCCCGCGTTTGAACCGTTCCATTTGAAGTCATTGGGAGACTGTATTTGCATTTGAGCGCTTTGATTCACCGACACTTCAAACATATTTATTTCACTGGGTCCAGAGCACTAATTATTCAGTCTGGTGTAAGTTTTCTTTTCTCAGTGCACTCTCGTAAGTTTTCCGTCTACTCGGTTCCATGGAGAGGTTATTGCTTCGTCTGGAATGTTCCGCGGTGTAGCATTAAACTGGGGCGATGGGGTCTTAGTTGACGAAAATTTGCCCAATTATTCAATCCAGATTATAAGAAATGAAGAATTTGACGTATTTTCAATATGTAAAACAATAAACAATTCAATGATTAATTACGTGTCTCTTGTCTCACTTCGTCAAATTCTCTTTTAGCGTGTTCAAACTGAAATAAGGGGAAAATACAAGTATACTACTTCCTGAGTGTAACAATAACTACTCTAACAAAGCATTTAGCAACATACCAGTTTAAAAAGTACCAGGATTCGTTAAGTTCAGTTAAGCCAAATTTATTCACCTGACAATGTTTCTAAAACAGATGCATCTGGGTGTCCGGGTCCCTGAGAACAATCTAGTGTGTTCCACACGAGGCACCGCTGGAGGACAACACATACCCCCGGGCGTCCAGTATTAAAATATTACAACTCATGAATATGTAAAATCTGAAATATGCAGAAGCGTTGCTAACTCCTCCTCAACTTTTGTCAACGGTTGTGTTCCTTATATGGGGTTTCTTATTTCATCTTGGCCGCATGCATTGTCAAAAGGAGAAGTTCACTTTTCATAGCTGTATGTTTCCTGTAAAAAAACACAGAAGCTCACCGGAAGCGTGGTGAGCGTTACCACGGAGACAGGGGAAATTTCAGTCTGCTTTTACAAGAACTGATTCTGCTTTCTGAGACAGGAAACCTCCACCCGCTGCACATTTGCAAATGAGCACACAATATGTAGAGTAAAGGCAACTGTTGATTTCTTAGAAGTGTCAAACTTAAAGTAAAAAAATATCAAACTCTTCAGAAACCAGCAGAAAGCAGAAGTGAGTGAGCTGAAGAGTTGGGATTTTTCATAGTGCTGTCTGGGGATTAAAAAAATGTATCTAATTAATTACAGGATTTGTAATTAATGAATCGAATTAATCGCATTTTAAAAGTGTGAGTGAGCGATCGATCGATTGAAACGAACCCACTTTGCGATTGAGTTTGTCAGTTTTCAAGTGGTCGCTTTGCTCATTCGTTTCCCAAATTCTGTGACCGTGGTTTGTTGGTTTGTTGGTTTATTGGTTTGGTGGTTTGGTGGTTTGTTGGTTTATTGGTTTGGTGGTTTCTTGGTTTGGTGGTTTGGTAGTTTGGTGCTTTGTTGGTTTGGTGGTTTGGTAGTTTGGTGCTTTGTTGGTTTGTTGGTTTATTGGTTTGGTGGTTTGTTGGTTTATTGGTTTGGTGGTTTCTTGGTTTGGTGGTTTGGTAGTTTGGTGCTTTGTTGGTTTGGTGGTTTGTTGGTTTGGTGGTTTGGTGGTTTGGTGCTTTGTTGGTTTGGTGGTTTGGTGGTTTGGTGCTTTGTTGATTTGGTGGTTTGGCGGTTTGTTGGTTTGGTGGTTTGGTGCTTTGTTGGTTTGGTGGTTTGGTGGTTTGGTGGTTTGGTGGTTTGGTGGTTTGGTGGTTTGTTGGTTTGGTGGTTTTGTGGTTTGTTGTTTTGGTGGTGTGTTGGTTTGGTGGTTTGTTGGTTTGGTGGTTTGTTGGTTTGGTGGTTTGTTGGTTTGGTGGCTTGTTGGTTTGGTGGTTTGGTGGTTTGGTGGTTTGGTGGTTTGTTGGTTTGGTGGCTTGTTGGTTTGGTGGCTTGTTGGTTTGGTGTTTTGGTGTTTTGGTGAAGTGCGCTCACACTCGCTCTATCACCGGTAACGATGGAACTTGTCCGGACGTGTTTATCATTCAAATTATCCATCAGGCTGGAGCAGCTTCGGTGATCAGAAAATTATTTTTGACAAAAGCTCCAAATCACGGCGTTCTTGTTGATCGTCCCGTCTTCGTTCTTTTTATAAATAAACTTGCCGTTCAAAGGCCCTGGCAGCGATTTGCTCACCGCAAGCCAAATTTAAAATGCGCATTGAATTGCTGCTCATAATAAATTGTGTTAATTTTTATAACGGGTTAATTTGCAGTGTAATTAATTAATCTAATTAACGCGTTAAACTGACAGTCCTAATTTTTTGGTATTTATTTGTAAAAAGTTATATTAAACTCATAATTCACAAGTTGAATCTGTCTTTATACATACACTATATTGCCAAACTCGCATATGAACTCCAGTGACATCCCATTCTTAATCCAGAGGGTTTAATATGACGTCAGTCCTTTGCAGCTGTAACGGCTTCAGCTCTTCTGGGAAGGCTGTCCACAAGGTTTAAGAATGTGTTTATGAGAATCTTTGACCACTCTTCCAGGAGTGCATTTGTGTGGTCACACACTGGTGTTGGACAAGAAGAAGTCTCGGCTCTAATTCATCCCAAAGGCGTTCTATCGGGCAGCGTAGTTAGCATTCGCATATCTCGTCTCGATTCGTATCACTGCGCTCAAGTTAGCTGCCTGTTGCCTGTTCACTCGTAAACTTCCCCTTACGGCGGACCACATCTGTCGTTCACTTCCGCCAAAGGTTAACAGGCTAATAATAAGTAATAGGCGCGCAGTGATACGAATCAAGACGAGATATGTGAATGCTAACAACGCTGCTGGATGTTTCGTGGACAAATGTTTGGGACACAAATATATATCACCTTTTGGACAAATGTTTTGTTTTGAGAAGAAAAACTAGCTTTTTTACGAGTCCCCGCGAACTCACTGGAACTAATTACCTGAGCTCCAGAACGCGAGCAGAACCGGGCTGAGCACAAACTGTCAGAGGTAAGCCGGTGTTACCGCACGTAACTTATAAAATAAGGTCGTTTTCACACCAGGAAAGTCCGATAGTTCACTTGCTTTGGTCCGGACCAATTTTTTTAAAATTATTTTTTATTTTGGTGCGGTTCACTTTCACACTGCATTTTTTTTGTAAGTGGATCAACATCTATAAACAAAACCATGTGTGCTGAGGTCGCTCAGCCATTGGACAGAAATGAGCCGTGTCCAAACACGCAAAGGAGAATCATGGCGTTGCTGTTTTCAATGTCGTCATAGCGATATGGTTTGCTCAGTTTTTACAGTTCGCACAAATGTTTGAGCAGCATCGTGATGTTTACACTATTTTACAATCAATTTACAAACGACGAAGACACAGGGCAAGACAGCTACGGAGGACAGCGCTCATGTGAGCATCAAGTTCTGACTCTTGTTCTTCACGCAAAACATAAGTAAGCTTCGTAAGTTTAATTTAGTTTCGTTTCGTCAGCCTCGATTTCCCATAATGCTCGACATACAACGGGAGCTCGTTAAGTACAAAAAGCCAACTTGTGTCGGATCGAGTCCGGTCTGCATTCTCACCTCAAACGAACCGCACCAGGATTCGAATGGAACTGTGCCGAGACCGAGCTTTTTAGGTGGTCTCGGTTCGCTTGTTTGCTCCGGATCGAGATTTTTGGTTTTTATTCACACCAGAACAAAAGGTCCGAATCAAAGGAGCAAATGAACTCTGGTTCATTTTAAACAAACCAAACAAGGCAGGTGTGAAAACGACCTTAGATGGAAACCCATACAGATTAAAAAAAACAACAAAAAACGCACTACACCTTTAACAGTTAAGGCCGGTGTGGTGTCTTGCTCAAGAGCACACCGACAGTATGCAGTCCCTCTGGCAGGTGTTGAACCCCAAACCTCGGGCTGCAGTCAGGGTAACCTCATTAAAACCCGTCAGTGTCTCAGTCTCTCGTGTTTGGACTAATCTCTTCTTTTTTTCACACATATTTTGACATTCTTGTTTGCAGCTTTGTGGTCGTGGTGACACAAACGAACACCTCTCTCTCTCTCTCTCCCTCTCTTTCTCTCTTTCTCTCTACTTTTTCTTTCTCTCTCTCTTTCTCTGTCTCTCTGCTTTTTCTTTCTCTTTCTCTCCCTCTCTCTCTGCTTTTTCTTTTCTCTCTCTCTCTCTCTCTGCTTTTTCTGTCTCTTTCTCTCCCTCACTCTCTGCTTTTTCTTTCTTTCTCTCTCTCTCTGCTTTTTCTGTCTCTTTCTCTCCCTCTCTCTGCTTTTTCTTTCTCTCTCTCTCTGCTTTTTCTGTCTCTTTCTCTTTCTCTCCCTCTCTCTCTCTGCTTTTCCTTTCTCTCTCTCTCTCTCTGCTTTTTCTGTCTCTTTCTCTCCCTCTCTCTCTGCTTTTTCTTTCTTTCTCTCTCTCTCTCTCTCTCTGCTTTTTCTGTCTCTTTCTCTCCCTCTCTCTGCTTTTTCTTTCTCTCTCTCTCTCTGCTTTTTCTGTCTCTTTCTCTTTCTCTCCCTCTCTCTCTCTGCTTTTTCTTTCTCTCTCTCTCTCTCTCTGCTTTTTCTGTCTCTTTCTCTCCCTCTCTCTCTGCTTTTTCTTTCTTTCTCTCTCTCTCTCTCTCTCTGCTTTTTCTTTCTCTTTCTCTTTCTCTCTCTCTCTCTCTCTGCTTTTTCTGTCTCTCTCCCTCTCTCTCTCTGCTTTTTCTTTCTCTTTCTCTTTCTCTCCCTCTGCTCTCTCTGCTTTTTCTTTCTCTCTCTCTCAACCACTCTCTCCTCCTCACTGTTTCTTAGTCTCTATCTCGCCTTCCCTTTTCATCACCCTCATTTATTTTTCTTATCTCTTCTATTCTCTCTCTCTCTCTTTTTCATCCCCACCTCTCAACCCGTTTTTCTCTCTCTCTCTCTCTATTTCTATTTTTTCCATATTTGTCTCTCCTCTTTTCTCTCCATCTCTCTGTCATCTCCCTCTGTCTTTAATCTTTCTCTCTAGCCCCTCTCTCCCTCTTTCTTCTCGCAATCTCTCTCTCTCGATCTTCTCAGCTTCTTCCTCTCTTTTTTATCTCTCTCCCTCCTTTCATACACATTAGTATAGCGAGACATTGTTCCCCCTCTCTCGTCTGTCTCTCTCTCTCTCTCTCTCTCTATTCCTAATTTTTCAATATTTGTCTCGCATTGTGTGTCTCTATACCCTCCCTCCCTCTGCCTTTAATCTTTCTCTCTTCCCCTTTCTCCCTCTTTCTTCTCGCAATCTCTCTCATCTTCTTTTTCCCTTAGCTTTTTCCTCTCTTTTATTCTCTCTCTCTCTCTCTCTCTATGTCTCTATACTGAGACACTGTTAGCCCCTCTCTCCTCTCTCTCTCTCCCTCTCTCATTCTCTCTTCCCTCCCTTCTTTCATAAACATTAGTGTACTGAGATTATGATCGCTGGACTCCTTTTTCTCTCCCTCTCTCTCTTACCTTTCTTTCCTCCTCTCATCTCCCTCCCTCCCTTCTTTCCTGCACAATTGTATACTGGAACTCCTTTCTCTCTACCCTCTCTCCCTCTCTCTTCATTCCCTTCTTTCATCCATATTAATATACCCGGCATTGTTACCCCCCCTCCCTCTCTCCCTCTCCTCCCTCTTTCCTACTCTCTCTCCATCCTCTCTTTCCTCCTCTTTTCTCTCTCCTCCCTCCCTTCTTTCATACACATTTGCATACTGGGATGTCGTTGGCTCTCCTCCCTCTTTCCTCCTCTCTCTCCATTCTCTCCTCCCTCTCTCTTCATTCCCTTCTTCCATACATATTAATATACTGGGATATTGTTTGCTCTCTCTCTCCCTCTCTTCCTCCATCTCTTTTCTCTCCCTCCCTTCCATACATATTAATATACTATTTTGTTTGCTTTCTCTCCATCCTCTCTTTCCTCCCTGTCATCTCTCTCCCTCCATTCTTTCCTGCACAATAGTATACTAGGACATTATTATCACTGGACTCCTTTTTCTCTCCCTCTCTCTCTTCCCTCTCTTTCCTCCTCTCTTCTCTCTCCGTCCCTTCTTTCATACACATTTGCATACTGGGACGTTGTTAGCTCTCCTCCCTCTTTCCTCCTCTCTCTCCATCCTCTCTTTCCTCCTCTCTTCCTCTCTCCCTCCCTTCTTTCCTGCACAATAGTATACTGGGACTTCTTTCTCTCTCCATCCTCTCTTTCCTCCTCTCTTCCTCTCTCCCTCCCTTCTTTCCTGCACATTAGTATACTGGGACATTGTTATGGCTGGACACCTTTCTCTCTTCCTCTCTTTCCTCCCTCTCTCCCTCCCTCTTCATTCCCTTCTTTCATACACATTTGCATCCTGGGACGTTGTTAGCTCTCCTCCCTCTTTCCTCCTCTCTCTCCATCCTCTCTTTCCTCCTCTCATCCTCTCTCCCTCCTTTCTTTCCTGCACAATAGTATACTGGGACTCCTTTCTCTCTCCTCCCTCTTCTCCTCCCTCTCTTTTCTCTCCCTCCATTTTCCCATACACATTAGTATACACGCTCTCTCTCTTCCTCTCTCTCCTCCCTCTCTCCCTCTCTCTTCATTCCCTCCTTCCATACACATTAGTATACTGGGACGCTCTCTCTCTTCCTCTCTCTCCTCCCTCTCTCCCTCTCTCTTCATTCCCTCCTTCCATACACATTAGTATACTGGGGCGCTCTCTCTCTTTCTCTCTTTCCTCCATCTTCTCATCCCTCTCTTTTCTCTCCCTCCATTTTTCCACACACATTAGTATACTGGGACATTGTTATCGGTGGACTCCTTTCTCTCTTTCTCTCTCTCCTCCCTCTCTCCTTCTCTCTTCATTCCCTTCTTCCATACACATTAGTATACTGGGATGCTCTCTCTACCTCTCTCCTCCCTCTCTTTTCTCTCCCTCCCTTCTTCCATACACATTAGTATACTGGGACGCTCTCTCTCTTCCCCTCTCCTCTCTCTCTTTTCTCTCCCTCCCTTCTTCCATACACATTAGTATACTGGGACGCTCTCTCTCTTCCTCTCTCCTCCCTCTCTTTTCTCTCCCTCCCTTCTTCCATACACATTAGTATACTGGGACGCTCTCTCTCTTCCTCTCTCCTCCTCCCTCTCACCTCTCTCCCTCCCTTCTTCCATACACATTAGTATACTGGGACGCTCTCTCTCTTCCTCTCTCCTCCCTCTCTTTTCTCTCCCTCCCTTCTTCCATACACATTAGTATACTGGGACACTCTCTCTTCCTCTCTCTTCCTCCCTCTCTTTTCTCTCCCTCCCTTCTTCCATACACATTAGTATACTGGGACACTCTCTCTTCCTCTCTCTTCCTCCCTCTCTTTTCTCTCCCTCCCTTCTTCCATACACATTAGTATACTGGGACGCTCTCTCTCTTCCTCTCTCCTCCCTCTCTTTTCTCTCCCTCCTTTCTTCCATACACATTAGTATACTGGGACATTGTTATCGGTGGATGGGGTGTGAAGGGGGACACAGCCGGTTTGTTGGTGGTAATTTAACACCTCAGGAGAAGGACCTAAGGTGTGGGAGCAGCCGGAGGAAATTAGAAATATTCAGCAAAAAGAATGAATAAACGTAATACTGAAAGGACATCAGTGACAGGACGTTATCGTGTTGGTTTTAAATTATACTTAGGTCATTCTCGCTTTGTGAAGTTTGGGTTTCTAATCAACAAAATGTCCCTTCTTCAAAATGACCACACGAATAGACACCAGTAATAACACTACAGCTAATTCACACCAAGGCAGAAAACAAAACAAACACATATTTGGGTATTATGAAAATGACACCACCATGTAACTTTTAGCCAAAAAACACACTTTTATTCCACTGAAAAACATGCAATTCTCGTCTAGAGGTAGTTTATTTTACGATAACTTGTCAAATGATCTTGCTGCATGGACAGATAATTTCACTACTTTTAAGTCATTTTCTGATGTTTTTATCTTAAATTTTCTCCAAGCTTTCTTACACTTTTTATATCAAATATAGTAGAGGACTTTCCAGAGACCTTCCAGAAGAAACACTTTGAGGGAATGACATATTATGATTTGATTATGATTATGAAAATGACTTATTTTATAAAGCCCATGTAACTTAGCCAAAAAACAAAACAAAAAACAAAAAAAACACTTTTATTCCACTGAAAAACATGTGTTCTCCGTTGCAGTTCTAGTCTGGAGGTAGTTTATTTTAAGATAACTTGTCAAAAATTATCTGCATGACAGATAATTTCACTACTTCTAAGTCATTTTCTAATAGATTTAGGTGTTTATATCTTGAATTTTGGCCAAGCCTTTTTGCAGTGTACAGACTTTTAAAATCAAATATGGCAGAGGACTTTCCAGAGACCTTCCAGAAGAAACACTTCGAGGGAATGGCCTATTATGATTTGGGTATTATGAAAATGACTAGTTCTGGATGACTTATTTTATAAAGCACCACCATGTAACTTTTAGCCAAAAAAATACTCTTTTATTCCACTGAAAAACATGTGTTCTCCGATGCAATTCTAGTCTGGAGGTAATTTATTTTACGATAACTTGTCAAGTAAAATGATCTTACTGCATGGACAGATAATTTCACTACTTTTAAGTCATTTTCTGATAGATTTAGGTGTTTTTATCTTAAATTTTCTCCAAGCTTTCTTGCACTTTTTATATCAAATATGGTAGAGGACTTTCCAGAGACCTTCCAGAAGAAACACTTTGAGGGAATGGCCTATTATGATTTGGGTATTATGAAAATGACTTATTTTATAAAGCCTATGTAACTTAGCCAAAAAACAAAACAAAAAACGAAAAAACACTTTTATTCCAATGAGAAACATGTGTTCTCTGTTGCAATTCTAGTCTTCAGGTAATTTATTTTAAGATAACTTGTCAAGTAAAATGATCTTGCTGCATGGACAAATAATTTCACTACTTTTAAGTTATTTCTAATAGATGTAGATGTTTTTATCTTATATTTTGGCAAAGCCTTCTTGCAGTGTATAGATTTTTATATCAAATATGGCAGAGGACTTTCCAGAGACCTTCCAGAAGAAACACTTTGAGGGAATGGGCTTTTATGATTTGGGTATTATTACTGGGTATTGGGACTGGTTCTGACTGAATTATTTTATAAAGCACCACCATGTAATTTTTAGCCAAAAAATACTCTTTTATTCCACTGAAAAACATGTGTTCTCCGTTGCAATTCTCGTCTAGAGGTAGTTTATTTTAAGAGAACTTGTCAAGTAAAATGATATTGCTGCATGGACAGATAATTTCACTACTTTTAAGTCATTTTCTGATAGATTTAGGTGTTTTTATCTTAAATTTTCTCCAAGCTTTCTTGCACTTTTTCTATCAAATATGGCAGAGGACTTTCCAGAGACTTTCCAGAAGAAATACTTTGAGGAAATGGCCCATTACGAGCCCATAAAGGGTTGCTCAAACATGTGTGAATGAGACAAAACACAACTGGGTGTGTTTTTGACAAGGTAACAACATTCTACCGTGCCTTAAAGCTCACAAGAGTCAACCTTGGATAATACAGGACCTTTAACAACAATTAGCCGCCTTTTTTTCCTCTCACAAATATTATCTGAACATCGTCTTCAGTGAACCATCGTGGGAACACTTACCTCTGTCTGTGCCCATACAAAGCCTGGAGTTTTATAATGGAGCAGAGACTCTGGAGCCGCCTAAGTGTCTGTGCCCAGGGCCAGGAGCTCCCTGCTGGGCTGTAATCTGATCAGCGCACCCAAAACTACGGTGATCATTTCAGCGAATGAGACGTGTAGCCCCCCCATCGGCGCTGGCTTCTCCGCGCAGGCTAACGATCTAGCTTACGAGCGCACTGGAGGGGAGAGGACCTGAATAGTGCTTAAGGGACTCTTTAATATCGAGTGCAATGGGAAGTAATTGTAGTAAATCGGCGAGCAGGGTACGGCCGTGCTGTTATCATATCATTTGCTCTCATTAATAGAACAGAAGTGGATAAGGCCCTGATTTGGAGTTAAAAGGGCTCTAGTGATTGTCAGTGGTACTGTGCATATGCAATCCATTAATATGATAAACGACGGAATCTGCATATAGGGAATTTTGTGGTGTAATTTTTAGAGATTTCTGACCATGAACCAAAAAAAATTTAAAAATTGGACAGTTTTCCAGCAATGATCCATGGACTAAACCAGCTCTAAACCAGGACAAAATGGAGCAGAGGAGCAGAGGAAAGGGCCAGAGGAGCAGAAGATGCAGAGGAGAGGGTCAGAGGAGGAGAGGAGAAGGTCAGATGGAAAGGAGGATGCAGAGGGGAGGGTCAGATGGAGCAGAGAAGAGGAGGAGACGGTGAGAGTGGCAGAGGAGAAGGTCAGATAGAGAGGAGAGGGTCAGAGGAGGAGAAGATGGAGAGGAGAGGGTCAGAGGAACACAGGAGAGGGTCAGAGGAGGTGAGGAGAAGGTCAGATGGAGAGGAGGATGCAGAGGAAAGGGTCAGATGGAGCAGAGAAGAGAAGGAGACGGTGAGAGTGGCAAAGGAGGAAGCAGAAGATGGAGATGAGAGGGTCAGAGGAGCACAGGAGAGGGTCAGAGGAGGAGAGGAGAAGGTCAGATGGAGAGGAGGATGCAGAGGAGAGGGTCAGAGGAGCAGAGAAGAGGAGGAGAGGGTCAGAGTGGGAAAGGAGAAGGTCAGATGAGAGGAGGATGCAGAGGAGAGGGTCAGATGAAGAGGAGGATGCAGAGGAAAGGGTCAGATGGAGCAGAGAAGAGAAGGAGAGTGTCAGAGCGGCAAAGGAGAAGGTCAGATGGAGAGGAGAGGGTCAGAGGAGAAGGTCAGATGGAGAGGAGAAAGGCAGAGGGGAGGGTCAGATGGAGCAGAGAAGAGGAGGAGAGGGTCAGAGGAGGAGAGGAGAAGGTCAGATGGAGAGGAGAGGATGCAGAGGAAAGGGTCAGATGGAGCAGAGGAAGAGGAGGAGAGGGTCAGATGGAGAGGAGGATGCAGAGGAGAAGGTCAGATGGAGAGGAGGATGCAGAGGAGAGGGTCAGATGGAGAGGAAGATGCAGAGGAGAAGGTCAGATGGAGAGGAGGATGCACAGGAGAGGGTCAGATGGAGGAGAGGAGAAGGTCAGATGGAGAGGAGAGATGCAGAGGGGAGGGCCAGATGGAGCAGAGAAGAGGAGGAGAGGGTCAGAGTGGCAAAGAAGAAGGTCAGATGGAGAGGAGAGGGTCAGATGGAGCAGAAGATGCAGAGGAGGTGGTCAGAGGAACACAGGGGAGGGTCAGATGGGCAGAGAAGGTCAGATGGAGAGGATGCAGAGGAGAGGGTCAGATGAAGAAGAGGATGCAGAGGAGAGGGTCAGATGAAGCAGTGTAAAAGATAAATTTAAATTCCTACTTTTGTCAGTAGAAAATCCCTACTATCTGCACACATTAACTTAAAATCATGTTTTCGATTCCATGAAAAAAAAAAAGAAAAAGAAGGACAGAGAGAAGCCGCGCGATCCAACCCCTCGAGCAGAAGAAGATCGTTTATTTACAATCACTTCTCTTCAAAAGCCCCTTAAAACCTCATCGTCGAAAATCACTGCGGACGACGCGAAACCGCACGACGTCTGAATAAAACATGGCCGCCTCTTCAATAGCCTTAAGTGATGAGGGGCCGGCGCTAATGTTAAAGGTGACGCCGCGTTTCTATTGGTCGAAATCACTTTGAAAAGCAATCATAGGCACGCCGGATCAATCGCAGTGGAAAACAGAGGCTGTATCATGGACACAATTACAGGTTTGCGGTGGGTATTGGCTGGTGCAGGTGCAGAGACTGAGCGGAGAGCGTCTAAATGGTGACAGATGGACTATAATTTTCATTACACAAGAGTCCAGCAATTTGTGCGCAGTTCAGACGTGGTGTATTTCGCTACGTGGAAGTCGTGTCTCATAACCACTGGTCTTCCCTGTCGTCAGACCAGGATAATACACTGATAGTGGAGAATGATATCGCTGGTTACAGATAGAAAAGGGAGTTACAGTGGAAAATGATACATATTTGGAGGAAAGATCTGTAATAGTGTTTTGTTATTGACCAATTTATGCACAATCTTAACAGTCTGGCTGTTTTTGAAGTCTTTAAAGGCTTAAAAATGTAATATCACGCTATTTTCTGATGTGTTTTATTTTATTATTTTATTTATTTATTTATTTTGGGCAAGTACGCAACTTAGACTTACACTTAGACAAACTTTATTGATCCACAAAGGAAATTGTTTTGGGTACGGTAGCTCACTCATCAAATACAAAATATATTATATAACAGAGGGTAACAAAAATAGATGGAATAGCAACCAAAGAGCAATAGACCTGTGTCAGATGAGACATAATTATAAGATTAAGATTAAGCCTTTATTGGTCTCACACACAATGACACACAGTGACACACGGGAGAAATTTGACTTCTGCATTTGACCCATCCTTTTCAGGAGCAGTGAGCAGCCATCTTTTTCGGCGCCCGGGGGGCAGTACCGTGAAGGGTCTTGCCCAAGGACCCACACTGGTTATATATATTTTTTTATTTATTTATTTGTATTTATTTTATTTTTTATTATTATTATTTTTTATATTACACAAAATTGACTATTGTGAGCTTTAAAGGAAAAGTAACGTTATTTTACAATCTGAGCCTTCTTTCGGTAATAAAACAAGTCGTTTGACTCACCCATATCACGTTGGTGTCATTTGGAGCTGTTTGGTAAAAGTTATGTTGTAGCGTATCCGTTAGCGTGAGTACTCGGGGCATTACTTTGCGGTCTCCAAATAACACAAACTTTAGCACTTTTCAAATCATAGAAGCTCGATTTCTTAATCTACAATTTCGTTTGGTCAAAAGTGGCCTGTAATCCGAGATTTAGCCATAGTTTCGAGTAGATGAGGACGCCAGTGCGCATGCGCGGACTGTGCTCTCAGCTCCCGGGACCCAAACATGAAATGCAAAGCTGAAAACTATGGATAAATCTCGGATTACAGGCCACTTTTGCTTCAAACGAAATCGTAGACTAAAGACATCGGGCTTCTATGATTTGAAAAGTGCTAAAGTTTGTGTTATTTGGAGACCGCAAAGTAATGCCCCGAGTACTCACGCTAACGGATACGCTACAACATAACTTTTACCAAACAGCTCCAAATGACACGAACGTGATATGGGTGAGTCAAACGACTCACTAATGACTTACCGAAAGAAGGCTCAGATTGTAAAATAACGTTACGTTTCCTTTAATCCATGTTCTAATGCTGTTTTCTCTTCAAAAACAGACCCGGAGTTGTGTTTTGTTTCATTCACACATTGAGTAATCCTTTATTATTATTCTGTCTCCATCTCCGAAGCTCAAAACACTCTGTTCCACCTTGTGATGTCATTAAGCTGTAGTTTCAAAGTTAAAAACTCCTTTTACTTTTAGTTCAGTAGTTGAGTATTCATTCATTTTCTTCCGCTTTTCCATTTTCTGGGTCGCGGGGGCAGCAGTCCAAGCAGTGTTCTGCTGCCCCCATGAATCCTTCCATGGGTGGTGGGTCCACACGTCACAACTGGCCACAAGTTAAGTGTCTTGCCCAAAGACACAACGGCAGCACTCATCTGTGGGAGCTGGGATAACATGCGGTCAACCCGTCAAGAGCGGGATTCGAACCACCAACCCCTGGATCACGAGGCATATGCTCTACCAACTGAGCTACTGCCACCCCAGCAGTTGAGTAGAGACTGGCAATACCATTCCAGGGCTCAAATCATCCAAATCATTGTAGTGAAGCTGTATAGAGTTTAAAAACACAGTGGAGCACCTCCTGTATTACCTGTATTATGACAAGTGTTTTCTGTGCTGAGAGAAGAACTCAGCCTAAATCTGTGTTCTTGTAACATCAGAAAATGGCGTGACGCGGGCCCTTTAAAGCAGCTAAGCGTTCTCCAGCTCTAATGTAAACATCATCTCTCTTGCTTATGTTAACATGTTCGCTGGAGGCTGCTACACCAAGCGTCTCCTCCGTCTTCTTAAGCAGGTAGCTGAGGCATAGTAAAGCGCTGAGGTTAAAGCCGGCCCGCGCGCACTTTCTCCAATGGCAAAATGTCCCAGCTCCATACTGTAAGAGGATTAGCGACTTGAAAAAGGTAGCATCCGTTTAATTGAAGGCTTAGCGGAGGCTGGCCCTGCCCATAACAGCGCCGTTTAAACCAGAGCTGCCTGTTTGCCTCTGCCCACCTCCCTCTAACCTTACAAGACTAAACCTCTGCATTTTCAAGACATTTTTCAGGTTTAATCTTGTCTTGAACTGCATTATTCAAATCCTGTGATCTGTAATCCCTCACTGTAAAAGGGAGTTTGCGCAGGGCTGTGTCAGTACTTCTTAGCGGATCGTAACGGACTGACTGAACCATGATAAAAGTACAACTACAAGTGAGTTCAAAAGCTCAAAATGTCAAGTTTATCCATATTTAGAGGGATATTAGAAGGTTAAATTGACTTAATGTTGCTTTACTTAAAGGTGCATTGTGTACATTTTCCGCTGGAGGATAGGGATGGGAATCGAGACGATTTTGACGATTCCGATTCCATTATCGATACTGCTTAATGATTCGATTCTTTATCGATTCTCTCATCGATTCTAAATTGGGGAAAAAAAGAGAACAAACTGTTTGATTAGCACCAAGATTAGCACTAGTCCTGGTTTAGTCTTGGTTTAGTCCTGGTTTAGTCCTGGTTTAGTCCCGGTCTAGTCCTGGTTTAGTCCTGGTCTAGTCCTGGTTTAGTCCTGGTTTAGTCCTGGTTTATTCTTGGTTTAGTCCTGGTTTAGTCCTGGTCTAGTCCTGGTTTAGTCCTGGTTTAGTCCTGGTTTAGTCCTGGTTTATTCTTGGTTTAGTCCTGGTTTAGTCCTGGTCTAGTCCTGGTCTAGTCCTGGTTTAGTCCTGGTCTAGTCCTGGTTTAGTCCTGGTCTAGTCCTGGTCTAGTCCTGGTTTAGTCCTGGTCTAGTCCTGGTCTAATCCTGGTCTAGTCCTGGTTTAGTCCTGGTTTAGTCTTGGTTTAGTCCTGGTCTAGTCCTGGTCTAGTCCTGGTTTAGTCCTGGTTTAATCCTGGTCTAGTCCTGGTTTAGTCCTGGTTTAGTCTTGGTTTAGTCCTGGTCTAGTCCTGGTTTAGTCCCGGTCTAGTCCTGGTTTAGTCCACGTTTAGTCCCGGTCTAGTCTCGGTCTAGTCCCGGTTTAGTCCCGGTTTAGTCCCGGTTTAGTCCTGGTCTAGTCCTGGTCTAGTCCCGGTTTAGTGTTGGTTTAGTGTTGGTTTAGTCTTGGTTTAGTCCTGGTTTAGTCCTGGTTTAGTCCTGGTCTAGTCCTGGTCTAGTCCTGGTCTAGTCCTGGTTTAGTCCTGGTCTAGTCCTGGTCTAGTCCTGGTTTAGTCCTGGTCTAGTCCTGGTCTAGTCCTGGTCTAGTCCTGGTCTAGGCCTGGTTTAGTCTTGGTTTAGTCCTGGTTTAGTCCTGGTTTAGTCCTGGTCTAGGCCTGGTCTAGGCCTGGTTTAGTCCTGGTTTAGTCCTGGTCTAGTCCTGGTCTAGTCCTGGTTTAGTCCTGGTCTAGTCCTGGTCTAGTCCTGGTTTAGTCCCGGTTTAGTCTTGGTTTAGTCCCGGTCTAGTCCCGGTTTAGTCCCGGTTTAGTCCCGGTCTAGTCCCGGTCTAGTCCCGGTTTAGTCCCGGTTTAGTCCCGGTCTAGTCCCGGTCTAGTCCCGGTTTAGTCCCGGTTTAGTCCCGGTCTAGTCCCGGTCTAGTCCCGGTCTAGTCCCGGTTTAGTCCCGGTTTAGTGTTGGTTTAGTCTTGGTTTAGTCCTGGTCTAGTCCTGGTTTAGTCCTGGTTTAGTCTTGGTTTAGTCCTGGTCTAGTCCTGGTTTAGTCCTGGTCTAGTCCTGGTTTAGTCCTGGTTTAGTCCCGGTCTAGTCCCGGTCTAGTCCCAGTTTAGTCCCGGTCTAGTCCCGGTCTAGTCCCGGTCTAGTCCCGGTTTAGTCCCGGTTTAGTCCCGGTCTAGTCCTGGTTTAGTCCTGGTTTAGTCCTGGTTTAGTCCTGGTCTAGTCCTGGTCTAGTCCTGGTTTAGTCCCGGTTTAGTCTTGGTTTAGTCCCGGTCTAGTCCCGGTCTAGTCCCGGTTTAGTCCCGGTTTAGTCCCGGTCTAGTCCCGGTCTAGTCCCGGTCTAGTCCCGGTCTAGTCCCGGTTTAGTCCCGGTTTAGTCCCGGTCTAGTCCCGGTCTAGTCCCGGTCTAGTCCCGGTTTAGTCCCGGTTTAGTCCCGGTCTAGTCCCGGTCTAGTGCCGGTTTAGTCCCGGTTTAGTCCCGGTCTAGTCCCGGTCTAGTCCCGGTCTAGTCCCGGTTTAGTCCCGGTTTAGTGTTGGTTTAGTCTTGGTTTAGTCCTGGTTTAGTCCTGGTTTAGTCCTGGTCTAGTCCTGGTCTAGTCCTGGTCTAGTCCTGGTTTAGTCCTGGTCTAGTCCTGGTCTAGTCCTGGTTTAGTCCTGGTCTAGTCCTGGTCTAGTCCTGGTCTAGTCCTGGTCTAGGCCTGGTTTAGTCTTGGTTTAGTCCTGGTTTAGTCCTGGTTTAGTCCTGGTCTAGGCCTGGTCTAGGCCTGGTTTAGTCCTGGTTTAGTCCTGGTTTAGTCCTGGTCTAGTCCTGGTCTAGTCCTGGTTTAGTCCTGGTCTAGTCCTGGTCTAGGCCTGGTCTAGGCCTGGTTTAGTCCTGGTTTAGTCCTGGTTTAGTCCTGGTCTAGTCCTGGTCTAGTCCTGGTTTAGTCCTGGTCTAGTCCTGGTCTAGTCCTGGTTTAGTCCCGGTTTAGTCCCGGTTTAGTCCCGGTCTAGTCCCGGTCTAGTCCCGGTTTAGTCCCGGTCTAGTCCCGGTCTAGTCCCGGTCTAGTCCCGGTTTAGTCCCGGTCTAGTCCCGGTCTAGTCCCGGTCTAGTCCCGGTTTAGTCCCGGTCTAGTCCCGGTCTAGTCCCGGTCTAGTCCCGGTTTAGTCCCGGTTTAGTCCCGGTTTAGTGTTGGTTTAGTCCTGGTTTAGTCCTGGTCTAGTCCTGGTTTAGTCCTGGTTTAGTCCTGGTCTAGTCCTGGTTTAGTCCTGGTTTAGTCCTGGTCTAGTCCTGGTTTAGTCCCGGTCTAGTCCCGGTCTAGTCCCGGTCTAGTCCCGGTTTAGTCCCGGTCTAGTCCTGGTCTAGTCCCGGTCTAGTCCCGGTTTAGTCCCGGTTTAGTCCCGGTCTAGTCCCGGTTTAGTCCTGGTTTAGTCCTGGTTTAGTCCTGGTCTAGTCCTGGTCTAGTCCTGGTTTAGTCTTGGTTTAGTCCCGGTCTAGTCCCGGTCTAGTCCCGGTTTAGTCCCGGTTTAGTCCCGGTCTAGTCCCGGTCTAGTCCCGGTCTAGTCCCGGTTTAGTCCCGGTTTAGTCCCGGTCTAGTCCCGGTCTAGTCCCGGTTTAGTCCCGGTTTAGTCCCGGTCTAGTCCCGGTTTAGTCCCGGTTTAGTCCCGGTCTAGTCCCGGTCTAGTCCCGGTCTAGTCCCGGTTTAGTCCCGGTTTAGTGTTGGTTTAGTCTTGGTTTAGTCCTGGTTTAGTCCTGGTCTAGTCCTGGTCTAGTCCTGGTCTAGTCCTGGTTTAGTCCTGGTCTAGTCCTGGTCTAGTCCTGGTTTAGTCCTGGTCTAGTCCTGGTCTAGTCCTGGTCTAGGCCTGGTTTAGTCTTGGTTTAGTCCTGGTTTAGTCCTGGTTTAGTCCTGGTCTAGGCCTGGTCTAGGCCTGGTTTAGTCCTGGTTTAGTCCTGGTTTAGTCCTGGTCTAGTCCTGGTCTAGTCCTGGTTTAGTCCTGGTCTAGTCCTGGCTTAGTCTTGGTTTAGTCCTGGTCTAGTCCTGGTTTAGTCCTGGTCTAGTCCTGGTCTAGTCCTGGTCTAGTCCTGGTTTAGTCCTGGTCTAGTCCTGGTTTAGTCCTGGTTTATTCTTGGTTTAGTCCTGGTCTAGTCCTGGTTTAGTCCTGGTTTAGTCCTGGTTTAGTCCTGGTTTAGTCCTGGTCTAATCAAGGTTTAGTCCTGGTTTAGTCCTGGTCTAGTCCTGGTTTAGTCCTGGTTTAGTCCTGGTCTAGTCCTGGTCTAGTCAAGGTTTAGTCCTGGTTTAGTCCTGGTCTAGTCCTGGTTTAGTCCTGGTCTAGTCCTGGTGTAGTCCAGGTTTAGTCCTGGTCTAGTCCTGGTCTAGTCCTGGTCTAGTCCTGGTCTAGTCCTGGTTTAGTCCTGGTCTAGTCCTGGTTTAGTCCTGGTCTAGTCCTGGTTTAGTCCTGGTTTAGTCCTGGTCTAGTCCTGGTTTAGTCCTGGTTTAGTCCTGGTTTAGTCCTGGTTTAGTCCTGGTTTCCTCCGGGGACTCCAGTTTCAACCCAAAAACATGCTCCAGGTAAAATCCTCCAGCTTAGGTCCTGAACAAGTCTAGAAATAAGATCATGGAGCTGGTCCGCGGGCGCCTGGAAGACGAGCTGCCCACTGCTCCTGGAGAATGGGTCAAATGCAGAGAAATAATTTCCCTACAGGGATAAATAAAGGATCATTTAAAAAATACATATATAAGATCTTTAATATTTCATGCGTTTTTCATTCACTCCACACTATTGCAGACACATCTGCCCTGGGACAAACGGACAGAACTGAGGCTGCCAATCTGTGCCATTGCGCACACTTTTCACTGTGTGGGTGAGGTGTCTTGCCAAAGGACATAACAACAGCTGCCTCACTGTAACACCTCTCCTGTCCAAGTATTAGTGGTAATAGTATTCTTGAAATATCTCATCTGTAAACTCAAAATATGAACATTCTGAACCTTTGCTTGAAAATGTAGCTTAAATTTTTATTTTTTATTTTTTATTGCAATTCAGTCCTGGAATTCCCAATCTCTACTGAACAAAAGGGAAAAGGCAGATACAAAACATGATACAAAACAGTACGCAACAACTTCACAAACCTGATGTGATGTGCAGTATTTGTATTAAAGGTATGCGCAGTATTTGTGTTCTGATAGCGCTCTGAAGGGGGAGTGACTTAGCACAGGGAACAAAGCGAAGAGACTCAGCAAAACGAATGTTAAGACATTGTTTCTAGCTAATATAGCATTTTTAAAGGTCCCATGGCATGAAAATTTCACTTTCTGAGGGTTTTGAACGTTAATGTGAGCTCCCCTACCCTGTTTAGCCCCCCCCATGGTTAAAAGTTGTGAAATGTCTAAACTGAGCATTTGTGATCCTTTTCTGCGTTACAAAAAATCGGAGCTCAAACGGGCGATTTTGAACAAGGCACCTTGTGTCGTCAGATCGAAAAAAGAAATGCAAATGCAGTTCCACCCCGTCTGTCTGTACTCAGCGTCTCTGTAAATCACGCCCAGAGAGTTTGGACTGCGAATGCGCTAGGCAATGCGAAATGCGTTTTTTTATTTGCCTGGAGGCACGTCCGAGTGTTTCTAGGCTCGGAAGTCCTTTATCTGAGCCTCTGGACCTTTGAACAGCAGTGGTTTAATTTTATTTTCTGTGGAAATGTGTTTATTTTTCAATGGAACGCTTCAAATCTCTCCCCCCGTGCAAAAACACGGAAATGGATCAGACGGCACAGCTGAGAGCTGAGAGCGGAGAGTTTGGCCACGCCCCCACCCTCTACTATAGGCCAGCTCTTTTCTCCTCATTTGCATTCAAGCAACAACGCCCATTATGGAGTGTTCAGAGAGAGAAAAAATTACTCTTTCTCATCTTATCTCTGTTTCTCATGCACTGAGTGTTGATTTTGAAGAAGGATTCATTTACAGTATTAGGGAACCATTAAGGAGCCATATAAAAGCATCAAGAAGTACCATGTCATGGGATCTTTAAAACAATAAATGGTAACATGGTGATATGTTGTGTTAGCAGTTAATGCCCCATAGAAGTAAATAAATAAAATAAATACAAATAAATGAACAACCCCCTTACTGTAACCCCCTACTGTACCCCCCTACTGTACCAAAAAGACAAAAAATAAATTAAAAAAAGTACCACTATTATTACTACGACACAGGGCCCAAGTGGTTCCTACAAGCACAGAGGGAAAAAGAAAGTAGAACATGTGGAGAAAGCCCTCTCTGTTTGTGAAAAAAAAACACCTAAAAAGAATATTTATTAAAGGTCCCATGACATGGTACTTCTTGATGCTTTTATATGGCGCCTTAATGGTTTCCTAATACTGTAAATGAATCCTTCTTCAAAATCAACACTTAGTGCATGAGAAAGACACATGTACAGAGTCAGAGTCAGACAATCTCTCTCTGAACAACTCATTCTGGGCCTTGTTGCTTGAATGCAAATGAGAAGGACAGAGATAGGTTAGAGTAGCGAGTGGGGGGGGGTGGGGCAAATGCGCCGCTGGTTCCTTGTTTTAGCGGTGCGCTGTGCGCTGGCCCCACTTCCGCGTTTTAAGCGCGGAGGAAGAAAAGAGAGGCTTTTCAATGAAAAAAACACATTTTCACAGAAAATAAAATTAAACCACTGCTGTTTCAGAGGTCCAGAGGCTCGGATAAAGGACTTCCGAGCCTAGAAACACTCACAAGTGCCTCCAGGCAAATAAAAAAACACATTTCGCATTGCGTAGCTCAATCGCGGTCCAAACTCTCTGGGCGTGATTTACAGAGACGGTGGGTAGACATCCAGACGGGGGGGTGGAGCTGCATTTTTCGATGTGGCGTAACATAGTTGCCTTGTTCAGAATCGCCCGTTTGAGCTGTGTTTTTTTCTAACGCAGAAAAGGACAGCAAATGCTCAGTTTAGACATTTCGCAACTTTTAGCCATGGGGGGGGGGGCCCTAAACTGGGTAGGGGAGCTCACATTAACGTTCAAAAACCTCAGAAAGTGACAATTTCATGCCATGGGACCTTTAAAAAATAAACAGGGCTCTCAAGTTTTCAGCAGGGTCGTGCGTGGGGGGTGGGGGGCCTTGAATTGCGTGAGAAATGCCGTGTGAGCATTCAGTCGCTGTCCTTATCACTGAGTGCAGTGCGTGCTTAGACACTCCCTGAGAGGGGCGGGGAGGAGGGACCGGGGCGGGGGAGAGCGGGACATTTTTAACGGATTCATGTAAGAGTCTGGTTAATGCACCGGGCCCGCGGCGAACCGCGGCGAACTGCGGCGAACCGCGTCTCACCATGGGCAGTTCGGCTCTGGGCCGCGCGTATTCCGCGCGTAAGCCGTCGGGGAGGACACGTTACGCACAGACGGAGACACCGGAACCGGAGTCGGTGCGTCTCAGAGGAGACGTGGCACCGGGACTGAGGCTCAGGACGTGCCCGGGGGACGGCGCGTCTGCTCCGGCCTCCGCTCGGACCGTGCGCCCGGAGCAGGGGGAGTTTTTTTTCGCTGAAAACGCACAGAGCCTGCATAAACTAAGCCACACAGACCGATTTTCTGGGCACAAAAAATAAATAAATAAAAAATCAGCGTGAGAGATGCCATGTGTGGTGTGTGAGCGTGTGAACACGTCGAATTGCGTGTGTCACACTCTCAATGCGTGAGACTTGAGAGCCCTGAAAATAAATAAATAAAAATGAAAAAGGCAGCCGGGGATGCAAACGTATTTGACTAAAAAAAAAAAAAAAATTTTGTCCAGTTGACAAATTGAATTTCTCCTTTGCCATGGATTCTACCTGAACGACTGAGGGATTCTCCACACATTTTCACTGGCAAAAGGGAGAACTTCAATTTGACAAAAGTTTATTTGGTCGAACACGTTTCTCAGCTCATCCAAGTTACTTCTTCAGTTCTGGCCAGACCCACAGCTTGGCGGACTGCGTACATTTGCTGGTGTATGAGCAGGTCTGGACTGGGACAAAAAAATGGCCCTGGCATTTTTGGCTTAGACCAGCCCCTCATAATTAGTCCTGGTTCAGACCTGATTTAGACCTGATTAGTCCTGGTTTAGTCCTGGTTCAATCCTGATTTAGTCCTGATTTAGTCCTGGTTCAGACCTGATGTAGTCCTGGTTTAGTCCTGGTTCAGATCTGGTTTAGTCCTGGTTCAGACCTGGTTTAGTCCTGGTTCAGACCTGGTTTAGTCTTGGTTCAGACCTGATGTAGTCCTGGTTCAGACCTGATGTAGTCCTGGTTTAGTCCTGGTTCAGACCTGGTTTAGTCCTGGTTCAGACCTGGTTTAGTCTTGGTTCAGACCTGATGTAGTCCTGATTTAGTCCTGGTTTAGTCCTGGTTCAGACCTGGTTTAGTCCTGGTTCAATCCTGATTTAGTCCTGGTTTAGTCTTGGTTCAGATCTGATGTAGTCCTGGTTCAGACCTGGTTTAGTCCTGGTTCAGACCTGATGTAGTCCTGGTTTAGTCCTGGTTCAGACCTGGTTTAGTCCTGGTTCAGACCTGGTTTAGTCCTGGTTTAGTCCTGGTTCAGACCTGGTTTAGTCCTGGTTCAGACCTGGTTTATTTATTTATTTCATTCATAAGTATAAAAAGACATCAGCATTTGTGATAACAAATAACAAAATATTGAATGAAAGGGAGCAGAAAGAAGAGTTATCTTAGTCTTGGTTCAGACCTGATGTAGTCCTGGTTTAGTCCTGGTTCAATCCTGATTTAGTCCTGGTTTAGTCCTGGTTCAGACCTGATGTAGTCCTGGTTCAATCCTGATTTAGTCCTGGTTTAGTCCTGGTTCAGACCTGGTTTAGTCCTGGTTCAATCCTGATTTAGTCCTGGTTTAGTCCTGGTTAAGACCTGATGTAGTCCTGGTTTAGTCCTAAATTGTGGGTTGGTCTCTAAGTTAAAAAAAAAAGAAGGGCATCGGCCCCTAGGACTGTCGGCCCACCGGGAAAATGCCCAGTATGCCTGATTACCAGTCCAGGCCTGTGTATGATGTATGAGTGTGCGTGAATGGGTTCGTTGAAGGTAGAAAAGAGCTATATAACAAAGGTGACCATTTACCACGACTATTTAAATCTGCGAAAAAAGCAAAAACGCCCCAATCTGAATCTCACATTTTGAATTCGCCAGCTTTTCAGGAACAAGCAGCACCATTTCCCAAGCCCAATTCTCATTATTTTTATTATTCAAAGTTAAGGACGAACAGAGCAGCCGAGATGTCTCCTGTCCTCTCTCCACAAAAGAACAGAAAGTGCTAAAATAATGTTTCATTTTGTCTGCAATTTGGGTTCGGAGAAGACATGCCTGATTTCCTGCGTGAGTGATTATTTCTCTTTGTATCTGATTTATGGAATAGGACAGCCGCCATTGTAATAAAGCAGGTAGAATTATTGCTTGGTGTTAATACTGGAGATGTGATTGAAAAGGATACGCTGCCGGTGCAAATTGGACACTAAATCTCCCTATTCCTGCAGGAGATATTGACAGTTAATAGCCCCGGCGTTTTTCTCTCTTTTGATTGGCCGTTACACAAACCTTATTTTCATTAGCATCTGAACAGGTCATTTAAATCTGCGTTTGACAGTGGGGAGAGAGAGCGGCTTGTCCCAAAAAATAAAAAATAAAAAACTCCAGGAGAAAAGAGAAGAAGAAATGGTTTAGGATTCAAAGTTCTGAATAAGATGTCAAAAGTGAACGTCCTATATTACGCAAAAGTCACTCTTATGAGCTTTAAGTCGTGTTAGAAAACTGTTACCTCATCAAAAACAGACTTGGAGTTGTGTTTTGTTTCATTCACACATGTTTCAGTGATCCTGGCCTTTATCTCCAAAGCTCAAAACGCGCTGTTCCACCTTGTGATGTCATGTAGTGGGAGTTTTCAAGTGAACAGCTGGGCCAAACTTTTAAATTTTGCTTTGAAAACATTGGGAATTCCAGAGGCTGAAATGATCCAAACGATTCAAGTGAAGGTGTATGGAGTTTAAGAACGCAGTGGAGCACTTCCTGTATTACCACATGACATCACAAGGTGGAACAGAGTTTTGTTTGTTTTCTGAGAGAAGAACACAGCATAAATATGTAGGATTTGTGCGTTAAATAAAACAAAACTCCAGGTTTGTTTGTGATGAGGAAACCATATTATAACATGGATCAGAAAACAGCGTAATATGGACCCTTTAAAGTGTACTTGACAAGTTTTCATGTTTTGGTGGCATAGTACCTGTGGCCAGTAATTATAGTTTGTGAACAAAATATAAATAAATAAATAAATAAATAAATAAAAAAAATAAAAAAAAGTACACAAATCAAATCAAATCCTATTGATAAAGCACTTTTCATACAAAAAAAGTAACACAAAGTGCTTTACAGTGATTTAAACAACCCACGTTGTTTCCTTCTACCCAACCAGCCCTCCACAGCTGCCCGACACCACACAACCAAACAACCCAAACAGTAACACAAACACACACACACACACACACACACACACACACACACACACACACACACACACACACACACACACACACACACACACACTAACATCCATCCATTTTCTTCTGCTCATCCGGGGCCGGGTCGCGGGGGCAACAGTCTAAGCAGGAACGCCCACACCTCCTTCACACTTCCTCCAGCTCCTCCAGGGGGACCCCAAGGCGTTCCCAGGCCAGCCGGGACACATAGTCCCTCCAGCGCGTCCTGGGTCTTCCCCGGGGCCTCCTCCCAGTGGGACATGCCCGGAACACCTCCTGAGGGAGGCGTCCAGGAGGCATCCGAAACAGATGCCCGAGCCACCTCAGCTGGCTCCTCTCGACGTGGAGAAGCAGCGGCTCTACTCCGAGCTCCTCCCGTGTGACTGAGCTCCTCACCCTATCTCTCAGGGAGCGCCCAGCCACTCTACGGAGGAAACTCATTTCGGCCGCTTGTATCCGCGGTCTCGTCCTTTCGGTCGTTACACAAAGCTCATGACCATAGGTGAGGGGAGGAACGTAGATCGATGGTAAATTGAGAGCTTCGCCTTTCGGCTCAGCTCCCTCTTCACCACAACGGTCTGGTACAGCGACCGCATCACTGCCGACGCTGCACCGATCCGCCTGTCAATCTCACGCTCCATCCTCCCCTCACTCGTGAACAAGACCCCGAGATACTGGAACTCCTCCACTTGAGGCAAGGACTCCCCACCCACCCAGAGAGGGCAAGCCACCTTTTTCCGATCGAGAACCATGGCCTCGGATTTGGAGGAGCTGATCCCCATCCCAGCCGCTTCACACTCGGCTGCGAACCGCCCCAGTGCACATTGGAGGTCCCTGTTCAATGAAGCCATCAGGACAACATCATCTGCAAACAGCAGAGATGAGATCCTGTGGTTCCCAAACCGGATCCCCTCCGGCCCCTGACTGCGCCTAGAAATTCTGTCCATAAATATAATGAACAGAACCGGTGACAAAGGGCAGCCCTGGTGGAGTCCAACATGCACTGGAAACAGGTCCGACTTACTACCGGCAATGCGAACACAGCTCCTGCTCCGGTCATACAGGGACCGAACAGCCCTTAGCAAAGGGCCCCGAACCCCGTACTCCCAGAGCACTCTCCACAGGACCCCACGAGGGACACGGTCGAATGCCTTCTCCAGATCCACAAAGGACTGCAGGGGGTGGTGGTGGGGGGTGGAGGGGAGCTGGCGCTGGGTTGGGTCCGTGTGAAGGGGGAGGGGGATATAGCTACTGGCCCGGGAAGGTGTGAAGAGGGAGGGGGCAGAGGGGGTGGGGGGCGAATCAAACCTGTTAAAGTAACAGTTTAATTCATCCACCCAGCGCTGATCACCATCAGCTGTCCCTCTGCCACTCTGTCCAAATCCAGACATGTTTCTCAGTCCTCTCCACACGCCCCGTACATTGTTTTGGGCCAGCTGCTCCTCCATCTTCCTCCTGTAGTCCTTTTTGGCCCATCGGATCCTCCACTGGAGCTCCCGCTGGACTCTTTTCTGCTCCTCTCGGAATGCACGCCGATTGTGTTTTGATAGTGGATCCACAGACTGCCAGACCACTTTTAGACTTACCAGTGACATAAAATCTTCGAGGTTATGGAACTTTCTGGAAATCTGAGGTTATGGGTTTTTGGCCCTAGCTTTTCAGATAACTCTTCTCCTGTTTTTGCTGGCTTTCAAAATTTGAGATGTACATTTCTTGTTGTTGAGTGACTTATTGTTTTCTATTTTCAGTAGTTGTATTGTGACTTTGACTGCGATTGTCCTTGTCTGTTCTATGTTTGTGTACAGCACTTTGTCCAGCTGTAAAGATTTTCAAGTGCTTTAAAGTTCTGTAAAGTGCTTCAGAAATAAAGATATGGTAGTGCAGGGGGAGTACTAGTCTATGTGCTCTTATACTTTTTCTGATCATTCATTTTCATTCATTCATTTCTGTCTTGTGAATGTGACTTTTTTAAGTATCAATACCTGTGAAAAATTAGGATCTAGTTTGATACTAGTTTTAGCATTGAATATTGACCGATTTTCAATACTTTTAACAACCTTAGTGTGAACGTCTTCCTTGTGTTTTAAAAATTATAATTGATTTATAAGTGTTCATTATTTTGATATAGAACACTTCTCTTTTTTCTGTTTGCATAAGGATCATGTGGTTCGACTTTGTACTTTGTGGGTGTGACCTTATCAGTTTTATGACACATGTACAAACACTGTGCTGTGTCATTGGGTCATGGAAACTCCGTACCCTGCGGAGCACCGGACTGTGCAGCAGCTGAAAGCTGATCCTGAAAATGCACATAATGACTACCTGCATATCAGGGTCCCTTCTTACCCCCGACCTGAGCTGCATGTGTCCCATGTGAGCCACTGTACGGACGAACCGGGGTGCTTAGGGATCCTGGATGCTTCTGGCTTCAGGGCAGAGAGAGTGGTGTGGTTCAGCCTGACCGTGAGCAGAGCTGAGCTGAGACAAGCAGAGGACAGACCCATGACCATCGTTCACTCAGATGGTCATGGGTCATGGGAGGAGCAGTACCACCCACCCACCAGAGAGCCAGCTCCACAGAATCAGGGGGATGGTGAGTACTGGAGGTTTTTATTCATTTAATCAATAGTTTAGACTCTCTAGATTTGTTAACATGCATACCAAGCTAACCAAGATGGCGGCGCGTGAAGACGCAGCGGCCCCTCTTCCGGCCGATAGCGTAGTGTTTTCACCGTCTTTGTCTAGTCTATCTTGTTCGTCTTCAGTGTTTTTTAACAAGTACAGTAGGCAGTTCTTGCTGGACATAGGCAGAACTGGCCAGCACAACTCCCTGGACACTGTACTAGAGGAGAAACTAGCGCGCTTCGGACTACTCCGCCGGCCTGCTGCTAATGCTGCTAATGCTGCTAACGCTGCTACACCGGACTCGCCTGCCGCCTGCCGCCCCCCGCCCGGAGAGGAGACGCCGCAAGCGGTGTGAGAGGAAGCAGAAGCGAGGCAAGCGCGGCGGTATCAGAGCTAGGCTAACGGCTAGCCCGCACCGGCCGGCCATTCCATCCATTCTCCTCTCCAACGTGCAGTCTCTGGACAATAAAATGGACTACATCAGACTGAGGGCTGCCCAGCGCGACGTGAGGGAGTGCTGTGTTTTTGTTTTTACGGAAACATGGCTCCATGACAACATCCCGGACTCAGCGATACGCCTGGACGAGCTAACATGCTACCGCTCGGACCGAGCTAGCGGTGTCCCCGGAGTTAAATCCCGCGGAGGGGGTTTAATAATTTTTCTTCGGGACACTTATTGTCGGGACGCTGTGGTGGTATGTAGACACTGTTCACCCCTAGTGGAGTTTATGATTCTGAAGTGCCGGCCTTTTTATCTCCCGCGTGAAATCACGGCAATATTGCTAGTGGTAGTTTACGTCCCCCCATCACCGAACAGCGCTGATAGAAGAGAGGCACTGTATGAGCTGTATAACTCCATTAGCGAGCAACAGACTGCTCACCCGGACGGATTTTTTATCCTTGCCGGGGATTTCAACCATGCAGACCTCAAAACTGTCATGCCACAAATGCATCAGCATGTTGATTTCCCAACCAGGGGAAACAACATTTTGGACATGGTTTACACTACACACAAGGGAGCATACAAGGCTTACCCCCTCCCCCACATAGGCCTCTCTGACCACATCTCTGTTGTGCTCAGACCGGCATAAAGACCCCGTGTGAGGGTCTCCAGGCCGGCTCTGAAGCAGATCCAGGTGTGGCCAGAGGGGGCCTCGTCTGCACTACAGCACTGCCTCGGTACAACAGACTGGGCAGTGTTCAAACAGGCCGCCACATACAACAATCACACTGACATTGAGGAGTACGCAGACACTGTGACCTCCTACATCACCAAATGCATTGGTGATGTCACACACACAAAAACCATCACCACCAGGGCTAACCAGAAGCCATGGCTGACAGGGGAGGTTCACAGGCTGTTGAGAGCCAGGAACGCTGCCTTCAGAGCTGGGGATGTCCCCCATCTGAGGGCAGCAAGAGCCAACCTGTCCCGTGGCATCAGGAAAGCCAAACACAAATACACACAGAAAATAACCGGACACTTTAGAGACAGCAGGGACACACGGAGTCTGTGGCAGGGCATCCAAAACATCACGGACTACAAACCCTTGCCACAGACCTGTGACAACAATATCACCCTGCTCAACGACCTCAACAGCTTCTTTGCACGGTTTGAGGCAGGAAATGACACCCGGCCCCAAAAAACTCCACCACCTCCCCACGACCAGCCCCTGTGTGTGTCTGCAGCCAGCGTGAAGAGGACACTCTCCAGGATCAACACCCGCAAGGCTGCAGGCCCGGACAACATTCCTGGTCGTGTGTTGAAAGACTGTGCAGAGGAGCTCAAGGATGTCTTCACAGACATCTTTAATGCTTCTCTGAGCCAGGCTGTCGTTCCCTCCTGCTTCAAAACCACTACCATCGTTCCCGTGCCAAAGAAGCCCACTCCGGCCACCTTTAATGACTATCGCCCTGTTGCACTGACCCCCATCATCATGAAGTGCTTTGAACGGCTAGTCATGGCACACATCAAATCCATCCTCCCCCCCACCCTAGACCCATACCAGTTTGCATACCGGGCCAACCGCTCTACCGAGGATGCAATCTGTTCTGCACTTCACCCGGCTCTCACCCACCTGGACAATAAAGACTCATATGTGAGAATGCTGTTCATAGATTTCAGTTCAGCATTCAACACTATAATCCCACAGCAGCTCATTATCAAACTGGACCACCTGGGGCTTCAGACCTCACTCTGTAATTGGCTGCTGGACTTCCTCAGTGAGAGGCCACAGGCAGTGCGGGTCGGCAGAAACACCTCAAGCTGCATTAGACTGAGCACAGGAGCCCCCCAGGGCTGTGTGCTCAGTCCGATGCTCTTCACTCTGCTGACCCACAACTGCTCACCAGCGTTCAGCACCAATCACATAGTGAAGTTTGCGGACGATACGACTGTGGTGGGTCTCATCTCTAATAACGATGAGACAAACTACAGGAGTGAGGTGAGCCTTCTGACCCAGTGGTGCAGCAATAACAATCTCCTTCTTAATGTTGAAAAGGAGCCAAGGAGCCAAGGAGATTGTTATTGACTTCCGGAGAGGCCCCACCCAGCACCCCCCCACTGTCCATCAATGGTGCTGCTGTAGAGAGGGTGAGCAGCACCAAATTCCTGGGGGTGCACATCAGTGAGGACCTCTCCTGGACAGTGAATACTGTATCACTGGCAAAGAGGGCTCAGAAGCGCCTCTATTTCCTCCGCAAACTGAGGAGAGCTGGAGCCCCTCCACCCATATGACCACCTTCTACCGAGGCACCATTGAGAGCGTCCTGACCAGCTGCATCACTGTGTGGTACGGGAGCTGCACTGAACAGAACAGGAAAGCCCTGCAGTGCATAGTGAATGCAGTTGGGAGGATCGCTGGTGTCTCTCTCCCCTCCCTCCTAGACATTTTTAACACCCGGCTCACCCGCAGAGCGTCCAGCATTGTGGGTCACCCGAGCCACCCCGCACATAGCCTGTTCAGCCTCCTGCCCTCGGGGAGAAGGTACCGGAGTCTCCGGGCCCACTCCACCAGGCTTTCAAACAGCTTCATCCACCAGGCTGTCAGGAGGCTGAACTCACACCCGAACTCTCACCTTGCCCGTCTCCCACCCCCCACCCCTCATATTGGCATAACCTGTATTCCATAAAAAGACATATCACTCTAGACACTTTAAAAAACTGCTGCTAAGGACTGTTGCACTGTTGCACATTTACATTTACTACTGGATTTTACTCCTGTTGCACTGTTGTTTACTACTGTTATTGCACACTTACATTTACTACTGGAATTTTTAGTACTGCTGTTTACTCCTGTTATTGAATTTTACCCCCGTTGCACTGTTGTTTACTACTGTTATTGCACATTGACTACTGGAATTTTTAGTACTGTTGTTTGCTCCTGTTGTTGCACTAGAATTACTACTGTTGCACATTTATTTTTATTTTATCTTAACTCCAATGTACATTCTACTGCACATGACCAATTCACTGCTGTATCTTCCATTGCACATTATGAGCACACTGCACACTTTGGAAATCTGTATATAGTATAGTTTATTTATTATGTTGCACTGTTTTAAGATTTTAGATCTTAGACTTTAGTTTTAACTTTAGATCTCTGTCTTAGATAGTTTTTGTTGTGTTTTGTCTTCATATTGTATTTTGTACACTGTCTTTTTGCACTACCTGACCAGAGAGAAACGAAATTTCGATTCACTGTATGTTGAACACATATGGCAGAATTGACAATAAAGCTGACATTGATCTTTGATCTTTGATATTTGATTTACAGCTTATTTTTAGTATTTTGGTCACATTTTTATCTAGCCACTTTCAAGGCTCAAATCACTTAACATCAAGGATCCACTCACCCATTCACACACACATTCATACAACAGTATAAGCAGACACTGCGGCAGAGGTGGGTTAAGTGTCTTGCCCAAAGGCACAACAAAACCATACACCTGTGGAAGCTGTAACCGCACCAATGGTCAATGGATCTGATCTGTCAAACAATGATGTTTATGCCAAAAGCAGGATTCGAACCGCCAACCTTCAGATCAGTGGAGAAACGCACTTTCACTTGTCACTTTCTGAAATAATAAAGGATTATGAGAAAAGGTGTGTGATTGCAGATCTTTACTGTAAATTGTCACATGATCAGAGATGGTTGTGTAAGAGTTACTTACTTTAAATTTAACCAGGACATCGATTTACCTAATCATAAGGAGGGTTTGCAGAGGATATTTGCATATCACACTTAAACATGAATGGATGCTATGGAAAAGCTCTTCAGGCATGTTTTCGATGAGGGAACAACATGATATCATGGTATCATGGAAAGTTACAAAAAGTCGATGTTTGTTTTTAGGTGCAGATGGGAGGGGAGTCCTCCAGACCTTTGCCATCTCTCCTGCCTTCATGTCCAGCTCCAGAGTGGGCTCATTCTGCTTCACGCTCCCCCTGCAGGACGTCCTGGACAAGTACAGCCAACAGGTGTGTCCTCTGAACCTGTGGTCGACATGGGGGAAATGTCTGGGAAGAGGGAAGAGCTGTGCAAAGTATTGAGAGAGAGGGAGGTGATATATGGCAAGCCGTTTAACATTTAAACGCTAAGTTTGACTATCCGGAATTACCACTGTCAATATATAATGTCTTTACGACTAATTTAATTTTCATAGTGGTAGAGACAACTATATAACGTATGACGTAACGTATGACTAGAGGAAACGACAGTCAGAGATATCTGCAATTCAGATTTGACTAGGCAAAACAGAATTACAGATATCGTGTGGGAGGTTGAGCTTTACCGACTAAATATAGTCGGCCTTACCTCCACGCACAGCTTGGGCTCTGGAACCCAAGTCCTTGAGGGCGCTGGACTCTCCATTTCACTGGCGTTGCCTGCGGCGGCGGGCTGGTGTGGGCCTGCTCATTGCCCCACAGCTCAGCCATGTGTTGGAGTTCACCTCAGTGAACGAGAGGGTCGCGTCCCTGCGCTTTTGGTTCAGGGACAGTTCTCTCACTGTTGTGTCGGCCTACGAGCCGAACAGCAGTGGAGAGTACTGGCCTTCTTAGAGTCTATGGGAGGGGTACTGGACAGTGCACCGTTGTTCTCCTTGGGGACTTCAATGCCCATGTGGACAACGACAGTGACACCTGGAGAGGGGTGATTGGGAGGTTTGTCCATAACGAACACCATGTTCGAGCACAAGGGTGTCCACCAGTGCACGTGGCACCAGGACACCCTAGGCCGGAGGTCGATGATCAACTTTGTTGTCGTGTCATCTGACCTCTGGCCGCGTGTCTTGGACACTCAGCTGAAGAGAGGGGCAGAGCTGTCAACTGATCACCACCTGGTTGTGAGTTGGGTCCGCTGGCGGGGGAGGAAGCCGGAAAGACCTGGCAAGCCCAAGCGTATCATGAAGGTCTGTTGGGAACGTCTGACAGAGCCCGATTCCGGGGAAGGCTGGGGACATAGAGTCCGAGTGGGCTTTGTTTTTGGCCTCTATTGTTGATGCAGCCGCCCATAGCTGTGGTCGTAAGGTCTGTGGTGCCTGTCGCGGCGACAATCCCTGAACTCGGTGGTGGACACCGGAAGTAAGGGATATTGTCAGGCTGAAGAAGGAGTCCTATTGGGCCTTGTTGGCTCATGGGACTCCTGAGGCAGCTGAGGGGTACTGGCGGGCCAAGCGTGCTGCAGCCCGAGCGATTGTAGAGGCAAAAACTCAGGTTTGGGAGGAGTTCGGCGAGGCCATGGAGGACGACTATCAGATGGCCTCAAAGAAATTCTGGCACACCATTTGGCGCCTCAGGAGGGGGAAGCCGTGCTTCACCAGCACCGTTTATGGTGCGGGTGGAGAGTTGTTGACCTCGACTGGGGATGTTATCGGATGGTGGAAGGAATACTTTGAGGATCTCCTCAATCACATATTCCGAGGAGGAAGCAGAGGCTGGGGACTCGGGGGCGGACTCATTCATCACCCTGGCCGAAGTCACTGAGGTGGTTGGAAAGCTCCTCGGTGGCAAGGCCGCGGGGGTGGATGAGATCCGTCCTGAGTATCTCAAGTTGCTGGATGTTGTAGGGCTGTCTTGGCTGACACCTCTCTACAACAATGCGTGGCGGTCGGGGACAGTACCTCTGGACTGGCAGACCGGGGTGGGAGTCCTTCTGTTTAAGAAGAGGGACCGGAGGGTGTGTTCCAACTATTGGGGAATCACACTCCTCACCCTTCCCAGTAAGGTCTATTCCAGGGTGCTGAAGAGGAGAATTCGACCGATAGTCGAACCTCGGTTTCAGGAGGAGCAGTGTGGTTTTCATCCCGGCCGGGGAACACTGGACCAGCTCTATACTCTCCATCGGGTGCTCGAGGGTGCATGGGAGTTTGCCCAACCAGTCCACGTGTGCTTTGTGAATCTGGAGAAGGCATTCGTCCGTGTCCCTCGTGGGGTGCAATTAATTATGAGCGGCAGTTCAATGCGCGCACATTTTAAATTTGTCCCATTGAAGGACCTTTAGGCAGTGGCACATCATTTCCACCTGCGTCACTAATCAAACAAATAAAGCTCATTTCAGTATTATACTCATGTGAACTCAAAACTGTAAACCTCGTGTAAGTCTTTGCATCACCTGGCGACATCACTTCATTATCTCCATGAAGACAAATAAGTTTAATGCTATACTACTGAACATTCTGGACAAACCTGTAACATCCATGGAGACAAACAGATGATAGAAAAGTTACACAGAGCACCTTTAACATGTCCCTGTTGTTTTCAGTTTTGCGGGGGTCAGAAGCCGGTGATGCGAGTGTGGAAGACCGTCCTGTACAAACAGGAAGTGATGTATGCAGTTCTAGTGCACAGTCCCAGTCCGATCGATCAGAAGAAGTTCTGTAAGTACCCTGAGCTGATGGAGAAACCAGGCTCCATCTGCGCCTTCAGAGAGGAACCCCGTCCACACTTCCTCTGGAGACCACAAGCCATGAGCGGGACACATGAGTAAGAAGGGGCTGCATTAAGTATTTGCACCACTTCTCAAATTGTATAACTCACCAGCTCTTAACTCTTTTTTTGTCTAAGGCAGGGCTTTAAACTCATTTTGGTCCGGGGCCTGTATCCAAAGGGGCTGGATCAGAAAACTCATGGCAAATAAATACCCCAAAAATAACAATAAGTCCAAATATTTGTGCAGAGAAACACAAATCTATTACAGACTGCTGTTTCTTCAGTCCGAGCAATGATTCGTTTATCTTCTGTCTTCAATTCTCCGTTCAAGTTATTATATTGTTCGAAATGTCGTGTCTCGTAGTGGCGTTTAAGATTATATTCCTTGAGCACCGCCACTTGTTGCAAACACACCGAGCGTACAGGTTTCCCATTCACCTCCGGGAACACATAGGAATTAGTAAAATTTTTCTTGGAAAATCCTGCACTCGGCGTCCACTTTTCTCATTTTGGACATTTTGCTGATGAGGGTGTCACGGTCGACAGTCAAAACGATGGTCCTTTAAGAGCGTTTGGAAAGAGAGTCTTCATTTGTGCTGCTCTGGTGGGAGGGGCCACGCAAAGAGGCGCTGGAGACGCTGCTATGCTAAACTGCACAGAAAAGAGGCGCAGAAAATTACCAATATTTTAATAGAAAACTTAAATATAATTAAAATATTTTAATAGAAAATCAGCCGATTAAAGGTTTTGGGGGGCCAGATCCGGCCCACGGGCCGCATGTTTGACACCCCTGGTCTAAGATAAAAGTGAATTCAGGGAGAAAAATCTCACAAGATCATTTTTCTCATGTATGTACAGTCTTGTGCTAATTTTGTCTCGTGAGATCTTGTGGAACGAGATCTTGTCACATAAACAGGACACAATTCAACCTTTCCTGTTTTTCACTGTCATTGTGGTGTGTTTTTGTTCATTTATATTTTGACAACACTAATAAACTAAATCAATCAGTGCACCACCTTTATAGAGCACACTAACATATTTAGAGTAGTGTCCTGCCCAAGGGCACAATGACTTCTGTATTTCTCAGTTTGAACTACAGTGGGTAAATTAACATACAAGTTTGAATCTGTATCTTATTTGTGGGTAGTTTACATTTGTCTCTTTCTTGTTTCTGCAGCTTTGAGCTTGTGGTGAATCGGGAGTCGAACTCTCTGAGGGTGGAGCCCTGTTCTTCATACGATGAGGATGGGAATTACAGACTCAGATTCTTCGTGTGGGACAATGTGGCTCTGGCTCTGCACGTCAATGGGAAGGTCTGGATTCACTTCTGTTTTATAGACTTTATTGAGCCAAAAGGGAAATTATTTGGACACAGTAGCTCACTGCCTGACAAAAGTATTAGGACGATTGTGTATTTCTGAACTTTCATAATGATAAGACGTATTGGTAATGACAACAAATCAATTTATTGATATATTAAAGCAAATTTCATCATTTGTAAAGGCATATTATTGCAAAATTGTAACAATATCAAGTTAAATAGCTTTTTCATCACCACCTTTGGCCTTAATCACAGCTTTACAAATTTGAAGCATTCTGTCCAACAATTTTTCAAGACATCTTTTATGGTTGATAAACATTTACAAATGATCTGCTCGTGCCTTGTTATAAAGTGTTCCCCATCAGAATCTGACTGAAGCTTTGTGTTTCCAGGTGCTGAGGTTTGAGGAGCAGAAGGTACAAGAGGCCCTCAGGTTCCGTGAGGAGGGGTATCCTCCTTTCAAACCCACCACTGTGTTTCTGTCATATGAAGAATCCCAAAAAGCAGTGCTGCCCTGGCCTCTGCCGCGCTTTTCTGAATCTGACTTCGCCATCAACCCTTAAAAATGCACTGTGTAACTTTTCAGCTGGGGGTCCTTCACCTGTTTGTTTCTATGGATATGCTTTTGTACAAACTTTGAGAGGGGACGAGAACAGTCTTAATGGTCTTGGACCTTCTTATCTTTCAGAACTGCTTTCCCCTTACGAACCTTCACGGGCTCTGCGCTCCTCCGGCAGCTCCTGGTCATTCCCAAAGTCAGGACACAGACTCACGGAGAGGGGTCTTTTCAGGACTCCGGCCCTCGACTATGGAACTGCCGGAGGAGCTCAGGGCCAAAGAGAACGTTCATGTTTTTAAGAGTGGACTCAAGACTCACCTGTTTATCCTGGCCTTTGTTTGAAATTTTACTATGTGTAGTTTTATGTATTTTAGCCTAAAGATGGTGCTGGAGAGGCCAGCTGCCTGTTGCAGAAGCTCTGTCTCTATCTTTTTCCCTCTTTTTATTTGTATATAGACTTTTTTTCACGGTGCAGTTGTGCACCTGGGAAGCCTACTTTTAATACAGCTTTACCGTTAGCTGTAGTGTTTTTTTGCACTTTATAAATCCACGCCAGGAGATGTGCAGGGGACGGCATTCTACTACGGCGCACCTCTGGATTTGGACAGAGTGTCAGAGGGACAGCTGACGGTGATCAGCGCTGGGCGGACGAATTAAACTGTTACTTTAAAGGGACAGTGTGTAAGATTTTTACCTGTTAATTACCGAAATTGAAGATACCCATTCAAAAATACAGTGTTTTCCAAGCCTTTTCACTTCCATCATGAAATCAAAGTATTCTGTTGGACTTAGATATAGTCACATAAAAGGGGGATCTTCCCCATGCTGAGGCAGCCATTTTGATTACGAGAGCCGCAGAAGGACATTTGGGCTCCGCCTTCGCCTTTTCTTTATACAGTAGTTGTCAAAGGGCTCGTGGTTTTCACACGAGATAGTACGCGTTTGGATAAACAACGACAAGCATGTTGCCGGATCACACTTACTCCGCACATACATCGCAGGAGCAAGCACCTTCATCTAAGAGGAAAAGAAGAAGGACATAGTACCTACCACGACTGGGGCTTTGTTGCAGCGCGGGCCCGCACCCCGGGTTCAGACCGACCTCTGCCCTCCGCGGTCCGGTTCCCGATTCCCCCCAAGCGCCGGGTGCGCTTCACACATGCGCGCGGTTCGTGCGCGGCTGCCGGAACCCACCTCCGGGTATGCCGAGCTCTCCGCGTTACAGCGCGCCCGGGTGACCCTCAAGGTCTGCCGTAGCTAGGACAGAAATTGCAATACCCACCATCCACCAATGTGCCATCAATCCTACACACTGTCCCTTTAATAGGTTTGATTCACCCCCCAACCCTCTGCCCCTCTCCCCCCTCTTCACACTTCCCTAGGCCAGTGTCCCCAGTGCCTCTGCTCAAGACTTTTTATGACTCTGTGGTGGCCTCTGCTCTCCTCTACGCTGTCGTCTGCTGGGCCCCGAGCAGCACAGAGCAGGACAGGAAGAGACTCAATAAGCTGGTCAGGGGGGCCAGCTCTGTCCTGGGCTGTCCTCTGGACTCTGTAGAGGAGGTGGCTGAGAGGAGGGTACTGGCCAAATTCACGTCCATCATGGACGACACCTCTCACCTTCTGCACCGGACTGTAGAGGAGCTGAGCAGCTCCTTCAGCAGCCGACTGAGGCACCCCCAGTGCAAGAAGGAGCGCTACCCCAGATCCTTCATCCCCACTGCCATCAGACTGTACAACTCCACTGTATAGTCCAAACATGCAATATTTTTTCCATACTCTCCTAGCTACTGTTTTTTATTATTATTACTTATTTTATTATTACTTATTTTATTTTATTCTTGCCAGCATGCACTTTTCTTTCTCGTTCAAACTGTCTTTGCCTGGAGCTATTGTGGAAAGTAAATTTCTCCTATATGAGATCAATAAAGTCTTATCTTAATGAAACTTTTATGGCGTAATGAGTTTTTATGGCGAATCGTCATGTGGGATAAAGCACAAAGTTCATTCACACAAACAGAAATAAAGTGATCAGAAGAGGAGCGCTCAATATCAGAACAACAAACACATTTATAATCTTTTTAATTTTTATTTTAACTTTGTTTTTTTTTGCAAAACAAGAAAGCTATTCAAAAGAAAGCTGATCAATACAAAAATTAGTATCTAAGATTGTGAAATGTGTTTCTTTGTGTTGCTTTAATCCTGCTTTAGTCCAGGGTTAGTCCTGCTTTAGTCCAGGTTTAGTCCTGTTTTAATCCTGTTTTAGTCCTGCTTTAGTCCAGGTTTAGTCCTGTTTTAATCCTGCTTTAGTCCTGGTTTAGTCCTGGTTTAGTCCGGCTTTAGTCCTGTTTTAGTCCTGTTTTAATCCTGCTTTAGTCCTGGTTTAGTCCTGTTGTAGTCCTGCTTTAGTCCTGCTTTAGTCCTGTTTTAATCCTGCTTTAGTCCTGGTTTAGTCCTGTTTTAGTCCTGGTTTAGTCCTGCTTTAGTCCTGCTTTAGTCCTGCTTTAGTCCTGTTTTAATCCTGCTTTAGTCCTGGTTTAGTCCTGTTTTAGTCCTGCTTTAGTCCTGCTTTAGTCCTGGTTTAGTCCAGGTTTAGTCCTGGTTTAGTCCTGGTTTAGTCCAGGTTTAGTCCTGGTTTAGTCCTGGTTTAGTCCTGCTTTAGTCCTGTTTTAATCCTGTTTTAGTCCTGGTTTAGTCCTGTTTTAGTTCTGCTTTAGTCCTGTTTTAGTCCTGGTTTCGTCCTGCTTTAGTCCTGGTTTAGTCCTGGATTAGTCCTGGTTTAGTCCTGCTTTAGTCCTGGTTTAGTCCTGCTTTAGTCCTGCTTTAGTCCTGTTTTAGTCCTGGTTTAGTCCTGCTTTAGTCCTGGTTTAGTCCTGCTTTAGTCCTGGTTTAGTCCTGGTTTAGTCCTGCTTTACTCCTGTTTTAGTCCTGGTTTCGTCCTGCTTTAGTCCTGGTTTAGTCCTGGTTTAGTCCTGCTTTAGTCCTGCTTTAGTCCTGGTTTAGTCCTGTTTTAATCCTGCTTTACTCCTGGTTTAGTCCTGCTTTAGTACTGTTTTAGTCCTGCTTTAGTCCTGGTTTAGTCCTGGTTTCGTCCTGCTTTAGTCCTGGTTTAGTCTTGGTTTAGTCCTGCTTTAGTCCTGCTTTAGTCCTGGTTTAGTCCTGTTTTAGTCCTGCTTTAGTCCTGGTTTAGTCCTGGTTTCGTCCTGCTTTAGTCCTGGTTTAGTCCTGCTTTACTCCTGGTTTAGTCCTGCTTTAGTCCTGGTTTAGTCCTGGTTTAGTCCTGCTTTAGTACTGTTTTAGTCCTGGTTTAGTCCTGGTTTTGTCCTGGTTTAGTCCTGGTTTAGTCCTGTGGAACATTCCAGACAAAACTTTTCTGCTTTTCTCCATGGAGAAAAGCAGAAAAGTTACACATTGCTTTTATTTGTGTGAAAAACCTGGGCAGTATTTTTGACTCTGAGCTGACTTTTATCCCACACATTAAGAAGATCACAAAAATAGGTTTCTATCACCTAAAAAACATCGCCAGAGTCCTCCCTATTCTGTCTCAGGCCAACACGGAGACACTGATGCTTTTATCACCAGTCGTATAGACGACTGTAACGTCCTGCTCTCTGGTCTTACCAAAACGAGTATTTCAGGTTTGCAACTATTCCAAAACTCAGCAGCATGTGTCCTGACTAGGACCAGAGGGCGGGACCACATTACACTGGTTTTAAAATCTCTGCACTGGCTCCCTGTGAGTTTCAGTATAGATTTTAAAGTTCTTTTACTGTTTTTGAAATGTCTTAATGGTCTTGGACCTTCTTATCTTTCAGAACTGCTTTCCCCTTACGAACCTTCACGGGCCCTGCGCTCCTCCAGCAGCTCCTGGTCATTCCCAAAGTCAGGACACACACTCACGGAGAGACGTCTTTTCAGGACTACGGCCCTCGACTATGGAACAGCCGGAGGAGCTCAGGGCCAAAGAGAACGTTCATGTTTTTAAGAGTGGCTCAAGACTCACCTGTTTATCCTGGCCTTTGATTGAAATTTTACTATGTGTAGTTTTATGGATTTTAGCCTAAAGATGGTGCTGGAGAGGCCAGCTGCCTCCTGTTTTAGTCCTGTTTAGTCCTGTTTAGTCTTGGTTTAGTCCTGGTTTAGTCCTGCTTTAGTCCAGGTTTAGTCCTGGTTTAGTCCTGCTTTAGTCCTGTTTTAGTCCTGTTTTAGTCCTGCTTTAGTCCTGTTTTAATCCTGGTTTAGTCCTGGTTTAGTCCTGTTTTAGTACTGTTTTAGTCCTGTTTTAGTCCTGCTTTAGTCCTGTTTTAGTCCTGGTTTCGTCTTGCTTTAGTCCTGGTTTAGTCCTGCTTTAGTCCTGGTTTAGTCCTGCTTTAGTCCTGCTTTAGTCCTGTTTTAGTCCTGGTTTAGTCCTGCTTTAGTCCTGGTTTAGTCTTGTTTTAGTCCTGTTTTAGTCCTGTTTAGTCTTGGTTTAGTCCTGGTTTAGTCCTGCTTTAGTCCAGGTTTAGTCCTGGTTTAGTCCTGCTTTAGTCCTGTTTTAGTCCTGTTTTAGTCCTGCTTTAGTCCTGTTTTAATCCTGTTTTAGTCCTGGTTTAGTCCTGTTTTAGTACTGTTTTAGTCCTGTTTTAGTCCTGCTTTAGTCCTGTTTTAGTCCTGGTTTCGTCTTGCTTTAGTCCTGGTTTAGTCCTGCTTTAGTCCTGGTTTAGTCCTGCTTTAGTCCTGCTTTAGTCCTGCTTTAGTCCTGTTTTAGTCCTGGTTTAGTCCTGCTTTAGTCCTGGTTTAGTCCTGGTTTAGTCCTGGTTTATTCCTGCTTTAGTCCTGGTTTAGTCCTGCTTTAGCCCTGGTTTAGTCCTGCTTTAGTACTGTTTTAGTCCTGCTTTAGTCCTGTTTTAATCCTGTTTTAGTCCTGGTTTAGTCCTGCTTTAGTCCTGTTTTAGTCCTGGTTTAGTCCTGGTTTAGTCCTGGTTTAGTCCTGGTTTAGTCCTGCTTTAGTCCTGTTTTAGTCCTGCTTTATTCCTGCTTTAGTCCTGGTTTAGTCCTGCTTTAGTCCTGGTTTAGTCCTGCTTTAGTACTGCTTTAGTCCTGCTTTAGTCCTGGTTTAGTCCTGTTTTAGTACTGTTTTAGTCCTGTTTTAGTCCTGCTTTAGTCCTGTTTTAGTCCTGGTTTCGTCCTGCTTTAGTCCTGGTTTAGTCCTGGTTTAGTCCTGGTTTAGTCCTGCTTTAGTCCTGGTTTAGTCCTGCTTTAGTCCTGCTTTAGTCCTGGTTTAGTCCTGGTTTAGTCCTGGTTTAGTCCTGCTTTAGTACTGTTTTAGTCCTGTTTTAGTCCTGGTTTAGTCCTGTTTTAGTCCTGTTTTAATCCTGTTTTAGTCCTGGTTTAGTCCTGTTTTAGTCCTGTTTTAATCCTGCTTTAGTCCTGTTTTAGTCCTGCTTTAGTCCTGTTTTAGTCCTGCTTTAATCCTGTTTTAATCCTGTTTTAGTCCTGCTTTAGTCCTGTTTTAGTCCTGTTTTAGTCCTGCTTTAGTCCTGTTTTAGTCCTGGTTTCGTCCTGCTTTAGTCCTGGTTTAGTCCTGGTTTAGTCCTGCTTTAGTACTGTTTTAGTCCTGCTTTAGTCCTGGTTTAGTCCTGGTTTAGTCCTGGTTTAGTCCTGGTTTAGTCCTGGTTTAGTCCTGTTTAGTCCTGCTTTAGTCCTGGTTTAGTCCTGGTTTAGTCCTGCTTTAGTACTGTTTTAGTCCTGGTTTAGTCCTGGTTTAGTCCTGGTTTAGTCCTGGTTTAGTCCTGTGGAACATTCCAGACAAAACTTTTCTGCTTTTCTCCATGGAGAAAAGCAGAAAAGTTACACATTGCTTTTATTTGTGTGAAAAACCTGGGCAGTATTTTTGACTCTGAGCTGACTTTTATCTCACACATTAAGAAGATCACAAAAATAGGTTTCTATCACCTAAAAAACATCGCCAGAATCCTCCCTATTCTGTCTCAGGCCAACACGGAGACACTGATGCTTTTATCACCAGTCGTATAGACGACTGTAACGTCCTGCTCTCTGGTCTTACCAAAACGAGTATTTCAGGTTTGCAACTATTCCAAAACTCAGCAGCACGAGTCCTGACTAGGACCAGAGGGCGGGACCACATTACACTGGTTTTAAAATCTCTGCACTGGCTCCCTGAGTTTCAGGATAGATTTTAAAGTTCTTTTACTGTTTTTTAAATGTCTTAATGGTCTTGGGCCTTCTTATCTTTCAGAACTGCTTTCCCCTTACGAACCTTCACGGGCCCTGCGCTCCTCCAGCAGCTCCTGGTCATTCCCAAAGTCAGGACACAGACTCACGGAGAGGCGTCTTTTCAGGACTACGGCCCTCGACTATGGAACAGCCGGAGGAGCTCAGGGCCAAAGAGAACGTTCATGTTTTTAAGAGTGGGCTCAAGACTCACCTGTTTATCCTGGCCTTTGATTGAAATTTTAGTATGTGTAGTTTTATGTATTTTAGCATAAAGATGGCGCTGGAGAGGCCAGCTCCCTGTTGCAGAAGCTCTGTCTCTATGTTTTCCCCTCTTTTTTTGTATATAGACTTTTTTTCCGTTTTTTCTAGTAGGTGAAACACGGTGCAGTTGTGCACCTGGGAAGCCTACTTTTAATACAGCTTTACCGTTAGCTGTAGTGTTTTTTTGCACTTTATAAATCCACGCCAGGAGATGTGCAGGGGACGGCATTCTACTACGGCGCACCTCTGGATTTGGACAGAGTGGCAGAGGGACAGCTGACGGTGATCAGCGCTGGGCGGACGAATTAAACTGTTACTTTAACAGGTTTGATTCGCCCCCCCAACCCTCTGCCCCTCTCCCCCCCTTCACACCTCCCTAGGCCAGTGTCCCCCCACCCCCCACTTTGTGTACCTGTGCCTTAACACCAGTCAGACAAAGGAGCTGGTGATTGACTTCAGGAGGAGACCACTACCTCACTCACCGGTGAACATCCAGGGGCAGGACATAGAGACTGTGGACAGTTTCAAGTACCTGGGTGTTCACCTCAACAATAAACTGGACTGGTCCCACAACACCGACGCCCTGTACAAGAAGAGCCAAAGTCGCCTCCACCTCCTGAGGAGACTGAGGTCCTTTGGAGTGTGCAGGCCTTTGCTCAAGAGTATCTGTATCGCCATCAGACTGTACAACTCCACTGTATAGTCCAGTGGTTCTCAATTATTTTCTGTGACGCCCTCCCTAGGAAGAAGAAAAAATTTCACGCCCCCCTCCCTGGCGCGACTATAAATAGTATTATTTGTCTCGAAAATTGTTATTAGTAAACCTCTGCATAACACTGTATCCTTTATTAACATTAAAACCAAAAAGAAAGAAAGAAACTTCCAACAAAGACTGCACTGTCTTTTTGCACTGAGGACTCAAATATTAATGTGTTTTTAATGCAGCTTTGCGCACATTTGTTTACGTTATACAGAAAGAAAACTTAAAACCACATGGCTCATTTGCATAAACTAAAAGCGCTGGAAAAAAAACGCTCTCTCCTTGTGCCGCTGATGCGTCAGCTTCTGTCGGACTAAAGGACACGACTCAGTGGAATATACGTGTTTTTTTCTGTGAGGATGTTCTGCTGATGGTGAGTCTGTATATCGCATGTGAGAGCGCCACTGCCAACTACTGTTGTTTATGTGCAATTACACTTAGTTCTAGTACAGTATGACAAAAAAGCATGTTTCCCAGGGTCACACGCACCCCCCCCGGCCTCACACCGCGCCCCCCCAGGGGGGCCTGCCCCACTATTTGAGAAGCACTGGTATAGTCTATTCATTCATTTTCTTCATCTTCATTTCATTTTCTTCATCTTTCATTCATCTTCCGCTTTTCCATTTTCTGGGTCGCGGGGGCAGCAGTCCAAGCAGTGTTCTGCTGCCCAGAACACAATGCACCAGCCCCCATGAATCCTTCCGCGGGTGGTGGGTCCACAGGAGGGCGGCTCACGTCACAACAGGCCTTGATGTACTTCTGCCATGGGGGCTACCAGTGTCCACAGACACTGGGGGCGAGGTGGGGTTAAGTGTCTTGCCCAAGGACACAACGGCAGCGCTCATCTGTGGGAGCTGGGATCATATGCGGTCAACCCGTCAAGAGCGGGATTCGAACCACCAAGCCAAGCATATGCTCTACCAACTGAGCTACTGCCACCCCTGGTATAGTCTAAATGTGCAATAATTCTATATTCTCTTATTTACTTATTTTATTATTATTATTACTATCTTGTCTGTGTGCACTTTTTTTGCAAAACTTTCTTTTGCACTAAACTGCCTGGAGCTAATGTAACAAGTGAATTTCTCCTGTGTGAGATCAATAAAGTCTTATTTTATCTCTTTTCAAGTGAACAGCTAGGCCTAACTTTTAGATTTTGCTTTGAAAACATTGGAAATTCCAGAGGCTGAAATGATCTAAACGATTCAAGTGAAGGTGTATGGAGTTTAAGAACACAGTGGAGCACTTCCTGTATTACCACATGACATCACAAGGTGGAGCAGAGTGTTGTTTGTTTTCTGAGAGAAGAACACAGCATAAATATGTAGGATTTGCGTGTTAAATAAAACAAAACTCCAGGTTTGTTTGTGATGAGGAAACAATATGAGCACATAGATCAGAAAGTAGTGTAATATGCACCCTTTAAAGTGTACTTGACAAGTTTTCATGTTTTGGTGGGATAGTACCTGTGGCCAGTAATTAAAGTTTGTGAAAAAAATTAAATAAATAAAAGTCAACAAATCAAATTTTATTTATAAAGCACTTTTCATACAAATAAATGTAACACAAAGTGCTTTACAGTGATTAAAACAACCCACGTTTCCTTCCACCCAACCCACAGCTGCTCGACACCACACAACCAAACGACCCAAACAGTAACACACACACACGTTAAAATACATAAAACAACACAAAGTAAAATTTCAATCAAAGGCCAGGATAAACAGGTGAGTCTTGAGCCACTCTTAAAAACATGAACGTTCTCTTTGGCCCTGAGCTCCTCCGGCTGTTCCATAGACGAGGGCCGGAGTCCTGAAAAGACGCCTCTCCGTGAGTGTGTGTCCTGACTTCGGGAATGACCAGGAGCTGCTGCTGGAGGAGCGTAGGGTCTGCGAGGGTTCGTAAGGTAAAAGCAATTCTGGTCACAGGCAAATAAAACAACACTAAAACCCATAGAGTCGCTATACAAACAGACAAAATACTGGATAAAAAACCTTTAAGACATCACCGCTGCACCATTTTACAAAAACATAAACTGTTAAGTTGGGAGAATGTCATAAAATATTCAAATCTCTGTCTAATATACAAAATCATTCATGGTCTCACGCAGTTCATAAACATCAGGACCACCACACACAGAGTGACCAGAGGGGCGGCCCGAGCGCCTTTTGTGTTACAGCCGCCCAGGAGTGGAACTCTGTCCGCTCGAACATCAGAGAACTGACCACATACAAACTGTATAAAAACATCTAAAGAACTGGTTCATAACACATCAGACATGTCTTCATTAATGTTTATTATTTTCTTTCCCCGAACCCCACTGTGCTGCCTCTTGTGTCTCTGCTCTCTTGTTGTGACGTGTTGAAATATTTAACTGTCGATAATTTAAAAGTTTTGTGTATTTATCAACTGGATTTGTTTAGTTTTAGCTAAAGTTTTACTACTTGTTAATAATTGTATATTTAGGGACCGAGCCCCGAAGGGGGACGAAGGTCCCTATTGTTGTTGCTTTGTTTCCCTATTATTATTATTATTATTATTATTAGGGACCGAGCCCGAAGGGGCACGAGGTCCCTATTGATCTCGCTCTGTTTCTCTATTATTAGGGACCGAGCCCGAAGGGGCACGAAGGTCCCTATTGAAGTTGCTCTGTTTCTCTATTATTATTATTCTTGTTCTTGTTCACGCGCTTTTGGGCAATTTTGAGCATGTTCCCATGCTTCAAAACGAACGTGACTTTGCAGGGGCATCACGTAGGGCGGCAGCTACGCCTCCAAAAAGACCCGTCCCCTGGTGACCCCCAGGAGCTCGATAGCGCCCCCTAGCGCGTTGTCTTTCGGGGCAGGCATACCGTTTAAGATAGGCACACGAGCTTCGGTAGGGACGTGTATCTCAATAAGACAAACAAATGCCTCACTGCAATGTCATGTCCACGCCCAACAGGAAGTGAGATAATTGGCCTTTTATGAAATTTGACATACAATGGAATTTGAAACACTTCTCCTACACCGTACCTCAGATGGGCTTAAATTTTGGTGAACATAATCTTAAGATGTTGGAGATGTTAAATTGCGAAGGATTTTCAAATAGGCGGTAATATGACGATACAGCGGATCAATAAATTTAGGTATGAGTTATGAGTTATGGATGGGAGTTATTTATTGAATTTGGAGTTCCGTTTAAGATAGGCGCACGAAATTCGGTAGGCACGTGTATCTCAATAAGACGAACAAACGCCTCACTGCAATGTCATGGCCACGCCCAACAGGAAGTGAGATAATTGGCATTTTGTGTGATTTTGTAATATTGGACAGACAATGGAATTTGAAACACTTCTCCTACACCGAACCTCAGATGGGCTTAAATTTTGGTGAACATAATCTTAAGACATTGGAGATGATAAATTGCGAATGATTTTCAAATAGGCGGTAATATGACGATACGGCGGATCGATAAACTTAGGTATTTATTGAATGGGAGTTATGAATTATGAATAGGAGGTTTTTATTGAATTTGGAGTTCTTCCTCAGACTAAAACTTCACAGGGTAATGTAGATGAGGACTACCAAGATTTTCATGCCAAATAACTGGCAGTCTGACATAGCGCCCCCATATGACAGGCCAGTGAACTGTCAGAAAATGTACAGCAAATGAGCGTTTTAACACAAAGAGGATCGTGGGTGGCATACGATTTCAGTCAGACACACGAAAGTTGGTATGGGTGTGTATCTCACTAAGATGAACAAAATTGTAATTACAATGTCATGGCCACGCCCAACAGGAAGTGAGATAAGAAGACTTGTATTGCGATTTTGTGTGATATGACATAAAATGGATTTTAAAACACTCCTCCTACACCGTACATCGGATGGGTGTATATTTTGGTGTACATGAGCTCAAGACATTGGAGATGTTAAATTGCGAAGGGATTTTTGATATCTTGTAAGATGACAAAATGGCGGCCTGATGAATTTTGCTACCATTTGAAAGTGCCAAATTCAATAGGAGGTGTGTCACCACTTCATTTTGAAACACTTCTCCTACAACGTACCTCAGATGGGCTTAAATTTTGGTGAACATAATCTTAAGACATTGGAGATGTTAAATTGCGAAGGATTTTCAAATAGATGGTAATATGACGATACGGCGGATCGATAAACTTAGGTATTTATTGTTATGAGTTATGAATGGGAGGTTTTTATTGAATTTGGAGTTCTTCCTCAGACTAAAACTTCACAGGGTAATGTAGATGAGGACTACCAAGATTTTCATGCCAAATAACTGGCAGTCTGACATAGCGCCCCCATATGACAGGCCAGTGAACAGTCAGAAATCTACCGCTAGCTGAGCCCCTAACAGGAAAAATTGTCCGATATGGCTTACCATTTTTGCCAGGCACACGAAATTTGGTATGGGTGTGCGTCTCAGTAAGACGAACAAACGCAGGTGCGAGGTCCCGACCAACGCCGCTTGCGGCTTTAATTATTATTTATTTTTTTTGTTCTTGTTCACGCGCTTTTGGGCAATTTTGAGCATGTTCCCATGCTTCAAAACGAACGTGACTTTGCAGGGGCATCACGTAGGGCGGCAGCTACGCCTCCAAAAAGACCCGTCCCCTGGTGACCCCCAGGAGCTCGATAGCGCCCCCTAGCGCGTTGTCTTTCGGGGCTGGCATACCGTTTAAGATAGGCGCACAAAATTCGGTAGGGACGTGTATCTCAATAAGACAAACAAACGCCTCACTGCAATGTCATGTCCACGCCCAACAGGAAGTGAGATAATTGGCCTTTTATGAAATTTGACATACAATGGAATTTGAAACACTTCTCCTACACCGTACCTCAGATGGGCTTAAATTTTGGTGAACATAATCTTAAGATGTTGGAGATGTTAAATTGCGAAGGATTTTCAAATAGGCGGTAATATGACGATACAGCGGATCAATAAATTTAGGTATGAGTTATGAGTTATGGATGGGAGTTATTTATTGAATTTGGAGTTCTGTTTAAGATAGGCGCACGAAATTCGGTAGGGACGTGTATCTCAATAAGACGAACAAACGCCTCACTGCAATGTCATGGCCACGCCCAACAGGAAGTGAGATAATTGGCATTTTGTGTGATTTTGTAATATTGGACAGACAATGGAATTTGAAACACTTCTCCTACACCGAACCTCAGATGGGCTTAAATTTTGGTGAACATAATCTTAAGACATTGGAGATGATAAATTGCGAAGGATTTTCAAATAGGCGGTAATATGACGATACGGCGGATCGATAAACTTAGGTATTTATTGAATGGGAGTTATGAATTATGAATAGGAGGTTTTTATTGAATTTGGAGTTCTTCCTCAGACTAAAACTTCACAGGGTAATGTAGATGAGGACTACCAAGATTTTCATGCCAAATAACTGGCAGTCTGACATAGCGCCCCCATATGACAGGCCAGTGAACTATCAGAAAATGTACAGCAAATGAGTGTTTTAACACAAAGAGGATCGTGGGTGGCATACGATTTAAGCCAGACACACGAAAGTTGGTATGGGTGTGTATCTCACTAAGATGAACAAAATTGTAATTACAATGTCATGGCCACGCCCAACAGGAAGTGAGATAAGAAGACTTGTATTGCGATTTTGTGTGATAAGCCATACAATGGATTTTAAAACACTCCTCCTACACCGTACATCAGATGGGCGTAAATTTTAGTGTACATGAGCTCAAGACATTGGAGATGTTAAATTGCGAAGGGATTTTTGATATCTTGTAAGATGACAAAATGGCGGCCTGATGAATTTTGCTACCATTTGAAAGTGCCAAATTCAATAGGAGGTGTGTCACCACTTCATTTTGAAACACTTCTCCTACACCGTACCTCAGATGGGCTTAAATTTTGGTGAACATAATCTTAAGACGTTGGAGATGTTAAATTGCGAAGGATTTTCAAATAGGCGCTAATATGACAATACGGCGGATCGATAAAGTTAGGTATTTATTGAATGTGAATTATGAGTTATGAATGGGAGATTTTTATTAAATTTGGAGTTCTTCCTCAGACTAAAACTTCACAGGGTAATGTACATGAGGACTACCAAGATTTTCATGCCAAATAACTGGCAGTCTGACATAGCGCCCCCATATTACAGGCCAGTGAACTGTCAGAAAATGTACAGCAAATGAGCACTTTAACACAAAGAGGATCGTGGGTGGCATACGATTTCAGCCAGACACACGAAAGTTGGTATGGGTGTGTATCTCACTAAGATGAACAAAATTGTAATTACAATGTCATGGCCACGCCCAACAGGAAGTGAGATAAGAAGACTTGTATTGCGATTTTCTGTGATATGACATAGAATAGATTTTAAAACACTCCTCCTACACCGTACATCAGATGGGCGTAAAATTTGGTGTACATGAGCTCAAGACATTGGAGATGTTAAATTGCGAAGGCATTTTTGATATCTTGTAAGATGACAAAATGGCGGCCTGATGAATTTTGCTACCATTTGAAAGTGCCAAATGCAATAGGAGGTGTGTCACCACTTCATTTAGCAGACACTTCTCCTACACCGTACCTCAGATGGGCTTAAATTTTGGTGAACATAATCTTAAGACGTTGGAGATGTTAAATTGCGAAGGATTTTCAAATAGGCGGTAATATGACGATACGGCGGATCGATAAACTTAGGTATTTATTGAATGGGAGTGATGAATGGGAGATATTTATTGAATTTGGAGTTCTTCCTCAGACTAAAACTTCACAGGGTAATGTAGATGAGGACTACCAAGATTTTCATGCCAAATAACTGGCAGTCTGACATAGCGCCCCCATATGACAGGCCAGTGAACTGTCAGAAATCTACCGCTAGCTGAGCCCCTAACAGGAAAAATTGTCCGATATGGCTTACCATTTTTGCCAGGCACACGAAATTCGGTATGGGTGTGCGTCTCAGTAAGACGAACAAACGCAGGTGCGAGGTCCCGACCAACGCCGCTTGCGGCTTTAATTATTCTTGTTCTTGTTCACACTCGCTGGGGCAATTTTGAGCATGTTCCCATGCTTCAAAACGAACGAAACTTTGCACGGGCATCACAAAGTGCTGCCAGTACGACCACACAAAGTCCCGTCCCCCAGTGACCCCCAGGAGCTCGATAGCGCCCCCTAGCGCGTTGTCTTTCGGGGCTGGCATACCGTTTAAGATAGGCGCACGAAATTCGGTAGGGACGTGTATCTCAATAAGACAAACAAACGCCTCACTGCAATGTCATGTCCACGCCCAACAGGAAGTGAGATAATTGGCCTTTTGTGAAATTTGACATACAATGGAATTTGAAACACTTCTCCTACACCGTACCTCAGATGGGCTTAAATTTTGGTGAACATAATCTTAAGATGGTGGAGATGTTAAATTGCGAAGGATTTTCAAATAGGCGGTAATATGACGATACAGCGGATCGATAAAGTTAGGTATGAGTTATGAGTTATGGATGGGAGTTATTTATTGAATTTGGAGTTCCATTTAAGATAGGCGCACGAAATTCGGTAGGGACGTGTATCTCAATAAGACGAACAAACGCCTCACTGCAATGTCATGGCCACGCCCAACAGGAAGTGAGATAATTGGCATTTTGTGTGATTTTGTAATATTGGACAGACAATGGAATTTGAAACACTTCTCCTACACCGAACCTCAGATGGGCTTAAATTTTGGTGAACATAATCTTAAGACATTGGAGATGATAACTTGCGAAGGATTTTCAAATAGGCGGTAATATGACGATACGGCGGATCGATAAACTTAGGTATTTATTGAATGGGAGTTATGAATTATGAATAGGAGGTTTTTATTGAATTTGGAGTTCTTCCTCAAACTAAAACTTCACAGGGTAATGTAGATGAGGACTACCAAGATTTTCATGCCAAATAACTGGCAGTCTGACATAGCGCCCCCATATGACAGGCCAGTGAACTGTCAGAAAATGTACAGCAAATGAGCGTTTTAACACAAAGAGGATCGTGGGTGGCATACGATTTCAGCCAGACACACGAAAGTTGGTATGGGTGTGTATCTCACTAAGATGAACAAAATTGTAATTACAATGTCATGGCCACGCCCAACAGGAAGTGAGATAAAAAGACTTGTATTGAGATTTTGTGTGATAAGACATACAATGGATTTTAAAACACTCCTCCTACACCGTACATCAGATGGGCGTAAATTTTGGTGTACATGAGCTCAAGACAATGGAGATGTTAAATTGCGAAGGGATTTTTGATATCTTGTAAGATGACAAAATGGCGGCCTGATGAATTTTGCTACCATTTGAAAGTGCCAAATGCAATAGGAGGTGTGTCACCACTTCATTTAGCAGACACTTCTCCTACACCGTACCTCAGATGGGCTTAAATTTTGGTGAACATAATCTTAAGACGTTGGAGATGTTAAATTGCGAAGGATTTTAAAATAGGCGGTAATATGACGATACGGCGGATCGATAAACTTAGGTATTTATTGAATGGGAGTTATGAATGGGAGGTTTTTATTGAATTTGGAGTTCTTCCTCAGACTAAAACTTCACAGGGTAATGTAGATGAGGACTACCAAGATTTTCATGCCAAATAACTGGCAGTCTGACATAGCGCCACCATATGACAGGCCAGTGAACTGTCAGAAATCTACCGCTAGCTGAGCCCCTAACAGGAAAAATTGTCCGATATGGCTTACCATTTTTGCCAGGCACACGAAATTCGGTATGGGTGTGCGTCTCAGTAAGACGAACAAACGCAGGTGCGAGGTCCCGACCAACGCCGCTTGCGGCTTTAATGTTCATTGTGTAATCTTATTTTGTTATAATTGTTTTTAGGGAGACCATTTTAAGATCTGTCCAGGGACAACAGATGAAAAATAGACTTTTGGCTAATTCTGGTGCATTTACAGATATGTTCATTAATGTACACTGTCCCTGTCAAATAAACCAATAATAATAATAAAAAAAAGAAAGATAAGAAGGCCCAAGACATTTAAAAACCAGTAAAAGAACTTAAAATCTATCCTGAAACTCACAGGGAGCCAATGAGATTTTAAAACCAGTGTAATGTGGTCCCACCCTCTGGTCCTAGTCAGGACTCGTGCTGCTGAGTTTTGGAATAGTTGCAAACCTGAAATACTCGTTTTGGTAAGACCAGAGAGCAGGACGTTACAGTCGTCTATTCAACTGGTGATAAAAGTATCAGTGTCTCCGTGTTGGCCTGAGACAGAATAGGGAGGACTCTGGCGATGTTTTTTAGGTGATAGAAACCTATTTTTGTGATCTTCTTAATGTGTGGGATAAAAGTCAGCTCAGAGTCAAAAATTACGCCCAGGTTTTTCCACACAAATAAAAGCAATGTGTAACTTTTCTGCTTTTCTCCATGTAAGAAAAGCAGAAAAGCTTTGTCTGGAATGTTCCACAGTATGGCATTAAACCTTTCTGTCTCCATGTAGACCAAACAGGTCAGATCTGCGGAGAGGCGACTCCACTCACAGTCAGAATGTCTGTTTTTTAGGTATTTTTGAGCTGTAAACCACCTGTAATAGAATAATTGTAAAGAAGAGATGTTTAATGTCACACTGTGGAACATTCCAGCCACAGCAAAAGCATATCCAAAGAAACAAACAGGTGAAAAGTTACACAGTGCATCTTGAAGGGTTGATGGCGAAGTCAGAATCAGAAAAGCGCGGCAGAGGGCAGGGCACTGCTCTTTGGGCTTCTTCATATGACAGAAACACAGTGGTGGGTTTGGAAGGAGGATACCCCTCCTCACGGAACCTGAGGGCCTCCTGAAGCTTCTGCTCCTCAAACCTCAGCACCTGGAAACACAGAGCTTCAGTCAGCGGGATCTGAAGGTGGTTTTCAGATTCTGATGGGGAACACTTTATAATAAGGCACGAGCAGATCATTTGTAAATGTTTATCAACCATAAAAGGTGCATTGTGGAACCAAAAAGTTACGCAGTGCACCTTTAACTAATCATTTACAAATTTACAAAAATTATGATATTATTTTTGTTGTTATTATTATTATTATTATTATTATTTTATTATTATTATTAATAATAATAATAATTATTATTATTATTATTATTATTATTATTAATAATAATAATACTAATAATACTAATAATAATAATAATAATAATAATAATAATAATAAATATAGCTGCAAGCAGCAATGCGGGGGCCAAGCACCGTTTGACAGGGTCTAACAAGGTCTGACAGGATCTAACAGAGTCTGACAGGGTCTGACAGGGTCAGCAAATCAATAGTGCCAAGAGATGTTTACAGGATATATCTTTTCCTATAAAATAGAACTTTGTCACTTCACAACAATATTGAGGCTCAGAGTACAGATCCATAATAAAAATAAAAATTAATACACACACACACACACACACATATATGTACATACACACAAGCCCATGCATAAACCTTTACACACACACAGCTACACACACACACACACACGCACACGCACGCACACACGTGCGTATACACACGCACGTACACACACATAACTTCATTCATTACAATTCCCACACAGCAGCATCATGTAAACTTAATTCTTCTCATCTCATGCCTCTCTGGAGACCAGGATTTACTGCTCCAAGTCAGTAAACTTCTTCTTTGGCGCTGTTGTAGTTCTGATCAGAGTTCTTGCTCCGCGCAGCGCACACACGACATGCCCCCTGCCTCAGACAGAGCAGATCTCGGCCCTGACCTCGCTGCTTGATCCGGCTTGTCTCTGTGATCCTCTGATCCAGGATCCTAGGTCCCAAGAGCGATCAGACCGCTCCATAGGCGCTGATCAACAGTCATCTGCTTTTCCGGATTCCCTCACCATCTTGCTCCTCTGGCCAATACACAGTACACAAACTACACTCTTCCTCTCTTCCGGGTCTCCGATCGGCAGATAATGATACAAGATTGCTACCTACAGGTTGGGAGACGTGAATTACACCTTCAAAGCTGCTCCAGGTCATATTCTAGCGACCCCCGCTGAAAAACACCCTTGACAAATATATTCGTCACGGCACTCAACGTTTGGATTCAACATGACAAATTTCTGCAACTTTGACCTCACCGTTTGACAGGGTCTAACAAGGTCTGACAGGATCTAACAGAGTCTGACAGGGTCTCTGACAGGGTCAGGGTCTAACCCTGTCAGAACAGACACATCAAAGACAGATCAAAGGTTGCTAGGTGCGTTGCTAGGCAGTTGACAAATTTCTGCAACTTTGACCTGCTGGTGCCACTAGACGGTTGGAGCTGGGGACCTATAAATTGCTGTGGGTAATGAGGAGACTGGCTGGAATGTGCATGCCAAATTTCACAACTTTTTACCAAACGGTTCTAGGGGCTGCCATAGACTTCCTATACTAGAAGAATAATAATAATAATAATAACTTTCAGACCCGAACATCAAAGCAAAGATCAAAGGGTTACTAGGCAACTCGCCTAGGCAACGGAATACGATTCCTAGAGGGTGCCCAGCACCTCTGGTGCTTGGCCCCCTAATAATAATTATTATTATTATTATAATTATTATTATTATTAGTAGTAGTAGTAGTAGTAGTAGTAGTAGTAATATACAAGTAGTTAATGATTATTAAACACTTGTTAATAAGTATGTAATTTTTAGTAAATGATTAGTTAATGGTTACTAAACATAATAAAGCCTTATTATAAAGTGTCACCCTATCAAAAGATCAAAATTCAATTTCAGCTTTATTGTCAGTTCTGCCATATGTGTTCAACATACAGTGAATCGAAATGTTGTTTCTCTCTGGCCAAAAAAGATAGTGTACAAAATACAATATAAAGACAAAACAAAAACTATCTAAGACAAAATCTAAAATCTCAAGCAGTGCAACAGAATAAATAAATACCTATTTACAGATGTTCAAAATGTGCAGTGTGCATCAAAAATGTGCAATGAAAGATACAGCAGTGAAAATGGACAGTAAAAATGAGGAATAGGATGTACATTGAAAATAAATAACAACAGTAGTCCTTAGCAGCAGTAGTAAAGTGTCTAGAGTGATATGTCTCTCAAGTACATAAGTATACTATAATGTGATGATGCCGTACACAGATTTCCCTGTTGATTATATTGTATTTTGCATTGGAATATCCAAAATGTAAATTCACAAATGTTGAATTTTTAATTATTGAATGCGCATATACATATAATTAACCTAACTAACCTAACCCCTTTTTAACACCTGTTTTTGCTACTTATTTAGAAATTATTATTATTTATATTTTTTCTCTGTAATTATAATAAATGATATATAAAATGTATATACACTGCCTGACAAAAGTATTAGGACGATTGTGTATTTCTGAACTCTGGACAATGGATAATGACCCAAAGCACTCGTCCAAACTGTGTAAGGGTCATTTGGAGACGTGTGAACAGCGTCATCGACTGCAGGTTATGACATGGCCGCCCCAGTCTCCTGACCTGTCACCCATCGAAAAAGTGTGGGATTATTTGGATATTAAAGTGCGCTTCAGGAATCCGACTAACGTTAAACACCTGTGGAAATGTCTTCAGGATGAGTGGAAAACTACAGAGGATGGATATGTTGAAAAATTGTTGGACAGAATGCCTCGAATTTGTAAAGCTGTGATTAAGGCCAAAGGTGGTTATTTTGATGAAAAAGCTATTTAACTTGATATTGTTACAATTTTGCAATAATATGCCTTTACACATGATGAAATTTGCTTTAATATATCAATAGATTGATTTGTTGTCATTACCAATACGTCTTATTATCATTATGAAAGTTCAGAAATACACAATCGTCCTAATACTTTTGTCAGGCAGTGAGCTACTGTGTCCAAATAATTTCCCTTTTGGCTCAATAAAGTCTATAAAACAGAAGTGAATCCAGACCTCCCCATTGACGTGCAGAGCCAGAGCCACATTGTCCCACACGAAATATCGGAGTCCGGGATTCGCATTCTGCACCGTCAGAGAGTTCGACTCCCGATTCACCACAAGCTCAAAGCTGCAGAAACAAGGAAGAGACAAATGTAAACTACCCACACATCAGATACAGATTCAAACTTGTATGTTAATTTACCCACTGTAGTTCAACCTGAGAAATACAGAAGTCATTGTGCCCTTGGGCAGGACACTACTCTAAATATGTTAGTGTGCTCTATAAAGGTGGTGCACTGATTGATTTAGTTTATTAGTGTTGTCAAAATATAAATGAACAAAAACACACCACAATGACAGTGAAAAACAGGAAAGGTTGAATTGTGTCCTGTTTATGTGACAAGATCTCGTTCCACAAGATCTCACGAGACAAAATTAGCACAAGACTGTACATACATGAGAAAAATGATCTTGTGAGATTTTTCTCCCTGAATTCACTTTTATCTTAGACCAGGGGTGTCAAACATGCGGCCCATGTGCCGGATCTGGCCCCCCAAAACCTTTAATCGGCTGATTTTCTATTAAAATATTTTAATTATATTTAAGTTTTCTATTAAAATATTGGTAATTTTCTGCGCCTCTTTTCTGTGCAGTTTAGCATAGCAGCGTCTCCAGTGCCTCTGTACGTGGCCCCTCCCACCAGAGCAGCACAAATGAAGACTCTCTTTCCAAATGCTCTTAAAGGACCATCGTTTTGACTGTTGACCGTGACACCCTCATCAGCAAAATGTCCAAAATGAGAAAAGTGGATGCCGAGTGCAGGATTTTCCAAGAAAAATTCCTATTTGTTCCCAGAGGTGAATGGGAAACCTGTACGCTCGGTGTGTTTGCTACAAGTGGCGGTGCTCAAGGAATATACTGTAATCTTAAACGACACTACGAGACACGGCATTTCGAACAATACAATAACTTGAACGGAGAATTGAAGACAGAAGATAAACGAATCATTGCTCGGACTGAAGAAACAGCAGTCTGTAATAGATTTGTATTTCTCTGCACAAATATTTGGACTTATTGTTATTTTTGGGGTATATATATGCCATGAGTTTTCTGATCCGGCCCCTTTGGATACAGCCCCCAGACCAAAATGAGTTTAAAGCCCTGCCTTAGACAAAAAAAGAGTTAAGAGCTGGTGAGTTATACAATTTGTGAAGTGGTACAAATACTTAATGCAGCTCCTTCTTACTCATGTGTCCCGCACATGGCTTGTGGTCTCCAGAGGAAGTGTGGACGGGGTTCCTCTCTGAAGGCACAGATGGAGCCTGGTTCCTCCATCAGCTCAGGGTACTGACGGAAATCCTCCGTGGGACTGTGCACTAGAACTGCATACATCACTTCCTGTTTGTACAGGACGGTCTTCCACACTCGCATCACCGGCTCGTCACCCCCGCAAAACTGAAAACAACAGGGACATTTTAAAGGTGCATTGTGTAACTTTTCTATCATCTGTTTGTCTCCATGGAGATGTTACAGGTTTGTCCAGAATGTTCAGTAGTATAGCATTAAACTTATTTGTCTTCATGGAGATAATGAAGTGAAGTGAAAGAAAACAAATGAGGACTTACACAAGTTCAATACGAAATATGAAAATTACTTATAAATCAAAGAACAAGAACAAGAAGGGGTGAGCGACCCTGTTCACAGTAAGAATGCGTGCTTTTGAGCAATAAAAACTCATGAAATTCAATAAGTGCAAGAAAGTCAGTTTGATGCCATACTGTGGAACATTCCATGCAAAGCAATAACATCTCCATGGAGACAGAGGGCAGACATTCCACTACAAAAGTTACGCAATTAGTCGAGTCCATGACAGTTTCCACCAGGCTTTATTTGTTTGATTAGTGACGCAGGTGGAAGTGATGTGCCACTGCCTAAAGGTCCTTCAATGGGACAAATTTAAAATGTGCTCGCATTGAACTGCCGCTCATAATTAATTGCACCCCACAAGGGACACGGACGAATGCCTTCTCCAGATCCACAAAGCACACGTGGACTGGTTGGGCAAACTCCCATGCACCCTTAAGATACTCAGGACGGATCTCATCCACCCACGGGGCCTTGCCACCGAGGAGCTTTCCAACCACCTCAGTGACTTCAGCCAGGGTGATGAACGAGTCCGCCCCCGAGTCCCCAGCCTCTGCTTCCTCCTCGGAAGACGTGACGCGGGATTGAAGAGATCCTCAAAGTATTCCTTCCACCGTCCGATAACATCCCCAGTCGAGGTCAACAGCTCCCCACCCGCACTGTAAACAGTGTTGTTGAAGCACTGCTTCCCCCTCCTGAGGCCCCGAACGGTCATCTGATAGTCCTCCTCCATGGCCTCGCCGAACTTCTCCCAAACCCGACTTTTTGCCTCTGCAATCGCCCGGGCTGCAGCACGCTTGGCCCGCCGGTACTCCTCAGCTGCCTCAGGAGTCCCATGAGCCAACAAGGCCCAATAGGACTCCTTCTTCAGCCTGACAACATCCCTTACTTCCGATGTCCACCACCGAGTTCAGGGATTGTCACCGCGACAGGCACCACAGACCTTACGACCACAGCTGTGGGCGGCTGCATCAACAATAGAGGCCAAAAACAAAGCCCACTCGGACTCTATGTCCCCAGCCTTCCCCGGAATCGGGCTCTGTCAGATGTTCCCAACAGACCTTCATTATACGCTTGGGCCTGCCAGGTCTTTCCGGCTTCCTCCACCGCCAGCGGACCCAACTCACAACCAGGTGGTGATCAGTTGACAGCTCTGCCCCTCTCTTCAGCTGAATGTCCAAGACACGCAGCCAGGGGTCAGATGACACAACAACAAAGTTGATCATCGACCTCCGGCCTAGGGTGTCCTGGTGCCACGTGCACTGATGGACACCCTTGTGCTCGAACATGGTGTTCGTTATAGACAAACCGTGGCTAGCACAGAAGTCCAATAACAGAAAACCACTCGGGTTCAGATCAGGGAGGCTGTTCCTCCCATTCACCCCTCTCCAGGTGTCACTGTCGTTGCCCACATGGGCATTGAAGTCCCCCAGGAGAACAATGGTGCACTGTCCAGTAGGGGTGGGTATTGGTCACCCACCTCACGATTCAATTCGAATCACGATTCATATGCCACGATGCGATACTATCACGATGCATCACGATACTTGAATTATTGCGATGCATTGCAATATATTCGACATACTTCAGTGAAAATGTACCAAAAAAAAAGAGGATAACTTAAATATCAGTGGCTGTGTATCTGGGTAGTGTTTTCAACTGATACAGAACTCTGAGCAACTCAATAACAAACCAATAACAAAAAAAGTGCATAGGGTTTTTTCTAAAACAAAAAATGATGTTCAAACATTTGCCATTTTGGAGGTAGCTACCATCATAACAAACAATACCCTTTCACAAAGAAAAAAGTGCATAGGATTTATATAAAAAAAAACACTAATAATTAATTAATAAAACACAATTAATTAATTAATTAATCAATCAATCAATTAATTAATTAATTAATTAATTAATTAATTAATTAATTAATTAATTAATTAATTAATTAATTAATTAATTAATTAATTTTAATTAATTTTTGGCATCAAGAATCGATGCAGTATATTGTGAAAGTTAGTATCGCGATGCATTGTCATGACGATTATTTTGCACACCCATACTGTCCAGTACCCCTCCCATAGACTCTAAGAAGGCCAGTACTCTCCACTGCTGTTCGGCTCGTAGGCCGACACAACAGTGAGAGACCTGTCCCTGAACCGAAAGCGCAGGGACGCGACCCTCTCGTTCACTGGGGTGAACTCCAACACACGGCTGAGCTGTGGGGCAATGAGCAGGCCCACACCAGCCCGCTGCCGCAGGCAACGGGCTGGTGTGGGCCTGCTCCAGCCCGCTGCCGCAGGCAACGCCAGAGAAATGGAGAGTCCAGAGCCCTCAAGGAGTTGGGTTCCAGAGCCCAAGCTGTGCGTGGAGGTAAGGCCGACTATATTTAGTCGGTAAAGCTCAACCTCCCACACGATATCTGTAATTCTGTTTTGCCTAGTCAAATCTGAATTGTAGATATCTCTGACTGTCGTTTCCTCTAGTCATACGTTACAGATTTCTCAAATGTCTCTCCCACTATCCAAAATTAAATTAGTCGTAAAGACATTGTCGATATTGACAATGTTAATTCCGGATAGTCAAACTTAGCGTTTAAATGTTAAACGGCTTGCCATTTATCACCTCCCTCTCTCTCTCTCAATACTTTGCACAGCTCTTCCCTCTTCCCAGACATTTCCCCCATGTCGACCACAGGTTCAGAGGACACACCTGTTGGCTGTACTCATCCAGGACGTCCTGCAGGGGGAGCGTGAAGCAGAATGAGCCCACTCTGGAGCTGGACATGAAGGCAGGAGAGGTGGCAAAGGTCTGGAGGACTCCCCTCCCATCTGCACCTAAAAACAAACATCGACTTTTTGTAACTTTCCATGATACCATGATACCATCATGTTGTTCCCTCATCGAAAACATGCCTGAAGAGCTTTTCCATAGCATCCATTCATGTTTAAGTGTGATATGCAAATATCCTCTGCAAACCCTCCTTATGATTAGGTAAATCGATGTCCTGGTTAAATTTAAAGTAAGTAACTCTTACACAACCATCTCTGATCATGTGACAATTTACAGTAAAGATCTGCAATCACACACCTTTTCTCATAATCCTTTATTATTTCAGAAAGTGACAAGTGAAAGTGCGTTTCTCCACTGATCTGAAGGTTGGCGGTTCGAATCCTGCTTTTGGAATAAACATCATTGTTTGAAAGGTCAGATCCATTGACCATTGGTGCGGTTACAGCTTCCACAGGTGTATGCTGTTGTTTTGCCTTTGGGCAAGACACTTAATTATGCTTATACTGTTGTATGAATGTGTGTGTGAATGGGTGAGTGGTTCCTTGATGTGAAGTGCTTTGAGCCTTGAAGGTGGCTAGATAAAAATGTGACCATTGACAATGTGATCAAAATACTAAAAATAAGCTGTAAATTTTATTTTTTTATTTTTTTTCAAAGATCAAAGTCAGCTTTATTGTCAATTCTGCCATATGTGTTCAACATACAGTCAATCGAAATTTCGTTTCTCTCTGGCCAAGTGCAAACAAGACAGTGTACAAAATCCAATATTAAGACAAAACACAACAAAACTATCTAAGACAGAGATCTAAACTTAAACTAAAGTCTAAGATCTAAAATCTTAAAGCAGTGCAACATAATAAATAAATACAGTGGTACCTCACCTTACGAATGACCCAACAAACGAAAATTTCAAGTTACGAAACGCCTTCACGGTAAATTTTTGTCTCTAGATACGAATGAAATTTCAAGTTACGAAACGCGAAATCTCAAAAATTCAAATAATGCGCGCTCAGCCACACACATTATACGCTTTTCTCAGACTGGATTTAAACTTTTCTCACATTTGTCTCTCGTTTAAACACTCAAACTTTCATAGATTTTCAACAAAACGTATCAATATTAAAACGTAAGTGTGGGGGGAAGCGGGAGGGGGGAGAAGACTGCGCGGACTCGTGTGTGCAGCATGACCCCGCGCAGAGCTGACAGCAGGACTAGATCAAGATCTAAACCTGGACTGGACCAGGACTAAACCAGGACTAAACCAGGACTAAACCAGGAGGAGCCGCGCTCACATGCGCTCAGACTGCCTGCGGTCCCCTCCTCCCTGCGGTCTCCTGCTTGCCTCAGCTGTGACTCGTGAAAAACCAGGAAATAGACCCGCACGCGGCGCTTTAATCCACCTGGTCCAGTCCAGGTTTAGTCCTGGTTTAGTCCTGGTTTAGTCCTGGTCCAGTCCAGGTTTAGATCTTGGTCTAGTCCTGCTGTCAGCTCTGCGCCGGGTCATGTGCGCTATCACACGTGTCCGCGCAGTTTTCTCCCCCCTCCCGCTTCCCCCCACACTTCAATATTGATACGTTTTGTTGAAAATCTATGAAAGTTTGAGTGTTTAAACGAGAGACAAACGTGAGAAAAGTTTAAATCCAGTCTGAGAAACCAATCAGGACGCAGAACACATTGTTACACTATAAAAAAAAAAATAAAAAAAAACTTGGATCGGGGCCTTGGAACGAATCAGGCCTTTTCCACTGAAATAGCTACTCAACTTACGAATTTTTCACGTTACGAAACCACTTCTGGAACAAATTAATTTCGTAAGGTGAGGTACCACAGTACCTATATACAGATTTCCAAAGTGTGCAGTGTGCATCAAAAATGTGCAATGGAAGATACAGCAGTGAAATGGTAATGTGCAATAGAATGTGCACTGAAGTTAAGATAAGAATAAATGTGGAACAGTAGTAATTCTAGTGCAATAACAGTAGTAAACAACAGGAGAACAGTAGTAAAATTCCAGTAGTAAATGTAAATGTGCAACAGTGCAACAGTCGTCCTTAGCAGCAGTTTTTTAAAGTGTCTAGAGTGATATGTCTTTTTATGGAATACAGGTTATGCCAATATGGGGGGTAGGGGGTGGAAGACGGGTAAGGTGAGAGTTCAGCCTCCTGACAGTCTGGTGGACGAAGCTGTTTGACAATCTGGTGGAGTGGGCCCGGAGACTCCGGTACCTTCTCCCCGAGGGCAGGAGGCTGAAGAGGCTGTATGAGGGGTGGCTCGGGTCACCCACAATGCTGGACGCTCTGCGGGTGAGGTGGTCCTGTTCTGTTCAGTGCAGCTCCCGTACCACACAGTGATGCAGCTGGTCAGGACGCTCTCAATGGTGCCTCGGTAGAAGGTGGTCATGATGGATGGGGGTCTCCAGCTCTCCTCAGTTTGTGGAGGAAATAGAGGCGCTTCTGAGCCCTCTTTGCCAGTGATGTAGTATTCACTGTCCAGGAGAGGTCCTCACTGATGTGCACCCCCAGGAATTTGGTGCTGCTCACCCTCTCTACAGCAGCACCATTGATGGACAGTGGGGGGTGCTGGGTGGGGCCTCTCTGGAAGTCAACAACAATCTCCTTTTCAACATTAAGAAGGAGATTGTTATCACTGCACCACTGGGTCAGAAGGCTCACCTCACTCCTGTAGTTTGTCTCATCGTTATTAGAGATGAGACCCACCACAGTCGTATCGTCCGCAGACTTCACAATGTGATTGGTGCTGAACGCTGGTGAGCAGTCGTGGGTCAGCAGAGTGAAGAGCATCGGACTGAGCACACAGCCCTGGGGGACTCCTGTGCTCAGTCTAATGCAGCTTGAGGTGTTTCTGCCGACCCGCACTGCCTGTGGCCTCTCACTGAGGAAGTCCAGCAGCCAATTACACAGTGAGGTCTGAAGCCCCACGTGGTCCAGTTTGGTGATGAGCTGCTGTGGGATTATGGTGTTGAATGCTGAACTGAAATCTATGAACAGCATTTTCACATATGAGTCTTTATTGTCCAGGTGAGTGAGGGCTGGGTGAAGAGCAGAGCAGATTGCATCCTCGGTAGAGCGGTTGGCCCGGTATGCAAACTGGAATGGGTCTAGGGTGGGGGGGTGGGGGGGGGGGGTGGATTTAATGTGTGCCATGACTAGCCGTTCAAAGCACTTCATGATGATGGGGGTCAGTGCAACAGGGCGATAGTCATTAAAAGTGACTCGAGTGGGCTTCTTTGGCACGGGAACGATGGTGGTGGTTTTAAAGCAGGAGGGAACGACAGCCTGGCTCAGAGAAGCATTAAAGATGTCGGTGAAGACATCCTTGAGCTCCTCTGCACAGTCTTTCAACACACGACCAGGGATGTTGTCCGGGCCTGCAGCCTTGCGGGTGTTGATCCTGGAAAGTGTTCTCTTCACGCTGGCTGCAGACACACACAGGGGCTGGTCGTGGGGAGGTGGTGGAGTTTTTTGGGGCCGGGTGTCATTTCCTGCCTCAAACCGTGCAAAGAAGCTGTTGAGGTCGTTGAGCAGGGTGATGTTGTTGTCACAGGTCTGTGGCGAGGGTTTGTAGTCCGTGATGTTCTGGATGCCCTGCCACAGACTCCGTGTGTCCCTGCTGTCTCTAAAATGTCCGGTTATTTTCTGTGTGTATCTGTGTTTGGCTTTCCTGATGCCACGGGACAGGTTGGCTCTTGCTGCCCTCAGATGGGGGACATCCCCAGCTCTGAAGGCAGCGTTCCTGGCTCTCAACAGTCTGCGAACCTCCCCTGTCAGCCATGGCTTCTGGTTAGCCCTGGTGGTGATAGTCCTGGTGTGTGTGACATCACCAATGCATGTGGTGATGTAGGAGGTCACAGTGTCTGCGTACTCCTCAATGTCAGTGTGATTGTTGTATGTGGCAGCCTGTTTGAACACTGCCCAGTCTGTTGTACCGAGGCAGTGCTGTAGTGCAGACAAGGCCCCCTCTGGCCACACCTGGATCTGCTTCAGAGCCGGCCTGGAGACCCTCACACGGGGTCTGTATGCCGGTCTGAGCATAACAGAGATGTGGTCAGAGAGGCCTATGTGGGGGAGGGGGGAAGCCTTGTATGCTCCTTTGTGTGGAGTGTAAACCATGTCCAAAATGTTGTTTCCTCTGGTTAGGAAATCAACATGCTGATGCATTTGTGGTATGACAGTTCTGAGGTCTGCATGGTTGAAATCCCCGGCAAGGATAAAAAATCCGTCCGGGTGAGCAGTCTGTTGCTCACTAATCGAGTTATACAACTCGTATAGTGCCTCCTTTCTATCAGCGGTGTTCGGTGTGTGTGTGTGTGTGTGTGTGGGGGGGGAGGGGTGTAAACAGCGACCAGCATGATCGCTGTAATTTCCCTCGGGAGATAAAAAGGCCAGTGTTCTGACACAACGTCCTACCTTCGAGAAACGTCCTACCCTCTCAGAAAATCCTGCCATGTGCTTCCGATGTCATTTTTTTTTTGTCATCGCTGTTTTAATGTTTGTTTCTATGCAGTTAGGACATTCTGATTGTAAAATTACCCCATCAGAACACGGCTTCCACATTAGTAAGTGCAGGTATGAAGTTCTGGTAAAATTACCCCTGTTATGAGCGGCTGCCAAGCCGTGCGCATGCGCAGAACATTACGTAACTTCTTGAGACTTCGTACTACGTCACTCCTTCAGAGATATATAGGCAGGACGTTCTAATATGCAGGTAGGACATTCTAATATGCAGTTAGGACGTTCTGATGTGCAGGTAGGACGTTCTGCTGTGCAGGTAGGATGTTCTGCCATGCAGATAGAACGTTCTGCCGTGCAGGTAGGATGATCGAATGTTAGGTCATGAATGTTAGGTCGCTTACGAATAAGACATTTCTTCTTAATGATTTGTTTACTTCATGCCACTTGGATTTTATGCTTCTAACGGAGACCTGGCAGCAAGTCGGTGAGTCCACTGCATTTTCGGAACTTTTGCCACCGAGATGTTCCTTCATTAGCTCCCCTCGGGCTACCGGTAGAGGAGGTGGGCTAGCAGTGGTGTTTAAAACTCTGTTTCAGTGCACTCCGGTATCGTCTGAGTGCTTCTCCTCTTTTGAGTTACAGACATTTTTAATCTCGGTGCAAACACCGGTCTTCTGTGCACTTATATATCGCCCTCCTAAATTTCATAAAGATTTTATCCAGGAGTTCACTGACTTTGTTACAGGGCTCGTGCTGAAATACGATCGTTTTATCATAACTGGTGATTTTAATATTCATGCTTGTTGTGAGTCGAGGCCACCAGCCAAAGAGTTTTTAAATGTACTCGATACGGTTTCGGGTCCTACACACGAAAAATGACACACTCTAGATCTTGTCCTGTCCTTCCGACTGACGTTGAATGTTACTGACATTTGTGACACGCGGATTTCTGACCATTTTGCAGTCCTGTTTACGCTGACGCTGCCTAAATTGGGGAATACACCGTGCGCCCTGACCCGTAAAGCGCGCACAATAAACTCCCAAACCGCAGTGATGTTCTCGGGTTCTTTCAATGACTCTTCATCTAATTTATGGAATGACTGTTACATCTTAAGCACGGAAGAAATGTTGTCTTTGTTTAATACTACGTGCACTGATATTATGGATTTAGTGGCCCCACTTAGAGTGAAACGAGCCAAGCCAAAAACAGAACCCTGGCTCAATGAATCTACTCGTGCTTTGAGGCGTGCATGCAGACACGCAGAAAGACGCTGGAAAAAGGACAAATTGCAAATCTCTTTGGACATCCTCAAAGACAGCTTGCAGACTTATCAAAGAGCAGTCAAAGTGGCCAAAACAGTTTTTTTTGCCAAAACTCGCCTAAACTTATGATTCTGGTAATATCTCTTGTGAACATGGATTACGCTGAAAGGCTGGCTGTATACTGGACGTACCTGGCTCCTCTGGGGCGTCCTGGATAAGCCTTACACCTCGCTGCTGCTTGAAGTTTTCAACGGGTTCCTGAGGCGGCTTTCCCTCTGATCAACATCCTGGTTCCCGGCGGGCTTCTGCAGTTAGCAGCTATTACAGTTGTCCAAAACTGTGTCCCAAGGCTGTGGCTAACGGAGACAAACACCGCCTCTCCGGCCTTGAGTGCCGCCCGGTCAAACGCAATGTTGACTTATTCGTCTACGGAGCTCTGGAAATACAACAACAACCATCCTCCGACTGGGCTGTCCACCATCAAGGACCTGGGAATTCTAGGGAGACCTCCATACATCCACAGAGGATCCCGACGCCGATTCACAGTTTCGAACTCCAATATTCCCTCCATCTGGACTGTTGCACGTCCCCGTCGCTCCACTGTCGCATCAGCTCATGCGTCATCAGAGCGCTGCCATTACAGGAGCTGATATGGCTCAGCCATGGCGACGTGGAAAACCCGGAGTGGATTACGGTTAATAAAGCAAGCCCTGTTCACTCTGCCACCGTGGAGCTGCTGAACACACAATCACTCACAAATAAATCCGGTCTTATCCAGGATCACATCACAGAAAAAGAAATAGACATCATGTGTCTCACAGAGACATGGCAACAGCCGGATGTCTACTTACATCTCAATGAGGCCTGCCCCCAGGTTACCAATACCTCAGTAAGGCCCGCACATCTGGCCGGGGGGGTGGCTTAGCTGTAATATTCCGCAATCCCATTCAAGCATCTATCCTGTCTGTGCCCAATTTTACCTCTTTTGAAAACATGGTAATCACTCTCAAACCTCCATTATCTTTAACAATAGTGCTGATCTATCGCCCCCCTAAATCCAACTCAAGTTTCATCAGTGAAATACATGATCTCCTGGCTTCACTCTGTATCACCTCAAAAAACATTCTCATTCTGGGGGACTTTAATATTCACATGGACTCACAAACCTGTCATCTTGCGAGTGAATTTAGACAAGTTCTGGACTGTCTGAACCTCCAGCAGCTGGTTGATGGCCCCACACATACCAAAGGACATACTCTGGACTTAATCATCACAACCCTCACAACCCTCACTGATCTCCATGTGTATGACATCGGCATCTCGGATCACAATGCCATCACTGTGAAAGTACCTTCTTCAGTACCCCTCTCCAAACCACAACGACAGATAACCTTCAGGAACCTACAGAACATCAACCCTGCTTCCCTTGATCTACAGCTTCAACACCTCACTCCTCCTCTGCACTCCTCCGTCAGTGACCTGGTGGAATACTACAACCACAGTCTAACCTCCATCCTGGACTCCCATGCTCCACTGAGAACCCGGTCTGTCTCTTTCAAACAGTCAGCCCCCTGGTACACAGAGGAGCTGAGGCTGATGAAGAGATCTGGGCGAGTGCTGGAGTATGCTTTCCTAGCCTCAGGTCTGACGGTGCATAAGCTGGCTTACCGGGAACATCAGAAGGTATACTGCAGAGCACTCCATACAGCCAGGTCCAATCACTACAGCAAACTCATAGACAATAGCCCCGGCAACTCTAAGCAACTTTTTTCCACTGTTAGCAATCTTTTACAACCACAAATCCCCACACACATCGACAACTCAGTTCAACAATGCAATAAATTTCTTGACTTCTTCACATCCAAAATTGACAACATCTGCTCCTCTTTCTCACTCTTAAACCATCCACCTTCCACCGACATAGATCCTACTGCAAATACACACACATTCTCAGAATTCACCCTCACTACGCAGCAGGAGGTCGAGAAAATAATCCAAAAGTCCAAACCCTCCACCTGCTCCCTGGATCCCCTTCCCTCCCCTCTGCTCAAAACCCATAATACATCAATTTCCCCACTTATCACAGAAATCATTAATCTCTCTCTCCAGACTGGTCAGATTCCACCCTCCCTCAAAACTGCTCTCATCAAACCCCTCCTCAAAAAACCCACCCTAGATCCCACAGTTCTATCAAACTACAGACCCATTTCAAACCTGCCATTCATTTCCAAAATCCTAGAAAAAACAGTTTCTGCTCATCTTCACAACCACCTCAAATCATTCAGCCTTTACGAAAAATTCCAGTCTGGTTTTCGTCCATCCCATAGCACTGAGACAGCCCTCATGAGAGTCACCAATGACCTCATGATGGCCTCAGACTCCGGTTTCACATCCCTTCTCATCCTTCTCGACCTCTCTGCTGCGTTTGACACAGTCGACCACCACATCCTCCTCCACCGTCTTCAACATTACATCGGTCTCTCTGGCACTGTCCTCCACTGGTTTCACTCCTACCTCACTGAACGCACCGAGTGTGTAGCCCTGGGGGGAGCTGAATCACGATCCCACACTGTCACTTGTGGGGTCCCCCAGGGCTCCGTACTCGGCCCGACCCTGTTCACTATTTACATGCTCCCCCTCAGTTGTGTCATCGGCAAGCATGGGGTTCAATACCACTGCTATGCCGATGACACACAACTGTACATCCAGGTCACTCCATCCTGCACCCCCTCCACTTCTGTCACCCGCCTCAGTTCCTGCCTGGAGGAGATAAAGGCATGGATGAGCCAAAACTTCCTGCAGCTGAACAGTCTCAAAACTGAAGCCATTCAGATTGGCACCCCACATCAACTCCGTTCCTCCCCCATCACCTCTGTTTCATTTGCTGGCCACACCATTTCCCTCTCTCCCTCAGTTACCAACCTGGGGGTCAAAATTGACCCTCAGCTCACATTCAATAACCACATTAATCAGATTTCCAAAACTTCCTTTTTTCACCTCCGCAATATTTCCAAATTACGCCCCTCCCTCTCTCTCCCAGCCGCAGAGAAGCTCGTCCATGCCTTTGTCTCCTCCAGGTTGGACTACTGTAATGCACTCCTCATCGGGATCTCTGGCAGGAGCCTTCAAAAGCTCCAATACATCCAAAACAGCGCTGCCAGGGTCCTGATGAGGGTGCGGAAACATGAGCACATCACCCCCATCCTTCACACCCTGCACTGGCTTCCCGTTCACCTCCGTATCGAATACAAGATCCTCCTGCACACCCATCACTGTCTGCACGGTGCGGCCCCCACCTACCTCACCGAACTACTCACACCTCAGACCTCTACCAGGACCCGGTCAGGCCAGCAGCACTGTCTGATTCCACCCAGGACACGGCTAAAGACCATGGGTGACAGGGCCTTTCAAGCCGCAGCTCCCCGTCTGTGGAATACCCTTCCCGACCACCTTAGGGCCCCACAGTCGGTGGATGCTTTTAAAGATCCCATGACATGGTACTTCTTGATGCTTTTATATGGATCCTTAATGGTTCCCTAATACTGTAAATGAATCCTTCTTCAAAATCAACACTCAGTGCATGAGAAACAGAGATAAGCTGAGAAAGAGTAATTTTTCTCACTCAGAACACTCTATAATGGGCGGTGTTGCTTGAATGCAAATGAGGAGAAAAAAGCTGGCCAATAGCAGAAGGTGGGGGCGTGGCTAAACGCTCCGCTGTCTGCTCTGAGCCTCTCTGATCCATTTCCTTGTTTTTGCACGGGGGAGAGATTTGAAGCGTTCCATTGAAACATAAACACATTTCCACATAAAATAAAATTAAACCACTGCTGTTCAAAGGTCCAGAGGCTCAGATAAAGGACTTCAGAGCCTAGAAACACTCGGACGTGCCTCCAGGCAAATAAAAAAACGCATTTCGCATTGCCTAGCGCATTCGCAGTCCAAACTCTCTGGGCGTGATTTACAGAGACGCTGAGTACAGACAGACGGGGGTGGAACTGCATTTGCATTTCTTTTTTCGATCTGACGTCAATAAGGTGCCTTGTTCAAACTCGCCCATTTGAGCTCCTATTTTTTGTAACGCAGAAAAGGATCGCAAATGCTCAGTTTAGACATTTCGCAACTTTTAACCATGGGGGGGGGGGGCTAAACAGGGTAGGGGAGCTCACATTAACGTTCAAAAACCTCAGAAAGTGAAATTTTCATGCCATGGGACCTTTAAAAGTGCACTAAAGACTCACTTGTTCACAAGAGCCTATGGCTAATTGGCCCCATAATATGTTGTGTTTTTATCTTGCTATGTTTGTATTCTGTCTGTGTTTTTACCCTGTTTTTAAATGCTCTGTAGCACTTTGAGATTGTTTTTCAATGTAAAGTGCTTTATAAATAAAATCTATTATTAACAGACCGGACCTTCTCTGTTCAGTTAGGGAAGTTCACCTCCGTGGTGTCCAAGCTTAAGTGTGGTGTTCCCCAAGGAAGTATACTGGGCCCTGCTTTATTTGGCCTTTATATGCTTCCTTTGGGGTCAATATTTGAAAGGCATAATATTTCTTATCATTGTTATGCGGATGATGTGCAAATCTACCTGCCACTTCAGACCAGCTGCTCTGTTCAAGCTCTGGTAAACTGCTTAAAGGAAGTTCAGGAATGGATGCAGTTAAACTTTCTTAATCTTAAACTTTCTTAATCTTAATAAGCTGAAGACAGCTGAAGAGTCATTGTTTTTGGTCATTCTGACCTACTGAACTGTGACAGTGCCATAGGCCCACTGAGCTCCTATGAAAAGGATTATTCTAGAAATCTTGGTGTCATCTTTGATTGTAATTTTAAATTTGAAAAGCAAGTCAGCTCTGTTCTTAAATCAAGTTTTTATCAGCTAAGGGTTTTAAGCAAAATTAAATCGTAGCAGTGACTCCCTCCAGTAATGTGAAGATCATTTGTTGACAGTCCCTAACACAGACTGTAGCCACAGAACGAAGATTGGAGCTGCGTGAGCAGAGTTTTTGCCTATAAATCGATAGTTAGTATTACCGTATTGGCCCGAATATAAGACGGTGTTTTTTGCATTGAAATAAGACTGAAAAAGAGGGAGTCGTCTTACATTCGCGGTCTAGACATTATACCCATTCACAACGCTAGATGGCGCCAGATATCTTCAAAGCGAATGCTGAACTGAACTCAACAGGCCAAAGCGAACCCCTGTCACGAAGAAGAAAAATAAAAAATAGCGGTAAGAAAGAAAAGAGAAGAAAATAAGAGAAGAGATAACAGAAAATGGAGAAATGTAGCGACAATCTGGAGAAAAGTGGGTCGAAGATCGGCCAGGTTAACCAGCAGCTGAGGAGAAGTTATGACGCAAACTTCAAGATGATGGTGATAAATGAGGCAGAGTCTTCAAACAATTGCAAAGCGGCTGTGAAATACGGTGTCACAGAGTGTAATGTACGGACATGGAGAGCTCAAAAAGATCGCCTAAAAAATGCTCACAGTCAGAGAGAAGCTGTATATATAAATATTTTTTTAAAAAGCTAAAAAAAAAAATAAAAAAAAAAGCTGTATATATAAATAGCTGCTATTTTCTGTATAAAAATTAAATGTGGTGTTCAAAAAGTCTTTTTTCAAACTTGAGTCTTGAAAAAGAGGGGGTCGTCTTATAATCAGGGTCGTCTTATATTCGGGCCAATACGGTAGTTGCTATCGTTTTATTAGATAGACATTAACAAGTAGAACTCTCGTTAACCTTGGTCGTGTTATTTAGGTAAAATGCTTGTTTGGATCTTAATACGGGAATGTTAAACCCCGAATATCAAGCGAACGTCAAACATCGAGCCAACTTCAGTGCGCGGAGAGAGGGGCCGCTGCGTCCTTACTTGGCTAAGTAAATATGCATGTTAACAAATCTAGAGAGTCTAAACTATTGATTAAACGACTAAAAACCTCCAGTACTCACCGTCCCGATTCTGTGGAGCTGGCTCTCTGGTGGGTGGGTGGTCCTCCTCCTCCTCCGTGCCATCTGAGTGAACAAAGTTGCAGAAATTTGTCAATTGCCTAGCAACGCACCTAGCAACCTTTGATCTGTCTTTGATGTGTCTGTTCTGACAGGGTTAGACCCTGACCCTGTCAGACCCTGTCAGACTCTGTTAGATCCTGTCAGACCTTGTTAGACCCTGTCAAACGGTGCTTGGCCCCCGCATTGCTGCTTGCAGCTATATTTATTATTATTATTATTATTATTATTATTATTATTATTATTATTATTATTATTATTATTATTATTATTATTATTATTATTATTATTATTGTCACCATTGTTGTTATTTTAACTCTACCTGATTTTTTATGTCACCTTTAATGTTGTTCAGCACTTTGGTAATCTTTGGCTGTTTTAAATGTGCTATACAAATAAAATTGATTGATTGATTGATTGATTGAAGTAGTGTTACTACTGACATCTCTTGCAGCAGACAGTAGTGATAGATGTTATTTGACTTTGGTGCAAAATTTGACCTGTAGTAAGATTTGGAAAATGTGCTTTGGTTGTTTTTTGGTGAATTTTTTAAAGTAATTATTGTCGCCTGCTTCACAGTGATATGACAGGGGCAAATTTTGATCTGTAGTAAGTAGACACATGTATTGAGCAACTACTACGCCCAACAGATTTGGAAAACATGCTTTGGTTGATTTTTGGTGAATTTTTTAAAGCAATTATTGTCGCCTGTTTCACAGTAAAATGACGTAGGGGCAAAATTTGACCTGTAGTAAGTAGACACTTGTCTTAGCCAACTACTATGCTCAACAGATTTTAAAAATGTGCTTTGGTTGATTTTTTGTGACTTTTATAGGGAAATTCTTTCGTGCCCCTGCTCCATCGTAGCAGTGACTCCCTCCAGTAATGTGAAGATCATTTGTTGACAGTCCCTAACACAGACTGTAGCCGCAGAACGAAGATTGGAGCTGCGTGAGCAGAGTTTTTGCCTATAAATCGATAGTTAGTATTACTTGCTATCGTTTTATTAGATAGACATTAACAAGTAGAACTCTCGTTAACCTTGGTCGTGTTATTTAGGTAAAATGCTTGTTTGGGTCTTAATACGGGAATGTTAAACCCCGAATATCAAGCGAACGTCAAACATCGAGCCAACTTCAGTGCGCGGAGAGAGGGGCCGCTGCGTCCTTACTTGGCTAAGTAAATATGCATGTTAACAAATCTAGGGAGTCTAAACTATTGATTAAACGACTAAAAACCTCCAGTACTCACCGTCCCCCCGATTCTGTGGAGCTGGCTCTCTGGTGGGTGGGTGGTCCTCCTCCTCCTCCGTGCCATCTGAGTGAACAAAGTTGCAGAAATTTGTCAATTGCCTAGCAACGCACCTAGCAACCTTTGATCTGTCTTTGATGTGTCTGTTCTGACAGGGTTAGACCCTGACCCTGTCAGACCCTGTCAGACTCTGTTAGATCCTGTCAGACCTTGTTAGACCCTGTCAAACGGTGCTTGGCCCCCGCATTGCTGCTTGCAGCTATATTTATTATTATTATTATTATTATTATTATTATTATTATTATTATTATTATTATTATTGTCACCATTGTTATTATTGTTGTTATTTTAACTCTACCTGATTTTTTATGTCACCTTTAATGTTGTTCAGCACTTTGGTAATCTTTGGCTGTTTTAAATGTGCTATACAAATAAAATTGATTGATTGATTGACTGATTGAAGTAGTGTTACTCCTGACATCTGTTGCAGCAGACAGTAGTGATAGATGTTATTTGACTTTGGTGCAAAATTTGACCTGTAGTAAGATTTGGAAAATGTGCTTTGGTTGTTTTTTGGTGATTTTTTAAAAGTAATTATTGTCGCCTGTTTCACAGTGATATGACAGGGGCAAATTTTGATCTGTAGTAAGTAGAAACATGTATTGAGCAACTACTACGCCCAACAGATTTGGAAAATATGCTTTGGTTGATTTTTTGTGACTTTTATGGGGAAATTCTTTCGTGCCCCTGCTCCATCGTAGCAGTGACTCCCTCCAGTAATGTGAAGATCATTTGTTGACAGTCCCTAACACAGACTGTAGCCGCAGAATGAAGATTGGAGCTGCGTGAGCAGAGTTTTTGCCTATAAATCGATAGTTAGTATTACTTGCTATCGTTTTATTAGATAGACATTAACAAGTAGAACTCTCGTTAACCTTGGTAGTGTTATTTAGGTAAAATGCTTGTTTGGATCTTAATACGGGAATGTTAAACCCCGAATATCAAGCGAACGTCAAACATCGAGCCAACTTCAGTGCGCAGAGAGGGGGGCCGCTGCGTCCTTACTTGGCTAAGTAAATATATGCATGTTAACAAATCTAGAGAGTCTAAACTATTGATTAAACGACTAAAAACCTCCAGTACTCACCGTCCCGATTCTGTGGAGTTGTCTCTTCGGTGGGTGGGTGGTCCTGCTCCTCCGGGCCATCTGAGTGAACAAAGTTGCAGAAATTTGTCAATTGCCTAGCAACGCACCTAGCAACCTTTGATCTGTCTTTGATGTGTCTGTTCTGACAGGGTTAGACCCTGACCCTGTCAGACCCTGTCAGACCCTGTTAGACCCTGTCAGACTCTGTTAGATTCTGTCAGACTCTGTTAGACCCTGTCAGACTCTGTTAGACCCTGTCAGACCCTGTTAGACCCTGTCAGACCCTGTTAGACCCTGTCAGACTCTGTTAGACCCTGTCAGACCCTGTTAGAACCTGTCAGACCCTGTTAGACCCTGTTAGACCCTGTCAGACTCTGTTAGACCCTGTCAGACGCTGTTAGACCCTGTCAGACCCTGTTAGATCCTGTCAGACTCTGTTAGACCCTGTCAGACCCTGTTAGACCCTGTCAGACTCTGTTAGACCCTGTCAGACCCTGTTAGACCCTGTCAGACCCTGTTAGACCCTGTCAGACCCTGTTAGATTCTGTCAGACTCTGTTAGACCCTGTCAGACCCTGTTAGACCCTGTCAGACCCTGTTAGACCCTGTCAGACTCTGTTAGACCCTGTCAGACGCTGTTAGACCCTGTCAGACTCTGTTAGACCCTGTCAGACCCTGCATGCGGCCTACATGCTGAGGCCTACATGCACCTTCGGTGCTTGGCCCCACATTGCTGCTCGTAGCTATATTTATAATTATTATTACTTGTATATCTCCACTGTATGGTCCTATCGTGCAATATCATTTTTCCATCGTGCAAGTATTGTTTTTTTCAATACTCTCCTTGTCACTGTTTTTATTATTATTACTATTATTATTCGATTTATTACTTATGTTACTTTTTTTATTACTATTATTACCTATCTTTATGCCATTTTTGCCTGCATGCACTTGTCTTTCTTGTTCAAACTGTCCCTACCTGGAGCTACTGTGACAAGTAAATTTCTCTTGTGTGAGATCAATAAAGTCTTATCTTATCTTATCTTATCTTATCTTATCTTATCTTATCTGTGCTCACACCAGCACAGTAGTTTGTATTGATGTCGTACAATCGCATTGGAAAATCAAGCCTCCTACCTGACATCTGAAACCAGCGCTCTCAAGTCTCACGCTTTGAGTGTGTGATACACGCATTTCAACGTGTTCACACATGGTATTTCTCACGCTGAAATTTAGTTATGCAATTCGGCCCAAAGGAGACGATTCTGTTCCCCACATTTCACTGGGCTTAAATGTCGCACACGAGGCCAGACAGCTTGGACCAATGGTGCGGAAGGCACAACAAATGACTGACTGGACACACACAGACACACCAGACGTTGACTGGTCACCCTCTTCTGACATTTGGCGTATTAAAATATACACGACTGACTCAAGCACTCTGGCGCGGGAAGAAATCCAGCGCCACCACGGACGTGAACATTCTGATCATGAAGATGCGGGGACCATGTTAGACTCTCTTCCGGAGGAGCTTTTGTCTGCTCATCTTCATGATGTAGGACTCTGCAACATCCCACCCATTTACATTGACATGAAACCAGGCTCACACGTTTTTAAACGTCAATATCCACTCACTCGAGAACAGAATGAGGGAGTGCTGGAGACACTGAATGGTCTCTGGGAGGCCAGTGTAATTGAAAAATGTAGGAGTGATTGGAACACTCCTCTTCTACCTGTCAAAAAGGCCGACGGAGTAAATTACCGTATGGAACATGATTTGAGAGAGGTGAATGACGTCACCGCCACACCATTGCAATCTGTTCCGGACCCACATTGAATGCTGTCTACACTCTCTCCAAATTTAAAATGGTTCACAGTGATTGATTTGGCTAATGCTTTCTATTGCGTGCCAAAAGAGTGTAGACACTATTTCGCGTTCACGTACCAAGGACAGGATGCAATACACAAGAATGCCACAAGGGCATCAAAATTCACCAGGCATTTTCAATCAGATTTTGAAAACTATTCTGTCTTCCCTAGAGCTGCCACCAGAGGTCGTGCTTTCGCAATGTGTTGACGATATCCTTCTAGGAGCGCCATCTGCACATGTTTAAGAGGGACAGAACAAGTGTTAAGAAAACTGCATGAGGCAGGTTTGAAAGTGTCTAGAAGGAAACTGCAGTGTTGTAGACCAGTGGTCACGTTTTTAGGACGCCTCATTGACGGAGGCAACATTCAGGTGTCTGGGGAACACCGACCATCCATTTTGAAGGCCCCTCGCCCAGTAACGGTAAAGGACATGTTGTCCTTCCTAGGGCTGTGTGGGTACAGCCGAGCATACGTGCCCGGCTACACAGATTTGATGCTCCCTCTAAGAGCATTGGTGAAGGCGCAGGGAGGGAGAAATTCCAACGCTCGTTTGGAATGGACGGAGGAAGCAGAAGCCGCCTTTGCGTCCTGCAAAAGCTCCCTGGCCTCCGCGGCTGCTTTGGCCACACCTGACTATGACCAACCTTTTTACTTGGACGTCTCTAACTCACAACTGACCATGAATGCTGTTTTATTTCAGAAAGGACCACGAGGCCGGAAAGTCCTGACGTATCTCAGCGCTACCATCCCTCTTGCGGATGCAAAGCACCCTCAATGTGTGGTTCATGCGACTGCTGTGGCCCAGGCAATCCAAAAGACAGCTCATATAGTACTAGGACACCCACTCACGGTTAACACATCTCATTCAGTTCTCGCACTGGTCAAATCCCAAGAGTTTACCATGTCTTTACTCCGCCAAACACGTCTTTTGAACATTTTTGAACGTATCTATCGTTTCAGGAGAAGTCAACATGGTAGACAGCGTCCCCACATCTGGCTCCCCACTTTTTCCATCAGTTTTGGGTGAGGCCCATGGCCTCACCCATGTGAGTAAAGATAAAATGTTCAAATCTATTTCTTCTCTGTGGTGTCATAGTCATAGTCATAGTCATAGTTTGCTTTATTGTCGAAAACAATCATGTACATGTACATAGAGTGAATTCGAAATTTCGTTTCCCCACTAACCAGGCAGGACAGTGATAGAGTGGGCTAGGGGAGGGGCCGCTGCGCATGCGCGCGCCGCCGACTGGGAGATGCAGAGTAGAAAAGATGCAATACATACAATCAGTGACAATTATCAACATGTAATGACAGAAAAACAATTGGAGATATAACATACGGTGATCTTTTTCGTTGGTAACAGAAGGAAGGGTGTGGGGGATCAGATTCGAAATCAATGAATTTGATTGAACCGAGAGCAGAGATCAGACCTTAACTAAAGACAGGGAACATTTTCTACTCATTCATCTCTTGTGTCAGTGTCAGTGATAGTGGGTGCCATGTTTATGTAGAGTCCAGATAACAAACCACATTCTGTGGCCTTGGAAGTGTTCATGCAGGGAGGCGAAGTCAAAACACAGATAACCATTGGAGCCACACAGATTTTCACAGGGAGACATAATTATCCAGAAGGATTAATTAATTTAGCATTGATGAAATATATTTTTAGAGACCCAGGTGAACAATTTAGATTGAGCTTGGGTTTTGCCAGACCCCCATCTTCATATCGCCATGAAGATTCATGAGAGAGCTCATTAGTTCCTCTTGGCACACAGACTGCGCTGCGTTGGCTTTACACAGTTCTGTCACCATGCCCGTGATGATATCCAAACGTCAAGCTGTTTCCTTCGGTTGAAATCCTTCCAAAAGGTCCTCAACCTGACCCACTTTCTGATGTAATCCTTTCACGAGATCCCCAACGGCTTCACAATGGCTCGAAATTGCTGCAGACAGCTTGGGGGACTCTTTACTTGCTGCCAGCTTACACATTTTGCGATAGATCATGGACAATCCCAGGCCAATTAACAGATGTCCAGCTATCAGAAATCCGAATACGTAAATATCCTCCACATCCTCCAGGTACATTGGTGCCAAACATACGACTTGCCACGCACGATACGAGTCCCTCGCATATCCAGCAGCAAAAGTACCATCCGGACACACCGCTTCTCCCGGAGCGGCACTCCTCCGTGAAAAAAGAGTATCAATCATACTGAGGGTCCAGCTGATCACATCCATATTTAGAAATTTGGAAAATCTGCTCCAAAAAGCGAGAAAATGACGAAAACAAGAGAGGCACGCAGACAACAGGAGCAATAGATAAGAGAGGAAAAAGAGAGACGTCTGCTCGCTCTGACGGTCAGAACAGTGGCACCCATTTCTGAAACCGCTTGTCACTCAGCATGTCTCATCCTGTGATACATGCACTAGCCCTGCTCTAAACGCACTACACGCACCACAACTTAAAGGCACATACCCAGGTGAAGTGCTTCAAATTGACTACACAGACATGATTACCCCTGTTCGCGGTAAACGTTATCTACTGGTCCTAGTGGACACATTTTCTGGCTGGCCTGAAACTTTCCCGTGTGCTAGTGAAACTGGGGACATGGTCATTAAAGCATTGACATTTACGTGGATACCAAATCATGGCTTTCCTAGGATTCTTCACACGGACCAGGGTACTCATTTCACTGCAAAACATTTAAAACAAGTAGAATCCATGATGGGTCTTAAACATTCCTATGGATGTGTTTATCATCCTTCATCTCAGGGCCAGGTGGAACGCATGAACCGAACATTGAAGTCTATTTTGGCTAAAATGTGTGCCTCATCCAATCTCTCTTGGTTGGATGCTCTTCCTGCTGCTCTGCTACAAGCACGTGCATCTATTTCTCGCTCTACAGGTTTCTCTCCGTTTGAGCTGCTATACAGACGACGGATGCCAGGTCCTGGATCACCATCTGGCCCCGTCGTCTCAGGTGGCCCTCTCCAGTATAAACCCTACTGGTCCTCACTCTCACACCTTGTTTCCAGTTTATCTGTGCAGGTTACATCCAACAGAGAGGTGATTCCTGACAAAGCCACTGCTGAATTTCCTGACCTCCCCGACAGAGTTCTTCTCAAAGTTCATTCCAGGAAGTGGTCTGACCCCTGTTGGACGGGACCGTTTAACGTGGTTGCTCGCATGGATCGTGCTGTTCAACTCCAAGGTCACGGAAACCAGTGCTATCACCTACGTCACCTAGCACCTGCGCCATGACTCCTCCAGAGCGTGACGCCCGTCCCGGGATCGGGCCGGACGGAAGGGGGAGGAGAGTAACTATGATACATACACGCACAATTACATCGGTGCTTAACGCCTGGCTTATCTGGGCAATACATGCATGTTTGTTTATATTTTTAATTATTTTACTTTTCAAGGCATGGTATTTAGTCCTCTCACTCACTCAAGTTTCTGCCACGCCAGTTCCTCCGGTGGACCCCACTGTATTCACATACGCCATTCCCACCGACTGTAATCACCGAGCAAAGCGCAGCACCTACACTAGCCAGTTGCCTACGGATAATATGTGGTGAAGATTGATGAATTTCACTAAAACTCAAATGAACATTACCACTAGGTGCTATATATGTTCTCTCATACCACATGCGCACGATCATACACCACTATGGGGTGGTTAGACCCGCCTCTATAAATAGAACGATGTGTGCACTCCGGGGTTATCAAGGGCACGATGATTCTTCTGTGTGGAGTTTGCATGCATGGTCTGGGTTCGATCCCCGGGTCGCCCGAGCCTTTCTGTGTGGAGTTTGCATGTTCTCCCCGTGTCTGGGTGGGTTTCCTCCGGACACTCCGGTTTCCCCCACCAACCCAAAACATGCACCATAGGTACTCCAGCTTAGGTCCTGACCAAACCGAAGCAAGAAGATCATGGAGATGGTCCCCGGGCGCCCTAATGTGTGTGCTGCCCACTGCTCCTAATATATGTATATATATATAGGATGGGTTAAAATGCAGAGAAGAATTTCTCCAGTGTGAGATCAATAAAGTTCACTTCTTCTTCTTCTTCTTGGTGTCCAGATTCATATTTTAGGAATAGATCAAACTGGCGGGACCCGTCCACTTTCCACTTGAAAACTAATAGAACTAATCTGGAAGGAATTGCAGTAGGACGACAGTCACAGGAAGGAGAATTGGGTTTTTTTCAGGAATGTTCGAATAGTACGACATTCCTGGGACATTCGAGAGTGAAAATAAAAATGGTTATATCTGAATCAGAAAATCCAACCAAACCAAATCAGACATATTCGGCTTATCCATGGGGCAGTAACACTCATAAATATATGGGATCTAATTGGTATCACATGAACGTCACAGCCTTTTTAAAATACATGCTATTTTGTTTTGATTTTTATATTTACATATATACAGTTTACTTTTTTAAGGTTTTATATTTTTCTGATTTATATTTTTACATTTAGTTTAGAGGGGGAATTGTAGAAAATAAAAAATGCCTACAGATATGGAGGAGTTAGAAGATGTATTGTGTTTTCTGTTTGTGCAACCACATCTGCTTTGAGTTTTATAGGGGGTCTGGAGAGAAAAGGTTATGAGAGGGCATGAGAAGAGACTGAGAAGAAATCTACACCAACACTCCTCTCCAGCTTGTCTCCTGAAGGGGGAAGACATCTCAAGCTCCACCTCTCCTCTTTGTTCTATTTTAGGGAAATGCACTATTCTGTCTGTACCATTAGGGACAGATAGGAACTGGGCGCTTCGTAATCAGACTCCTCTGTCAGGGTAAATAAAAGTATTGTTCAATATTCTAAGTTTTTGGTCGTCTGCTTCATCACCATAACGAATCTGGGAAGGCATAGGATACTGGGTTTAGGACAATTAAGGTAAACACTGGTATCAAACGAGTAACGAATGGAATTAAAGTATCCTTTATGCCAACACTACTTTTTATAATTGCTGCTCTGTTATTATGCTGGCACTGCCAAGATGTCTCTGCCTTACTCGTTTATGATCGCCAAACGCTTCTGGCCATCAGAGACTCCCAAAACTCTTTGGCTCAATATGAGTTTTGGGACCAACAAAGGGTCCTTCCCCCTCACCTGTCTGGTGTCCCGGTGTGTCTCTGGCACTTACCTGTGCCAACACAGAGGAAGCGTTCCAGACGCCGTGGGAAACGCGCTGGGATTTTAGTCAAACTAAGGACATTTTCGAGATGCTCTAGAGATCCTAGCGGCTCTGCATCGTACGGTCACCGATGGGATGGTTCTGCACTCAAACAGCAGCTGGTGTTCTGACGAAACGTCCTACCTTCGAGAAACGTCCTACCCTCTCAGAAAATCCTGTCGTGTGCTTCCGATGTCACTTTTTTTGTCATCGTTGTTTTAATGTTTGTTTCTATGCAGTTAGGACATTCTGATAGGTAAAATTACCCCATCAGAACACGGCTTCCACATTAGTAAGTGCAAGTATGAAGTTCTGGTAAAATTACCCCCGTTATGAGCGGCTGCCAAGCCGTGCGCATGCGCAGAACATTACGTAACTTCTTGAGACTTCGTACTACGTCACTCCTTCAGAGATATATAGGCAGGACGTTCTAATATGCAGGTAGGACGTTCTAATATGCGGTTAGGATGTTCTGCTGTGCAGGTAGGACGTTCTGCTGTGCAGGTAGGACGTTCTGCTGTGCAGGTAGGATGTTCTGCCATGCAGATAGAACGTTCTGCCGTGCAGGTAGGACGATCGAATGTTAGGTCATGAATGTTAGGTCGCTTACGAATAAGACATTTCTTCTTAATGATTTGTTTACTTCACGCCACTTGGATTTTATGCTTCTAACGGAGACCTGGCAGCAAGTCGGTGAGTCCACTGCATTTTCGGAACTTTTGCCACCAAGATGTTCCTTCATTAGCTCCCCTCGGGCTACCGGTAGAGGAGGTGGGCTAGCAGTGGTGTTTAAAACTCTGTTTCAGTGCACTCCGGTACCGTCTGAGTGCTTCTCCTCTTTTGAGTTACAGACATTTTTAATCTCGGTGCAAACACCGGTCTTCTGTGCACTTATATATCGCCCTCCTAAATTTCATAAAGATTTTATCCAGGAGTTCACTGACTTTGTTACAGGGCTTGTGCTGAAATACGATCGTTTTATCATAACTGGTGATTTTAATATTCATGCTTGTTGTGAGTCGAGGCCACCAGCCAAAGAGTTTTTAAATGTACTCGATATGGTTTCGGGTCCTACACACGAAAAATGACACACTCTAGATCTTGTCCTGTCCTTCCGACTGACGTTGAATGTTACTGACATTTGTGACACGCGGATTTCTGACCATTTTGCAGTCCTGTTTACGCTGACGCTGCCTAAATTGGGGAATACACCGTGCGCCCTGACCCGTAAAGCGCGCACAATAAACTCCCAAACCGCAGTGATGTTCTCGGGTTCTTTCAATGACTCTTCATCTAATTTATGGAATGACTGTTACATCTTAAGCACGGAAGAAATGTTGTCTTTGTTTAATACTACGTGCACTGATATTATGGATTTAGTGGCCCCACTTAGAGTGAAACGAGCCAAGCCAAAAACAGAACCCTGGCTCAATGAATCTACTCGTGCTTTGAGGCGTGCATGCAGACACGCAGAAAGACGCTGGAAAAAGGACAAATTGCAAATCTCTTTGGACATCCTCAAAGACAGCTTGCAGACTTATCAAAGAGCAGTCAAAGTGGCCAAAACTCGCCTAAACTTATGATTCTGGTAATATCTCTTGTGAACATGGATTACGCTGAAAGGCTGGCTGTATACTGGACGTGCCTGGCTCCTCTGGGGCGTCCTGGATAAGCCTTACACCTCGCTGCTGCTTGAAGTTTTCAACGGGTTCCTGAGGCGGCTTTCCCTCTGATCAACATCCTGGTTCCCGGCGGGCTTCTGCAGTTAGCAGCTATTACAGTTGTCCAAAACTGTGTCCCAAGGCTGTGGCTAACGGAGACAAACACCGCCTCTCCGGCCTTGAGTGCCGCCCGGTCAAACGCAATGTTGACTTATTCGTCTACGGAGCTCTGGAAATACAACAACAACCATCCTCCGACTGGGCTGTCCACCATCAAGGACCTGGGAATTCTAGGGAGACCTCCATACATCCACAGAGGATCCCGACGCCGATTCACAGTTTCGAACTCCAATATTCCCTCCATCTGGACTGTTGCACGTCCCCGTCGCTCCACTGTCGCATCAGCTCATGCGTCATCAGAGCGCTGCCATTACAGGAGCTGATATGGCTCAGCCATGGCGACGTGGAAAACCCGGAGTGGATTACGGTTAATAAAGCAAGCCCTGTTCACTCTGCCACCGTGGAGCTGCTGAACACACAATCACTCACAAATAAATCCGGTCTTATCCAGGATCACATCACAGAAAAAGAAATAGACATCATGTGTCTCACAGAGACATGGCAACAGCCGGATGTCTACTTACATCTCAATGAGGCCTGCCCCCCAGGTTACCAATACCTCAGTAAGGCCCGCACATCTGGCTGGGGGGGTGGCTTAGCTGTAATATTCCGCAATCCCATTCAAGCATCTATCCTGTCTGTGCCCAATTTTACCTCTTTTGAAAACATGGTAATCACTCTCAAACCTCCATTATCTTTAACAATAGTGCTGATCTATCGCCCCCCTAAATCCAACTCAAGTTTCATCAGTGAAATACATGATCTCCTGGCTTCACTCTGTATCACCTCAAAAAACATTCTCATTCTGGGGGACTTTAATATTCACATGGACTCACAAACCTGTCATCTTGCGAGTGAATTTAGACAAGTTCTGGACTGTCTGAACCTCCAGCAGCTGGTTGATGGCCCCACACATACCAAAGGACATACTCTGGACTTAATCATCACAACCCTCACAACCCTCACTGATCTCCATGTGTATGACATCGGCATCTCGGATCACAATGCCATCACTGTGAAAGTACCTTCTTCAGTACCCCTCTCCAAACCACAACGACAGATAACCTTCAGTAACCTACAGAACATCAACCCTGCTTCCCTTGATCTACAGCTTCAACACCTCACTCCTCCTCTGCACTCCTCCGTCAGTGACCTGGTGGAATACTACAACCACAGTCTAACCTCCATCCTGGACTCCCATGCTCCACTGAGAACCCGGTCTGTCTCTTTCAAACAGTCAGCCCCCTGGTACACAGAGGAGCTGAGGCTGATGAAGAGATCTGGGCGAGTGCTGGAGTATGCTTTCCTAGCCTCAGGTCTGACGGTGCATAAGCTGGCTTACCAGGAACATCAGAAGGTATACTGCAGAGCACTCCATACAGCCAGGTCCAATCACTACAGCAAACTCATAGACAATAGCCCCGGCAACTCTAAGCAACTTTTTTCCACTGTTAGCAATCTTTTACAACCACAAATCCCCACACACATCGACAACTCAGTTCAACAATGCAATAAATTTCTTGACTTCTTCACATCCAAAATTGACAACATCTGCTCCTCTTTCTCACTCTTAAACCATCCACCTTCCACCGACATAGATCCTACTGCAAATACACACACATTCTCAGAATTCACCCTCACTACGCAGCAGGAGGTCGAGAAAATAATCCAAAAGTCCAAACCCTCCACCTGCTCCCTGGATCCCCTTCCCTCCCCTCTGCTCAAAAACCATAATACATCAATTTCCGCACTTATTACAGAAATCATTAATCTCTCTCTCCAGATTGGTCAGATTCCACCCTCCCTCAAAACTGCTCTCATCAAACCCCTCCTCAAAAAACCCACCCTAGATCCCACAGTTCTATCAAACTACAGACCCATTTCAAACCTGCCATTCATTTCCAAAATCCTAGAAAAAACTGTTTCTGCTCGTCTTCACAACCACCTCAAATCATTCAGCCTTTACGAAAAATTCCAGTCTGGTTTTCGTCCATCCCATAGCACTGAGACAGCCCTCATGAGAGTCACCAATGACCTCATGATGGCCTCAGACTCCGGTTTCACATCCCTTCTCATCCTTCTCGACCTCTCTGCTGCGTTTGACACAGTCGACCACCACATCCTCCTCCACCGTCTTCCACATTACATCGGTCTCTCTGGCACTGTCCTCCACTGGTTTCACTCCTACCTCACTGAACGCACCGAGTGTGTAGCCCTGGGGGGAGCTGAATCACGATCCCACACAGTCACTTGTGGGGTCCCCCAGGGCTCCGTACTCGGCCCGACCCTGTTCACTATTTACATGCTCCCCCTCAGTTGTGTCATCGGCAAGCATGGGGTTCAATACCACTGCTATGCCGATGACACACAACTGTACATCCAGGTCACTCCATCCTGCACCCCCTCCACTTCTGTCACCCGCCTCAGTTCCTGCCTGGAGGAGATAAAGGCATGGATGAGCCAAAACTTCCTGCAGCTGAACAGTCTCAAAACTGAAGCCATTCAGATTGGCACCCCACATCAACTCCGTTCCTCCCCCATCACCTCTGTTTCATTTGCTGGCCACACCATTTCCCTCTCTCCCTCAGTTACCAACCTGGGGGTCAAAATTGACCCTCAGCTCACATTCAATAACCACATTAATCAGATTTCCAAAACCTCCTTTTTTCACCTCCGCAATATTTCCAAATTACGCCCCTCCCTCTCTCTCCCAGCTGCAGAGAAGCTCGTCCATGCCTTTGTCTCCTCCAGGTTGGACTACTGTAATGCACTCCTCATCGGGATCTCTGGCAGGAGCCTTCAAAAGCTCCAATACATCCAAAACAGCGCTGCCAGGGTCCTGATGAGGGTGCGGAAACATGAGCACATCACCCCCATCCTTCACACCCTGCACTGGCTTCCCGTTCACCTCCGTATTGAATACAAGATCCTCCTGCACACCCATCACTGTCTGCACGGTGCGGCCCCCACCTACCTCACCGAACTACTCACACCTCAGACCTCTACCAGGACCCGGTCAGGCCAGCAGCACTGTCTGATTCCACCCAGGACACGGCTAAAGACCATGGGTGACAGGGCCTTTCAAGCCGCAGCTCCCCGTCTGTGGAATACCCTTCCCGACCACCTTAGGGCCCCACAGTCGGTGGATGCTTTTAAAGATCCCATGACATGGTACTTCTTGATGCTTTTATATGGCTCCTTAATGGTTCCCTAATACTGTAAATGAATCCTTCTTCAAAATCAACACTCAGTGCATGAGAAACAGAGATAAGCTGAGAAAGAGTAATTTTTCTCACTCAGAACACTCTATAATGGGCGTTGTTGCTTGAATGCAAATGAGGAGAAAAAAGCTGGCCAATAGCAGAAGGTGGGGCGTGGCTAAACGCTCCGCTGTCTGCTCTGAGCCTCTCTGATCCATTTCCTTGTTTTTGCACGGGGGAGAGATTTGAAGCGTTCCATTGAAAAATAAACACATTTCCACATAAAATAAAATTAAACCACTGCTGTTCAAAGGTCCAGAGGCTCAGATAAAGGACTTCCGAGCCTAGAAACACTCGGACGTGCCTCCAGGCAAATAAAAATACGCATTTCGCATTGCCTAGCGCATTCGCAGTCCAAACTCTCTGGGCGTGATTTACAGAGATGCTGAGTACAGACAGACGGGGGTGGAACTGCATTTGCATTTCTTTTTTCGATCTGACGTCAATAAGGTGCCTTGTTCAAACTCGCCCATTTGAGCTCCTATTTTTTGTAACGCAGAAAAGGATCGCAAATGCTCAGTTTAGACATTTCGCAACTTTTAACCATGGGGGGGGGGGGCTAAACAGGGTAGGGGAGCTCACATTAACGTTCAAAAACCTCAGAAAGTGAAAATTTCATGCCATGGGACCTTTAAAAGTGCACTAAAGACTCACTTGTTCACAAGAGCCTATGGCTAATTGGCCCCATAATATGTTGTGTTTTTATCTTGCTATGTTTGTATTCTGTCTGTGTTTTTACCCTGTTTTTAAATGCTCTGTAGCACTTTGAGATTGTTTTTCAATGTAAAGTGCTTTAGAAATAAAATCTATTATTAACAGACCGGACCTTCTCTGTTCAGTTAGGGCAGTTCACCTCCGTGGTGTCCAAGCTTAAGTGTGGTGTTCCCCAAGGAAGTATACTGGGCCCTGCTTTATTTGGCCTTTATATGCTTCCTTTGGGGTCAATATTTGAAAGGCATAATATTTCTTATCATTGTTATGCGGATGATGTGCAAATCTACCTGCCACTGCAGACCAGCTGCTCTGTTCAAGCTCTGGTAAACTGCTTAAAGGAAGTTCAGGAATGGATGCAGTTAAACTTTCTTAATCTTAATAAGCTGAAGACTGAAGTCATTGTTTTTGGTCATTCTGACCTACTGAACTGTGACAGTGCCATAGGCCCACTGAGCTCCTATGAAAAGGATTATTCTAGAAATCTTGGTGTCATCTTTGATTGTAATTTTAAATTTGAAAAGCAAGTCAGCTCTGTTCTTAAATCAAGTTTTTATCAGCTAAGGGTTTTAAGCAAAATTAAATCGTAGCAGTGACTCCCTCCAGTAATGTGAAGATCATTTGTTGACAGTCCCTAACACAGACTGTAGCCACAGAACGAAGATTGGAGCTGCGTGAGCAGAGTTTTTGCCTATAAATCGATAGTTAGTATTACCGTATTGGCCCGAATATAAGACGGTGTTTTTTGCATTGAAATAAGACTGAAAAAGAGGGAGTCGTCTTACATTCGCGGTCTAGACATTATACCCATTCACAACGCTAGATGGCGCCAGATATCTTCAAAGCGAATGCTGAACTGAACTCAACAGGCCAAAGCCCTGTCACGAAGAAGAAAAATAAAAAATAGCGGTAAGAAAGAAAAGAGAAGAAAATAAGAGAAGAGATAACAGAAAATGGAGAAATGTAGCGACAATCTGGAGAAAAGTGGGTCGAAGATCGGCCAGGTTAACCAGCAGCTGAGGAGAAGTTATGACGCAAACTTCAAGATGATGGTGATAAATGAGGCAGAGTCTTCAAACAATTGCAAAGCGGCTGTGAAATACGGTGTCACAGAGTGTAATGTACGGACATGGAGAGCTCAAAAAGATCGCCTAAAAAATGCTCACAGTCAGAGAGAAGCTGTATATATAAATATTTTTTAAAAAAGCTAAAAAAAAAAAAAAAAAAAAGCTGTATATATAAATAGCTGCTATTTTCTGTATAAAAATTAAATTTGGTGTTCAAAAAGTCTTTTTTCAAACTTGAGTCTTGAAAAAGAGGGGGTCGTCTTATAATCAGGGTCGTCTTATATTCGGGCCAATACGGTAGTTGCTATCGTTTTATTAGATAGACATTAACAAGTAGAACTCTCGTTAACCTTGGTCGTGTTATTTAGGTAAAATGCTTGTTTGGATCTTAATACGGGAATGTTAAACCCCGAATATCAAGCGAACGTCAAACATCGAGCCAACTTCAGTGCGCGGAGAGAGGGGCCGCTGCGTCCTTACTTGGCTAAGTAAATATGCATGTTAACAAATCTAGAGAGTCTAAACTATTGATTAAACGACTAAAAACCTCCAGTACTCACCGTCCCGATTCTGTGGAGTTGTCTCTCCGATGGGTGGGTGGTCCTCCTCCTCCTCCGTGCCATCTGAGTGAACAAAGTTGCAGAAATTTGTCAATTGCCTAGCAACACACCTAGCAACCTTTGATCTGTCTTTGATGTGTCTGTTCTGACAGGGTTAGACCCTGACCCTGTCAGACCCTGTCAGACTCTGTTAGATCCTGTCAAACCTTGTTAGACCCTGTCAAACGGTGCTTGGCCCCCACATTGCTGCTTGCAGCTATATTTATTATTATTATTATTATTATTAGGCCCGAGCGCTAAAGCGTAGGGCCTATTGTAATTGTTCTGCAGTGCGAAGCACTGCAGAACCAGCGTGCGCAAAACAAAGCGCGAAGCGCTTTGTTTTGCACACGCAGCAGAGCGCGAAGCGCTCTCCCCTTTTAACCACCTAGCAGTCATGTCAACGACTGGTGCCCGCTGACCTGGCATGGTGGCATCGCCCGTGGCCGCGATAGCGGCCAAATTGTAATTGTTCACCCCAAAACATTCTCGGCCCACCAGCGTGCGCAAAACAAAGCGCGAAGCGCTTTGTTTTGTGCACGCAGCAGAGCGCGAAGCGCTCTCACCTTTTAAGCACCTAGCACTCATGTCAACAACTGGTGCCCGCTGACATGGCATGGTGGCATCGCCCGTGGCCGCGATAGCGGCCAAATTGTAATTGTTCACCCCAAAACATTGCCGGAACGCGTGAGCTGAGACAGAGCGCGAAGCGCTCTGTCTCAGCTCACGCAACAGAGCGCGAAGCGCTCTCCTGTTTCCAAGCATAGTGGCAATCATATCAGTGACTTGTGCCCGCTGACCTGGCACGGTGGCACCGCCCGTGGCGGCAAAATTGTAATCGTTTTGTGGGCACACATGACATCGTGCACGCAGTGCACGATGTCATGAGTGCCCACAAAACCAGAGCGCGAAGCGCTCTCCCTTTTCCAAACACTCAATACCACACTATAGTGACACTCATAGGATCCAATAGCACAGACTGGCACTGCCCATTGCCACGAAAGCGGCATAATTGTAATCGTTAACCATCGTAAATGCCAAAAATGTGTATTGGGCAAGTGAGTAATCGATGAGGTCAATGACGAGCGCAATGCGCTCGTCATTGACAATGGACCCCACGGGTGCGTTACTGGACGCGAGCCCTTTCCATTGATATATATATTGCCACCATAGGTGGCACCATATTGTTATTGTTCTGGTTTTTCTTATTATTATTTATTCTTATTTATTCTTATTATTTTTCTCCCCCCCTTTTTGCAGGTTTCGGGTACTTCCCACGGACGAAAACTCACGAAATTTTGCACAAAATTCAAGAATGCCAAAAAAGGAATTTACAAATAATCTGTATTAAAAAATCTTTAAAAATGGCTCGACAGCGCCCCCTAGAAAATCAAAATACATTGCGCCTATGGCTATACCCGAAAAATGAACTTTGTCGTAGACAAATGAAATTCGGGTGGTGGATAGGTCATGTCGTTACGAACCAAAAAATATATTGCGCTGTTGCTAGGCGACCAACAGGAAGTCGGCCATATTGACCCGAGCACGCGACCCGGCGCCGAAGGCGCAATTTCCTGCCTTCGTATTTTAACGAACTCCTCCTAGGGTTTTTGACCCAGACTCACCAGAATCGTGCTGTATCATCTAGACAAGTGGGACATTAAAAGTTGTTAAAAGCGTTCTAAAAGAGTGAACGTTGTTTCCGTGACAACGCCACAAATTTCGTGTTCGTTTTTGCGGCTCGCCATCAAACTTCGACGAGCGATAATTTGCGCATACTTTGGCCGATTTCACTCAAACTTTAATCGTTCATTGACACCCCGGCCCTGAACATATTGATATAATAAAATCTAAAATGGGTGCTATAGCGCCACCTAGGGACATTGCATGGAAGCGCAAAATTTTACTTTGTCGTAGACATACCAAATTTGGTACATATATTCGTGATGGGGTATCGATCAAAAAACTCAATGACGCCAACACGCCATGTCCCATCGTGTTGCCATGGCAACAGGCCAAACTTCTCTCCTTGCCAATGGGATGTCAGGCAAAAACTTTGTCTTAGCCAAACCAAATTTGGTACACAGATGCATCATGGGAAGAGGAACAAAAAAGTATATTAACCGGTTGCTAGGCGACCAACAGGAAGTCGGCCATTTTGGACCGAGCACGTGACCTGGCCCCGAAGGCGCATTTTCCTGTCCTCGTATTTTAACGAACTCCTCCTAGGGTTTTTGACCCAGACTCACCAGAATCGTGCTGTATCATCTAGACAAGTGGGATATTAAAAGTTGTTAAAAGCGTTCTAAAAGAGTGAACGGTGTTTCCATGACAACGCCACAAATTTCAGGTTCGTTTTTGTGGCTCGCCATCAAATTCGACGAGTGATAATTCGCACATACTTTGGCCGATTTCACTCAAACTTTAATCGTTGGTGGACACCCCGGCCCTGAACAGATTGATATAAGAAAATCTGAAATGGGTGCTATAGCGCCACCTAGGGAGACTGTATAGAAGCGCAAAATTTTACTTTGTCGTAGACATACCAAATTTGGTACACACATTCGTGACAGGGTCTCGGTCAAAAAACTCAATGACGCCAATACGCCATGTCCCATCGTGTTGCCATGGCAACAGGCCAAACATCTGTAATCACCAATGAGACACCAGGCAAAAACTTTGTCATAGCCAAACCAAATTTGGTACACAGATGCATCATGGGAATAGGAACAAAAAAGTATATTAAACGGTTGCTAGGCGACCAACAGGAAGTTAGCCATATTGGCCTGAGCACGCGACCCGGAGTTGAAGGCACATTTTCCTCTCCTCGTATTTTAACGAACTCCTCCTAGGGTTTTTGACCCAGATTCACCAGAATCGTGCTGTATCATCTAGACAAGTGGGACATTAAAAGTTGTTAAAAGCGTTCTAAAAGAGTGAACGGTGTTTCCGTGACAACGCCACAAATTACAGGTGTGTTTTTGCGGCTCGCCATCAAATTCGGCGAGTGATAATTCGCACATACTTTGGCCGATTTCACTCAAACTTCAATCGTTGGTGAACACCCCGGCCCTGAACAGATCAATGTAAGAAAATTTTAAATGGACGCTATAGCGCCACCTAGGGAGATTGCATGGAAGTGCAAAATTTTATTTTATCGTAGATATACCAAATTTGGTACACACATTCGTGACAGGGTCTCGATCAAAAATCTCAATGATGACCCCGGGCATCTCCCATCGTGTTGCCATGGCAACAGGCCAAACATCTGTCCTTGTCATTAGGATTCTCTGGAAAAACTTTGACGTAGTCAAACAAAATTTGGTACACAGATGCATCATGGGAAGATAAACAAAAAGTATATTATACCGTTGCTAGGCAACCAACCAGCCATTTTGGATAGACCATGTGACCTGGTGGCGAAGGCGCCATTTCCTGTCAAACTTCGACGAGTGATAATTCGCACATACTTTGGCCGATTTTACTCAAACTTTAATCGTTGGTGGACACCCCGGCCCTACACAGATTGATATAAGAAAATCTCAATTGGCCGTAATAGCGCCCCCTAGGGAGATTGCATGGAACAGAAAAATTTTACTTTGCCGTAGACACACCAAATTTGGACCACACATTCGTGACATGGTCTCGATCAAAAAACACAGTGACACCCCCACTACATCTCACATCATGTTGCCATGGTAACAGGTCAAACATCTGTCCCTGCCATTAGGATGCCCGGCAAAAGCTTTGGTGTAGCCACACCTAATTTGGCACATAGATGGTTCATGGGAATAGGAAAATGGCGCGTTAGCAGGGGGCTGCGAGTGCAAGCGAGGGCCGATCATCGCCGCTTGCGGCTATATTTAGGCCCGAGCGCTAAAGCGTAGGGCCTTTTGTTACTGTTCTGCAGTGCGAAGCACTGCAGAACCAGCGTGCACAAAACAAAGCGCGAAGCGCTTTGTTTTGTGCACGCAGCAGAGCGCGAAGCGCTCTCCCCTTTTTAAACACCTAGCACTCATGTCAACGACTGGTGCCCGCTGACATGGCACGGTGGCATCGCCCGTGGCCGCGATAGCGGCCAAATTGTAATTGTTCACCCCAAAACATTCTCGGCCCACCAGCGTGCGCAAAACAAAGCGCGAAGCGCTTTGTTTTGCGCACGCAGCAGAGCGCGAAGCGCTCTCCCCTTTTTAAGCACCTAGCACTCATGTCAACGACTGGTGCCCGCTGACCTGGCACGGTGGCACCGCCCGTGGCGGCAAAATTGTAATTGTTTTGTGGGCACACATGACATCGTGCACGCAGTGCACGATGTCATGTGTGCCCACAAAACCAGAGCGCGAAGCGCTCTCCCTTTTCCAAACACTCAATGCCACACTATAGTGACACTCATAGGATCCAATAGCACAGACTGGCACTGCCCATTGCCGCGAAAGCGGCATAATTGTAATCGTTAACCATCGTAAACGCCAAAAATGTGTATTGGGCAAGTGAGTAATCGATGAGGTCAATGACGAGCGCAACGCGCTCGTCATTGACAATGGCCCCCACGGGTGCGTTACTGGACACGAGCCCTTTCCATTGATATATATATTGCCACCATAGGTGGCACCATATTGTTATTGTTCTGGTTTTTCTTATTCTTATTATTATTATTTTTCTCCCCCCTTTTTTCAGGTTTCGGGTACTTCCCACCGACGAAAACTCACGAAATTTTGCACAAAATTCAAGAATGCCAAAAAAGGAATTTACAAATAATCTGTATTAAAAAATCTTAAAAAATGGCTCGACAGCGCCCCCTAGAAAATCAAAATACATTGCGCCAATGGCTATACCCGAAAAATGAACTTTGTCGTAGACAAACGAAATTCGGGTGGTGGATAGGTCATGTCGTTACAAACCAAAAAATATATTACGCCATTGCTAGGCGACCAACAGGAAGTCGGCCATATTGGAACGAGCACGTGACCCGGCGCCGAAGGCGGAGTTTCCTGTCCTCGTATTTTAACGAACTCCTCCTAGGGTTTTTGACCCAGACTCACCAGAATCGTGCTGTATCATCTAGACAAGTGGGACATTAAAAGTTGTTAAAAGCGTTCTAAAAGAGTGAACGGTGTTTCCGTGACAACGCCACAAATTTCGGGTTCGTTTTTGCGGCTCGCCATCAAACTTCGACGAGCGATAATTCGCGCATACTTTGGCCGATTTCACTCAAACTTTAATCGTTGGTGGACACCCCGGCCCTGAACATAGTGATATAAGAAAATCTGAAATGGGTGCTATAGCGCCACCTAGGGAGATTGCATGGAAGCACAAAATTTTACTTTGTCGTAGACATACCAAATTTGGTACACATATTCGTGATGGGGTATCGATCAAAAAACTCAATGACACCAACACGCCATGTCCCATCGTGTTGCCATGGCAACAGGACAAACATCCGTCCTCGCCAATGGGACGCCAGGCAAAAACTTTGTCGTAGCCAAACCAAATTTGGTACACAGATGCATCATAGGAATAGGAACAAAAAAGTATATTAACCGGTTGCTAGGCGACCAACAGGAAGTCGGCCATTTTGGACCGAGCACGTGACCTGGCACCGAGGGCGCATTTTCCTGTCCTCGTATTTTAACGAACTCCTCCTAGGGTTTTTGACCCAGACTCACCAGAATCATGCTGTATCATCTAGACAAGTGGGACATTAAAAGTTGTTAAAAGCGTTCTAAAAGAGTGAACGGTGTTTCCGTGACAACGCCACAAATTTCAGGTTCGTTTTTGTGGCTCGCCATCAAATTCGACGAGTGATAATTCGCACATACTTTGGCCGATTTCACTCAAATTTTAATTGTTGGTGGACACCCCGGCCCTGAACAGATTGATATAAGAAAATCTGAAATGGACGCTATAGCGCCCCCTAGGGAGATTGCATGGAAGCACAAAATTTTACTTTGTCGTAGACATACCAAATTTGGTACACATATTCGTGATGGGGTATCGATCAAAAAACTCAATGACACCAACACGCCATGTCCCATCGTGTTGCCATGGCAACAGGACAAACATCCGTCCTCGCCAATGGGACGCCAGGCAAAAACTTTGTCGTAGCCAAACCAAATTTGGTACACAGATGCATCATAGGAATAGGAACAAAAAAGTATATTAACCGGTTGCTAGGCGACCAACAGGAAGTCGGCCATTTTGGACCGAGCACGTGACCTGGCACCGAGGGCGCATTTTCCTGTCCACGTATTTTAACGAACTCCTCCTAGGGTTTTTGACCCAGACTCACCAGAATCATGCTGTATCATCTAGACAAGTGGGACATTAAAAGTTGTTAAAAGCGTTCTAAAAGAGTGAACGGTGTTTCCGTGACAACGCCACAAATTTCGGGTTCGTTTTTGTGGCTCGCCATCAAATTCGACGAGTGATAATTCGCACATACTTTGGCCGATTTCACTCAAATTTTAATTGTTGGTGGACACCCCGGCCCTGAACAGATTGATATAAGAAAATCTGAAATGGACGCTATAGCGCCCCCTAGGGAGATTGCATGGAAGTGCAAAATTTTTATTTTGTCGTAGACATACCAAATTTGGTACACACATTTGTGACGGGGTCTTGATCAAAAAACTCAATGACGCCAACACGCCATGTCCCATCGTGTTGCCATGGCAACAGGCCAAACATCTGTCATCACCAATGGGATGTCAGGCAACAACTTTGTCGTAGCCAAACCAAATTTGGTACACAGATGCATCATGGGAATAGGAACAAAAAAGTATATTAAGCGGTTGCTAGGCGACCAACCAGCCATATTGGATAGACCATGTGACCTGGTGGCAAATGCGTCATTTCTTGTGAAACTTCGACAAGTGTTAATTCACGCATACTTTGGCTGATTTCACTCAAACTTCAATCATTGGTGGACACCGCGCCCCTGACCAGATTGATACAAGAAAATCGGAAATGGACACAATAGCGCCCCCTAGGGAGATTGCATGGAAGTGTAAAATTGTACTTTGTCGTAGACGTACCAAATTTGGTACACACATTTGTGATAGGGTCTCGATAAAAAAACTCAATGACGCCCCCACACCATCTCCCATCGTGTTGCCATGGCAACATGCCAAACATCTGTACTCGCCATTAGGATCCTCTGCAAAAACTTTGGCGTAGTCAAACAAAATTTGGTACACAGATGCATTATGGGAAGATAAACAAAAAGTATATTATACCGTTGCTAGGCAACCAACCAACCATTTTGGATAGACCATGTGACCTGGTGGCGAAGGCGCCATTTCCTGTCAAACTTCGACGAGTGATAATTCTCACATACTTTGGCCGATTTTACTCAAACTTTAATCGTTGGTGAGCACCCCGGCCCTAAACAGATTGATATAAGAAAATCTCAATTGGCCATAATAGCGCCCCCTAGGGAGATTGCATGGAACAGGAAAAATTTACTTTGCCAGAAACACACCAAATTTGGACCACACATTCGTGACAGGGTCTCGATCAAAAATCTCAATGATGACCCCGCGGCATCTCCCGTCATGTTGCCATGGTAACAGGTCAAACAGCTGTCCCTGCCATTAGGACGCCCGGCAAAAGCTTTGGTGTAGCCACACCTAATTTAGTACATATATGGCTCATGGGAATAGGAAAATGGCGCGTTAGCGCCACCCCCCCTGCGAGTGCAAGCGAGGGCCGATCATCGCCGCTTGCGGCTATATTTAGGCCCGAGCGCTAAAGCGTAGGGCCTTTTGTTACTGTTCTGCAGTGCGAAGCACTGCAGAACCAGCGTGCACAAAACAAAGCGCGAAGCGCTTTGTTTTGTGCACGCAGCAGAGCGCGAAGCGCTCTCCCCTTTTTAAACACCTAGCACTCATGTCAACGACTGGTGCCCGCTGACATGGCACGGTGGCATCGCCCGTGGCCGCGATAGCGGCCAAATTGTAATTGTTCACCCCAAAACATTCTCGGCCCACCAGCGTGCGCAAAACAAAGCGCGAAGCGCTTTGTTTTGCGCACGCAGCAGAGCGCGAAGCGCTCTCCCCTTTTAAGCACCTAGCACTCATGTCAACGACTGGTGCCCGCTGACCTGGCACGGTGGCACGGCCCGTGGCGGCAAAATTGTAATTGTTTTGTGGGCACACATGACATCGTGCACGCAGTGCACGATGTCATGTGTGCCCACAAAACCAGAGCGCGAAGCGCTCTCCCTTTTCCAAACACTCAATGCCACACTATAGTGACACTCATAGGATCCAATAGCACAGACTGGCACTGCCCATTGCCGCGAAAGCGGCATAATTGTAATCGTTAACCATCGTAAACGTCAAAAATATGTATTGGGCAAGTGAGTAATCGATGAGGTCAATGACGAGCGCAACGCGCTCGTCATTGACAATGGACCCCACGGGTGCGTTACTGGACGCGAGCCCTTTCCATTGATATATATATTGCCACCATAGGTGGCACCATATTGTTATTGTTCTGGTTTTTCTTATTATTATTATTATTATTATTTATTCTTATTATTTTCCTCCCCCCCTTTTTTCAGGTTTCGGGTACTTCCCACGGACGAAAACTCACGAAATTTTGCACAAAATTCAAGAATGCCAAAAAAGGAATTTACAAATAATCTGTATAAAAAAATCTTAAAAAATGGCTCGACAGCGCCCCCTAGAAAATCAAAATACATTGGGCCTATGGCTATACCCGAAAAATGAACTTTGTCGTAGACAAATGAAATTCGGGTGGTGGATAGGTCATGTCTTTACAAACCCAAAAATATATTACGCTGTTGCTAGGCGACCAACAGGAAGTCGGCCATATTGACCCGAGCACGCGACCCGGCGCCGAAGGCGCAATTTCCTGTCTTCGTATTTTAACGAACTCCTCATAGGGTTTTTGACCCAGACTCACCAGAATCGTGCTGTATCATCTAGACAAGTGGGACATTAAAAGTTGTTAAAAGCGTTCTAAAAGAGTGAACGGTGTTTCCGTGACAACGCCACAAATTTCGGGTTCGTTTTTGCGGCTCGCCATCAAACTTCGACGAGCGATAATTCGCGCATACTTTGGCCGATTTACCTCAAATTTTAATCGTTGGTGGACACTCCGGCCCTGAACAGATTAATATAAGAAAATCTGAAATGGGTGCTATAGCGCCACCTAGGGAGATTGCATGGAAGCGCAAAATTTTACTTTGTCGTAGACATACCAAATTTGGTACACATATTCATGACGGGGTCTCGATCAAAAAACTCAATGACACCAACACGCCATGTCCCATCGTGTTGCCATGGCAACAGGCCAAACATCTGTCGTCGTCAATGGGACGCCCGGCATAAACTTTGTCGCAGCCAAACCAAATTTGGTACACAGATGCATCATGGGAATAGGAACAAAAAACTATATTACACCGTTGCTAGGCGACCAACAGGAAGTCGGCCATATTGGAACGAGCACGTGACCCGGCACCGAGGGTGCATTTTCCTGTCCTCGTATTTTAACGAACTCCTCCTAGGGTTTTTGACCCAGACTCACCAGAATCGTGCTGTATCATCTAGACAAGTGGGACATTAAAAGTTGTTAAAAGCGTTCTAAAAGAGTGAACGGTGTTTCCGTGACAACGCCACAAATTTCGGGTTCGTTTTTGCAGCTCGCCATCAAATTTCGATGAGCGATAATTCGCGCATACTTTGGCCGATTTCACTCAAACTTTAATCGTTGGTGGACACCCAGGCCCTGAACAGATTGATTTAAGAAAATCGGAAATGGACACTATAGCGCCCCCTAGGGAGATTGCATGGAAGTGCAAAATTTTACTTTGTCGTAGACATACCAAATTTGGTACATATATTCGTGACGGGGTCTTGATCAAAAAACTCAATGACGCCAACACGCCATGTCCCATCGTGTTGCCATGGCAACAGGCCAAACATCTGTTGTCACCAATGGGACGCCAGGCAAAAACTTTGTTGTAGCCAAACCAAATTTGGTACACAGATGCATCATGGGAATAGGAACAAAAAAGTATATTAAGCGGTTGCTAGGCGACCAACCAGCCATATTGGATAGACCATGTGACCTGGTGGCAAATGCGTCATTTCTTGTCAAACTTCGACGAGTGATAATTCGCGCATACTTTGGCTGATTTCAATCAAACTTCAATCATTGGTGGACACCGCGGCCCTGACCAGATTAATATAAGAAAATCGGAAATGGACACTATAGCGCCCCCTAGGGAGATTGCATGGAAGTGTAAAATTTTACTTTGTCGTAGACGTACCAAATTTGGTACACACATTTGTGATAGGGTCTCGATAAAAAAACTCAATGACGCCCCCCCAAACATCTGTACTCGCCATTAGGATCCTCTGCAAAAACTTTGTCATAGTCAAACCAAATTTGGTACACAGATGCATCATGGGAAGAGGAACAAAAAAGTATATTACGTCGATGCTAGGCAACCAACCAGCCATATTGGATAGACCATGTGACCTGGTGGCAAAGGCGTCATTTCCTGTCAAACTTCGACGAGTGATAATTCGCACATACTTTGGCCGATTTTACTCAAACTTTAATCGTTGCTGAACACCCCGGCCCTACACAGATTGATATAAGAAAATCTCAATTGGCCATAATAGCGCCCCCTAGGGAGATTGCATGGAACAGAAAGATTTTACTTTGCTGTAGACACACCAAATTTGGACCACACATTCGTGACAGGGTCTCGATCAAAAATCTCAACGATGACCCCGCGGCATCTCCCGTCATGTTGCCATGGTAACAGGTCAAACAGCTGTCCCTGCCATTAGGACGCCGGCAAAAGCTTTGGTGTAGCCACACCTAATTTAGTACATATATGGCTCATGGGAATAGGAAAATGGCGCGTTAGCGCCACCCCCCCTGCGAGTGCAAGCGAGGGCCGATCATCGCCGCTTGCGGCTATATTTATTATTATTATTGTCACCATTGTTGTTATTTTAACTCTACCTGATTTTTTATGTCACCTTTAATGTTGTTCAGCACTTTGGTAATCTTTGGCTGTTTTAAATGTGCTATACAAATAAAATTGATTGATTGATTGATTGATTGAAGTAGTGTTACTACTGACATCTCTTGCAGCAGACAGTAGTGATAGATGTTATTTGACTTTGGTGCAAAATTTGACCTGTAGTAAGATTTGGAAAATGTGCTTTGGTTGTTTTTTGGTGAATTTTTTAAAGTAATTATTGTCGCCTGCTTCACAGTGATATGACAGGGGCAAATTTTGATCTGTAGTAAGTAGACACATGTATTGAGCAACTACTACGCCCAACAGATTTGGAAAACATGCTTTGGTTGATTTTTGGTGAATTTTTTAAAGCAATTATTGTCGCCTGTTTCACAGTAAAATGACGTAGGGGCAAAATTTGACCTGTAGTAAGTAGACACTTGTCTTAGCCAACTACTATGCTCAACAGATTTTAAAAATGTGCTTTGGTTGATTTTTTGTGACTTTTATGGGGAAATTCTTTCGTGCCCCTGCTCCATCGTAGCAGTGACTCCCTCCAGTAATGTGAAGATCATTTGTTGACAGTCCCTAACACAGACTGTAGCCGCAGAATGAAGATTGGAGCTGCGTGAGCAGAGTTTTTGCCTATAAATCGATAGTTAGTATTACTTGCTATCGTTTTATTAGATAGACATTAACAAGTAGAACTCTCGTTAACCTTGGTCGTGTTATTTAGGTAAAATGCTTGTTTGGATCTTAATACGGGAATGTTAAACCCCGAATATCAAGCGAACGTCAAACATCGAGCCAACTTCAGTGCGCGGAGAGAGGGGCCGCTGCGTCCTTACTTGGCTAAGTAAATATGCATGTTAACAAATCTAGAGAGTCTAAACTATTGATTAAACGACTAAAAACCTCCAGTACTCACCGTCCCCCTGATTCTGTGGAGCTGGCTCTCTGGTGGGTGGGTGGTACTGCTCCTCCTTGCCATCTGAGTGAACGATGGTCATGGGTCTGTCCTCTGCTTCCCTCAGCTCAGCTCTGCTCACGGTCAGGCTGAACCACACCACTCTCTCTGTTCCTGGGTGTCCTGGGCTCCTGAAGCCAGAATCGTTCATGATCCCGGAGAGCCCCGGAGCATCCGTACAGTGGCTCACATGGGACACATGCAGCTCAGGTCGGGGGTAAGAAGGAACCCTGATATGCAGGTAGTCACTACGTTTATTTTTAGGATCAGCTTTCAGCTGCTGCACAGTCCGGTGCTTCCTAAGGTACGGAGTTTCCATGACCCAATGACACAGCACAGTGTTTGTACATGTGTCATAAAACTGATGAGGTCACACCCACAAAGTACAGTCGAAACACATGATCCTTATGCAAACAGAAAAACGAGGAGTGTTCTATATCAAAATAATGAACACTTATAAATCAATTATAATTTTTAAAACACAAGGAAGAAGTTCACACTAAGGTTGTTAAAAGTATTGAAAATCGGTCACTATTCAATGCTAAAACTAGTATCAAACTAGATCCTAAGTATTGATACTTAAAAAAGTCACATTCACAAGACAGAAATGAATGAATGAAAATGGATGATCAGAAAAAGTATAAGAGCACATAGACTAGTACTCCCCCTGCACTACCATATCTTTATTTCTGAAGCACTTTACAGAACTTTAAAGCACTTGAAAATCTTTACAGCTGGACAAAGTGCTGTACACAAACATAGAACAGACAAGGACAATCGCAGTCAAAGTCACTTTGTTAAAATGGAAATGCTTTTATAACAAAAAGTCCATATTATCATTCAATAATTCAATAATGCACAGGATAATATGTTATCACACAGTCTTGGTTTAGTCTTGGTTTAGTCCTGGTTTAGTCCTGGTTTAGTCCTGTTTTAGTCCGGTTTTAGTCCTGTTTGAGTCCTGCTTTAGTACTGTTTTAGTCCTGTTTTAGTCCTGGTTTAGTCCTGGTTTAGTCCTGGTTTAGTCCTGGTTTAGTCCTGTTTTAGTCCTGCTTTAGTACTGTTTTAGTCCTGTTTTAGTCCTGCTTTAGTCCTGGTTTAGTCCTGGTTTAGTCCTGGTTTAGTCCTGTTTTAGTCCTGCTTTAGTACTGTTTTAGTCCTGTTTTAGTCCTGCTTTAGTCCTGCTTTAGTACTGTTTTAGTCCTGTTTTAGTCCTGCTTTAGTCCTGGTTTAGTCCTGGTTTAGTCCTGGTTTAGTCCTGGTTTAGTCCTGTTTTAGTCCTGCTTTAGTACTGTTTTAGTCCTGTTTTAGTCCTGCTTTAGTCCTGGTTTAGTCCTGGTTTAGTCCTGGTTTAGTCCTGGTTTAGTCCTGTTTTAGTCCTGGTTTAGTCCTGGTTTAGTCCTGTTTTAGTCCTGCTTTAGTCCTGGTTTAGTCCTGGTTTAGTCCTGGTTTAGTCCTGGTTTAGTCCTGTTTTAGTCCTGCTTTAGTACTGTTTTAGTCCTGTTTTAGTCCTGCTTTAGTCCTGGTTTAGTCCTGGTTTAGTCCTGGTTTAGTCCTGGTTTAGTCCTGTGGAACATTCCAGACAAAGCTTTTCTGCTTTTATTTGTGTGAAAAACCTGGGCAGTATTTTTGACTCTGAGCTGACTTTTATCCCACACATTAAGAAGATCACAAAAATAGGTTTCTATCACCTAAAAAACATCGCCAGAGTCCTCCCTATTCTGTCTCAGGCCAACACGGAGACACTGATGCTTTTATCACCAGTTGAATAGACGACTGTAACGCCCTGCTCTCTGGTCTTACCAAAACGAGTATTTCAGGTTTGCAACTATTCCAAAACTCAGCAGCACGAGTCCTGACTAGGACCAGAGGGCGGGACCACATTACACTGGTTTTAAAATCTCTGCATTGGCTCCCTGTGAGTTTCAGGATAGATTTTAAAGTTATTTTACTGTTTTTAAATGTCTTTTTTATTTTTATGTTAATCACCTCGGTTTACTGGTCCGCAATATCAGTACAAATATAAAATTCAAGATAAACAGTTTGTCTCATTGTCTCAACTGTAAATGGACATGTTTTGTACAAATTTTGAGAGGGGACGAGAACAGTCTTAATGGTCTTGGACCTTCTTATCTTTCAGAACTGCTTTCCCCTTACGAACCTTCACGGGCCCTGCGCTCCTCCGGCAGCTCCTGGTCATTCCCAAAGTCAGGACACAGACTCACGGAAAGGCGTCTTTTCAGGACTACGGCCCTCGACTATGGAACTGCCGGAGGAGCTCAGGGCCAAAGAGAACGTTCATGTTTTTAAGAGTGGCTCAAGACTCACCTGTTTAGCCTGGCCTTTGATTGAAACTTTACTATGTGTAGTTTTATGTATTTTAGCATAAAGATGGTGCTGGAGAGGCCAGCTGCCTCCTGTTTTAGTCCTGTTTAGTCCTGGTTTATTTAGTCCTGTTTTAGTCCTGTTTTAGTCCTGTTTTAGTCCTGCTTTAGTCCTGCTTTAGTCCTGCTTTAGTCCTGTTTTAGTCCTGGTTTAGTCCTGTTTTAGTCCTGTTTTAGTCCTGCTTTAGTCCTGCTTTAGTCCTGCTTTAGTCCTGTTTTAGTCCTGTTTTAGTCCTGCTTTAGTCCTAGTTTAGTCCTGCTTTAGTCCTGGTTTAGTCCTGGTTTAGTCCTGGTTTAGTCCTGGTTTAGTCCTGTGGAACATTCCAGACAAAGCTTTTCTGCTTTTATTTGTGTGAAAAACCTGGGCAGTATTTTTGACTCTGAGCTGACTTTTATCCCACACATTAAGAAGATCACAAAAATAGGTTTCTATCACCTAAAAAACATCGCCAGAGTCCTCCCTATTCTGTCTCAGGCCAACACGGAGACACTGATGCTTTTATCACCAGTTGAATAGACGACTGTAACGCCCTGCTCTCTGGTCTTACCAAAACGAGTATTTCAGGTTTGCAACTATTCCAAAACTCAGCAGCACGAGTCCTGACTAGGACCAGAGGGCGGGACCACATTACACTGGTTTTAAAATCTCTGCATTGGCTCCCAGTGAGTTTCAGGATAGATTTTAAAGTTCTTTTACTGTTTTTAAATGTCTTTTTTTTTTTTTTATGTTAATCACCTCGGTTTACTGGTCCGCAATATCAGTACAAATATAAAATTCAAGATAAACAGTTTGTCTCATTGTCTCAACTGTAAATTGACATGTTTTGTACAAACTTTGAGAGGGGACGAGAACAGTCTTAATGGTCTTGGACCTTCTTATCTTTCAGAACTGCTTTCCCCTTACGAACCTTCACGGGCCCTGCGCTCCTCCGGCAGCTCCTGGTCATTCCCAAAGTCAGGACACAGACTCACGGAGAGACGTCTTTTCAGGACTCCGGCCCTCGACTATGGAACAGCCGGAGGAGCTCAGGGCCAAAGAGAACGTTCATGTTTTTAAGAGTGGGCTCAAGACTCACCTGTTTAGCCTGGCCTTTGATTGAAACTTTACTATGTGTAGTTTTATGTATTTTAGCATAAAGATGGTGCTGGAGAGGCCAGCTGCCTCCTGTTTTAGTCCTGTTTAGTCCTGGTTTAGTCCTGTTTTAGTCCTGTTTTAGTCCTGGTTTAGTCCTGTTTTAGTCCTGGTTTAGTCCTGTTTTAGTCCTGCTTTAGTCCTGCTTTAGTCCTGCTTTAGTCCTGGTTTAGTCCTGTTTTAGTCCTGTTTTAGTCCTGCTTTAGTCCTAGTTTAGTCCTGCTTTAGTCCTGTTTTAGTCCTGTTTAGTCCTGGTTTAGTCCTGCTTTAGTCCTGCTTTAGTCCTAGTTTAGTCCTGCTTTAGTCCTGTTTTAGTCCTGTTTAGTACAGGTTTAGTCCTGTTTTAGTCCTGCTTTAGTCCTGTTATAGTCCAGGTTTAGTCCTGCTTTAGTCCTGGTTTAGTCCTGTTTTAGTCCTGCTTTAGTCCAGGTTTAGTCCAGGTTTAGTCCTGCTTTTGTCCTGGTTTAGTCCTGGTTTAGTCCTGTTTTAGTCCTGTTTTAATCCTGTTTAAATCCAGATTTAATCCAGGTTTAGTCCTGCTTTAGTCCTAGTTTAGTCCTGCTTTAGTCCTGTTTTAGTCCTGTTTAGTACAGGTTTAATCCTGGTTTAATCCTGTTTTAGTCCTGCTTTAGTCCTGTTATAGTCCAGGTTTAGTCCTGCTTTAATCCTGGTTTAATCCTGTTTTAGTCCTGCTTTAGTCCTGTTATAGTCCAGGTTTAGTCCTGGTTTAGTCCTGCTTTAGTCCTGGTTTAGTCCTGTTTTAGTCCTGTTTTAGTCCTGGTTTAGTCCTGCTTTAGTCCTGGTTTAGTCCTGGTTTAGTCCTGGTTTAGTCCTGGTTTAGTCCTGTTTTAGTCCTGTTTTAGTCCTGGTTTAGTCTTGGTTTAGTCTTGGTTTAGTCCTGGTTTGGTCCTGGTTTAGTCTTGGTTTAGTCCTGGTTTAGTCCTGTTTTAGTCCTGGTTTAGTCCTGGTTTAGTCTTGGTTTAGTCCTGGTTTAGTCCTGGTTTAGTCCTGGTTTAGTCCTGGTTTAGTCTTGGTTTAGTCCTGTTTTAGTCCTGGTTTAGTCCTGGTTTAGTCCTGGTTTAGTCCTGTTTTAGTCCTGTTTTAGTCCTGGTTTAGTCCTGCTTTAGTCCTGCTTTAGTCCTGCTTTAGTCCTGGTTTAGTCCTGGTTTAGTCTTGGTTTAGTCCTGGTTTAGTCCTGGTTTAGTCCTGGTTTAGTCTTGGTTTAGTCCTGGTTTAGTCCTGGTTTAGTCCTGCTTTAGTCCTGGTTTAGTCTTGGTTTGGTCCTGGTTTGGTCCTGGTTTAGTCTTGGTTTAGTCCTGGTTTAGTCCTGTTTTAGTCCTGGTTTAGTCCTGGTTTAGTCCTGGTTTAGTCTTGGTTTAGTCCTGGTTTAGTCCTGGTTTAGTCCTGGTTTAGTCCTGCTTTAGTCCTGCTTTAGTCCTGCTTTAGTCCTGGTTTAGTCCTGGTTTAGTCCTGGTTTAGTCTTGGTTTAGTCCTGGTTTAGTCCTGGTTTAGTCCTGGTTTAGTCTTGGTTTAGTCCTGGTTTAGTCTTGGTTTAGTCCTGGTTTAGTCCTGTTTTAGTCCTGCTTTAGTCCTGGTTTAGTCTTGGTTTAGTCCTGGTTTGGTCCTGGTTTAGTCTTGGTTTAGTCCTGTTTTAGTCCTGCTTTAGTCCTGGTTTAGTCTTGGTTTAGTCCTGGTTTGGTCCTGGTTTAGTCTTGGTTTAGTCCTGGTTTAGTCCTGTTTTAGTCCTGGTTTAGTCCTGGTTTAGTCCTGTTTTAGTCCTGCTTTAGTCCTGTTATAGTCCAGGTTTAGTCCTGCTTTAATCCTGGTTTAATCCTGTTTTAGTCCTGCTTTAGTCCTGTTATAGTCCAGGTTTAGTCCTGGTTTAGTCCTGTTTTAGTCCTGTTTTAGTCCTGGTTTAGTCCTGCTTTAGTCCTGGTTTAGTCCTGGTTTAGTCCTGGTTTAGTCCTGGTTTAGTCCTGTTTTAGTCCTGTTTTAGTCCTGGTTTAGTCTTGGTTTAGTCTTGGTTTAGCCTGGCCTTTGATTGAAACTTTACTATGTGTAGTTTTATGTATTTTAGCATAAAGATGGTGCTGGAGAGGCCAGCTGCCTCCTGTTTTAGTCCTGTTTAGTCCTGGTTTAGTCCTGTTTTAGTCCTGTTTTAGTCCTGGTTTAGTCCTGTTTTAGTCCTGGTTTAGTCCTGTTTTAGTCCTGCTTTAGTCCTGCTTTAGTCCTGCTTTAGTCCTGGTTTAGTCCTGTTTTAGTCCTGTTTTAGTCCTGCTTTAGTCCTAGTTTAGTCCTGCTTTAGTCCTGTTTTAGTCCTGTTTAGTCCTGGTTTAGTCCTGCTTTAGTCCTGCTTTAGTCCTAGTTTAGTCCTGCTTTAGTCCTGTTTTAGTCCTGTTTAGTACAGGTTTAGTCCTGTTTTAGTCCTGCTTTAGTCCTGTTATAGTCCAGGTTTAGTCCTGCTTTAGTCCTGGTTTAGTCCTGTTTTAGTCCTGCTTTAGTCCAGGTTTAGTCCAGGTTTAGTCCTGCTTTTGTCCTGGTTTAGTCCTGGTTTAGTCCTGTTTTAGTCCTGTTTTAATCCTGTTTAAATCCAGATTTAATCCAGGTTTAGTCCTGCTTTAGTCCTAGTTTAGTCCTGCTTTAGTCCTGTTTTAGTCCTGTTTAGTACAGGTTTAATCCTGGTTTAATCCTGTTTTAGTCCTGCTTTAGTCCTGTTATAGTCCAGGTTTAGTCCTGCTTTAATCCTGGTTTAATCCTGTTTTAGTCCTGCTTTAGTCCTGTTATAGTCCAGGTTTAGTCCTGGTTTAGTCCTGCTTTAGTCCTGGTTTAGTCCTGTTTTAGTCCTGTTTTAGTCCTGGTTTAGTCCTGCTTTAGTCCTGGTTTAGTCCTGGTTTAGTCCTGGTTTAGTCCTGGTTTAGTCCTGTTTTAGTCCTGTTTTAGTCCTGGTTTAGTCTTGGTTTAGTCTTGGTTTAGTCTTGGTTTAGTCCTGGTTTGGTCCTGGTTTAGTCTTGGTTTAGTCCTGGTTTAGTCCTGTTTTAGTCCTGGTTTAGTCCTGGTTTAGTCTTGGTTTAGTCCTGGTTTAGTCCTGGTTTAGTCCTGGTTTAGTCCTGGTTTAGTCTTGGTTTAGTCCTGTTTTAGTCCTGGTTTAGTCCTGGTTTAGTCCTGGTTTAGTCCTGTTTTAGTCCTGTTTTAGTCCTGGTTTAGTCCTGCTTTAGTCCTGCTTTAGTCCTGCTTTAGTCCTGGTTTAGTCCTGGTTTAGTCTTGGTTTAGTCCTGGTTTAGTCCTGGTTTAGTCCTGGTTTAGTCTTGGTTTAGTCCTGGTTTAGTCCTGTTTTAGTCCTGCTTTAGTCCTGGTTTAGTCTTGGTTTGGTCCTGGTTTTGGTCCTGGTTTAGTCTTGGTTTAGTCCTGGTTTAGTCCTGGTTTAGTCCTGGTTTAGTCCTGGTTTAGTCCTGGTTTAGTCCTGGTTTAGTCCTGGTTTAGTCCTGGTTTAGTCCTGGTTTAGTCCTGCTTTAGTCCTGCTTTAGTCCTGCTTTAGTCCTGGTTTAGTCCTGGTTTAGTCCTGGTTTAGTCTTGGTTTAGTCCTGGTTTAGTCCTGGTTTAGTCCTGGTTTAGTCTTGGTTTAGTCCTGGTTTAGTCTTGGTTTAGTCCTGGTTTAGTCCTGTTTTAGTCCTGCTTTAGTCCTGGTTTAGTCTTGGTTTAGTCCTGGTTTGGTCCTGGTTTAGTCTTGGTTTAGTCCTGTTTTAGTCCTGCTTTAGTCCTGGTTTAGTCTTGGTTTAGTCCTGGTTTGGTCCTGGTTTAGTCTTGGTTTAGTCCTGGTTTAGTCCTGTTTTAGTCCTGGTTTAGTCCTAGTTTAGTCCTGTTTTAGTCCTGGTTTAGTCCTGGTTTAGTCCTGGTTTAGTCCTGGTTTGGTCCTGGTTTAGTCTTGGTTTAGTCCTGGTTTAGTCCTGTTTTAGTCCTGGTTTAGTCCTGGTTTAGTCCTGGTTTAGTCCTGGTTTAGTCCTGGTTTAGTCCTGGTTTAGTCCTGCTTTAGTCCTGGTTTAGTCCTGGTTTAGTCCTGGTTTGGTCCTGGTTTAGTCCTGGTTTAGTCCTGGTTTAGTCCTGGTTTAGTCCTGGTTTAGTCCTGGTTTAGTCCTGGTTTAGTCCTGGTTTAGTCTTGGTTTAGTCCTGGTTTAGTCCTGTTTTAGTCCTGCTTTAGTCCTGGTTTAGTCTTGGTTTAGTCCTGGTTTGGTCCTGGTTTAGTCTTGGTTTAGTCCTGGTTTAGTCCTGTTTTAGTCCTGGTTTAGTCCTGGTTTAGTCCTGGTTTAGTCTTGGTTTAGTCCTGGTTTAGTCCTGTTTTAGTCCTGGTTTAGTCCTGGTTTAGTCCTGCTTTAGTCCTGGTTTAGTCCTGGTTTAGTCTTGGTTTAGTCCTGGTTTAGTCCTGCTTTAGTCCTGCTTTAGTCCTGGTTTAGTCTTGGTTTAGTCCTGGTTTAGTCCTGGTTTAGTCCTGGTTTAGTCTTGGTTTAGTCCTGGTTTAGTCTTGGTTTAGTCCTGGTTTAGTCCTGTTTTAGTCCTGCTTTAGTCCTGGTTTAGTCTTGGTTTAGTCCTGGTTTGGTCCTGGTTTAGTCTTGGTTTAGTCCTGTTGTAGTCCTGCTTTAGTCCTGGTTTAGTCTTGGTTTAGTCCTGGTTTGGTCCTGGTTTAGTCTTGGTTTAGTCCTGGTTTAGTCCTGTTTTAGTCCTGGTTTAGTCCTGGTTTAGTCCTGTTTTAGTCCTGGTTTAGTCCTGGTTTAGTCCTGGTTTAGTCCTGGTTTAGTCCTGGTTTGGTCCTGGTTTAGTCTTGGTTTAGTCCTGGTTTAGTCCTGTTTTAGTCCTGGTTTAGTCCTGGTTTAGTCCTGGTTTAGTCCTGGTTTAGTCCTGGTTTAGTCCTGGTTTCGTCCTGCTTTAGTCCTGGTTTAGTCCTGCTTTAGTCCTGGTTTAGTCCTGGTTTAGTCCTGGTTTAGTCCTGGTTTAGTCCTGTGGAACATTCCAGACAAAGCTTTTCTGCTTTTATTTGTGTGAAAAACCTGGGCAGTATTTTTGACTCTGAGCTGACTTTTATCCCACACATTAAGAAGATCACAAAAATAGGTTTCTATCACCTAAAAAACATCGCCAGAGTCCTCCCTATTCTGTCTCAGGCCAACACGGAGACACTGATACTTTTATCACCAGTTGAATAGACGACTGTAACGCCCTGCTCTCTGGTCTTACCAAAACGAGTATTTCAGGTTTGCAACTATTCCAAAACTCAGCAGCACGAGTCCTGACTAGGACCAGAGGGCGGGACCACATTACACTGGTTTTAAAATCTCTGCATTGGCTCCCAGTGAGTTTCAGGATAGATTTTAAAGTTCTTTTACTGTTTTTAAATGTCTTTTTTTTTTTTTTTTATGTTAATCACCTCGGTTTACTGGTCCGCAATATCAGTACAAATATAAAATTCAAGATAAACAGTTTGTCTCATTGTCTCAACTGTAAATTGACATGTTTTGTACAAACTTTGAGAGGGGACGAGAACAGTCTTAATGGTCTTGGACCTTCTTATCTTTCAGAACTGCTTTCCCCTTACGAACCTTCACGGGCCCTGCGCTCCTCCGGCAGCTCCTGGTCATTCCCAAAGTCAGGACACAGACTCACGGAGAGACGTCTTTTCAGGACTACGGCCCTCGACTATGGAACTGCCGGAGGACCTCAGGGCCAAAGAGAACGTTCATGTTTTTAAGAGTGGCTCAAGACTCACCTGTTTAGCCTGGCCTTTGATTGAAACTTTACTATGTGTAGTTTTATGTATTTTAGCATAAAGATGGTGCTGGAGAGGCCAGCTGCCTCCTGTTTTAGTCCTGTTTAGTCCTGGTTTAGTCCTGTTTTAGTCCTGTTTTAGTCCTGGTTTAGTCCTGTTTTAGTCCTGGTTTAGTCCTGTTTTAGTCCTGTTTTAGTCCTGCTTTAGTCCTGCTTTAGTCCTGCTTTAGTCCTGGTTTAGTCCTGTTTTAGTCCTGTTTTAGTCCTGCTTTAGTCCTAGTTTAGTCCTGCTTTAGTCCTGTTTTAGTCCTGTTTAGTCCTGGTTTAGTCCTGCTTTAGTCCTCTTTAGTCCTAGTTTAGTCCTGCTTTAGTCCTGTTTTAGTCCTGTTTAGTACAGGTTTAGTCCTGTTTTAGTCCTGCTTTAGTCCTGTTATAGTCCAGGTTTAGTCCTGCTTTAGTCCTGGTTTAGTCCTGTTTTAGTCCTGCTTTAGTCCAGGTTTAGTCCAGGTTTAGTCCTGCTTTTGTCCTGGTTTAGTCCTGGTTTAGTCCTGTTTTAGTCCTGTTTTAATCCTGTTTAAATCCAGATTTAATCCAGGTTTAGTCCTGCTTTAGTCCTAGTTTAGTCCTGCTTTAGTCCTGTTTTAGTCCTGTTTAGTACAGGTTTAATCCTGGTTTAATCCTGTTTTAGTCCTGCTTTAGTCCTGTTATAGTCCAGGTTTAGTCCTGCTTTAATCCTGGTTTAATCCTGTTTTAGTCCTGCTTTAGTCCTGTTATAGTCCAGGTTTAGTCCAGGTTTAGTCCTGGTTTAGTCCTGCTTTAGTCCTGGTTTAGTCCTGTTTTAGTCCTGGTTTAGTCCTGCTTTAGTCCTGCTTTAGTCCTGGTTTAGTCCTGGTTTAGTCTTGGTTTAGTCCTGGTTTAGTCCTGGTTTAGTCCTGGTTTAGTCCTGTTTTAGTCCTGGTTTAGTCTTGGTTTAGTCTTGGTTTAGTCCTGGTTTGGTCCTGGTTTAGTCTTGGTTTAGTCCTGGTTTAGTCCTGTTTTAGTCCTGGTTTAGTCCTGGTTTAGTCTTGGTTTAGTCCTGGTTTAGTCCTGGTTTAGTCCTGGTTTAGTCCTGGTTTAGTCTTGGTTTAGTCCTGTTTTAGTCCTGGTTTAGTCCTGGTTTAGTCCTGTTTTAGTCCTGGTTTAGTCCTGGTTTAGTCCTGCTTTAGTCCTGCTTTAGTCCTGGTTTAGTCCTGGTTTAGTCTTGGTTTAGTCCTGGTTTAGTCCTGGTTTAGTCCTGGTTTAGTCTTGGTTTAGTCCTGGTTTAGTCCTGGTTTAGTCCTGCTTTAGTCCTGGTTTAGTCTTGGTTTGGTCCTGGTTTGGTCCTGGTTTAGTCTTGGTTTAGTCCTGGTTTAGTCCTGTTTTAGTCCTGGTTTAGTCCTGGTTTAGTCCTGGTTTAGTCTTGGTTTAGTCCTGGTTTAGTCCTGTTTTAGTCCTGGTTTAGTCCTGGTTTAGTCCTGCTTTAGTCCTGCTTTAGTCCTGCTTTAGTCCTGGTTTAGTCCTGGTTTAGTCTTGGTTTAGTCCTGGTTTAGTCCTGGTTTAGTCCTGGTTTAGTCTTGGTTTAGTCCTGGTTTAGTCTTGGTTTAGTCCTGGTTTAGTCCTGTTTTAGTCCTGCTTTAGTCCTGGTTTAGTCTTGGTTTAGTCCTGGTTTGGTCCTGGTTTAGTCTTGGTTTAATCCTGTTTTAGTCCTGCTTTAGTCCTGTTATAGTCCAGGTTTAGTCCTGCTTTAATCCTGGTTTAATCCTGTTTTAGTCCTGTTTTAGTCCTGTTTTAGTCCTGGTTTAGTCCTGCTTTAGTCCTGGTTTAGTCCTGGTTTAGTCCTGTTTTAGTCCTGTTTTAATCCTGTTTAAGTCCAGATTTAATCCAGGTTTAGTCCTGCTTTAGTCCTGCTTTAGTCCTGCTTTAGTCCTGTTTTAGTCCTGTTTAGTACAGGTTTAATCCTGGTTTAATCCTGTTTTAGTCCTGCTTTAGTCCTGTTTTAGTCCTGTTTAGTACAGGTTTAATCCTGGTGTAGTCCTGGTTTACTCCTGTTGTAGTCCTGTTGTAGTCCAGGTTTAGTCCTGCTTTAGTCCTGCTTTAGTCCTGGTTTAGTACTGTTGTAGTCCTGTTGTAGTCCAGGTTTAGTCCTGCTTTAGTCCTGCTTTAGTCCTGGTTTAGTCCTGGTTTAGTCCTGGTTTAGTCCTGGTTTAGTCCTGTTTTAGTCCTGGTTTAGTCCTGGTTTAGTCCTGGTTTAGTCCTGCTTTAGTCCTGCTTTAGTCCTGGTTTAGTCCTGGTTTAGTCCTGGTTTAGTCTTGGTTTAGTCCTGGTTTAGTCCTGGTTTAGTCCTGGTTTAGTCTTGGTTTAGTCCTGGTTTAGTCTTGGTTTAGTCCTGGTTTAGTCCTGTTTTAGTCCTGCTTTAGTCCTGGTTTAGTCTTGGTTTAGTCCTGGTTTGGTCCTGGTTTAGTCTTGGTTTAGTCCTGTTTTAGTCCTGCTTTAGTCCTGGTTTAGTCTTGGTTTAGTCCTGGTTTGGTCCTGGTTTAGTCTTGGTTTAGTCCTGGTTTAGTCCTGTTTTAGTCCTGGTTTAGTCCTGGTTTAGTCCTGTTTTAGTCCTGGTTTAGTCCTGGTTTAGTCCTGGTTTGGTCCTGGTTTAGTCTTGGTTTAGTCTTGGTTTAGTCCTGGTTTAGTCCTGTTTTAGTCCTGGTTTAGTCCTGGTTTAGTCCTGGTTTAGTCCTGGTTTAGTCCTGGTTTAGTCCTGGTTTCGTCCTGCTTTAGTCCTGGTTTAGTCCTGGTTTAGTCCTGGTTTGGTCCTGGTTTAGTCCTGGTTTAGTCCTGGTTTAGTCCTGGTTTAGTCTTGGTTTAGTCCTGGTTTAGTCCTGGTTTAGTCCTGGTTTAGTCCTGGTTTAGTCTTGGTTTAGTCCTGGTTTAGTCCTGTTTTAGTCCTGCTTTAGTCCTGGTTTAGTCTTGGTTTAGTCTTGGTTTAGTCCTGGTTTGGTCCTGGTTTAGTCTTGGTTTAGTCTTGGTTTAGTCCTGGTTTAGTCCTGGTTTAGTCCTGGTTTAGTCCTGGTTTAGTCCTGGTTTAGTCTTGGTTTAGTCCTGGTTTAGTCCTGTTTTAGTCCTGGTTTAGTCCTGGTTTAGTCCTGGTTTAGTCCTGCTTTAGTCCTGCTTTAGTCCTGGTTTAGTCCTGGTTTAGTCTTGGTTTAGTCCTGGTTTAGTCCTGCTTTAGTCCTGCTTTAGTCCTGGTTTAGTCTTGGTTTAGTCCTGGTTTAGTCCTGGTTTAGTCCTGGTTTAGTCTTGGTTTAGTCCTGGTTTAGTCTTGGTTTAGTCCTGGTTTAGTCCTGTTTTAGTCCTGCTTTAGTCCTGGTTTAGTCTTGGTTTAGTCCTGGTTTGGTCCTGGTTTAGTCTTGGTTTAGTCCTGTTGTAGTCCTGCTTTAGTCCTGGTTTAGTCTTGGTTTAGTCCTGGTTTGGTCCTGGTTTAGTCTTGGTTTAGTCCTGGTTTAGTCCTGTTTTAGTCCTGGTTTAGTCCTGGTTTAGTCCTGGTTTAGTCCTGTTTTAGTCCTGGTTTAGTCCTGGTTTAGTCCTGGTTTAGTCCTGGTTTGGTCCTGGTTTAGTCTTGGTTTAGTCCTGGTTTAGTCCTGTTTTAGTCCTGGTTTAGTCCTGGTTTAGTCCTGGTTTAGTCCTGGTTTAGTCCTGGTTTAGTCCTGGTTTCGTCCTGCTTTAGTCCTGGTTTAGTCCTGCTTTAGTCCTGGTTTAGTCCTGGTTTAGTCCTGGTTTAGTCCTGGTTTAGTCCTGGTTTAGTCCTGGTTTAGTCTTGGTTTAGTCCTGGTTTAGTCTTGGTTTAGTCCTGGTTTAGTCCTGTTTTAGTCCTGCTTTAGTCCTGGTTTAGTCTTGGTTTAGTCCTGGTTTGGTCCTGGTTTAGTCTTGGTTTAATCCTGTTTTAGTCCTGCTTTAGTCCTGTTATAGTCCAGGTTTAGTCCTGCTTTAGTCCTGGTTTAGTCCTGTTTTAGTACTGCTTTAGTCCAGGTTTAGTCCAGGTTTAGTCCTGCTTTTGTCCTGGTTTAGTCCTGGTTTAGTCCTGTTTTAGTCCTGTTTTAATCCTGTTTAAGTCCAGATTTAATCCAGGTTTAGTCCTGCTTTAGTCCTAGTTTAGTCCTGCTTTAGTCCTGTTTTAGTCCTGTTTAGTACAGGTTTAATCCTGGTTTAATCCTGTTTTAGTCCTGCTTTAGTCCTGTTATAGTCCAGGTTTAGTCCTGCTTTAATCCTGGTTTAATCCTGTTTTAGTCCTGCTTTAGTCCTGTTATAGTCCAGGTTTAGTCCTGGTTTAGTCCTGCTTTAGTCCTGGTTTAGTCCTGGTTTAGTCTTGGTTTAGTCCTGGTTTAGTCCTGTTTTAGTCCTGTTTAGTCCTGGTTTAGTCCTGTTTTAGTCCTGTTTTAGTCCTGTTTTAGTCCTGTTTTAGTCCTGCTTTAGTCCTGCTTTAGTCCTGCTTTAGTCCTGCTTTAGTCCTGGTTTAGTCCTGTTTTAGTCCTGGTTTAGTCCTGGTTTAGTCCTGGTTTCGTCCTGCTTTAGTCCTGGTTTAGTCCTGCTTTAGTCCTGGTTTAGTCCTGGTTTAGTCCTGCTTTAGTCCTGCTTTAGTCCTGCTTTAGTCCTGTTTTAGTCCTGATTTAGTCCTGGTTTAGTCCTGGTTTAGTCCTGCTTTAGTCCTGGTTTAGTCCTGGTTTAGTCCTGGTTTAGTCTTGTTTTAGTCCTGGTTTAGTCCTGGTTTAGTCCTGGTTTAGTCCTGGTTTAGTCTTGGTTTAGTCCTGGTTTAGTCCTGTTTTAGTCCTGCTTTAGTCCTGGTTTAGTCTTGGTTTAGTCCTGGTTTGGTCCTGGTTTAGTCTTGGTTTAGTCCTGGTTTAGTCCTGGTTTAGTCCTGGTTTAGTCCTGGTTTAGTCCTGGTTTAGTCCTGGTTTAGTCCTGGTTTAGTCCTGGTTTAGTCCTTGGTTTAGTCCTGGTTTAGTCCTGGTTTAGTCCTGGTTTAGTCCTGGTTTAGTCCTGGTTTAGTCCTGGTTTAGTCCTGGTTTAGTCCTGGTTTAGTCCTTGGTTTAGTCCTGGTTTAGTCCTGGTTTAGTCCTGGTTTAGTCTTGGTTTAGTCCTGGTTTAGTCCTTGGTTTAGTCCTGGTTTAGTCCTGTTTAGTCCTGGTTTAGTCCTGTCCTGTAGTCCTGTTTTAGTCATGGTTTAGTCCTGGTTTAGTCCTGCTTTAGTCCTGGTTTAGTCCTGCTTTAGTCCTGGTTTAGTCCTGCTTTAGTCCTGGTTCAGTCTCTGTTTAGTCCTGGTTTAGTCCTGCTTTAGTCCTGGTTTAGTCCTGGTTTAGTCCTGCTTTAGTCCTGTTTTGTCCTGGTTTAGTCTGGTTTAGTCCTGTTTTAGTCCTGGTTTAGTCCTGGTTTAGTCTGGTTTAGTCCTGGTTTAGTCCTGGTTCAGTCCTGGTTTAGTCCTGGTTTAGTCTTGCTTTAGTCCTGGTTTAGTCCTGTTTGGGCCTGGTTTAGTCCTGGTTTAGACCTGGTTTAGTCCTGTTTGGGCCTGGTTTTGGGCCTGGTTTAGTCCTGTTTAGACCTGGTTTAGTCCTGGTTTAGTCCTGGTTTAGTCCTGGTTTAGACCTGGTTTAGTCCTGGTTTAGTCTGGTTTAGTTGGTTTAGTCTGGTTTAGTCCTGGTTTAGTCCTGGTTTAGTCCTGCTTTAGTCCTGGTTTAGTTTGGTTTAGTCCTGGTTTCTATTTGTGTAACACCTGGTTCCCTAGTCTGGTTTAGTCCTGGTTTAGTCCTGCTTTTAGTCACCTGGTTGAATAGTCCTGGTAAGTCCTGGTTTAGTCCTGGTCTTAGCCTGGTTTTGGAGCCTTTAGTCCTGGTTTAGTCTTGGTGCCAAAAGTACAGGTTTAGTCCTGGTTTTAGTCCTGGTTTAGTCCTGGTTTAGTCCTGGCTTTAGTCTGGTTTACCCTGGTACACTGGTTTAGTCCTGCTTTAGTCCTGGTTTAGTCCTGGTTTTGTCCTGGTTTAGTCCTGCTTTAGTCCTGGTTTAGTCCTGCTTTAGTCCTGGTTTAGTCCTGGTTTAGTCCTGGTTTAGTCCTGTGGAACATTCCAGACAAAGCTTTTCTGCTTTTGTGTGAAAAACCTGGGCAGTATTTTGACTCTGAGCTGACTTTTATCAGTACAAATATAAATATTCTATCACCTAAAAAACAGTTTGTCTCCCTATTCTGTCTAACTGTAAATTGACATGTTTTGTATCAAACCTTTGAGAGGGGACGAGAACAGTCTCTAATGGTCTTGACCAAAACGAGTATTTCAGGTTATGCAACTATTCCAGAACTCAGCAGCCCTTTCCTGACTGGGACCAGAGGGCGGGCCACATTACACTGGTTTAAAATCTCTGCATTGGCAGCTCCTGGATCATTTTAAGTCTTTTTTTTTTACTTTTTTTTTTTTATGTCTTGTTTTTTTTTTTTTATGTTAATCACCTCGGTTTACTGGTCCATAATATCAGTACTCAAGATAAACAGTTTGTCTCATTGTCTCGTAAATTGACATGTTTTGTACAAACTTTGAGAGGGAACGAGAACGATCTTAATGGTCTTGGGACCTTCTTATCTTTCCAAGAACTGCTTTCCCCTTACGAACCTTCACGGGCCCTGCGCTCCTGATGGTCATTCCCAAGTCAGGACACACACTCACGGAGAGACGTCTTTTCAGGACTACGGCCCTCGCTCAAGAACAGCTTCACCATGTTTTTAAGAGTGGGCTCAAGACTCACCTGTTTATCCTGGCCTTTGATTGAAATTTTACTATGTGTAGTTTTATGTATTTTAGCATAAAGATGGTGCTGGAGAGGCCAGCTGCCTCCTGTTTTAGTCCTGTTTAGTCCTGCTTTAGTCCTGCTTTAGTCCTGTTTTAGTCCTGTTTTAGTCCTGTTTTAGTCCTGCTTTAGTCCTGCTTTAGTCCTGTTTTAGTCCTGGTTTAGTCCTGGTTTAGTCCTGGTTTCGTCCTGGTTTAGTCCTGGTTTAGTCCTGGTTTAGTCCTGATTTAGTCCTGGTTTCGTCTTAGTTTAGTCCTGGTTTAGTCTTGGTTTTAATCCTGTTAAATCCCAGTTTAGTCCTGGTTTAGTCCTTCTTTAGTCCTGATTTAATCCCAGTTTAATCCCAGTTTAGTCCTGGTTTAGTCCTGCTTTAGTCCTGTTTAGTCCTGCTTTAGTCCTGTTTAGTCCTGGTTTAGTCCTGCTTTAGTCCTGGTTTAGTCCTAGTATAGTCCTGCTTTAGTCCTGTTTTAGTCCTGTTATAGTACAGGTTTAGTCCTGGTTTAGTCCTGCTTTAATCCTGGTTTAATCCTGCTTTAGTCCAGGTTTAGTCCAGGTTTAGTCCTGCTTTTGTCCTGGTTTAGTCCTGGTTTAGTCCTGTTTTAGTCCTGTTTTAATCCTGTTTAAGTCCAGATTTAATCCAGGTTTAGTCCTGCTTTAGTCCTAGTTTAGTCCTGCTTTAGTCCTGTTTTAGTCCTGTTTAGTACAGGTTTAATCCTGGTTTAATCCTGTTTTAGTCCTGCTTTAGTCCTGTTATAGTCCAGGTTTAGTCCTGCTTTAATCCTGGTTTAATCCTGTTTTAGTCCTGCTTTAGTCCTGTTATAGTCCAGGTTTAGTCCTGGTTTAGTCCTGCTTTAGTCCTGGTTTAGTCCTGTTTTAGTCCTGTTTTAGTCCTGGTTTAGTCCTGCTTTAGTCCTGCTTTAGTCCTGGTTTAGTCCTGGTTTAGTCTTGGTTTAGTCCTGGTTTAGTCCTGTTTTAGTCCTGTTTAGTCCTGGTTTAGTCCTGTTTTAGTCCTGTTTTAGTCCTGGTTTAGTCCTGTTTTAGTCCTGGTTTAGTCCTGTTTTAGTCCTGCTTTAGTCCTGCTTTAGTCCTGCTTTAGTCCTGCTTTAGTCCTGTTTTAGTCCTGGTTTAGTCCTGGTTTAGTCCTGGTTTAGTCCTGGTTTAGTCCTGGTTTAGTCCTGGTTTAGTCCTGGTTTAGTCCTGCTTTAGTCCTGGTTTAGTCCTGGTTTAGTCCTGGTTTAGTCCTGCTTTAGTCCTGCTTTAGTCCTGTTTTAGTCCTGATTTAGTCCTGGTTTAGTCCTGGTTTAGTCCTGCTTTAGTCCTGGTTTAGTCCTGGTTTAGTCCTGGTTTAGTCCTGCTTTAGTCCTGCTTTAGTCCTGGTTTATTCCTGGTTTAGTCCTGGTTTAGTCCTGCTTTAGTCCTGTTTTAATCCTGTTTTAGTCCTGGTTTAGTCCTGTTTTAGTCCTGTTTTAGTCCTGCTTTATTCCTGCTTTAGTCCTGGTTTAGTCCTGCTTTAGTCCTGCTTTAGTCCTAGTTTAGTCCTGCTTTAGTCCTGTTTTAGTCCTGTTATAGTACAGGTTTAGTCCTGGTTTAGTCCTGCTTTAATCCTGGTTTAATCCTGCTTTAGTCCAGGTTTAGTCCAGGTTTAGTCCTGCTTTTGTCCTGGTTTAGTCCTGGTTTAGTCCTGTTTTAGTCCTGTTTTAATCCTGTTTAAGTCCAGATTTAATCCAGGTTTAGTCCTGCTTTAGTCCTAGTTTAGTCCTGCTTTAGTCCTGTTTTAGTCCTGTTTAGTACAGGTTTAATCCTGGTTTAATCCTGTTTTAGTCCTGCTTTAGTCCTGTTATAGTCCAGGTTTAGTCCTGCTTTAATCCTGGTTTAATCCTGTTTTAGTCCTGCTTTAGTCCTGTTATAGTCCAGGTTTAGTCCTGGTTTAGTCCTGCTTTAGTCCTGGTTTAGTCCTGTTTTAGTCCTGTTTTAGTCCTGGTTTAGTCCTGCTTTAGTCCTGCTTTAGTCCTGGTTTAGTCCTGGTTTAGTCTTGGTTTAGTCCTGGTTTAGTCCTGTTTTAGTCCTGTTTAGTCCTGGTTTAGTCCTGTTTTAGTCCTGTTTTAGTCCTGGTTTAGTCCTGTTTTAGTCCTGTTTTAGTCCTGCTTTAGTCCTGCTTTAGTCCTGCTTTAGTCCTGCTTTAGTCCTGGTTTAGTCCTGTTTTAGTCCTGCTTTAGTCCTAGTTTAGTCCTGCTTTAGTCCTGTTTTAGTCCTGTTTAGTACAGGTTTAGTCCTGGTTTAGTCCTGCTTTAATCCTGGTTTAATCCTGTTTTAGTCCTGCTTTAGTCCTGTTATAGTCCAGGTTTAGTCCTGCTTTAGTCCTGGTTTAGTCCTGTTTTAGTCCTGCTTTAGTCCAGGTTTAGTCCAGGTTTAGTCCTGCTTTTGTCCTGGTTTAGTCCTGGTTTAGTCCTGTTTTAGTCCTGTTTTAATCCTGTTTAAGTCCAGATTTAATCCAGGTTTAGTCCTGCTTTAGTCCTAGTTTAGTCCTGCTTTAGTCCTGTTTTAGTTCTGTTTAGTACAGGTTTAATCCTGGTTTAATCCTGTTTTAGTCCTGCTTTAGTCCTGTTATAGTCCAGGTTTAGTCCTGCTTTAATCCTGGTTTAATCCTGTTTTAGTCCTGCTTTAGTCCTGTTATAGTCCAGGTTTAGTCCTGGTTTAGTCCTGTTATAGTCCAGGTTTAGTCCTGCTTTAATCCTGGTTTAATCCTGTTTTAGTCCTGCTTTAGTCCTGGTTTAGTCCTGTTTTAGTCCTGGTTTAGTCCTGGTTTAGTCCTGGTTTCGTCCTGCTTTAGTCCTGGTTTAGTCCTGCTTTAGTCCTGGTTTAGTCCTGGTTTAGTCCTGGTTTAGTCCTGCTTTAGTCCTGTTTTAGTCCTGATTTAGTCCTGGTTTAGTCCTGGTTTAGTCCTGCTTTAGTCCTGGTTTAGTCCTGGTTTAGTCCTGTTTTAGTCCTGCTTTAGTCCTGGTTTATTCCTGGTTTAGTCCTGGTTTAGTCCTGCTTTAGTCCTGTTTTAATCCTGTTTTAGTCCTGTTTTAGTCCTGTTTTAGTCCTGCTTTAGTCCTGCTTTATTCCTGCTTTAGTCCTGGTTTAGTCCTGCTTTAGTCCTGCTTTAGTCCTAGTTTAGTCCTGCTTTAGTCCTGTTTTAGTCCTGTTTAGTACAGGCTTAGTCCTGGTTTAGTCCTGCTTTAATCCTGGTTTAATCCTGTTTTAGTCCTGCTTTAGTCCTGTTATAGTCCAGGTTTAGTCCTGCTTTAGTCCTGGTTTAGTCCTGTTTTAGTCCTGCTTTAGTCCAGGTTTAGTCCAGGTTTAGTCCTGCTTTTGTCCTGGTTTAGTCCTGGTTTAGTCCTGTTTTAGTCCTGTTTTAATCCTGTTTAAGTCCAGATTTAATCCAGGTTTAGTCCTGCTTTAGTCCTAGTTTAGTCCTGCTTTAGTCCTGTTTTAGTCCTGTTTAGTACAGGTTTAATCCTGGTTTAATCCTGTTTTAGTCCTGCTTTAGTCCTGTTATAGTCCAGGTTTAGTCCTGCTTTAATCCTGGTTTAATCCTGTTTTAGTCCTGCTTTAGTCCTGTTATAGTCCAGGTTTAGTCCTGGTTTAGTCCTGCTTTAGTCCTGGTTTAGTCCTGTTTTAGTCCTGTTTTAGTCCTGGTTTAGTCCTGCTTTAGTCCTGCTTTAGTCCTGGTTTAGTCCTGGTTTAGTCTTGGTTTAGTCCTGGTTTAGTCCTGTTTTAGTCCTGGTTTAGTCCTGGTTTAGTCCTGTTTTAGTCCTGTTTTAGTCCTGGTTTAGTCCTGCTTTAGTCCTGCTTTAGTCCTGCTTTAGTCCTGCTTTAGTCCTGGTTTAGTCCTGTTTTAGTCCTGCTTTAGTCCTAGTTTAGTCCTGCTTTAGTCCTGTTTTAGTCCTGTTTAGTACAGGTTTAGTCCTGGTTTAGTCCTGCTTTAATCCTGGTTTAATCCTGTTTTAGTCCTGCTTTAGTCCTGTTATAGTCCAGGTTTAGTCCTGCTTTAGTCCTGGTTTAGTCCTGTTTTAGTCCTGCTTTAGTCCAGGTTTAGTCCAGGTTTAGTCCTGCTTTTGTCCTGGTTTAGTCCTGGTTTAGTCCTGTTTTAGTCCTGTTTTAATCCTGTTTAAGTCCAGATTTAATCCAGGTTTAGTCCTGCTTTAGTCCTAGTTTAGTCCTGCTTTAGTCCTGTTTTAGTTCTGTTTAGTACAGGTTTAATCCTGGTTTAATCCTGTTTTAGTCCTGCTTTAGTCCTGTTATAGTCCAGGTTTAGTCCTGCTTTAATCCTGGTTTAATCCTGTTTTAGTCCTGCTTTAGTCCTGTTATAGTCCAGGTTTAGTCCTGGTTTAGTCCTGCTTTAGTCCTGGTTTAGTCCTGTTTTAGTCCTGTTTTAGTCCTGCTTTAGTCCTGGTTTAGTCCTGGTTTAGTCCTGGTTTAGTCCTGTTTTAGTCCTGTTTTAGTCCTGGTTTAGTCTTGGTTTAGTCTTGGTTTGGTCCTGGTTTGGTCCTGGTTTAGTCTTGGTTTAGTCCTGGTTTAGTCCTGGTTTAGTCCTGGTTTAGTCCTGGTTTAGTCTTGGTTTAGTCCTGGTTTAGTCCTGGTTTAGTCCTGTTTTAGTCCTGGTTTAGTCCTGGTTTAGTCCTGGTTTAGTCCTGGTTTAGTCCTGTTTTAGTCCTGGTTTAGTCCTGCTTTAGTCCTGGTTTAGTCCTGGTTTAGTCCTGGTTTAGTCTTGGTTTAGTCCTGGTTTAGTCCTGGTTTAGTACTGGTTTAGTCTTGGTTTAGTCCTGGTTTAGTCCTGTTTTAGTCCTGCTTTAGTCCTGGTTTAGTCTTGGTTTAGTCCTGGTTTGGTCCTGGTTTAGTCTTGGTTTAGTCCTGGTTTAGTCCTGTTTTAGTCCTGGTTTAGTCCTGGTTTAGTCCTGGTTTAGTCTTGGTTTAGTCCTGGTTTAGTCCTGTTTTAGTCCTGGTTTAGTCCTGGTTTAGTCCTGGTTTAGTCCTGCTTTAGTCCTGCTTTAGTCCTGGTTTAGTCCTGGTTTAGTCTTGGTTTAGTCCTGGTTTAGTCCTGGTTTAGTCCTGGTTTAGTCTTGGTTTAGTCCTGGTTTAGTCTTGGTTTAGTCCTGGTTTAGTCCTGGTTTAGTCCTGTTTTAGTCCTGCTTTAGTCCTGGTTTAGTCTTGGTTTAGTCCTGGTTTGGTCCTGGTTTAGTCTTGGTTTAGTCCTGTTTTAGTCCTGCTTTAGTCCTGGTTTAGTCTTGGTTTAGTCCTGCTTTAGTCCTGGTTTGGTCCTGGTTTAGTCTTGGTTTAGTCCTGGTTTAGTCCTGTTTTAGTCCTGTTTTAGTCCTAGTTTAGTCCTGTTTTAGTCCTGGTTTAGTCCTGGTTTAGTCCTGGTTTAGTCCTGGTTTGGTCCTGGTTTAGTCTTGGTTTAGTCCTGGTTTAGTCCTGTTTTAGTCCTGCTTTAGTCCTGGTTTAGTCCTGGTTTAGTCCTGGTTTAGTCCTGGTTTAGTCCTGCTTTAGTCCTGGTTTAGTCCTGCTTTAGTCCTGTTTTAATCCTGTTTTAGTCCTGGTTTAGTCCTGGTTTAGTCCTGCTTTAGTCCTGGTTTAGTCCTGCTTTAGTCCTGCTTTAGTCCTGTTTTAGTCCTGGTTTAGTCCTGATTTAGTCCTGGTTTAGTCCTGGTTCAGTCCTGCTTTAGTCCTGGTTTAGTCCTGTTTTAGTCCTGCTTTAGTCATGGTTTAGTCCTGGTTTAGTCCTGGTTTAGTCCTGCTTTAGTCCTGGTTTAGTCCTGCTTTAGTACTGTTTTAGTCCTGCTTTAGTCCTGTTTTAATCCTGTTTTAGTCCTGCTTTAGTCCTGTTTTAGTCCTGGTTTAGTCCTGCTTTAGTCCTGGTTTGGTCCTGGTTTAGTCCTGGTTTAGTCCTGCTTTAGTCCTGGTTTAGTCCTGCTTTAGTCCTGGTTTAGTCCTGGTTTAGTCCTGGTTTAGTCCTGGTTTAGTCCTGCTTTAGTCCTGGTTTAGTCCTGGTTTAGTCCTGGTTTTGTCCTGATTTAGTCCTGGTTTAGTCCTGGTTTAGTCCTGCTTTAGTCCTGGTTTAGTCCTGGTTTTGTCCTGGTTTTGTCCTGGTTTAGTCCTGGTTTAGTCCTGGTTTAGTCCTGTGGAACATTCCAGACAAAGCTTTTCTGCTTTTATTTGTGTGAAAAACCTGGGCAGTATTTTTGACTCTGAGCTGACTTTTATCCCACACATTAAGAAGATCACAAAAATAGGTTTCTATCACCTAAAAAACATCGCCAGAGTCCTCCCTATTCTGTCTCAGGCCAACACGGAGACACTGATGCTTTTATCACCAGTTGAATAGACGACTGTAACGTCCTGCTCTCTGGTCTTACCAAAACGAGTATTTCAGGTTTGCAACTATTCCAAAACTCAGCAGCACGAGTCCTGACTAGGACCAGAGGGCGGGACCACATTACACTGGTTTTAAAATCTCTGCATTGGCTCCCTGTGAGTTTCAGGATAGATTTTAAAGTTATTTTACTGTTTTTAAATGTCTTTTTTATTTTTATGTTAATCACCTCGGTTTACTGGTCCGCAATATCAGTACAAATATAAAATTCAAGATAAACAGTTTGTCTCATTGTCTCAACTGTAAATGGACATGTTTTGTACAAATTTTGAGAGGGGACGAGAACAGTCTTAATGGTCTTGGACCTTCTTATCTTTCAGAACTGCTTTCCCCTTACGAACCTTCACGGGCCCTGCGCTCCTCCGGCAGCTCCTGGTCATTCCCAAAGTCAGGACACAGACTCACGGAAAGGCGTCTTTTCAGGACTACGGCCCTCGACTATGGAACTGCCGGAGGAGCTCAGGGCCAAAGAGAACGTTCATGTTTTTAAGAGTGGCTCAAGACTCACCTGTTTAGCCTGGCCTTTGATTGAAACTTTACTATGTGTAGTTTTATGTATTTTAGCATAAAGATGGTGCTGGAGAGGCCAGCTGCCTCCTGTTTTAGTCCTGTTTAGTCCTGGTTTATTTAGTCCTGTTTTAGTCCTGTTTTAGTCCTGTTTTAGTCCTGCTTTAGTCCTGCTTTAGTCCTGTTTTAGTCCTGGTTTAGTCCTGTTTTAGTCCTGTTTTAGTCCTGCTTTAGTCCTGCTTTAGTCCTGCTTTAGTCCTGTTTTAGTCCTGTTTTAGTCCTGCTTTAGTCCTAGTTTAGTCCTGCTTTAGTCCTGTTTTAGTCCTGTTTAGTACAGGTTTAGTCCTGGTTTAGTCCTGCTTTAATCCTGGTTTAATCCTGTTTTAGTCCTGCTTTAGTCCTGTTATAGTCCAGGTTTAGTCCTGCTTTAGTCCTGGTTTAGTCCTGTTTTAGTCCTGCTTTAGTCCAGGTTTAGTCCAGGTTTAGTCCTGGTTTAGTCCTGGTTTAGTCCTGCTTTAGTCCAGGTTTAGTCCAGGTTTAGTCCTGCTTTTGTCCTGGTTTAGTCCTGGTTTAGTCCTGTTTTAGTCCTGTTTTAATCCTGTTTAAGTCCAGATTTAATCCAGGTTTAGTCCTGCTTTAGTCCTAGTTTAGTCCTGCTTTAGTCCTGTTTTAGTCCTGTTTAGTACAGGTTTAATCCTGGTTTAATCCTGTTTTAGTCCTGCTTTAGTCCTGTTATAGTCCAGGTTTAGTCCTGCTTTAATCCTGGTTTAATCCTGTTTTAGTCCTGCTTTAGTCCTGTTATAGTCCAGGTTTAGTCCTGGTTTAGTCCTGCTTTAGTCCTGGTTTAGTCCTGTTTTAGTCCTGTTTTAGTCCTGGTTTAGTCCTGCTTTAGTCCTGCTTTAGTCCTGGTTTAGTCCTGGTTTAGTCTTGGTTTAGTCCTGGTTTAGTCCTGGTTTAGTCCTTGTTTAGTCTTGGTTTAGTCCTGGTTTAGTCCTGTTTTAGTCCTGCTTTAGTCCTGGTTTAGTCTTGGTTTAGTCCTGGTTTGGTCCTGGTTTAGTCTTGGTTTAGTCCTGGTTTAGTCCTGTTTTAGTCCTGGTTTAGTCCTGGTTTAGTCTTGGTTTAGTCCTGGTTTAGTCCTGTTTTAGTCCTGGTTTAGTCCTGGTTTTGTCCTGGTTTAGTCTTGGTTTAGTCCTGGTTTAGTCCTGGTTTAGTCCTGGTTTAGTCTTGGTTTAGTCCTGGTTTAGTCCTGGTTTAGTCCTGGTTTAGTCCTGGTTTAGTCCTGTTTTAGTCCTGGTTTAGTCCTGCTTTAGTCCTGCTTTAGTCCTGGTTTAGTCCTGGTTTAGTCTTGGTTTAGTCCTGGTTTAGTCCTGGTTTAGTCCTGGTTTAGTCCTGCTTTAGTCCTGGTTTAGTCCTGGTTTAGTCCTGGTTTAGTCCTGGTTTGGTCCTGGTTTAGTCTTGGTTTAGTCCTGGTCTAGTCCTGGTTTAGTCCTGGTTTAGTCCTGGTTTAGTCCTGGTTTAGTCTTGGTTTAGTCCTGGTTTAGTCCTGGTTTAGTCCTGGTTTAGTCCTGGTTTAGTCCTGGTTTAGTCTTGGTTTAGTCCTGGTTTAGTCCTGGTTTAGTCCTGGTTTAGTCCTGGTTTAGTCTTGGTTTAGTCCTGGTTTAGTCCTGGTTTAGTCCTGGTTTAGTCTTGGTTTAGTCCTGGTTTAGTCCTGTTTTAGTCCTGGTTTAGTCCTGTTTTAGTCCTGGTTTAGTCCTGGTTTAGTCCTGGTTTAGTCCTGTTTTAGTCCTGTTTTAGTCCTGCTTTAGTCCTGCTTTAGTCCTGCTTTAGTCCTGGTTTAGTCTTGGTTTAGTCCTGGTTTAGTCCTGGTTTAGTCCTGGTTTAGTCTTGGTTTAGTCTTGGTTTAGTCCTGGTTTAGTCCTGCTTTAGTCCTGTTTTAGTCCTGTTTTAGTCCTGGTTTAGACCTGGTTTAGTCCTGGTTTAGTCCTGTTTTAGTCCTGTTTTAGTCCTGCTTTAGTCCTGCTTTAGTCCTGCTTTAGTCCTGCTTTAGTCCTGGTTTAGTCCTGGTTTAGTCTTGGTTTAGTCCTGCTTTAGTCCTGCTTTAGTCCTGTTTTAGTCCTGTTTTAGTCCTGTTTTAGTCCTGCTTTAGTCCTGCTTTAGTCCTGCTTTAGTCCTGCTTTAGTCCTGGTTTAGTCCTGCTTTAGTCCTGGTTTAGTCCTGGTTTAGTCCTGGTTTTGTCCTGGTTTAGTCCTGCTTTAGTCCTGGTTTAGTCCTGCTTTAGTCCTGGTTTAGTCCTGGTTTAGTCCTGGTTTAGTCCTGGTTTAGTCCTGGTTTAGTCCTGTGGAACATTCCAGACAAAGCTTTTCTGCTTTTATTTGTGTGAAAAACCTGGGCAGTATTTTTGACTCTGAGCTGACTTTTATCCCACACATTAAGAAGATCACAAAAATAGGTTTCTATCACCTAAAAAACATCGCCAGAGTCCTCCCTATTCTGTCTCAGGCCAACACGGAGACACTGATACTTTTATCACCAGTTGAATAGTACAGGTTTAATCCTGGTTTAATCCTGTTTTAGTCCTGCTTTAGTCCTGTTATAGTCCAGGTTTAGTCCTGCTTTAATCCTGGTTTAATCCTGTTTTAGTCCTGCTTTAGTCCTGTTATAGTCCAGGTTTAGTCCTGGTTTAGTCCTGCTTTAGTCCTGGTTTAGTCCTGTTTTAGTCCTGTTTTAGTCCTGGTTTAGTCCTGCTTTAGTCCTGCTTTAGTCCTGGTTTAGTCCTGGTTTAGTCTTGGTTTAGTCCTGGTTTAGTCCTGGTTTAGTCCTGGTTTAGTCCTGGTTTAGTCCTGTTTTAGTCCTGGTTTAGTCTTGGTTTAGTCTTGGTTTAGTCCTGGTTTGGTCCTGGTTTAGTCTTGGTTTAGTCCTGGTTTAGTCCTGTTTTAGTCCTGGTTTAGTCTTGGTTTAGTCCTGGTTTAGTCCTGGTTTAGTCCTGGTTTAGTCCTGGTTTAGTCTTGGTTTAGTCCTGTTTTAGTCCTGTTTTAGTCCTGGTTTAGTCCTGGTTTAGTCCTGTTTTAGTCCTGGTTTAGTCCTGGTTTAGTCCTGGTTTAGTCTTGGTTTAGTCCTGGTTTAGTCCTGGTTTAGTCCTGTTTTAGTCCTGGTTTAGTCTTGGTTTAGTCTTGGTTTAGTCCTGGTTTGGTCCTGGTTTAGTCTTGGTTTAGTCCTGGTTTAGTCCTGTTTTAGTCCTGGTTTAGTCTTGGTTTAGTCCTGGTTTAGTCCTGGTTTAGTCCTGGTTTAGTCCTGGTTTAGTCTTGGTTTAGTCCTGTTTTAGTCCTGTTTTAGTCCTGGTTTAGTCCTGGTTTAGTCCTGTTTTAGTCCTGGTTTAGTCCTGGTTTAGTCCTGCTTTAGTCCTGGTTTAGTCCTGGTTTAGTCTTGGTTTAGTCCTGGTTTAGTCCTGGTTTAGTCCTGTTTCAGTCCTGTTTTAGTCCTGGTTTAGTTCTGGTTTGGTCCTGTTTTAGTCCTGTTTTAGTCCTGGTTTGATCCTGGTTTGGTCCTGGTTTAGTCTTGGTTTATACCTGGTTTAGTCCTGTTTCAGTCCTGTTTTAGTCCTGGTTTAGTCCTGGTTTAGTCCTGCTTTAGTCCTGCTTTAGTCCTGGTTTAGTCCTGGTTTAGTCTTGGTTTAGTCCTGGTTTAGTCCTGGTTTAGTCCTGGTTTAGTCTTGGTTTAGTCCTGGTTTAGTCTTGGTTTAGTCCTGGTTTAGTCCTGTTTTAGTCCTGCTTTAGTCCTGGTTTAGTCTTGGTTTAGTCCTGGTTTGGTCCTGGTTTAGTCTTGGTTTAGTCCTGTTTTAGTCCTGCTTTAGTCCTGGTTTAGTCTTGGTTTAGTCCTGGTTTGGTCCTGGTTTAGTCTTGGTTTAGTCCTGGTTTAGTCCTGTTTTAGTCCTGGTTTAGTCCTGGTTTAGTCCTGTTTTAGTCCTGGTTTAGTCCTGGTTTAGTCCTGGTTTAGTCCTGGTTTGGTCCTGGTTTAGTATTGGTTTAGTCCTGGTTTAGTCCTGTTTTAGTCCTGGTTTAGTCCTGGTTTAGTCCTGGTTTAGTCCTGGTTTAGTCCTGGTTTAGTCCTGGTTTCGTCCTGCTTTAGTCCTGGTTTAGTCCTGGTTTAGTCCTGGTTTGGTCCTGGTTTAGTCCTGGTTTAGTCCTGGTTTAGTCCTGGTTTAGTCTTGGTTTAGTCCTGGTTTAGTCCTGGTTTAGTCCTGGTTTAGTCTTGGTTTAGTCCTGGTTTAGTCCTGTTTTAGTCCTGCTTTAGTCCTGGTTTAGTCTTGGTTTAGTCCTGGTTTGGTCCTGGTTTAGTCTTGGTTTAGTCCTGGTTTAGTCCTGTTTTAGTCCTGGTTTAGTCCTGGTTTAGTCCTGGTTTAGTCTTGGTTTAGTCCTGGTTTAGTCCTGTTTTAGTCCTGGTTTAGTCCTGGTTTAGTCCTGGTTTAGTCCTGCTTTAGTCCTGCTTTAGTCCTGCTTTAGTCCTGGTTTAGTCTTGGTTTAGTCCTGGTTTAGTCCTGCTTTAGTCCTGGTTTAGTCCTGGTTTAGTCTTGGTTTAGTCCTGGTTTAGTCCTGGTTTAGTCCTGGTTTAGTCTTGGTTTAGTCCTGGTTTAGTCTTGGTTTAGTCCTGGTTTAGTCCTGGTTTAGTCCTGGTTTAGTCCTGGTTTAGTCTTGGTTTAGTCCTGGTTTGGTCCTGGTTTAGTCTTGGTTTAGTCCTGTTTTAGTCCTGCTTTAGTCCTGGTTTAGTCTTGGTTTGGTCCTGGTTTGGTCCTGGTTTAGTCTTGGTTTAGTCCTGGTTTAGTCCTGGTTTAGTCCTGGTTTAGTCCTGGTTTAGTCCTGTTTTAGTCCTGGTTTAGTCCTGGTTTAGTCCTGGTTTAGTCCTGGTTTGGTCCTGGTTTAGTCTTGGTTTAGTCCTGGTTTAGTCCTGGTTTAGTCCTGCTTTAGTCCTGCTTTAGTCCTGGTTTAGTCCTGGTTTAGTCCTGGTTTAGTCCTGCTTTAGTCCTGGTTTAGTCCTGCTTTAGTCCTGGTTTAGTCCTGCTTTAGTCCTGGTTTAGTCCTGCTTTAGTCCTGGTTTAGTCCTGCTTTAGTCCTGGTTTAGTCCTGGTTTAGTCCTGGTTTTGTCCTGATTTAGTCCTGGTTTAGTCCTGGTTTAGTCCTGGTTTAGTCCTGGTTTAGTCCTGCTTTAGTCCTGGTTTAGTCCTGATTTAGTCCTGGTTTAGTCCTGGTTTAGTCCTGGTTTAGTCCTGCTTTAGTCCTGCTTTAGTCCTGGTTTAGTCCTGATTTAGTCCTGGTTTAGTCCTGTTTTAGTCCTGATTTAGTCCTGGTTTAGTCCTGGTTTAGTCCTGCTTTAGTCCTGGTTTAGTCCTGGTTTAGTCCTGTTTTAGTCCTGCTTTAGTCCTGGTTTAGTCCTGGTTTAGTCCTGCTTTAGTCCTGGTTTAGTCCTGCTTTAGTCCTGGTTTAGTCCTGGTTTAGTCCTGGTTTAGTCCTGTTTTAGTCCTGATTTAGTCCTGGTTTAGTCCTGGTTTAGTCCTGTTTTAGTCCTGCTTTAGTCCTGGTTTAGTCCTGGTTTAGTCCTGGTTTAGTCCTGGTTTCGTCCTGCTTTAGTCCTGGTTTAGTCCTGCTTTAGTCCTGTTTTAGTCCTGGTTTAGTCCTGTTTTAGTCCTGCTTTAGTCCTGCTTTAGTCCTGGTTTAGTCCTGGTTTAGTCTTGGTTTAGTCCTGGTTTAGTCCTGGTTTAATCTTGGTTTAGTCCTGGTTTAGTCCTGTTTTAGTCCTGTTTTAGTCCTGGTTTAGTCCTGTTTTAGTCCTGCTTTAGTCCTGCTTTAGTCCTGCTTTAGTCCTGGTTTAGTCCTGGTTTAGTCTTGGTTTAGTCCTGGTTTAGTCCTGGTTTAGTCCTGGTTTAGTCCTGGTTTAGTCTTGGTTTAGTCCTGGTTTAGTCCTGTTTTAGTCCTGCTTTAGTCCTGTTTTAGTCCTGTTTTAATCCTGTTTTAGTCCTGGTTTAGTCCTGCTTTAGTCCTGGTTTAGTCCTGGTTTAGTCTTGGTTTAGTCTTGGTTTAGTCCTGGTTTAGTCCTGGTTTAGTCCTGGTTTAGTCCTGCTTTAGTCCTGGTTTAGTCCTGGTTTAGTCCTGTTTTAGTCCTGCTTTAGTCCTGGTTTATTCCTGGTTTAGTCCTGGTTTAGTCCTGCTTTAGTCCTGTTTTAATCCTGTTTTAGTCCTGGTTTAGTCCTGTTTTAGTCCTGTTTTAGTCCTGCTTTATTCCTGCTTTAGTCCTGGTTTAGTCCTGCTTTAGTCCTGCTTTAGTCATGGTTTAGTCCTGGTTTAGTCCTGGTTTAGTCCTGCTTTAGTCCTGGTTTAGTCCTGCTTTAGTACTGTTTTAGTCCTGCTTTAGTCCTGTTTTAATCCTGTTTTAGTCCTGGTTTAGTCCTGGTTTAGTCCTGCTTTAGTCCTGGTTTAGTCCTGCTTTAGTCCTGCTTTAGTCCTGCTTTAGTCCTAGTTTAGTCCTGCTTTAGTCCTGTTTTAGTCCTGTTTAGTATAGGTTTAGTCCTGGTTTAGTCCTGCTTTAATCCTGGTTTAATCCTGTTTTAGTCCTGCTTTAGTCCTGTTATAGTCCAGGTTTAGTCCTGCTTTAGTCCTGGTTTAGTCCTGTTTTAGTCCTGCTTTAGTCCAGGTTTAGTCCAGGTTTAGTCCAGGTTTAGTCCTGGTTTAGTCCTGCTTTAGTCCAGGTTTAGTCCAGGTTTAGTCCTGCTTTTGTCCTGGTTTAGTCCTGGTTTAGTCCTGTTTTAGTCCTGTTTTAATCCTGTTTAAATCCAGATTTAATCCAGGTTTAGTCCTGCTTTAGTCCTAGTTTAGTCCTGCTTTAGTCCTGTTTTAGTCCTGTTTAGTACAGGTTTAATCCTGGTTTAATCCTGTTTTAGTCCTGCTTTAGTCCTGTTATAGTCCAGGTTTAGTCCTGCTTTAATCCTGGTTTAATCCTGTTTTAGTCCTGCTTTAGTCCTGTTATAGTCCAGGTTTAGTCCTGGTTTAGTCCTGCTTTAGTCCTGGTTTAGTCCTGTTTTAGTCCTGTTTTAGTCCTGCTTTAGTCCTGCTTTAGTCCTGGTTTAGTCCTTGTTTAGTCTTGGTTTAGTCCTGGTTTAGTCCTGTTTTAGTCCTGCTTTAGTCCTGGTTTAGTCTTGGTTTAGTCCTGGTTTGGTCCTGGTTTAGTCTTGGTTTAGTCCTGGTTTAGTCCTGTTTTAGTCCTGGTTTAGTCTTGGTTTAGTCCTGGTTTAGTCTTGGTTTAGTCCTGGTTTAGTCCTGTTTTAGTCCTGGTTTAGTCCTGGTTTAGTCCTGGTTTAGTCTTGGTTTAGTCCTGGTTTAGTCCTGGTTTAGTCCTGGTTTAGTCTTGGTTTAGTCCTGGTTTAGTCCTGGTTTAGTCCTGGTTTAGTCATGGTTTAGTCCTGGTTTAGTCCTGGTTTAGTCCTGGTTTAGTCCTGTTTTAGTCCTGGTTTAGTCCTGCTTTAGTCCTGCTTTAGTCCTGGTTTAGTCCTGGTTTAGTCCTGGTTTAGTCTTGGTTTAGTCCTGGTTTAGTCCTGGTTTAGTCCTGATTTAGTCCTGGTTTAGTCCTGGTTTAGTCCTGCTTTAGTCCTGGTTTAGTCTTGGTTTAGTCCTGGTTTGGTCCTGGTTTAGTCTTGGTTTAGTCCTGGTCTAGTCCTGTTTTAGTCCTGGTTTAGTCCTGGTTTAGTCCTGGTTTAGTCTTGGTTTAGTCCTGGTTTAGTCCTGGTTTAGTCCTGGTTTAGTCCTGGTTTAGTCCTGGTTTAGTCCTGGTTTAGTCCTGGTTTAGTCTTGGTTTAGTCCTGGTTTAGTCCTGGTTTAGTCCTGGTTTAGTCTTGGTTTAGTCCTGGTTTAGTCCTGGTTTAGTCCTGGTTTAGTCCTGGTTTAGTCCTGGTTTAGTCCTGGTTTAGTCCTGTTTTAGTCCTGCTTTAGTCCTGCTTTAGTCCTGCTTTAGTCCTGGTTTAGTCCTGGTTTAGTCTTGGTTTAGTCCTGGTTTAGTCCTGGTTTAGTCCTGGTTTAGTCTTGGTTTAGTCCTGGTTTAGTCCTGGTTTAGTCCTGGTTTAGTCCTGGTTTAGTCTTGGTTTAGTCCTGGTTTAGTGCTGGTTTAGTCCTGGTTTAGTCCTGCTTTAGTCCTGGTTTAGTCCTGGTTTAGTCCTGGTTTAGTCTTGGTTTAGTCCTGGTTTAGTCCTGGTTTAGTCCTGGTTTAGTCCTGGTTTAGTCTTGGTTTAGTCCTGGTTTAGTCCTGGTTTAGTCCTGGTTTAGTCTTGGTTTAGTCCTGGTTTAGTCCTGTTTTAGTCCTGGTTTAGTCCTGGTTTAGTCCTGTTTTAGTCCTGTTTTAGTCCTGCTTTAGTCCTGCTTTAGTCCTGCTTTAGTCCTGGTTTAGTCCTGGTTTAGTCTTGGTTTAGTCCTGGTTTAGTCCTGGTTTAGTCCTGGTTTAGTCTTGGTTTAGTCCTGTTTTAGTCCTGCTTTAGTCCTGCTTTAGTCCTGCTTTAGTCCTGTTTTAATCCTGTTTTAGTCCTGTTTTAGTCCTGGTTTAGTCCTGATTTAGTCCTGGTTTAGTCCTGCTTTAGTCCTGTTTTAGTCCTGGTTTAGTCTTGGTTTAGTCCTGGTTTAGTCCTGGTTTAGTCCTGGTTTAGTCTTGGTTTAGTCCTGTTTTAGTCCTGCTTTAGTCCTGTTTTAGTCCTGCTTTAGTCCTGTTTTAATCCTGTTTTAGTCCTGTTTTAGTCCTGGTTTAGTCCTGGTTTAGTCCTGGTTTAGTCCTGCTTTAGTCCTGGTTTAGTCCTGGTTTAGTCCTGGTTTAGTCTTGGTTTAATCCTGGTTTAGTCCTGGTTTAGTCCTGGTTTAGTCCTGGTTTAGTCTTGGTTTAGTCTTGGTTTAGTCTTGGTTTAGTCCTGGTTTAGTCCTGGTTTAGTCCTGGTTTAGTCTTGGTTTAGTCCTGGTTTAGTCCTGTTTTAGTCCTGGTTTAGTCCTGGTTTAGTCCTGTTTTAGTCCTGTTTTAGTCCTGTTTTAGTCCTGCTTTAGTCCTGCTTTAGTCCTGGTTTAGTCCTGGTTTAGTCCTGGTTTAGTCCTGGTTTAGTCTTGGTTTAGTCCTGCTTTAGTCCTGCTTTAGTCCTGCTTTAGTCCTGGTTTAGTCTTGGTTTAGTCTTGGTTTAGTCCTGGTTTAGTCCTGGTTTAGTCCTGGTTTAGTCCTGGTTTAGTCCTGTTTTAGTCCTGATTTAGTCCTGGTTTAGTCCTGGTTTAGTCCTGCTTTAGTCCTGGTTTAGTCCTGGTTTAGTCCTGCTTTAGTCCTGGTTTAGTCCTGGTTTAGTCCTGTTTTAGTCCTGCTTTAGTCCTGGTTTAGTCCTGGTTTAGTCCTGCTTTAGTCCTGGTTTAGTCCTGGTTTAGTCCTGGTTTAGTCCTGGTTTAGTCCTGTTTTAGTCCTGATTTAGTCCTGTTTTAGTCCTGGTTTAGTCCTGGTTTAGTCCTGGTTTAGTCCTGGTTTAGTCCCGTTTTAGTCCTGGTTTAGTCCTGGTTTAGTCCTGGTTTAGTCCTGCTTTAGTCCTGGTTTAGTCCTGGTTTAGTCCTGGTTTAGTCCTGGTTTAGTCCTGGTTTAGTCCTGGTTTAGTCCTGCTTTAGTCCTGGTTTAGTCCTGGTTTAGTCCTGCTTTAGTCCTGGTTTAGTCCTGGTTTAGTCCTGGTTTAGTCCTGGTTTAGTCCTGGTTTAGTCCTGCTTTAGTCCTGGTTTAGTCCTGGTTTAGTCCTGGTTTAGTCCTGGTTTAGTCCTGGTTTAGTCCTGTGGAACATTCCAGACAAAGCTTTTCTGCTTTTATTTGTGTGAAAAACCTGGGCAGTATTTTTGACTCTGAGCTGACTTTTATCCCACACATTAAGAAGATCACAAAAATAGGTTTCTATCACCTAAAAAACATCGCCAGAGTCCTCCCTATTCTGTCTCAGGCCAACACGGAGACACTGATGCTTTTATCACCAGTTGAATAGACGACTGTAACGCCCTGCTCTCTGGTCTTACCAAAACGAGTATTTCAGGTTTGCAACTATTCCAAAACTCAGCAGCACGAGTCCTGACTAGGACCAGAGGGCGGGACCACATTACACTGGTTTTAAAATCTCTGCATTGGCTCCCAGTGAGTTTCAGGATAGATTTTAAAGTTCTTTTACTGTTTTTAAATGTCTTTTTTTTTTTTTTATGTTAATCACCTCGGTTTACTGGTCCGCAATATCAGTACAAATATAAAATTCAAGATAAACAGTTTGTCTCATTGTCTCAACTGTAAATTGACATGTTTTGTACAAACTTTGAGAGGGGACGAGAACAGTCTTAATGGTCTTGGACCTTCTTATCTTTCAGAACTGCTTTCCCCTTACGAACCTTCACGGGCCCTGCGCTCCTCCAGCAGCTCCTGGTCATTCCCAAAGTCAGGACACACACTCACGGAGAGACGTCTTTTCAGGACTACGGCCCTCGACTATGGAACAGCCGGAGGAGCTCAGGGCCAAAGAGAACGTTCATGTTTTTAAGAGTGGCTCAAGACTCACCTGTTTAGCCTGGCCTTTGATTGAAACTTTACTATGTGTAGTTTTATGTATTTTAGCATAAAGATGGTGCTGGAGAGGCCAGCTGCCTCCTGTTTTAGTCCTGTTTAGTCCTGGTTTAGTCCTGTTTTAGTCCTGCTTTAGTCCTGGTTTAGTCCTGTTTAGTCCTGGTTTAGTCCTGTTTTAGTCCTGTTTTAGTCCTGGTTTAGTCCTGTTTTAGTCCTGGTTTAGTCCTGTTTTAGTCCTGCTTTAGTCCTGCTTTAGTCCTGCTTTAGTCCTGGTTTAGTCCTGTTTTAGTCCTGTTTTAGTCCTGCTTTAGTCCTAGTTTAGTCCTGCTTTAGTCCTGTTTTAGTCCTGTTTAGTCCTGGTTTAGTCCTGCTTTAGTCCTGCTTTAGTCCTAGTTTAGTCCTGCTTTAGTCCTGTTTTAGTCCTGTTTAGTACAGGTTTAGTCCTGTTTTAGTCCTGCTTTAGTCCTGTTATAGTCCAGGTTTAGTCCTGCTTTAGTCCTGGTTTAGTCCTGTTTTAGTCCTGCTTTAGTCCAGGTTTAGTCCAGGTTTAGTCCTGCTTTTGTCCTGGTTTAGTCCTGGTTTAGTCCTGTTTTAGTCCTGTTTTAATCCTGTTTAAATCCAGATTTAATCCAGGTTTAGTCCTGCTTTAGTCCTAGTTTAGTCCTGCTTTAGTCCTGTTTTAGTCCTGTTTAGTACAGGTTTAATCCTGGTTTAATCCTGTTTTAGTCCTGCTTTAGTCCTGTTATAGTCCAGGTTTAGTCCTGCTTTAATCCTGGTTTAATCCTGTTTTAGTCCTGCTTTAGTCCTGTTATAGTCCAGGTTTAGTCCTGGTTTAGTCCTGCTTTAGTCCTGGTTTAGTCCTGTTTTAGTCCTGTTTTAGTCCTGGTTTAGTCCTGCTTTAGTCCTGGTTTAGTCCTGGTTTAGTCCTGGTTTAGTCCTGGTTTAGTCCTGTTTTAGTCCTGTTTTAGTCCTGGTTTAGTCCTGGTTTAGTCTTGGTTTAGTCCTGGTTTAGTCCTGGTTTAGTCCTGGTTTAGTCCTGGTTTAGTCCTGTTTTAGTCCTGGTTTAGTCCTGGTTTAGTCTTGGTTTAGTCCTGGTTTAGTCCTGGTTTAGTCCTGGTTTAGTCCTGGTTTAGTCCTGGTTTAGTCTTGGTTTAGTCCTGTTTTAGTCCTGGTTTAGTCCTGGTTTAGTCCTGGTTTAGTCCTGTTTTAGTCCTGTTTTAGTCCTGGTTTAGTCCTGCTTTAGTCCTGCTTTAGTCCTGCTTTAGTCCTGGTTTAGTCCTGGTTTAGTCTTGGTTTAGTCCTGGTTTAGTCCTGGTTTAGTCTTGGTTTAGTCCTGGTTTAGTCCTGGTTTAGTCCTGCTTTAGTCCTGGTTTAGTCTTGGTTTGGTCCTGGTTTGGTCCTGGTTTAGTCTTGGTTTAGTCCTGGTTTAGTCCTGTTTTAGTCCTGGTTTAGTCCTGGTTTAGTCCTGGTTTAGTCCTGGTTTAGTCCTGTTTTAGTCCTGGTTTAGTCCTGGTTTAGTCCTGGTTTAGTCCTGGTTTAGTCCTGCTTTAGTCCTGCTTTAGTCCTGGTTTAGTCCTGGTTTAGTCCTGGTTTAGTCCTGGTTTAGTCCTGGTTTAGTCTTGGTTTAGTCCTGGTTTAGTCTTGGTTTAGTCCTGGTTTAGTCCTGTTTTAGTCCTGCTTTAGTCCTGGTTTAGTCTTGGTTTAGTCCTGGTTTGGTCCTGGTTTAGTCTTGGTTTAGTCTTGGTTTAGTCCTGCTTTAGTCCTGGTTTAGTCTTGGTTTAGTCCTGGTTTGGTCCTGGTTTAGTCTTGGTTTAGTCCTGGTTTAGTCCTGTTTTAGTCCTGGTTTAGTCCTGGTTTAGTCCTGTTTTAGTCCTGGTTTAGTCCTGGTTTAGTCCTGGTTTAGTCCTGGTTTGGTCCTGGTTTAGTCTTGGTTTAGTCCTGGTTTAGTCCTGTTTTAGTCCTGGTTTAGTCCTGGTTTAGTCCTGGTTTAGTCCTGGTTTAGTCCTGGTTTCGTCCTGCTTTAGTCCTGGTTTAGTCCTGGTTTAGTCCTGGTTTGGTCCTGGTTTAGTCCTGGTTTAGTCCTGGTTTAGTCCTGGTTTAGTCTTGGTTTAGTCCTGGTTTAGTCCTGGTTTAGTCCTGGTTTAGTCCTGGTTTAGTCTTGGTTTAGTCCTGGTTTAGTCCTGTTTTAGTCCTGCTTTAGTCCTGGTTTAGTCTTGGTTTAGTCCTGGTTTGGTCCTGGTTTAGTCTTGGTTTAGTCCTGGTTTAGTCCTGTTTTAGTCCTGGTTTAGTCCTGGTTTAGTCCTGGTTTAGTCTTGGTTTAGTCCTGGTTTAGTCCTGTTTTAGTCCTGGTTTAGTCCTGGTTTAGTCCTGGTTTAGTCCTGGTTTAGTCCTGCTTTAGTCCTGGTTTAGTCCTGGTTTAGTCCTGGTTTAGTCTTGGTTTAGTCCTGGTTTAGTCCTGCTTTAGTCCTGCTTTAGTCCTGGTTTAGTCTTGGTTTAGTCCTGGTTTAGTCCTGGTTTAGTCCTGGTTTAGTCCTGGTTTAGTCCTGGTTTAGTCTTGGTTTAGTCCTGGTTTAGTCCTGTTTTAGTCCTGCTTTAGTCCTGGTTTAGTCTTGGTTTAGTCCTGGTTTGGTCCTGGTTTAGTCTTGGTTTAGTCCTGTTTTAGTCCTGCTTTAGTCCTGGTTTAGTCTTGGTTTAGTCCTGGTTTGGTCCTGGTTTAGTCTTGGTTTAGTCCTGGTTTAGTCCTGTTTTAGTCCTGGTTTAGTCCTGGTTTAGTCCTGTTTTAGTCCTGGTTTAGTCCTGGTTTAGTCCTGGTTTAGTCCTGGTTTAGTCCTGGTTTGGTCCTGGTTTAGTCTTGGTTTAGTCCTGGTTTAGTCCTGTTTTAGTCCTGGTTTAGTCCTGGTTTAGTCCTGGTTTAGTCCTGGTTTAGTCCTGGTTTAGTCCTGGTTTAGTCCTGGTTTAGTCCTGCTTTAGTCCTGGTTTAGTCCTGCTTTAGTCCTGGTTTAGTCCTGGTTTAGTCCTGGTTTAGTCCTGGTTTAGTCCTGGTTTAGTCCTGGTTTAGTCCTGTGGAACATTCCAGACAAAGCTTTTCTGCTTTTATTTGTGTGAAAAACCTGGGCAGTATTTTTGACTCTGAGCTGACTTTTATCCCACACATTAAGAAGATCACAAAAATAGGTTTCTATCACCTAAAAAACATCGCCAGAGTCCTCCCTATTCTGTCTCAGGCCAACACGGAGACACTGATGCTTTTATCACCAGTTGAATAGACGACTGTAACGTCCTGCTCTCTGGTCTTACCAAAACGAGTATTTCAGGTTTGCAACTATTCCAAAACTCAGCAGCACGAGTCCTGACTAGGACCAGAGGGCGGGACCACATTACACTGGTTTTAAAATCTCTGCATTGGCTCCCAGTGAGTTTCAGGATAGATTTTAAAGTTCTTTTACTGTTTTTAAATGTCTTGTTTTTATGTTAATCACCTCGGTTTACTGGTCCGCAATATCAGTACAAATATAAAATTCAAGATAAACAGTTTTTCTCATTGTCTCAACTGTAAATTGACATGTTTTGTACAAACTTTGAGAGGGAACGAGAACAGTCTTAATGGTCTTGGACCTTCTTATCTTTCAGAACTGCTTTCCCCTTACGAACCTTCACGGGCCCTGCGCTCCTCCAGCAGCAGCTCCTGGTCATTCCCAAAGTCAGGACACACACTCACGGAGAGGCGTCTTTTCAGGACTACGGCCCTCGTCTATGGAACTGCTGGAGGAGCTCAGGGCCAAAGAGAACGTTCATGTTTTTAAGAGTGGCTCAAGACTCACCTGTTTATCCTGGCCTTTGATTGAAACTTTACTATGTGTAGTTTTATGTATTTTAGCATAAAGATGGTGCTGGAGAGGCCAGCTGCCTCCTGTTTTAGTCCTGTTTAGTCCTGGTTTAGTCCTGTTTTAGTCCTGTTTTAGTCCTGCTTTAGTCCTGTTTTAGTCCTGGTTTAGTCCTGTTTTAGTCCTGTTTTAGTCCTGCTTTAGTCCTGCTTTAGTCCTGCTTTAGTCCTGTTTTAGTCCTGTTTTAGTCCTGCTTTAGTCCTAGTTTAGTCCTGCTTTAGTCCTGTTTTAGTCCTGTTTAGTACAGGTTTAGTCCTGGTTTAGTCCTGCTTTAATCCTGGTTTAATCCTGTTTTAGTCCTGCTTTAGTCCTGTTATAGTCCAGGTTTAGTCCTGCTTTAGTCCTGGTTTAGTCCTGTTTTAGTCCTGGTTTAGTCCTGCTTTAGTCCTGGTTTAGTCCTGCTTTAGTCCTGGTTTAGTCCTGGTTTAGTCCTGGTTTAGTCCTGGTTTAGTCCTGCTTTAGTCCTGGTTTAGTCCTGGTTTAGTCCTGGTCTAGTCCTGGTTTTAATCCTGGTTTAGTCCTGCTTTAGTCCTGGTTTTATCCTGCTTTAGTCCTGGTTTAGTCCTGCTTTAGTCCTGGTTTAGTCCTGCTTTAGTCCTGCTTTAGTCATGGTTTAGTCCTGGTTTAGTCCTGGTTTAGTCCTGCTTTAGTCCTGGTTTAGTCCTGGTTTAGTCCTGCTTTAGTCCTGTTTTAGTCCTGTTTAGTACAGGTTTAATCCTGGTTTAATCCTGCTTTAGTCCTGCTTTAGTCCTGCTTTAGTCCTGTTTTAGTCCTGTTTTAGTCCTGTTTTAGTCCTGCTTTAGTCCTAGTTTAGTCCTGCTTTAGTCCTGTTTTAGTCCAGGTTTAGTCCAGGTTTAGTCCTGCTTTTGTCCTGGTTTAGTCCTGGTTTAGTCCTGTTTTAGTCCTGTTTTAATCCTGTTTAAGTCCAGATTTAATCCAGGTTTAGTCCTGCTTTAGTCCTAGTTTAGTCCTGCTTTAGTCCTGTTTTAGTCCTGTTTAGTACAGGTTTAATCCTGGTTTAATCCTGTTTTAGTCCTGCTTTAGTCCTGTTATAGTCCAGGTTTAGTCCTGCTTTAATCCTGGTTTAATCCTGTTTTAGTCCTAGTTTAGTCCTGCTTTAGCCTTGTTTTAGTCCTGGTTTAGTCCTGGTTTAGTCCTGCTTTAGTCCTGTTTTAGTCCTGTTTTAGTCCTGTTTTAGTCCTGGTTTAGTCCTGCTTTAGTCCTGGTTTAGTCCTGGTTTAGTCCTGGTTTAGTCCTGGTTTAGTCCTGGTTTAGTCCTGTTTTAGTCCTGGTTTAGTCCTGGTTTAGTCCTGCTTTAGTCCTGGTTTAGTCCTGGTTTAGTCCTGGTTTAGTCCTGGTTTAGTCCTGGTTTAGTCCTGTGGAACATTCCAGACAAAGCTTTTCTGCTTTTATTTGTGTGAAAAACCTGGGCAGTATTTTTGACTCTGAGCTGACTTTTATCCCACACATTAAGAAGATCACAAAAATAGGTTTCTATCACCTAAAAAACATCGCCAGAGTCCTCCCTATTCTGTCTCAGGCCAACACGGAGACACTGATACTTTTATCACCAGTTGAATAGACGACTGTAACGTCCTGCTCTCTGGTCTTACCAAAACGAGTATTTCAGGTTTGCAACTATTCCAAAACTCAGCAGCACGAGTCCTGACTAGGACCAGAGGGCGGGACCACATTACACTGGTTTTAAAATCTCTGCATTGGCTCCCAGTGAGTTTCAGGATAGATTTTAAAGTTCTTTTACTGTTTTTAAATGTCTTGTTTTTATGTTAATCACCTCGGTTTACTGGTCCGCAATATCAGTACAAATATAAAATTCAAGATAAACAGTTTGTCTCATTGTCTCAACTGTAAATTGACATGTTTTGTACAAACTTTGAGAGGGGACGAGAACAGTCTTAATGGTCTTGGACCTTCTTATCTTTCAGAACTGCTTTCCCCTTACGAACCTTCACGGGCCCTGCGCTCCTCCAGCAGCAGCTCCTGGTCATTCCCAAAGTCAGGACACAGACTCACGGAGAGACGTCTTTTCAGGACTACGGCCCTCGTCTATGGAACTGCTGGAGGAGCTCAGGGCCAAAGAGAACGTTCATGTTTTTAAGAGTGGCTCAAGACTCACCTGTTTATCCTGGCCTTTGATTGAAACTTTACTATGTGTAGTTTTATGTATTTTAGCATAAAGATGGTGCTGGAGAGGCCAGCTGCCTCCTGTTTTAGTCCTGTTTAGTCCTGCTTTAGTCCTGTTTTAGTCCTGTTTTAGTCCTGGTTTAGTCCTGTTTTAGTCCTGTTTTAGTCCTGTTTTAGTCCTGTTTTAGTCCTGCTTTAGTCCTGCTTTAGTCCTGCTTTAGTCCTGGTTTAGTCCTGGTTTAGTCCTGGTTTAGTCCTGGTTTAGTCCTGGTTTAGTCCTGGTTTAGTCCTGGTTTAGTCCTGTTTTAGTCCTGGTTTAGTCCTGGTTTAGTCCTGGTTTAGTCCTGCTTTAGTCCTGCTTTAGTCCTGGTTTAGTCCTGTTTTAGTCCTGTTTTAGTCCTGTTTTAGTCCTGCTTTAGTCCTGGTTTATTCCTGGTTTAGTCCTGGTTTAGTCCTGCTTTAGTCCTGTTTTAATCCTGTTTTAGTCCTGGTTTAGTCCTGTTTTAGTCCTGCTTTAGTCCTGCTTTAGTCCTGCTTTAGTCCTAGTTTAGTCCTGCTTTAGTCCTGTTTTAGTCCTGTTTAGTACAGGCTTAGTCCTGGTTTAGTCCTGCTTTAATCCTGGTTTAATCCTGTTTTAGTCCTGCTTTAGTCCTGTTATAGTCCAGGTTTAGTCCTGCTTTAGTCCTGGTTTAGTCCTGTTTTAGTCCTGCTTTAGTCCAGGTTTAGTCCAGGTTTAGTCCTGCTTTTGTCCTGGTTTAGTCCTGGTTTAGTCCTGTTTTAGTCCTGTTTTAATCCTGTTTAAGTCCAGATTTAATCCAGGTTTAGTCCTGCTTTAGTCCTAGTTTAGTCCTGCTTTAGTCCTGTTTTAGTCCTGTTTAGTACAGGTTTAATCCTGGTTTAATCCTGTTTTAGTCCTGGTTTAGTCCTGCTTTAGTCCTGTTATAGTCCAGGTTTAGTCCTGCTTTAATCCTGGTTTAATCCTGTTTTAGTCCTGCTTTAGTCCTGTTATAGTTCAGGTTTAGTCCTGGTTTAGTCCTGCTTTAGTCCTGGTTTAGTCCTGTTTTAGTCCTGTTTTAGTCCTGGTTTAGTCCTGCTTTAGTCCTGCTTTAGTCCTGGTTTAGTCCTGGTTTAGTCTTGGTTTAGTCCTGGTTTAGTCCTGTTTTAGTCCTGTTTAGTCCTGGTTTAGTCCTGTTTTAGTCCTGTTTTAGTCCTGGTTTAGTCCTGTTTTAGTCCTGTTTTAGTCCTGCTTTAGTCCTGCTTTAGTCCTGCTTTAGTCCTGGTTTAGTCCTGTTTTAGTCCTGTTTTAGTCCTGCTTTAGTCCTAGTTTAGTCCTGCTTTAGTCCTGTTTTAGTCCTGTTTAGTACAGGTTTAGTCCTGGTTTAGTCCTGCTTTAATCCTGGTTTAATCCTGTTTTAGTCCTGCTTTAGTCCTGTTATAGTCCAGGTTTAGTCCTGCTTTAGTCCTGGTTTAGTCCTGTTTTAGTCCTGCTTTAGTCCAGGTTTAGTCCAGGTTTAGTCCTGCTTTTGTCCTGGTTTAGTCCTGGTTTAGTCCTGTTTTAGTCCTGTTTTAATCCTGTTTAAGTCCAGATTTAATCCAGGTTTAGTCCTGCTTTAGTCCTAGTTTAGTCCTGCTTTAGTCCTGTTTTAGTTCTGTTTAGTACAGGTTTAATCCTGGTTTAATCCTGTTTTAGTCCTGCTTTAGTCCTGTTATAGTCCAGGTTTAGTCCTGGTTTAGTCCTGGTTTAGTCCTGGTTTAGTCCTGGTTTAGTCCTGGTTTAGTCCTGGTTTAGTCCTGGTTTAGTCCTGGTTTAGTCCTGGTTTAGTCCTGGTTTAGTCCTGTTTTAGTCCTGGTTTAGTCCTGGTTTAGTCCTGGTTTAGTCCTGTTTTAGTCCTGGTTTAGTCCTGGTTTAGTCCTGGTTTAGTCCTGTTTTAGTCCTGGTTTAGTCCTGGTTTAGTCCTGGTTTAGTCCTGGTTTAGTCCTGGTTTAGTCCTGGTTTAGTCCTGGTTTAGTCCTGGTTTAGTCCTGGTTTAGTCCTGGTTTAGTCCTGGTTTAGTCCTGGTTTAGTCCTGGTTTAGTCCTGGTTTAGTCCTGATTTAGTCCTGGTTTAGTCCTGGTTTAGTCCTGGTTTAGTCCTGGTTTAGTCCTGGTTTAGTCCTGGTTTAGTCCTGGTTTAGTCCTGGTTTAGTCCTGGTTTAGTCCTGGTTTAGTCCTGGTTTAGTCCTGGTTTAGTCCTGGTTTAGTCCTGGTTTAGTCCTGGTTTAGTCTTGGTTTAGTCCTGGTTTAGTCCTGGTTTAGTCCTGGTTTAGTCCTGGTTTAGTCCTGGTTTAGTCCTGTTTTAGTCCTGTTTTAGTCCTGCTTTAGTCCTGCTTTAGTCCTGGTTTAGTCCTGGTTTAGTCTTGGTTTAGTCTTGGTTTAGTCCTGGTTTAGTCCTGGTTTAGTACTGGTTTAGTCTTGGTTTAGTCCTGGTTTAGTCCTGGTTTAGTCCTGGTTTAGTCCTGGTTTAGTCTTGGTTTAGTCCTGGTTTAGTCCTGGTTTAGTCCTGGTTTAGTCCTGGTTTAGTCCTGGTTTAGTCCTGGTTTAGTCCTGGTTTAGTCTTGGTTTAGTCCTGGTTTAGTCCTGGTTTAGTCCTGGTTTAGTCCTGGTTTAGTCCTGGTTTAGTCCTGGTTTAGTCCTGGTTTAGTCCTGGTTTAGTCCTGGTTTAGTCCTGGTTTAGTCCTGGTTTTAGTCCTGGTTTAGTCCTGGTTTAGTCCTGGTTTAGTCCTGGTTTAGTCCTGGTTTAGTCCTGGTTTAGTCCTGGTTTAGTCCTGGTTTAGTCCTGGTTTAGTCCTGGTTTAGTCCTGGTTTAGTCCTGGTTTAGTCCTGGTTTAGTCTTGGTTTAGTCCTGTTTTAGTCCTGCTTTAGTCCTGGTTTAGTCCTGGTTTAGTCCTGGTTTAGTCCTGGTTTAGTCCTGGTTTAGTCCTGTTTTAGTCCTGGTTTAGTCCTGGTTTAGTCCTGGTTTAGTCCTGGTTTAGTCCTGGTTTAGTCCTGGTTTAGTCCTGGTTTAGTCCTGGTTTAGTCCTGGTTTAGTCCTGGTTTAGTCCTGGTTTAGTCCTGGTTTAGTCCTGGTTTAGTCCTGGTTTAGTCCTGGTTTAGTCCTGGTTTAGTCCTGGTTTAGTCCTGGTTTAGTCCTGGTTTAGTCCTGGTTTAGTCCTGGTTTAGTCCTGGTTTAGTCCTGGTTTAGTCCTGGTTTAGTCCTGGTTTAGTCTTGGTTTAGTCCTGGTTTAGTCCTGTTTTAGTCCTGGTTTAGTCCTGGTTTAGTCCTGGTTTAGTCCTGGTTTAGTCTTGGTTTAGTCCTGGTTTAGTCCTGGTTTAGTCCTGGTTTAGTCCTGGTTTAGTCCTGGTTTAGTCCTGGTTTAGTCCTGGTTTAGTCCTGGTTTAGTCCTGGTTTAGTCTTGGTTTAGTCCTGGTTTAGTCCTGTTTTAGTCCTGCTTTAGTCCTGGTTTAGTCCTGGTTTAGTCCTGGTTTAGTCCTGGTTTAGTCTTGGTTTAGTCCTGGTTTAGTCCTGCTTTAGTCCTGGTTTAGTCCTGGTTTAGTCTTGGTTTAGTCCTGGTTTAGTCCTGGTTTAGTCCTGGTTTAGTCCTGGTTTAGTCCTGGTTTAGTCCTGGTTTAGTCCTGGTTTAGTCCTGGTTTAGTCCTGGTTTAGTCCTGGTTTAGTCCTGGTTTAGTCCTGGTTTAGTCCTGCTTTAGTCCTGGTTTAGTCCTGGTTTAGTCCTGGTTTAGTCCTGCTTTAGTCCTGGTTTAGTCCTGGTTTAGTCCTGGTTTAGTCCTGGTTTAGTCCTGGTTTAGTCCTGGTTTAGTCCTGGTTTAGTCCTGTTTTAGTCCTGCTTTAGTCCTGGTTTAGTCCTGGTTTAGTCCTGGTTTAGTCCTGGTTTAGTCCTGGTTTAGTCCTGCTTTAGTCCTGGTTTAGTCCTGGTTTAGTCCTGGTTTAGTCCTGCTTTAGTCCTGGTTTAGTCCTGGTTTAGTCCTGGTTTTGTCCTGGTTTAGTCCTGGTTTAGTCCTGGTTTAGTCCTGCTTTAGTCCTGGTTTAGTCCTGGTTTAGTCCTGCTTTAGTCCTGGTTTAGTCCTGGTTTAGTCCTGGTTTAGTCCTGGTTTAGTCCTGGTTTAGTCCTGGTTTAGTCCTGCTTTAGTCCTGGTTTAGTCCTGGTTTAGTCCTGGTTTAGTCCTGGTTTAGTCCTGTGGAACATTCCAGACAAAGCTTTTCTGCTTTTATTTGTGTGAAAAACCTGGGCAGTATTTTTGACTCTGAGCTGACTTTTATCCCACACATTAAGAAGATCACAAAAATAGGTTTCTATCACCTAAAAAACATCGCCAGAGTCCTCCCTATTCTGTCTCAGGCCAACACGGAGACACTGATGCTTTTATCACCAGTTGAATAGACGACTGTAACGCCCTGCTCTCTGGTCTTACCAAAACGAGTATTTCAGGTTTGCAACTATTCCAAAACTCAGCAGCACGAGTCCTGACTAGGACCAGAGGGCGGGACCACATTACACTGGTTTTAAAATCTCTGCATTGGCTCCCAGTGAGTTTCAGGATAGATTTTAAAGTTCTTTTACTGTTTTTAAATGTCTTTTTTTTTTTTTTATGTTAATCACCTCGGTTTACTGGTCCGCAATATCAGTACAAATATAAAATTCAAGATAAACAGTTTTTCTCATTGTCTCAACTGTAAATTGACATGTTTTGTACAAACTTTGAGAGGGAACGAGAACAGTCTTAATGGTCTTGGACCTTCTTATCTTTCAGAACTGCTTTCCCCTTACGAACCTTCACGGGCCCTGCGCTCCTCCAGCAGCTCCTGGTCATTCCCAAAGTCAGGACACACACTCACGGAGAGACGTCTTTTCAGGACTACGGCCCTCGTCTATGGAACAGCCGGAGGAGCTCAGGGCCAAAGAGAACGTTCATGTTTTTAAGAGTGGGCTCAAGACTCACCTGTTTAGCCTGGCCTTTGATTGAAACTTTACTATGTGTAGTTTTATGTATTTTAGCATAAAGATGGTGCTGGAGAGGCCAGCTGCCTCCTGTTTTAGTCCTGTTTTAGTCCTGGTTTAGTCCTGTTTTAGTCCTGTTTTAGTCCTGGTTTAGTCCTGGTTTAGTCCTGGTTTAGTCCTGTTTTAGTCCTGGTTTAGTCCTGGTTTAGTCCTGTTTTAGTCCTGGTTTAGTCCTGTTTTAGTCCTGCTTTAGTCCTGCTTTAGTCCTGCTTTAGTCCTGGTTTAGTCCTGGTTTAGTCCTGTTTTAGTCCTGCTTTAGTCCTGGTTTAGTCCTGGTTTAGTCCTGTTTTAGACCTGCTTTAATCCTGCTTTAGTCCTGCTTTAGTCCTGGTTTAGTCCTGGTTTAGTCCTGGTTTAGTCCTGTTTTAGTCCTGTTTAGTACAGGTTTAGTCCTGTTTTAGTCCTGCTTTAGTCCTGTTATAGTCCAGGTTTAGTCCTGCTTTAGTCCTGGTTTAGTCCTGTTTTAGTCCTGCTTTAGTCCAGGTTTAGTCCAGGTTTAGTCCTGCTTTTGTCCTGGTTTAGTCCTGGTTTAGTCCTGTTTTAGTCCTGTTTTAATCCTGTTTAAATCCAGATTTAATCCAGGTTTAGTCCTGCTTTAGTCCTAGTTTAGTCCTGCTTTAGTCCTGTTTTAGTCCTGTTTAGTACAGGTTTAATCCTGGTTTAATCCTGTTTTAGTCCTGCTTTAGTCCTGTTATAGTCCAGGTTTAGTCCTGCTTTAATCCTGGTTTAATCCTGTTTTAGTCCTGCTTTAGTCCTGTTATAGTCCAGGTTTAGTCCTGGTTTAGTCCTGCTTTAGTCCTGGTTTAGTCCTGTTTTAGTCCTGTTTTAGTCCTGGTTTAGTCCTGCTTTAGTCCTGGTTTAGTCCTGGTTTAGTCCTGGTTTAGTCCTGGTTTAGTCCTGTTTTAGTCCTGTTTTAGTCCTGGTTTAGTCCTGGTTTAGTCTTGGTTTAGTCCTGGTTTAGTCCTGGTTTAGTCTTGGTTTAGTCCTGGTTTAGTCCTGTTTTAGTCCTGGTTTAGTCCTGGTTTAGTCTTGGTTTAGTCCTGGTTTAGTCCTGGTTTAGTCCTGGTTTAGTCCTGGTTTAGTCCTGGTTTAGTCTTGGTTTAGTCCTGTTTTAGTCCTGGTTTAGTCCTGGTTTAGTCCTGGTTTAGTCCTGTTTTAGTCCTGTTTTAGTCCTGGTTTAGTCCTGCTTTAGTCCTGCTTTAGTCCTGCTTTAGTCCTGGTTTAGTCCTGGTTTAGTCTTGGTTTAGTCCTGGTTTAGTCCTGGTTTAGTCCTGGTTTAGTCCTGGTTTAGTCCTGGTTTAGTCCTGCTTTAGTCCTGGTTTAGTCTTGGTTTGGTCCTGGTTTGGTCCTGGTTTAGTCTTGGTTTAGTCCTGGTTTAGTCCTGTTTTAGTCCTGGTTTAGTCCTGGTTTAGTCCTGGTTTAGTCCTGGTTTAGTCCTGTTTTAGTCCTGGTTTAGTCCTGGTTTAGTCCTGGTTTAGTCCTGGTTTAGTCCTGCTTTAGTCCTGGTTTAGTCCTGGTTTAGTCCTGGTTTAGTCCTGGTTTAGTCCTGGTTTAGTCCTGGTTTAGTCTTGGTTTAGTCCTGGTTTAGTCTTGGTTTAGTCCTGGTTTAGTCCTGTTTTAGTCCTGCTTTAGTCCTGGTTTAGTCTTGGTTTAGTCCTGGTTTGGTCCTGGTTTAGTCTTGGTTTAGTCCTGTTTTAGTCCTGCTTTAGTCCTGGTTTAGTCTTGGTTTAGTCCTGGTTTGGTCCTGGTTTAGTCTTGGTTTAGTCCTGGTTTAGTCCTGTTTTAGTCCTGGTTTAGTCCTGGTTTAGTCCTGTTTTAGTCCTGGTTTAGTCCTGGTTTAGTCCTGGTTTAGTCCTGGTTTGGTCCTGGTTTAGTCTTGGTTTAGTCCTGGTTTAGTCCTGTTTTAGTCCTGGTTTAGTCCTGGTTTAGTCCTGGTTTAGTCCTGGTTTAGTCCTGGTTTCGTCCTGCTTTAGTCCTGGTTTAGTCCTGGTTTAGTCCTGGTTTGGTCCTGGTTTAGTCCTGGTTTAGTCCTGGTTTAGTCCTGGTTTAGTCTTGGTTTAGTCCTGGTTTAGTCCTGGTTTAGTCCTGGTTTAGTCCTGGTTTAGTCTTGGTTTAGTCCTGGTTTAGTCCTGTTTTAGTCCTGCTTTAGTCCTGGTTTAGTCTTGGTTTAGTCCTGGTTTGGTCCTGGTTTAGTCTTGGTTTAGTCCTGGTTTAGTCCTGTTTTAGTCCTGGTTTAGTCCTGGTTTAGTCCTGGTTTAGTCTTGGTTTAGTCCTGGTTTAGTCCTGTTTTAGTCCTGGTTTAGTCCTGGTTTAGTCCTGGTTTAGTCCTGCTTTAGTCCTGCTTTAGTCCTGGTTTAGTCCTGGTTTAGTCTTGGTTTAGTCTTGGTTTAGTCCTGGTTTAGTCCTGCTTTAGTCCTGCTTTAGTCCTGGTTTAGTCTTGGTTTAGTCCTGGTTTAGTCCTGGTTTAGTCCTGGTTTAGTCTTGGTTTAGTCCTGGTTTAGTCTTGGTTTAGTCCTGGTTTAGTCCTGTTTTAGTCCTGCTTTAGTCCTGGTTTAGTCTTGGTTTAGTCCTGGTTTGGTCCTGGTTTAGTCTTGGTTTAGTCCTGTTTTAGTCCTGCTTTAGTCCTGGTTTAGTCTTGGTTTAGTCCTGGTTTGGTCCTGGTTTAGTCTTGGTTTAGTCCTGGTTTAGTCCTGTTTTAGTCCTGGTTTAGTCCTGGTTTAGTCCTGTTTTAGTCCTGGTTTAGTCCTGGTTTAGTCCTGGTTTAGTCCTGGTTTAGTCCTGGTTTGGTCCTGGTTTAGTCTTGGTTTAGTCCTGGTTTAGTCCTGTTTTAGTCCTGGTTTAGTCCTGGTTTAGTCCTGGTTTAGTCCTGGTTTAGTCCTGGTTTAGTCCTGGTTTAGTCCTGGTTTAGTCCTGCTTTAGTCCTGGTTTAGTCCTGCTTTAGTCCTGGTTTAGTCCTGGTTTAGTCCTGGTTTAGTCCTGGTTTAGTCCTGGTTTAGTCCTGGTTTAGTCCTGTGGAACATTCCAGACAAAGCTTTTCTGCTTTTATTTGTGTGAAAAACCTGGGCAGTATTTTTGACTCTGAGCTGACTTTTATCCCACACATTAAGAAGATCACAAAAATAGGTTTCTATCACCTAAAAAACATCGCCAGAGTCCTCCCTATTCTGTCTCAGGCCAACACGGAGACACTGATGCTTTTATCACCAGTTGAATAGACGACTGTAACGCCCTGCTCTCTGGTCTTACCAAAACGAGTATTTCAGGTTTGCAACTATTCCAAAACTCAGCAGCACGAGTCCTGACTAGGACCAGAGGGCGGGACCACATTACACTGGTTTTAAAATCTCTGCATTGGCTCCCTGTGAGTTTCAGGATAGATTTTAAAGTTCTTTTACTGTTTTTTAAATGTCTTGTTTTTTTTTTTTTTTATGTTAATCACCTCGGTTTACTGGTCCGCAATATCAGTACAAATATAAAATTCAAGATAAACAGTTTGTCTCATTGTCTCAACTGTAAATTGACATGTTTTGTACAAACTTTGAGAGGGGACGAGAACAGTCTTAATGGTCTTGGACCTTCTTATCTTTCAGAACTGCTTTCCCCTTACGAACCTTCACGGGCCCTGCGCTCCTCCAGCAGCTCCTGGTCATTCCCAAAGTCAGGACACACACTCACGGAGAGACGTCTTTTCAGGACTACGGCCCTCGACTATGGAACTGCCGGAGGAGCTCAGGGCCAAAGAGAACGTTCATGTTTTTAAGAGTGGCTCAAGACTCACCTGTTTATCCTGGCCTTTGATTGAAACTTTACTATGTGTAGTTTTATGTATTTTAGCATAAAGATGGTGCTGGAGAGGCCAGCTGCCTCCTGTTTTAGTCCTGTTTAGTCCTGGTTTAGTCCTGTTTTAGTCCTGTTTTAGTCCTGGTTTAGTCCTGTTTTAGTCCTGTTTTAGTCCTGCTTTAGTCCTGTTTTAGTCCTGTTTAGTCCTGGTTTAGTCCTGCTTTAGTCCTGTTTTAGTCCTGTTTTAGTCCTGCTTTAGTCCTAGTTTAGTCCTGCTTTAGTCCTGTTTTAGTCCTGTTTAGTACAGGTTTAATCCTGGTTTAATCCTGTTTTAGTCCTGCTTTAGTCCTGTTATAGTCCAGGTTTAGTCCTGCTTTAATCCTGGTTTAATCCTGTTTTAGTCCTGCTTTAGTCCTGCTTTAGTCCTGTTATAGTCCAGGTTTAGTCCTGGTTTAGTCCTGCTTTAGTCCTGGTTTAGTCCTGCTTTAGTCCTGTTATAGTCCAGGTTTAGTCCTGGTTTAATCCTGGTTTAATCCTGTTTTAGTCCTGCTTTAGTCCTGTTATAGTCCAGGTTTAGTCCTGCTTTAATCCTGGTTTAATCCTGTTTTAGTCCTGCTTTAGTCCTGCTTTAGTCCTGTTATAGTCCAGGTTTAGTCCTGGTTTAGTCCTGCTTTAGTCCTGGTTTAGTCCTGCTTTAATCCTGGTTTAATCCTGTTTTAGTCCTGCTTTAGTCCTGTTATAGTCCAGGTTTAGTCCTGCTTTAGTCCTGGTTTAGTCCTGTTTTAGTCCTGCTTTAGTCCAGGTTTAGTCCAGGTTTAGTCCTGGTTTAGTCCTGGTTTAGTCCTGCTTTAGTCCAGGTTTAGTCCAGGTTTAGTCCTGCTTTTGTCCTGGTTTAGTCCTGGTTTAGTCCTGTTTTAGTCCTGTTTTAATCCTGTTTAAGTCCAGATTTAATCCAGGTTTAGTCCTGCTTTAGTCCTAGTTTAGTCCTGCTTTAGTCCTGTTTTAGTCCTGTTTAGTACAGGTTTAATCCTGGTTTAATCCTGTTTTAGTCCTGCTTTAGTCCTGTTATAGTCCAGGTTTAGTCCTGCTTTAATCCTGGTTTAATCCTGTTTTAGTCCTGCTTTAGTCCTGCTTTAGTCCTGTTATAGTCCAGGTTTAGTCCTGGTTTAGTCCTGCTTTAGTCCTGGTTTAGTCCTGTTTTAGTCCTGTTTTAGTCCTGGTTTAGTCCTGCTTTAGTCCTGCTTTAGTCCTGGTTTAGTCCTGGTTTAGTCCTGGTTTAGTCCTGTTTTAGTCCTGTTTTAGTCCTGTTTTAGTCCTGCTTTAGTCCTGCTTTAGTCCTGGTTTAGTCCTGGTTTAGTCCTGGTTTAGTCCTGGTTTAGTCCTGGTTTAGTCCTGTGGAACATTCCAGACAAAGCTTTTCTGCTTTTATTTGTGTGAAAAACCTGGGCAGTATTTTTGACTCTGAGCTGACTTTTATCCCACACATTAAGAAGATCACAAAAATAGGTTTCTATCACCTAAAAAACATCGCCAGAGTCCTCCCTATTCTGTCTCAGGCCAACACGGAGACACTGATACTTTTATCACCAGTTGAATAGACGACTGTAACGTCCTGCTCTCTGGTCTTACCAAAACGAGTATTTCAGGTTTGCAACTATTCCAAAACTCAGCAGCATGTGTCCTGACTAGGACCAGAGGGCGGGACCACATTACACTGGTTTTAAAATCTCTGCATTGGCTCCCTGTGAGTTTCAGGATAGATTTTAAAGTTCTTTTACTGTTTTTAAATGTCTTGTTTTTTTTTTTTTATGTTAATCACCTCGGTTTACTGGTCCGCAATATCAGTACAAATATAAAATTCAAGATAAACAGTTTGTCTCATTGTCTCAACTGTAAATTGACATGTTTTGTACAAACTTTGAGAGGGGACGAGAACAGTCTTAATGGTCTTGGACCTTCTTATCTTTCAGAACTGCTTTCCCCTTACGAACCTTCACGGGCCCTGCGCTCCTCCAGCAGCTCCTGGTCATTCCCAAAGTCAGGACACACACTCACGGAGAGACGTCTTTTCAGGACTACGGCCCTCGACTATGGAACTGCCGGAGGAGCTCAGGGCCAAAGAGAACGTTCATGTTTTTAAGAGTGGCTCAAGACTCACCTGTTTATCCTGGCCTTTGATTGAAACTTTACTATGTGTAGTTTTATGTATTTTAGCATAAAGATGGTGCTGGAGAGGCCAGCTGCCTCCTGTTTTAGTCCTGTTTAGTCCTGGTTTAGTCCTGTTTTAGTCCTGTTTTAGTCCTGCTTTAGTCCTGTTTTAGTCCTGGTTTAGTCCTGTTTTAGTCCTGTTTTAGTCCTGCTTTAGTCCTGCTTTAGTCCTGCTTTAGTCCTGGTTTAGTCCTGTTTTAGTCCTGTTTTAGTCCTGCTTTAGTCCTAGTTTAGTCCTGTTTAGTCCTGGTTTAGTCCTGTTTTAGTCCTGGTTTAGTCCTGTTTTAGTCCTGTTTTAGTCCTGCTTTAGTCCTGCTTTAGTCCTGGTTTAGTCCTGTTTTAGTCCTGTTTTAGTCCTGCTTTAGTCCTGCTTTAGTCCTGTTTAGTCCTGGTTTAGTCCTGTTTTAGTCCTGTTTTAGTCCTGGTTTAGTCCTGTTTTAGTCCTGGTTTAGTCCTGTTTTAGTCCTGTTTTAGTCCTGCTTTAGTCCTGCTTTAGTCCTGCTTTAGTCCTGGTTTAGTCCTGTTTTAGTCCTGTTTTAGTCCTGCTTTAGTCCTAGTTTAGTCCTGCTTTAGTCCTGTTTTAGTCCTGTTTAGTACAGGTTTAGTCCTGGTTTAGTCCTGGTTTAGTCCTGTTTTAGTCCTGCTTTAGTCCAGGTTTAGTCCAGGTTTAGTCCTGCTTTTGTCCTGGTTTAGTCCTGGTTTAGTCCTGTTTTAGTCCTGTTTTAATCCTGTTTAAGTCCAGATTTAATCCAGGTTTAGTCCTGCTTTAGTCCTAGTTTAGTCCTGCTTTAGTCCTGTTTTAGTCCTGTTTAGTACAGGTTTAATCCTGTTTTAGTCCTGCTTTAGTCCTGTTATAGTCCAGGTTTAGTCCTGGTTTAGTCCTGGTTTAGTCCTGGTTTAGTCCTGCTTTAATCCTGGTTTAATCCTGTTTTAGTCCTGCTTTAGTCCTGTTATAGTCCAGGTTTAGTCCTGGTTTAGTCCTGCTTTAGTCCTGGTTTAGTCCTGTTTTAGTCCTGTTTTAGTCCTGGTTTAGTCCTGCTTTAGTCCTGCTTTAGTCCTGGTTTAGTCCTGGTTTAGTCTTGGTTTAGTCCTGGTTTAGTCCTGTTTTAGTCCTGTTTAGTCCTGGTTTAGTCCTGTTTTAGTCCTGGTTTAGTCCTGTTTTAGTCCTGTTTTAGTCCTGCTTTAGTCCTGCTTTAGTCCTGCTTTAGTCCTGGTTTAGTCCTGTTTTAGTCCTGTTTTAGTCCTGCTTTAGTCCTAGTTTAGTCCTGCTTTAGTCCTGTTTTAGTCCTGTTTAGTACAGGTTTAGTCCTGGTTTAGTCCTGCTTTAATCCTGGTTTAATCCTGTTTTAGTCCTGCTTTAGTCCTGTTATAGTCCAGGTTTAGTCCTGCTTTAGTCCTGGTTTAGTCCTGTTTTAGTCCTGCTTTAGTCCAGGTTTAGTCCAGGTTTAGTCCTGCTTTTGTCCTGGTTTAGTCCTGGTTTAGTCCTGTTTTAGTCCTGTTTTAATCCTGTTTAAGTCCAGATTTAATCCAGGTTTAGTCCTGCTTTAGTCCTAGTTTAGTCCTGCTTTAGTCCTGTTTTAGTCCTGTTATAGTCCAGGTTTAGTCCTGGTTTAGTCCTGGTTTAGTCCTGGTTTAGTCCTGGTTTAGTCTTGGTTTAGTCCTGGTTTAGTCCTGGTTTAGTCCTGGTTTAGTCTTGGTTTAGTCCTGGTTTAGTCCTGTTTTAGTCCTGGTTTAGTCCTGGTTTAGTCCTGGTTTAGTCCTGTTTTAGTCCTGGTTTAGTCCTGGTTTAGTCCTGTTTTAGTCCTGTTTTAGTCCTGCTTTAGTCCTGCTTTAGTCCTGGTTTAGTCCTGGTTTAGTCTTGGTTTAGTCCTGGTTTAGTCCTGGTTTAGTCCTGGTTTAGTCTTGGTTTAGTCCTGGTTTAGTCCTGTTTTAGTCCTGCTTTAGTCCTGGTTTAGTCTTGGTTTAGTCCTGGTTTGGTCCTGGTTTAGTCTTGGTTTAGTCCTGGTTTAGTCCTGGTTTAGTCCTGGTTTAGTCCTGGTTTAGTCCTGCTTTAGTCCTGCTTTAGTCCTGTTATAGTCCAGGTTTAGTCCTGCTTTAGTCCTGGTTTAGTCCTGTTTTAGTCCTGCTTTAGTCCAGGTTTAGTCCAGGTTTAGACCTGCTTTTGTCCTGGTTTAGTCCTGGTTTAGTCCTGTTTTAGTCCTGTTTTAATCCTGTTTAAGTCCAGATTTAATCCAGGTTTAGTCCTGCTTTAGTCCAAGTTTAGTCCTGCTTTAGTCCTGTTTTAGTCCTGTTTAGTACAGGTTTAATCCTGGTTTAATCCTGTTTTAGTCCTGCTTTAGTCCTGTTATAGTCCAGGTTTAGTCCTGGTTTAGTCCTGGTTTAGTCCTGGTTTAGTCTTGGTTTAGTCCTGGTTTAGTCCTGGTTTAGTCTTGGTTTAGTCCTGGTTTAGTCCTGGTTTAGTCCTGGTTTAGTCCTGTTTTAGTCCTGGTTTAGTCCTGGTTTAGTCCTGTTTTAGTCCTGTTTTAGTCCTGTTTTAGTCCTGCTTTAGTCCTGGTTTAGTCCTGGTTTAGTCCTGGTTTAGTCTTGGTTTAGTTCTGGTTTAGTCCTGGTTTAGTCCTGGTTTAGTCTTGGTTTAGTCCTGGTTTAGTCCTGTTTTAGTCCTGCTTTAGTCCTGGTTTAGTCTTGGTTTAGTCCTGGTTTGGTCCTGGTTTAGTCTTGGTTTAGTCCTGGTTTAGTCCTGTTTTAGTCCTGGTTTAGTCCTGGTTTAGTCCTGTTTTAGTCCTGGTTTAGTCCTGGTTTAGTCCTGGTTTAGTCCTGGTTTAGTCCTGGTTTGGTCCTGGTTTAGTCTTGGTTTAGTCCTGGTTTAGTCCTGTTTTAGTCCTGGTTTAGTCCTGGTTTAGTCCTGGTTTAGTCCTGGTTTAGTCCTGGTTTAGTCCTGGTTTAGTCCTGGTTTCGTCCTGCTTTAGTCCTGGTTTAGTCCTGCTTTAGTCCTGGTTTAGTCCTGGTTTAGTCCTGGTTTAGTCCTGGTTTAGTCCTGTGGAACATTCCAGACAAAGCTTTTCTGCTTTTATTTGTGTGAAAAACCTGGGCAGTATTTTTGACTCTGAGCTGACTTTTATCCCACACATTAAGAAGATCACAAAAATAGGTTTCTATCACCTAAAAAACATCGCCAGAGTCCTCCCTATTCTGTCTCAGGCCAACACGGAGACACTGATGCTTTTATCACCAGTTGAATAGACGACTGTAACGCCCTGCTCTCTGGTCTTACCAAAACGAGTATTTCAGGTTTGCAACTATTCCAAAACTCAGCAGCACGAGTCCTGACTAGGACCAGAGGGCGGGACCACATTACACTGGTTTTAAAATCTCTGCATTGGCTCCCAGTGAGTTTCAGGATAGATTTTAAAGTTCTTTTACTGTTTTTAAATGTCTTGTTTTTTTTTATTTTTATGTTAATCACCTCGGTTTACTGGTCCGCAATATCAGTACAAATATAAAATTCAAGATAAACAGTTTGTCTCATTGTCTCAACTGTAAATTGACATGTTTTGTACAAACTTTGAGAGGGGACGAGAACAGTCTTAATGGTCTTGGACCTTCTTATCTTTCAGAACTGCTTTCCCCTTACGAACCTTCACGGGCCCTGCGCTCCTCCAGCAGCTCCTGGTCATTCCCAAAGTCAGGACACACACTCACGGAGAGACGTCTTTTCAGGACTACGGCCCTCGACTATGGAACTGCCGGAGGAGCTCAGGGCCAAAGAGAACGTTCATGTTTTTAAGAGTGGACTCAAGACTCACCTGTTTATCCTGGCCTTTGATTGAAACTTTACTATGTGTAGTTTTATGTATTTTAGCATAAAGATGGTGCTGGAGAGGCCAGCTGCCTCCTGTTTTAGTCCTGTTTAGTCCTGGTTTAGTCCTGTTTTAGTCCTGTTTTAGTCCTGGTTTAGTCCTGTTTTAGTCCTGCTTTAGTCCTGCTTTAGTCCTGCTTTAGTCCTGGTTTAGTCCTGGTTTAGTCCTGGTTTAGTCTTGGTTTAGTCCTGGTTTAGTCCTGTTTTAGTCCTGCTTTAGTCCTGCTTTAGTCCTGCTTTAGTCCTGCTTTAGTCCTGTTTTAATCCTGTTTTAGTCCTGGTTTAGTCCTGCTTTAGTCCTGCTTTAGTCCTGGTTTAGTCTTGGTTTAGTCCTGGTTTAGTCCTGGTTTAGTCTTGGTTTAGTCCTGGTTTAGTCCTGTTTTAGTCCTGCTTTAGTCCTGCTTTAGTCCTGCTTTAGTCCTGTTTTAATCCTGTTTTAGTCCTGGTTTAGTCCTGGTTTCGTCCTGCTTTAGTCCTGGTTTAGTCCTGCTTTAGTCCTGGTTTAGTCCTGGTTTAGTCCTGTTTTAGTCCTGATTTAGTCCTGGTTTAGTCCTGGTTTAGTCCTGCTTTAGTCCTGGTTTAGTCCTGGTTTAGTCCTGTTTTAGTCCTGCTTTAGTCCTGGTTTAGTCCTGGTTTAGTCCTGCTTTAGTCCTGGTTTAGTCCTGCTTTAGTCCTGGTTTAGTCCTGGTTTAGTCCTGGTTTAGTCCTGTTTTAGTCCTGATTTAGTCCTGGTTTAGTCCTGGTTTAGTCCTGTTTTAGTCCTGCTTTAGTCCTGGTTTAGTCCTGGTTTAGTCCTGGTTTAGTCCTGGTTTCGTCCTGCTTTAGTCCTGGTTTAGTCCTGCTTTAGTCCTGTTTTAGTCCTGGTTTAGTCCTGTTTTAGTCCTGCTTTAGTCCTGCTTTAGTCCTGGTTTAGTCCTGGTTTAGTCTTGGTTTAGTCCTGGTTTAGTCCTGGTTTAATCTTGGTTTAGTCCTGGTTTAGTCCTGTTTTAGTCCTGTTTTAGTCCTGGTTTAGTCCTGTTTTAGTCCTGCTTTAGTCCTGCTTTAGTCCTGCTTTAGTCCTGGTTTAGTCCTGGTTTAGTCTTGGTTTAGTCCTGGTTTAGTCCTGGTTTAGTCCTGGTTTAGTCCTGGTTTAGTCTTGGTTTAGTCCTGGTTTAGTCCTGTTTTAGTCCTGCTTTAGTCCTGTTTTAGTCCTGTTTTAATCCTGTTTTAGTCCTGGTTTAGTCCTGCTTTAGTCCTGGTTTAGTCCTGGTTTAGTCTTGGTTTAGTCTTGGTTTAGTCCTGGTTTAGTCCTGGTTTAGTCCTGGTTTAGTCCTGGTTTAGTCCTGCTTTAGTCCTGGTTTAGTCCTGGTTTAGTCCTGTTTTAGTCCTGCTTTAGTCCTGGTTTATTCCTGGTTTAGTCCTGGTTTAGTCCTGCTTTAGTCCTGTTTTAATCCTGTTTTAGTCCTGGTTTAGTCCTGTTTTAGTCCTGTTTTAGTCCTGCTTTATTCCTGCTTTAGTCCTGGTTTAGTCCTGCTTTAGTCCTGCTTTAGTCATGGTTTAGTCCTGGTTTAGTCCTGGTTTAGTCCTGCTTTAGTCCTGGTTTAGTCCTGCTTTAGTACTGTTTTAGTCCTGCTTTAGTCCTGTTTTAATCCTGTTTTAGTCCTGGTTTAGTCCTGGTTTAGTCCTGCTTTAGTCCTGGTTTAGTCCTGCTTTAGTCCTGCTTTAGTCCTGCTTTAGTCCTAGTTTAGTCCTGCTTTAGTCCTGTTTTAGTCCTGTTTAGTACAGGTTTAGTCCAGGTTTAGTCCTGCTTTAATCCTGGTTTAATCCTGTTTTAGTCCTGCTTTAGTCCTGTTATAGTCCAGGTTTAGTCCTGCTTTAGTCCTGGTTTAGTCCTGTTTTAGTCCTGCTTTAGTCCAGGTTTAGTCCAGGTTTAGTCCAGGTTTAGTCCTGGTTTAGTCCTGCTTTAGTCCAGGTTTAGTCCAGGTTTAGTCCTGCTTTTGTCCTGGTTTAGTCCTGGTTTAGTCCTGTTTTAGTCCTGTTTTAATCCTGTTTAAGTCCAGATTTAATCCAGGTTTAGTCCTGCTTTAGTCCTAGTTTAGTCCTGCTTTAGTCCTGTTTTAGTCCTGTTTAGTACAGGTTTAATCCTGGTTTAATCCTGTTTTAGTCCTGCTTTAGTCCTGTTATAGTCCAGGTTTAGTCCTGCTTTAATCCTGGTTTAATCCTGTTTTAGTCCTGCTTTAGTCCTGTTATAGTCCAGGTTTAGTCCTGGTTTAGTCCTGCTTTAGTCCTGGTTTAGTCCTGTTTTAGTCCTGTTTTAGTCCTGCTTTAGTCCTGCTTTAGTCCTGGTTTAGTCCTTGTTTAGTCTTGGTTTAGTCCTGGTTTAGTCCTGTTTTAGTCCTGCTTTAGTCCTGGTTTAGTCTTGGTTTAGTCCTGGTTTGGTCCTGGTTTAGTCTTGGTTTAGTCCTGGTTTAGTCCTGTTTTAGCCCTGGTTTAGTCTTGGTTTAGTCCTGGTTTAGTCTTGGTTTAGTCCTGGTTTAGTCCTGTTTTAGTCCTGGTTTAGTCCTGGTTTAGTCCTGGTTTAGTCTTGGTTTAGTCCTGGTTTAGTCCTGGTTTAGTCCTGGTTTAGTCTTGGTTTAGTCCTGGTTTAGTCCTGTTTTAGTCCTGGTTTAGTCATGGTTTAGTCCTGTTTTAGTCCTGGTTTAGTCCTGGTTTAGTCCTGTTTTAGTCCTGGTTTAGTCCTGCTTTAGTCCTGCTTTAGTCCTGGTTTAGTCCTGGTTTAGTCCTGGTTTAGTCTTGGTTTAGTCCTGGTTTAGTCCTGGTTTAGTCCTGATTTAGTCCTGGTTTAGTCCTGGTTTAGTCCTGCTTTAGTCCTGGTTTAGTCTTGGTTTAGTCCTGGTTTGGTCCTGGTTTAGTCTTGGTTTAGTCCTGGTCTAGTCCTGTTTTAGTCCTGGTTTAGTCCTGGTTTAGTCCTGGTTTAGTCTTGGTTTAGTCCTGGTTTAGTGCTGGTTTAGTCCTGGTTTAGTCCTGCTTTAGTCCTGGTTTAGTCCTGGTTTAGTCCTGGTTTAGTCTTGGTTTAGTCCTGGTTTAGTCCTGGTTTAGTCCTGGTTTAGTCCTGGTTTAGTCTTGGTTTAGTCCTGGTTTAGTCCTGGTTTAGTCCTGGTTTAGTCTTGGTTTAGTCCTGGTTTAGTCCTGTTTTAGTCCTGGTTTAGTCCTGGTTTAGTCCTGGTTTAGTCCTGTTTTAGTCCTGTTTTAGTCCTGCTTTAGTCCTGCTTTAGTCCTGCTTTAGTCCTGGTTTAGTCCTGGTTTAGTCTTGGTTTAGTCCTGGTTTAGTCCTGGTTTAGTCCTGGTTTAGTCTTGGTTTAGTCCTGTTTTAGTCCTGCTTTAGTCCTGCTTTAGTCCTGCTTTAGTCCTGTTTTAATCCTGTTTTAGTCCTGTTTTAGTCCTGGTTTCGTCCTCCTTTAGTCCTGCTTTAGTCCTGTTTTAATCCTGTTTTAGTCCTGTTTTAGTCCTGGTTTAGTCCTGGTTTAGTCCTGGTTTAGTCCTGCTTTAGTCCTGGTTTAGTCCTGGTTTAGTCCTGGTTTAGTCTTGGTTTAATCCTGGTTTAGTCCTGGTTTAGTCCTGGTTTAGTCCTGGTTTAGTCTTGGTTTAGTCTTGGTTTAGTCCTGGTTTAGTCCTGGTTTAGTCCTGGTTTAGTCTTGGTTTAGTCCTGGTTTAGTCCTGTTTTAGTCCTGGTTTAGTCCTGGTTTAGTCCTGTTTTAGTCCTGTTTTAGTCCTGTTTTAGTCCTGCTTTAGTCCTGCTTTAGTCCTGGTTTAGTCCTGGTTTAGTCCTGGTTTAGTCCTGGTTTAGTCTTGGTTTAGTCTTGGTTTAGTCCTGCTTTAGTCCTGCTTTAGTCCTGGTTTAGTCTTGGTTTAGTCTTGGTTTAGTCTTGGTTTAGTCTTGGTTTAGTCTTGGTTTAGTCCTGGTTTAGTCCTGGTTTAGTCCTGGTTTAGTCCTGTTTTAGTCCTGATTTAGTCCTGGTTTAGTCCTGGTTTAGTCCTGCTTTAGTCCTGGTTTAGTCCTGGTTTAGTCCTGTTTTAGTCCTGCTTTAGTCCTGGTTTAGTCCTGGTTTAGTCCTGCTTTAGTCCTGGTTTAGTCCTGCTTTAGTCCTGGTTTAGTCCTGGTTTAGTCCTGGTTTAGTCCTGGTTTAGTCCTGGTTTAGTCCTGGTTTAGTCCTGATTTAGTCCTGTTTTAGTCCTGGTTTAGTCCTGGTTTAGTCCTGGTTTAGTCCTGGTTTTGTCCTGATTTAGTCCTGGTTTAGTCCTGGTTTGGTCCTGGTTTAGTCCTGCTTTAGTCCTGGTTTAGTCCTGGTTTAGTCCTGGTTTTGTCCTGATTTAGTCCTGGTTTAGTCCTGCTTTAGTCCTGCTTTAGTCCTGGTTTAGTCCTGGTTTAGTCCTGCTTTAGTCCTGGTTTAGTCCTGGTTTAGTCCTGGTTTAGTCCTGGTTTAGTCCTGGTTTAGTCCTGGTTTAGTCCTGTGGAACATTCCAGACAAAGCTTTTCTGCTTTTATTTGTGTGAAAAACCTGGGCAGTATTTTTGACTCTGAGCTGACTTTTATCCCACACATTAAGAAGATCACAAAAATAGGTTTCTATCACCTAAAAAACATCGCCAGAGTCCTCCCTATTCTGTCTCAGGCCAACACGGAGACACTGATACTTTTATCACCAGTTGAATAGACGACTGTAACGCCCTGCTCTCTGGTCTTACCAAAACGAGTATTTCAGGTTTGCAACTATTCCAAAACTCAGCAGCACGAGTCCTGACTAGGACCAGAGGGCGGGACCACATTACACTGGTTTTAAAATCTCTGCATTGGCTCCCTGTGAGTTTCAGGATAGATTTTAAAGTTCTTTTACTGTTTTTAAATGTCTTTTTTTTTTTTTTTTTATGTTAATCACCTCGGTTTACTGGTCCGCAATATCAGTACAAATATAAAATTCAAGATAAACAGTTTGTCTCATTGTCTCAACTGTAAATTTACATGCCCTTTGGCCCTGAGCTCCTCCGGCAGTTCCATAGACGAGGGCTGTAGTCCTGAAAAGACGCCTCTCCGTGAGTGTGTGTCCTGACTTTGGGAATGACCAGGAGCTGCTGCTGGAGGAGCGTAGGGTCTGCGAGGGTTCGTAAGGTAAAAGCAGTTCTGGTCACAGGCAAATAAAACAACACTAAAACCCATAGAGTCGCTATACAAACAGACAAAATACTGGATAAAAAACCTTAAAGACATCACCACTGCACCATTTTACAAAAACATAAACTGTTAAGTTGGGAGAATGTCATAAAATATTCAAATCTCTGTCTAATATACAAAATCATTCATGGTCTCACGCAGTTCATAAACATCAGGAGCACCACACACAGAGTGACCAGAGGGGCGGCCCGAGCGCCTTTTCTGTTACAGCCGCCCAGGAGTGGAACTCTGTCCCCTCGAACATCACAGAACTGACCACATACAAACTGTATAAAAACATCTAAAGAACTGGTTCATAACACAGTCACTTTTTTCAAGGTTCGGGTACTTCCCACCGATGAAAACTCACGAAATTTTGCACAAAATTCAAGAATGCCAAAAAAGGAATTTACAAATAATATGTATTAAAAAATCTTTAAAAATGGCTCGACAGCGCCCCCTGGAAAATCAAAATACATTGTGCCTATGGCTATACCCGTGTTGCCATGGCAACAGGCCAAACATCTGTCCTCACCAATGGGACGCCCGGCAAAACATTGGTGCTATATTTACTATGATTATGATTATTATGATTATTATTAGTAGTAGTAGTAGTAGTAGTAGTAGTAGTAGTAGTAGTAGTAGTAGTAGTGGTAGAAGTAGTAGTAGTAGTAGTGGTAGAAGTAGTAGTAGTGGTAGTACACAAGTAGTTAATGATTAATAAACATTTGTAAATTGTTTATAGTTTTATATGTTTGTATGTTCCTAATTAAATATGTATTACTGTTTTATTAATTTGTAATAACAATGTTTATTTTCATGTTTGGAAATTATTATTAAATGATTAATAAGTAATTAATAAGTATGTATTTTTGAGTAAATTATTATTTAATGGTTACTAAACATGATAAAGCCTTATTATAAAGCGTCTCCCTATAATGTGATGATGTCATACACAGATTTCACTGTGGATTATATTGTATTTTGCATTGGAATATCCAAAAGGTAAATTCACAAATGTTGAACCTGATCATTTTTAATTATTGAATGCGCACATACATTTATATAATTAACCTAACTAACCCTAACCCTTATCTGACACCTGTCTCTTGCTGTTTTTGCTACTTATTTAGAAATGATTTATTATTTATACTTTTTCTTTTTGTAATTATAATATATTGTGATGTGTGACCTACTGTGTCCAAATAATTTCCCTTTTGGATCAATAAAGCATAAGTCTATAAAACAGAAGCGAATCCAGACCTCCCTATTGACGTGCAGAGCCACACATCAGATATGTCTTCATTAATGATAAAAGGAGAAATTCAATTTGTCAAATGGACAAAGTTTGTTTGGTCGAAAAAGTTTCGCCGCTCATCCGAGAGGCTTCGTCAGCTCTGACGAAGCCTCTCGGATGAGCGGCGATACGACGCTGGTGTTAAATTAATTGTTTTCCCACGGGTTTTTGCCTGGAACACTACAGAAATCTGAGACCCTATTGAATGAAGTTAAATAGATAGACTCGTTCACAGTTCGTTCATCAGGCAGTAATACAGTGCGTTCAGTTCACGTTCACCCAAAATATGAACGCGTTCATGAACTATTCAGTGAACGCGTTCAGGGACAACACTGCCTGTAATAGAATAATTGTAAAGAAGAGATGTTTAATGTCATACTGTGGAACATTCCAGCCAGAGCAAATGCATATCCATAGAAACAAACAGGTGACGGACCCCCATCTGAAAAGTTACACAGTGCATCTTTAAGGGTTGATGGCGAAGTCAGATTCAGAAAAGCGCGGCAGAGGCCAGGGCACTGCTCTTTGGGCTTCTTTATATGACAGAAACCCAGCGAAGAATCTGGGAGGATTCCCCATCTCACAGAACCTGAGGGCCTCCTGAAGCTTCTGCTCCTCAAACCTCAGCACCTGGAAACACAGAGCTTCAGTCAGCGGGATCTGAAGGTGGTTTTCAGATTCTGATGGGGAACACTTTATAACAAGGCACGAGCAGATCATTTGTAAATGTTTATTAACAATTAAAGGTGCATTGTGGAACTGAGGTTTGTATTGCTTTGTCTGGAACATTTCACAGTATGGCATTAAACCTTATTATCACCACGGAGACCAAAACAGACAAGTTACAGGTCAAATCTGTGGTGAGGCGACCCCACTCACAGTGAGAAGGCAGGTTTGAGCTCTAAAACCACCTGTAATTGAATAAATCTAAGGTAACGCTGTTTAATGTCACACTGTGGAACATTCCAGACAAAGAAAAGACACAGGCCGATCCATAGAAACAAGCAGGTGACAGACCCCAACCAAAAAGTTACACAGTGCACCTTTAACTTCTGATTTACAAAAATGATGATGACGATTATATTATTATTAGGCCCGAGCGCCGTTTCCATGGATACACATAGTGCCACCATAGGTTTATTGTGACCATGGCCCTCCCAAACCAAAATGAACTCTTAAATAAAATAAAATAAAATTAAATTAAATCTTCAAAAAGGCACATTAGCGCCCCCAACTGGTTAAAAGTTGAGACATACATAAAATTATAATGGACAAAATAACGCTGCCCAAAAAGAGAACAGTTTGTGTGACACAGCGACCACAGGCCAACTGGCCTAGAAAAAAGGGAGGAATATGCCCCCCCCCCCCATCGCAAGTGCAAGCAAGGGCCGATCATCGCCGCTTGAGGCTCTATTTATTATTATTATTATTATTATTATTATTATTATTATTATGCCCGAGCGCTAAAGCGTAGGGCCTATTGTAACTGTTCTGTTTTTTCTTATTCTTATTATTATTTTCCTATACACTTTTTTCAAGGTTCGGGTACTTCCCACCGATGAAAACTCACGAAATTTTGCACAAAATTCAAGAATGCCAAAAAAGGAATTTACAAATAATATTAGTATTAAAAAATCTTTAAAAATGGCTCGACAGCGCCCCCTGGAAAATCAAAATACATTGTGCCTATGGCTATACCCGTGTTGCCATGGCAACAGGCCAAACATCTGTCCTCGCCAATGGGACGCCCGGCAAAACATTGGTGCTATATTTACTATGATTATGATTATGATTATGATTATTATGATTATTATTATTATTATTAGTAGTAGTAGTAGTAGTAGTAGCAGTAGTAGTAGTAGTGGTAGAAGTAGTAGTAGTAGTACACAAGTAGTTAATGATTAACAAACATTTGTAAATTGTTTATAGTTTTATATGTTTATATGTTCCTAATTAAATATGTATTACTGTTTTATTAATTGGTAATAACAATGTTTATTTTCATGTTTGGAAATTATTATTAAATGATTAATAAGTAATTAATAAGTATGTATTTTTGAGTAAATTATTATTTAATGGTTACTAAACATGATAAAGCCTTATTATAAAGCGTCTCCCTATAATGTGATGATGTCATACAAAGATTTCACTGTGGATTATATTGTATTTTGCATTGGAATATCCAAAAGGTAAATTCACAAATGTTGAACCAGATCATTTTTAATTATTGAATGCGCACATACATTTATATAATTAACCTAACTAACCCTAACCCTTATCTGACACCTGTCTCTTGCTGTTTTTGCTACTTATTTAGAAAAGATTTATTATTTATACTTTTTCTTTTTGTAATTATAATATATTGTGATGTGTGACCTACTGTGTCCAAATAATTTCCCTTTTGCAAAAATAAAGCATAAGTCTATAAAACAGAAGCGAATCCAGACCTCCCCATTGACGTGCAGAGCCACAGTCACCATGTCCCACACGAAGAATCTGAGTCTGTAATTCCCATCCTCATCGTACCAAGGACAAGTCTCCACCGACAGAGAGTTCGACTCCCGATTCACCACAAGCTCAAAGCTGCAGAAACAAGAAAGAGACAAATGTAAACTACCCACAAATAAGATACAGGTACAGTATGTGTTCAACTTTATATGGTTAATTGCCCTCTGTAGTTCAAACAGAGAAATACAGAAGTCATTGTGCCCTTGGGCAGGACACTACTATAAAGGCAATATGCTGACTTTGGATAATTTCAGCCCTGGAATTGCCCATCTCTACTAAACAAAAAGTAAAGGTAAGTTGAAAAATACTACTACATCATGAGGTGGAACAGACTCTTGGGCAGGACACATACTCTAAATATGTTAGTGTGTTCTATAAAGGCGGTGCACTGATTACATTGGTTTTGGACATAGAGCTTTTTTTTTTTTTAGTTTATTAGTGTTGTTAAAATCTCCTCCTTGAGCCGCCACCTTAACGTGGTGGAGGGGTTTGAGTGCCGGAATGATCCCGGGAGCTCTGTTGTCGGGGGCTTTATGCCCCTGGTAGAGTCACCCAAGGCAAACAGATCCTGGGGGACGAGTCAGACTAAGAGTGGTTCAGAAGCCCTTATGTCGAGACATACAACAAGAGAGAAGAAAGAGAAGAGAAGTGACTTTATTGATCTCACACTGGAGAAATTCTTCTCTGCATTTAACTCATCCTGTTATTAGGAGCAGTGGGCAGCACATTACTGCGCCCGGGGACCATCTCCATGATCTTCTTGGTTCGGTTTAGTCAGGACTTCAGCTGGAGGATTTTATGGAGCATGTTTTGGGTTGGTGGGGGAAACCGGAATGCCCGGAGGAAACCCACCCAGACACGGGGAGAACATGCAAACTCCACCAACGCGCCACACGGGGATTGAACCCAGAACCTTCTTGCTGTGAAGCGTGAGTGCTAGCCACTCAGCCACCATGCCGCCGGATATGTCACCCGGACTGGCGTTACCGGGGCCCCAACCTGGAGCCAGACCTGGGGTGGGTGCTTGCCAGCGAGCGTCTAGCGGCCGGGCCTTTCCCCACAGGACCTGGCCAGGCAAAGCCCGAAGAAGCGACGTGGGGCCATCCTCCTGTGGACCCACCACCCGCAGGAGAGGTCATGGTGGAGGACTATCGGACGGCCTCAAAGAAATTCTGGCAAACCGTTCGGCACCTCAGGAGGGGGAAGCAGTGCTTCACCAAGTTTATAGTGTGGGTGGGGAGCTGTTGACCTCGACAGGGGATGTTATCGGACAGTGGAAGGAATACTTTGAGGATCTCCTCAATCCCGCCATCACGTCTTCCGAGGAGGAAGTAGAAGCTGGTGACTCGAAGGCGGACTCATTCATCACCCTGGCTGAAGTTGCTGAGGTGGTTGGAAAGCTCCTCGGTGACAAGGCCCCGGGGGTGGATGAGATCCATCCTGAGTATCTTAAGTCTCTGGATGTTGTGGGGCTGTCTTGGATGACACATCTCTGCAACATCGCGTGGCAGTCGGGGACAGTACCCCTGGACTGGTGGTCCCTCTGTTTAAGAAGGGGGACCGGAGGGTGTGTTCCAACTATTGGGGAACCACACTCCTCAGCCTTCCCGGTAAGGTCTATTCCAGGGTGCTGGAGAGGAGAATTCGACCGATAGTCGAACCTCGGTTTCAGGAGGAGCAGTGTGGTTTTCATCCCGGCCGGGGAACACTGGACTAGCTCTATACTCTCCATCGGGTGCTCGAGGGTGCATGGGAGTTTGCCCAACCAGTCCACATGTGCTTTGTGGATCTGGAGAAGGCATTCGACCATGTCCCTCGTGGGGTCCTGTGGAGAGTGCTCTGGGAGTACTGGGTTCGGGGCCCTTTGCTAAGGGCTGCTCGGTCCCTGTATGACCGGAGCAGGAGCTGTGTTCGCATTGCCGGTAGTAAGTCGGACCTGTTCCCTGTGCATGTTGGACTCTGCCAGGGCTGCCCTTTGTCACCGGTTCTGTTCATTGTATTTATGGACAGAATTTCTAGGCACAGTCAGGGGCCGGAGGGGATCCGGTTTGGGAACCACAGGATCTCATCTCTGCTGTTTGCAGATGATGTTGTCCTGATGGCTTCATTGAACCGGGACCTCCAACGTGCACTGTGGCGGTTTGCAGCCGAGTGTGAAGCGGCTGGGATGATGATCAGCTCCTTCAAATCCGAGGCCATGGTTCTCGACCAGAAAAGGTGTCTTGCCCTCTCTGGGTGGGTGGAGGAGTTCAAGTATCTCGGGGTCTTGTTCATGAGTGAGGGGAGGATGGAGCATGAGATTGACAGGCGGATCGGTGCAGCATCGGCAGGGATGCGGTTGCTGTACCGGACCGTTGTGGTGAAGAGGGAGCTGAGCTGAAAGGCAATGCTCTCGATTTACCGTCAATCTACGTTCCTCTCCTCACCTATGGTCATGAGCTCTGGGTAATGACCGAAAGGACAAGATTGTGGATACAAGCGACCGAAATTAGTTTCCTCCGCAGAGTGGCTGTGCGCACCCTTAGAGATAGGGTGAGCAGCTCAGTCACATGGGAGGAGCTCGGAGTAGAGCCACTGCTTCTCCACGTCGAGAGGAGCCAGCTGATGTGGCTCGGGCATCTGTTCCGGATGCCTCCTGGACGCCTCCCTTGGGAGGTGTTCTGGGCATGTCCCACCGGAAGGAGGCCCCGGGGAAGACCCATGACATGCTGGAGGGACTATGTCTCCCGACTGGCCTAGGAACGCCTTGGGGTCCCCCTGGAGGAGCTGGAGAAAGGAGAAAAATGATCTTGTGAGATTTTTTCCCCCTGAATTCACTTTTATCTTAGGGTGTTTTCACACTTGGTCCCTTTCAGCGTTTAAAGCGAACTCAGATCGCTAACTGAGCATTATAGGTTTATATGTGAACACTCTAAGCGCACTCAGACCCCTTTAAAACGAACCGAACTGAGACCATCTCGGGAGATGGTCTCAGTACGGTTCGCTAAAAGGTCAGCGGTACGGTTCGCCTAACCTGCGCAGTGTGTACACATAACGCTCCGGGTTCACTTCGCCTTTTGTGCAGTTTTATTACCTTCTGACTCACGCGCTGCACTGACCAACTGAAGGAGCGCACGCTGCTGTCACTCACATGCGCGCACACAAGGCCCTCCTCTGCGACCTTTGTGTAGGTATGCGTTTGATGGGGGGCCAACTTCACGCAGGTTCCTCTGCGCGCCCCCGCGAGCAGCGGTCTGGAGCGCGCCTCTGCCCGCCGAAGTGTCCCTGACCTGAGTCCGGTCCGGGTCCAAGTCTAACCCGGGTCCAAACCCGGGTCCAAGTCTAACCTGAATACTAAACACTATTTTGTCAAGTTTGGGCCACGTAAAAAGACGTGAAAAGACGAGGCCACAGGCGCCATTTTGTAACTGAGAATGTTTTAAAGTGTCCGACAGTGTTTATAAGTGTGAAAGTGTGAAAGCGTTAGGGTTCAGTTTGTTCAAGTGAACGTTAAGGTTAACCCGCGTTCAGGTAGCGTTCAGAGCTCTAGAGAAGCTACAGTGTGAACAGAAAGAGGACTGAGGCTCCATCAGAGCTTAAGTGGACCAGAAAGAGAACTCAGTCCTCTTTCACAATGTGAACACAAACAGAACTGAGTTTGTGTTCTCTTGGTCCCCTTGTTGGTCCACTTTTAGGGGACTGAGTTCGGTTCGCTTAAAGGGGACTATATGTGAAAACACCCTTAGACACAAAAGAGTTAAGAGCTGGTGAGTTATACAATTTGAGAAGTGGTACAAATACTTAATGCAGCCCCTTCTTACTCATGTGTCCCGCTCATGGCTTGTGGTCTCCAGAGGAAGTGTGGGCGGGGTTCCTCTCTGAAGGCGCAGATGGAGCCTGGTTCCTCCTTCAGCTCAGGGTACTTACAGAACTTCTCCTGATCGATCGGACTGGGACTGTGCACTAGAACTGCATACATCACCTTCTGTTTGTACAGGACGGTCTTCCACACTCGCATCACCGGCTTCTGACCCCCGCAAAACTGAAAACAACAGGGACATGTTAAAGGTGCTCTGTGTAACTTGATGTTACAGGTTTGTCTAGAATACGTGTTTGTCATTCAAATGATCCGTCAGGCTGGAGCAGCTTCAGTGATCGAAAAATTCTTTTTTACAAAAGCTCCAAATCACGGCGTTCTTGTTGATTGTCGCGTTTTCGTTCTTTTTATAAATAAACTCGCCATTCAAAGGCCCTGGCAGCGTTTCGCTCGCCTCGCCCCCTGAGTCGAGTCCATGTCAGTTTCCTCCAGGCTTTATTTGTTTGAGCGACGCAGGTGGAAGTGACGCCACTGCTAAGTCGCCTACAGGTCCTTCAATGGGACAAATTTAAAAAGCGCATTGAATTGCGGAAATTCTTATAATGCGGTAATTTGCAGTGTAATTAATTAATCTAATTAACGCATTAAACTGACAGCCCTAGTTTATTTGTTTACTCACTCGTTTAGATCAGTGACAAATTATACACCCAAGTCTGCTATGTCTGTCAAAAGTTCAGACATTCAACCTGTTTTTTGTCCATTTTTATTACTTTCTACATTTTATCTATGGAATTATGAAGCAAAAAAAAATATATATATATTTTTTTTTGTTTATATTTAATCCTGAAAGTAGCCACGGTTTGCTATTGTCAAAAAATATTTAGTAGCGTTATTTATTACATAATTCCATATATCTTGCTTCATATATTTGTTGTCTTATCTAAAATGTAGAATGTAGTAAAAATACAGTACCAAAAAAAAAAAACAAGTAAAAAAAAATTACAGTAGACAACTTTTAGTCCCTTGTTTACATTATGGTTATAATGTGTGAAGAATCCCTCAGTCGTCCATGGTAAAAGGAGAAATTCAATTTGTCAACTGGAAAAAAAAGTTTATTTGGTCGAAGATGTTTTGCAGCTCGCAGGGAGGAGCTAACTACAAGCTAACTACAATGAAATTACCACCTCTTTGTTTTCAGTTTCTGTCTGGGCTCTTGTTTAGCATACCCATTCAGTACCATAATGGTATCACACCTTTGGACCTGACCTGGCTAGTCCTATTGTTTTCTTTCTTTGTTTTGATTTAGGTTTAAGAATGGAATTATAGATGGGAGACAAATTGGCACTCCTTTGAGTACAGTGAGGTACAGATCTTAGCCAGGGAAAAGAACTGGTTTGAGAGGGCGTTAAAGAGAATCCTTCCTTGAACAGGAATGGAGGGTCAGACACAATTTGTCTTCCATATATAATTCCATTCTCAAACCTAAATTAAAACAAACAAAGAAAACAACAGGGCAGCAGGTCAGGTCCAGAGGTGTGAAAACGCCCATTATGGTCCTGAATGGTTATGCTAACAAGACCCACACAGAAACTGAAAACAAAGAGGTGGGATAGTTTCATTCCTCTACCAGAGGCCTGGGAGCTTGAGAGTTCTGCGCAGTATCTTTGCTGTTCCTGTACTGCACTTTTCTGGACTGAGATGTCTGATGTTTTTCCTGGGATCTGTTGTAGCCACTCCTCCAGTTTGGGGGTTACAGCCCCGAGTGCTCCGATCACCACGGGCACCACTGATGCCTTCACCTTCCAGGCCTTCTCCAGCTCTTCCATGAGCCCCTGGTATTTCTCTAGTTCCTCTTGTTCCTTTTTCCTGATGTTACCATCGCTTGGTATTGCAATGTCCACCACCACGGCTCTGTTCTGTTGCTTATCCACCACCACTATGTCTGGTTGGTTCGCCATCACCATTCTGTCAGTCTGTATCTGGAAGTCCCACAGGATCTTGGCTCGGTCATTCTCCGCAACCTTCGGAGGTGTTTCCCACCTTCACCTTGGGGTCTCCAGCCCGTACTCTGCACAGATGTTTCTGTACACTATGCCTGCCACTTGGTTGTGTCGCTCCATGTATGCTTTCCCTGCCAGCATCTTACACCCTGCAGTTATGTGCTGGACTGTCTCAGGAGCCTCTTTGCACAGCCTACACCTTGGGTCTTGTCTGGTGTGGTAGATCTGGGCCTCTATTGCTCAGGTGCTCAAGGCCTGCTCCTGTGCAGCCAGGATGAGGGCCTCTGTGCTGTCCTTCAGACCAGCCCTCTCCAGCCATTGGTAGGATTTCTTGATATCAGCCACTTCAGTTATGTTTCGGTGGTACGCCCCATGTAGGGGTTTGTCCTGCTATGATGGTCCCTCCAGCACCTCTTCCTCTGCACTCCACTGTCTGAGGCATTTCTTGAGCACATCATCTGTCGGGGCCTTGTCCTTGATGTACTTATGGATTTTGGATGTTTCATCCTGGACAGTGGTTCCCACACTTAGTAGTCCTCAGCCTCCTTCCTTCCGGCTCGTGTACAGACTCAGGGTGCTGGATTTGGGATGGAACCCTCCATGCGTGGTCAGGAGCTTTCGTGTCTTAACGTCTGTGGTCTGTATCTCCTCCTTTGGCCAGCTTATGATTCCTGCTGGGTTCTGATCACTGGCAGGGCGTAGCTGTTTATTGCCTGGGCCTTGTTCTTGCCATGGAGCTGACTTCTTAGGACTTGCCGTTGCCATTTGCTTGTGGGATACCAAGGTACTTGTAACTGTCCTCAATGTCTGTTATTGTTCCCTCTGGGAGTGAGACCTCCTCTGTGTGGACTACCTTCCCTCTCCTTGTCACCATCCTACTACATTTCTCAAGCCCGAATGACATTCCAATGTCTGTGCTGTAGATCCTGGTGGGTTCGAATATATATATATATATCCAATGATGAAATAAAATTATAAACCTCACCAAAATGTAAAAACTAGACAAAACTAGGCAAGATTTTTGAAAAAACATAATGATGTCAGGTATGTTTTAGTGAGATGCGTCATACTCTTTAAGTAATATAGGTAATATCATCTCTCTCTCTCTCTCTCTCTCAATACTTTGCCCAGCTCTTCCCTCTCCCCAGACACTTCCACCATGTCGACCACAGGTTCAGAGGACACACCTGTTGGCTGTATTTGTCCAGGACGTCCTGCAGGGGGAGCGTGAGGCAGAATGAGCCCAGTCTGGAGCTGGACATGAAGGCAGGAGAGGTGGCAAAGGTCTGCAGGACTCCCCTCCCATCTGTACTATAAACAAACATGAATGTGTGTGTGAAAGGGTGAGTGGTTCCTTGATGTAAAGTGCTTTGAGAGCCTTGAAGGTAGGGATGTCCCGATCACGTGATTGGAAATCGGCCCCGATCACGTGGTTTCGGATTGGATTGCAAACGGTCGTTACCTCCCAATCAGGATCGGATACAATGTTCCCTCTAAGCTGCGCGCCTGTGCAAGTGCGCACTGCTCGCACTTTCTCAGCGCACAAGAAAACCTATGCAGCGCACTATAAATTAATTAGATCTATAACATTTTTTGCTGTGTAACTCAGTGAGTGACAGGTGTCCAGTCATACGACACGATTCACTTATGTTACGCAGCCAATCATGGCACTGACAGTACTTGTGTACGTGCCCTGCCCATACACGCTATATAACAGTAATAACAGTGCAGTGGAATTAAGATACGCTACTGCTAACCAATGTTCCCTCCAAGGTGCGCGCGTGCAGCGCATTAAATAAAATCTAACCTGAACTGACAAACAAAGCGCTGGTTAGACAGACCAATTTGATAGACTGCACATGTGAATGTGACACACGTCAGGGAGAAGCCAACTACAAACAGACACATTTCGACCACGTTTCTCTTGCTTCCTATGACCGTAGTTGTAGTTGCACATCTCCGCGGGTCAGAGCGGCAGGTCTGCTGCCCGCACACACTCCACGGAGGGAAGAACAGAAGAGGAGACAGGTAGAGCCACACTGTAATCTTACCTTGTTACTTTGTTTTCATAGTTTTTTGTGAGCCAAAAAGACGACACTTTCTCAAAGTGTGAATCCTCTCCCCAGAGCTATATACGTTATATGTTATACCACAGAGCTCTGACACTCACACAAAATTACTTAAACAGGCTAATGATTTAAAAGCAAGATATAAAGTGATAATAATTTATACTTATTTGGAGATCATTATTTTGGGAAAGATTACCCACCTTATGGCCTATAGGTCCTACAATCCATAAAAAAAATCTGCAGCTATATGCAGGCTATATTTATCAAGCTGAAAAAATCTCTTAATGTAATTTTACAGATTTGTACACTGCTCACACTTACATAATACATAAAAAGTACACTTTTATTATTATTTTTATTATTATTTTTTTATTATTATTATTATTATTATTATTATGTACTACTACTACTACTACTACTACTACTACTACTACTAATAATAATAATAATAATAATAATAAGTGTACTTTTTTATGTATTATGTAAGTATTGGATCGGGACTCGGTATCGGCAGATACTCAAAATCAAATAATCAGAATCGGATCGGAGGGCCAAAAGACCTGATCGGGACATCCCTACTTGAAGGTGGCTAGATAAAAATGTGACCATTTACAATGTGACCAAAATACTAAAAATAAGCTGTAAATATGCATGTTAACAAATCTAGAGAGTCTAAACTATTGATTAAACGACTAAAAACCTCCAGTACTCACCGTCCCCCTGATTCTGTGGAGCTGGCTCTCCGGTGGGTGGGTGGTACTGCTCCTCCGTGCCATCTGAGTGAACGATGGTCATGGGTCTGTCCTCTGCTTCCCTCAGCTCAGCTCTGCTCACGGTCAGGCTGAACCACACCACACTCTCTGTTCCTGGGTGTCCTGGGCTCCTGAAGCCAGAAGCATCCAGGATCCCGAAGAGCCCCGGAGCATCCGTACAGTGGCTCACATGGGACACATACAGCTCAGGTCGGGGGTAAGAAGGGACCCTGATATGCAGGTATTTACTATGTGCATTTTCAGGATCAGCTTTCAGCTGCTGCACAGGCCGGTGCTCCGCAGGGTACGGAGTTTCCATGACCCAATGACACAGCACAGTGTTTGTACATGTGTCATAAAACTGATAAGGTCACACCCACAAAGTACAGTCGAACCACATGATCCTTATGCAAACAGAAAAAAGAGGAGTGTTCTATACAAAATAATGAACACTTATAAATCAATCATAATTTTTAAAACACAAGGAAGAAGTTCACACTAAGGTTGTTAAAAGTATTGAAAATCGGTCACTATTCAATGCTAAAACTAGTATCAAACTAGATCCTAAGTATTGATACTTAAAAAAGTCACATTCACAAGACAGAAATGAATGAATGAAAATGAATGATCAGAAAAAGTATAAGAGCACATAGACTAGTACTCCCCCTGCACTACCATATCTTTATTTCTGAAGCACTTTACAGAACTTTAAGGCACTTGAAAATCTTTACAGCTGGACAAAGTGTTGTACACAAACATAGAACAGACAAGGACAATCGCAGTCAAAGTCACAATACAACTACTGAAAATAGAAAACAATAAGTCACTCAACAACATGAAATGTACATCTCAAATGTACATCTCCATCACACCGGACGAGGTCCCCGTCCTGTGGAAGACCTCCTGTGTGGTTCCGGTTCCCAAAACAACAAACGCCAGGGAACCGGCCCACTACAGACCAGTCGCCTTGACCTCCCACCTCATGAAGACCGTGGAGAGGGTGATCCTCAGTCACCTCCGCTCTGTGGTGAGCCCCACCTTGGACCCGCTGCAGTTTGCCTACAAGTCAAACGTAGGAGTAGAGGACGCCGTCATCTACTTGCCGTTGCAGCGGGCGATCCTACCCACCTAGAGACCGCCGGGGAGTGCTGTGAGAGTCATGTTCTTTGACTTCTCCAGCGCCTTCAACACCATCAGGGCCGGCGCTGCTGCGGGGGAAGCTGGAGGACACTGGAGTTGATGGACATCTCGCTGCCTGGACCATTGACTACCTCACACTGACCGTCCATAGTACGTGCGGCTGCGCGCGCTGTGAGTCAGAGGTGGTAGTCTGCAGCACTTTCGGGGGTCCCCAGGGTACTGTCCCTCTCACCCCTTCCTTCTTTCACCATCTACACCTCGGACTTCACATACAACACGGACAGCTGCCATCTCCAGAAGTTCTCTGGACGACTCTGGCCCTGACGGCTATTGTGGGCTGTGTGTCAGAGGGGAACGAGCTGGAGTACTGCTCGGTCATCAGTGACTTTGTGGACTGGTGTCGGCGCAACCACCTGAGCCTTAACACCAGTAAGACAAAGGAGCTGGTGATTGACTTCAGGAGGAGACCACTACCTCATTCACCGGTGAACATCCAGGGGCAGGACATAGAGACTGTGGACAGTTTCAAGTACCTGGGTGTTCACCTCAACAATAAACTGAACTGGTCCCACAACACCGACGCCCTGTACAAGAAGGGCCAGAGTCGCCTCCACCTCCTGAGGAGACTGAGGTCCTTTGGAGTGGCTGCAGGCCTCTGCTCAAGAACTTTTGTATGACTCTGTGGTGGCCTCTGCTCTCCTCTACGCTGTCGTCTGCTGGGCCCCGAGCAGCACAGAGCGGGACAGGAAGAGACTTAATAAGCTGGTCAGGAGGAGCCAGCTCTGTCCCTGGGCTTTGTCCCTCTGGACTCTGTAGATGAGGTGGCTGAGAGGAGGGTACTGGCCAAATTCACGTCCATCATGGACGACACCTCTCACCTTCTGCACCGGACTGTAGAAGAGCTGAGCAGCTCCTTCAGCAGCCGACTGAGGCACCCCCCAGTGCAAGAGAGGAGCACTACCGCAGATCCTTCATCCCCACCGCCATCAGGAGCTGTACAACTCCACTGTATAGTCCCAATCATGCAATATTTTTTCTACCCATACTCTCCTAGCTACTGTTTTTTTATTATTATTACTTATTTTATTATTACTTATTTTATATATGATAAACACAACTTCTCCAACTATAGGCCAGTCTCACTGCTTCCACAGTTTTCAAAAATATTGGAAAAGGTGTTTGCAATAAGGCTTGATAGTTTTTTACAGAAACAAAACATCTTGAATAATAACCAGTATGGATTTAGGGCAAAACATTCAACCGCAATGGCAATAATGGAACTAACTGAAAAAATAGCATCCGAAATTGACAATGGGAATTATTTCTTAAGTATATTCATTGACCTACAAAAAGCTTTTGATGTAATAAATCATTCAATATTACTTGGGAAGATGAACAGGTGTGGCATTCGAGGGGTGGCTCATCAATGGATAGCGAGTTATTTAGAAAACAGAAAACAATATGTACAAATTAATGACACAGAATCAGAGAGATATGGTATCAAATGTGGTGTTCCCCAGGGCTCGATTCTTGGGCCCAAATTGTTTAATTTATATATGAATGATTTTGTTAATGTATCTGAACTTGGGAAAATTTTATTTGCCGATGATACAACATTGTTTTACCATGGAAAAGATATGAAAGAGGTCATAATTAGAGTAAACGAAGAGCTAAAAAAAGTAAAATATTGGTTTGATTTAAATGGATTGATTCTTAATATTAAAAAAACTAATTTCATTTTATTTAATGATAAAAATAAAAAAGACGACATATCATTAGAAATAGATGGAATACAGACAGTAAGTGAAACAAAATTTTTAGGAGTCATGATTGATGAAGGACTAAACTGGAGGTCTCATATAAATTACACAAAAAGCAAAATAGCTAAAGCAATTGCGGTGATGCATAAAGTAAAGTTCTCACTAAACAGTGCAGCATTATTAATCTTGTATAACTCCAAAATCGCACCATATCTGATGTACTGTGTGGAAATTTGGGGGCCGACATGTAAAACTTACCTACAGCCATTATTTATTTTACAGAAAAAGGCTTTGAGAATTATCACCAACAGTCATTATAGAGAGCCATCCAACCCATTATTTGTTAAACTTAAAGTGTTGAAAATGTGTGAAATTGTTGAATTAAGTCTCCTCAAAGTCATGTATAAAGCAAAGTGCAGAGTGTTTCCTGTAAATATTCAAAGACTGTTTGAGATGAGAACAAGCCAATACAATTTAAAGGGAACCTACATGTTTAAAAAACCTAAATTCAGAACCAAGGTTATGGAGCGAAGCGTCGCTGTGAAAGGAGTCAATTTATGGAATAATCTTGACAAAGAAATCAAAGAATCAAGTACAATAATGGCATTTAAAAAATACATAAAATCCAATGTAATGTGTATGTATGAAAAAGAAAACTAAATTGATTACACTTGAAAATGAAGCTTTATGTTTACAATTGATTAATAATTGTGAATGAAATGGAATGTAATGAGGGAAGGTTTTTACAGTCACTATCAGTGCTAGTGAAAATGGAATGTACGACGTTGATCCGTTCTTAAAACCGAATAGTCGGAGACTTTTATGGAGAAATAACCTTTCCATCTCAATATTAGACCACTACGCTGCTTGGTTATCAGTGCCGCTTTCATGGAGCAGATCAGAGCCCACATCACTTCCGCCACATTGGGCACGCAAGGCCGTCTTCTCCGCCCTACCACAACAAAATTCTCCTGCGCCGTTCGCGTTTGTTTACATCTCTTACCTCTACAAGGTAAGACAGAATGACGCGTAATATATATATATATTAATGCTGTTGCACCACGAAACGCCGACCGAATAGAACTCGAGGACCTGTATTCATGAAATGTTTTATAGTCTGTGTTATTGTCTGGAAAAGGGAAGAGCAGATAACATTACTTGTGCTACCTTTCATTCAATGTTTTGTTTATCACTGATGATGTCTTTATCTTTATGAATGAAATAAACATTAAATAAATAAATAAATAAATAAATAAAAACATCAGTGCAGAGCAGGGCATCTGACACACACAAACTGCATCATTGGTCTGTCACACTCCATCTCCTCACAAGAGCTGATGAACAAGACCCCAAGATAGCTGTTCCAGAGACTCTCCACCACCTCCATGGCCTCAGTATGGAGTTTCATCTCCCTCCTTGACACCTTAATGTGGTGGAAGGGTTTGGTCCTAGAATTTATGTTGTCAGAGCTTCATGCTCCTGGTAAGTCACCAGTAAACAGGTCAGAATAAGACAGGTTCAGACCCTTACAATGAGAAACATAGCAAGACCAGTTATGCTTCTGATTGGCGGCAAGCGATGGGGTGGGTGCTCAACAGTGAGCGACTGGTGCCCGGGGTGCCTGGCCAGGCAAGCCTGAGTACTGTCATGTTCCCGTGGACCACCATCGCAAGTACAATGAGTGCAAGGAGTGGCAGTTGAAGGCAGGGGCCTCGACGATCGGATCTCTGGACATGGAGACAGTTAATGTAACCTCATCATGAAGACTATTATCGGGAGGTTGATTTACGACTAGAGCATATTTGGGAACTACGGGGGCTGACTCTCCATTTTCTGTGTTCCCATGGTGGCAGGTCAAGACACTGCTCACCGCCATGTGTTCACCCACTGAACGAAAAGGTCAGCCCTGTCTTTGAAAACAGGCTCCTCACTTTGTACTCCCAAAAAAGTTTTTGCCTGCAACCACCTCTTTCTGCAGAGTTGCCCGGGGACTCCGGACACCATGGTCAACAGTGACATGTTATGCATTTTCTTCCAGCCTCGGCACCTTACACTGGTCCACTCCCGGGTGGGGGAGAAGCCAGGCGCATCCCTTTCTGCGTTTGGACACGTGAGAGAGGCCGATCTTCCCACGGGCTCATATGTCCGCTGGACAACAACTCGACTGGGAGATGTTTCAGGTGGAGTTTTAAGGATCTGACCCTTGTCTCCTTCGAAGAGAGGATCGAGGAAATCCTCAAAGTATTCCTTCCACCGTCCGACAACATCCCCAGTCGAGTTGTTGTCCAGCGGACCCAACTCATAACCAGGTGGTGATGGTTTGACAGCTCTGCCCCTCTCTTCAGCCAAGTGTCCAAGACATGCGGTCAGAGGTCATATGACATAACAACAAAGTTGATGATCGACCTCCGGCCTAGAGTGTCCTCGTGCCACGTGCTCTGAAGGACAAACTTGTGCTCGAACATGGTGTTCGTTATGGACAAACCGAGGCTAGCACAGAAGTCCAATAAGGATAAATGACACCCTCTACAGGTGTCACTGTTGTTGCCCATGTGGGCGTTGAAGTCCACCAGTAGAACAACGGAGTCCCCGGTCGGTGCACTGTCCAGTACCCCTCCCACGGACTCCAAGAAGGCCAGGTACTCTGCACTGCTGTTTGGCCCGTAGGCCGACACAACAGTGAGAGACCTGTCCCTGCTTCAAAGGCACAGGGACATGACCTTTTCGTTCAGTGGGGTGAACACATGGCGGCTGAGCAGTGGGGTAATGAGCAGCCCCACACCTGCCCACCACCGCTCCCCGTGGGCAACACCAGAGAAATGGAGAGTCCAGCCTCCCTCAAGGAGTTAGGTTCCAGAGCCCAAGCTGTGCTCTAGTCGGTAATGTTCAACCTCCCGCATGAGCTCAGACTCTTCCTCCCCCAGTGAGGTTACATTCCATGTCCCCAGAGCTAGTCTCCATGTCCAGAGATCCTATCGTCGAGGACCCTGCCTTCAACTGCCACTCAGATCTCCTTGCACTGGCCCCTTATGCAGGTGGTGGGTCCACGGGAACACGACCCCACATTGCTCCTTCAGGCTGTGCCTGGCCAGGCCCCCGGGCACCAGTCGCTCACTGTTGAGCACCCACCCCATGTTTGCCTCCAGGGTGGGGCCCCAGTAACGCCAATCCAAGAAGCATAACTGCTCTTGCTGTGTTTCTCATTGTAAGGGTTTCTGAACCTCTCTTATTCTGACCCGTACCCCAGGACCTGTTTGCCTTGGGTGACCCTACCAGGGGCATGAAGCTCCTGACAACATGGCTCCCAGGATCATCCGGGCACTCAAACCCTTCCACCACATTAAGGTGATGGTTCAAGGAGGGAAAGAAGATTAATTCCTCCAAATCTGAGGCCATGGTTCTCCAGGTGGTGGAGAGTCTCTGCCTCAAGTGGAGCAGCTTAAGTATCTTGGGGTCTTGTTCATCAGTGAGACTTTTGGTCTTGTACTTGTGAGGAAAGGATGGAGTGTGAGATTGACGGGAGGACCAGTGATGCAGTTTGTGTGTGTCAGATGCCCTTCCAGTGTCTGCACTGATGGTTTTTATTTTATTTATTTATTTATTTATTTAATGTTTATTTCATTCATAAAGTATAAAAAGACATCATCAGTGTGATTGCAATACAAAACATTGAATGAAAGGTAGCACAAAGAAGAGTAATCTTATGTTATCTGCCCCCTCTTCCCTTTTCCAGACAATAACACAGATAGTGACTATAAAACATTTCATGAATACAGGGGGTCCTCGGGTTACGACGGTCTCGGTTTACGACGTTTCGTGGTTACGAACGCGCCCCCATTAAAAAAAATATATATATATATATATATAACGCATCATTCCGTCTTACGCGGTTTAGCGTGGTAAGAGATGTAAACAAACGCGAACGGCGCGCAGCGCACGGCGGAAGAATACGCTTTGTTGTGGTTGTAGGGCGGAGAAGACAGCCTCGTGTGCGTGCCCAATGTGGGCGGAAGTACCTGATGTGGGCTCTGATCTCCTCCTATGAAAGCGGCAGTGATAACCAAGCAGCGTAGTGGTCTAACTATTGAGATGGAAAGGTTATTGGTGCTTTGGTTGGAAGATCAAAGTCAAAATCGGACTTACGGCGAAATTCGGGTTACGGTTTTCGGTCTTAAGAACGGATCAACGTCATAACCCGAGGACCCCCTGTACATTCCATTTTCATACAATACATAAACACTGATAGTGACTATAAAACATTTCATCAAAACATTCCATTTCAATCACAATTATTAATCAATTGTAAACAGAAGGCTTATTTTTTAAGCACCACAATTTAGTTTTATTTTTCATACCTACACATTACACTAGATTTTATGTATTTTTTAAATGCCATTATTGTAATTGATTCTTTGATTTCTTTGTCAAGACTATTCCATAAATTAACTCCTTTCACAGCAACGCTTCGCTCCATAACATTGGTTCTGAATCTGGGTGTAAGTTCCTTTTAAATTGTATTGGCTTGTTCTTATGTCAAACAGTCTTTGAATATTTACAGGTAAAACATTGCACTTTGCTTTATACATTCAACAATATCACACATTTTCAACACTTTTAAGTTTAACAAATAATGGGTTGGATGGCTCTCTATAATGACTGTTTGTGACAATTCTCAAGGCCCTTTTCTGTAAAATAAATAATGGCTGTAGGTAAGCTTTACATGTTGAACCCCAAATTTCCACACAGTACATCAGATATGGTGTGATTATGGAGTTATACAAGGTTAATAATGCTGCACTGTTTAGTGAGAACTCTAGTTTATGCAACACAGCAATTGCTTTGGATATTTTGCTTTTAGTGTAATTTATATGAGACCTCCAGTTTAGACCTTTATCAATCACGATTCCTAAAAAAATGATAAAAGGAAATCACCAGTCATTATAAAAAGAGACTTAAAACATTTCAGTGAACAAGCATTTAACTATGACCTTTCTAAGTGCCAGTGGAAGAGAATTGATCTAATTCCAGATGTTGAAACAGCCTGGTCATTTTTCTATGAGTGTTTCATGGCTATTGTTAATAAGCACGCCCCCTTTAAGAAATTTAGAATTAAAGGTAGAGAGAATCCTTGGTTCACACCAGACTTGGCAAATGCCATACATGAGAGAAATTTAGTTTGGGCAAAAGCAAGGAAAACTGGTCTAAAATGTGATTGGGATTAATTTTAGAAAATTAAGAAATAAAAGTTCCTCCCAGATTAAAAATGCAAAGTCTGAATTCTACTTGTCAAGTACAATTGCCAGCCTAAATGACCCAAAAAGATTTTGGAAAATCATTAAATCGCTCTCTGTTGAAAATAACTCACAGGCCTTGCCAAATTACATTGTTCATAACTCATCAAATATTTATGACAAAGTTGAGATGCTAAATTGTTTCAAACAACATTTTATATCCTCTGCACCTTCCATAAATTCAAATAATCCTGTGAGCCTACCTGAAGAGTCTTCTGATGAGTCAACATTCAGTTTCCAGCCTTTTACACTGTGTCAAGTCCACAAGACCCTAAAATCATTAGATGTACACAAACCTCAAGGACCTGATTTAATTGATCCTCAATTCCTAAAAATAGCAGCTGATTTCATAGCTCAACCTCTGACTTATATTTTTAATTTAACTTTGAGCACAATGCAAATTCCCAAAATCTGGAAATCTGCTTTTGTCACTCCATTATTGAAAGGGGGCGATCTGACAATCCTAAACAACTAGGCCTATAGACCAATATCAAAGCTTTGCATTTTATCAAAAAGTTTAGAATCTTAAATAAATGAACAGCTGAAAGATTTTTTGTATTCCAACGAAATACTATGCAGTTTTCAGTCAGGATTCAGAAAAGGTCACAGCACCATAACAGCAACATTGAAGGCGATCAATGATATCTCGACAGCTCTCGATAATAAGCAACATTTTATTGATTTGTCTATTTGACACATTTTTTTTAACCAAAACACCCATGGATGTCACACTACGCATAGTAGGCTACAGGATAAACTCAGAAAGGACAGAACACTCAAAAAACACACAAACTTAACTGTTGAAGACATTACACAACTATAACGCTTTGTGGCTAAATCTACATATTTCCAATACAATAACATCATTTACAGGCAAAAGGAGGAGTTCGCAATGGGAGATCCACTATCCGCAATAATGAGCAGTTTTTTCATGGAGAACTTGGAACAAAAAGCATTCAACACAGCACCCCTACAATGCCATTTAACTTTCTGAAACTCTATGTAGTATTGAGAACTTTGCCTTTGGACTGTCACATATTGAAGTGCATACAGATAAATGTGCTAGTGTTTTTACTACTCGGACTACTCGGTGTGTGTGTGTGTGTGTGTGTGTGTGTGTGTGTGTGTGTGTGTGTGTGTGTGTGGGTGTGTGGGTGTGTGTGTGTTGTGAGTGTGTGTGTGGGTATGTGTGGGTATGGTTAGTTGCTGCTATGGAGAGAGAGACACAAAGACAGACAGACAGACAGACAGACAGAGGGAGAGAGATGGTGTGATAGAGAAGGGAAACAAAGAATATGCAGGTTCGACTCAGACATGAACATATATACTGTTATATTGCATGCATATATCAGAGAGACTAGAAGGTTCAGGTATTGCTCAGGTTTGAGAAAAGAGCTACGTTTTGATGGGCATGTCTTCAGTCATCATGTTCTTCATTACCATGTATCTTGTGTCTGTGTGTTCTTTATGTGCATGTGTGTGTGTCTGTGTGTGTGTGTGTGTGTGTGTGCGTTTTTCATAAAATGGAAACACACAATGGACACCTATAGAGGATAAAGTGTTTTCTGTAGATGGTGCATGGACTGGAGAAAAATCTAATGTCAGGACAATGCCTTCTTATAGAGCAGTGTTTCCCAACCAGGGGTACAAGTACCCCTAGTGGTACGCAAGCACACTGCAGGGGGTACTTGGCAGTGTCGCTGCCAGGTAGGGGGAGATTTTTTTGTTTTTTTAAATTCTAATTTGAGTAAATTTGAGTTAAAGAAAAGAGAAAAAATGCCTGCAAATTTAATTTTCAAATTAAGGAGATGAAATAAAATGATTTTCATTTAATAATCTGTTGTGTCACATTCTACTTTTGGAGAATTATCAACACGTATGAGTGAGGGGGTACTCGAGGTATTACAAAAAGGCTCAGGGGGTACACAAGACAAAAAAGGTTGGGAAACACTGTTATAGAGCGAGGACACAACCTCATGATATCAGCAGGTGGAGCAGGTGGTTTGTGATATGGGTGAGGTGGACAGTGAGATGCATTGTACTACACAACACTCCAGATGTCAAGATGTCACTCTTTCTGCACTATGCCCCCTATAGGCTCATGTACAGTTTACAGTCTTTGCTGCACCCCCTAAAGGCTTATGTAGAGTCTACAGTCTGCACTATGCCCCCTATAGGATTATGTACAGTCTACAGTCTGCACTGCGCCCCCTATAGGCTCATATACAGTCTATAATCTGCACTGCGCCCCCTATAGGCTCATGTACAGCACTACCCTGTATCATCATTCATTCTCTCTACTCTCTGTGGTGGTAAGCTATTGTAGCCACAGCTGCCCTGGGGCAGAATGATAGAAGTGAGGCTGCCAATCTGTGCCATCGGGCCCTCCCACCACCATCAATCACTTATGCAGACTCCACTTTTATACTTGCCTAAGGACACCAGAACTTGGTCCAGGCGGGACTTGATCTAACCATTCATATGTCTGTCGGCAGTGTACAGTGTGACCCCTATAGGCCAAAGAGCCATGCAAAAGGGAGGGCCGAATTGGCTCCTTCTGCATGAGCTGCTGCTGCTTGCTGAATCTGGCTGAATGAAGAAGATAAAAATACAAAAATGGGGTGTAGGATTTTATAGACTTGGATTCAATGAGCAATGTATAAAGTGGTGAAAAAAAATCATGCTTAAGTATGACAATTTGCTTTTTAAGAACAGCGCATTTTCACACTCTGAAAATGTCAGCCTGTCTGCACTAATGGTATAAAAAGACCTTTATATTTGTCCCCACTTTGTGTTAATGCCGTGAGTAGGGGAGGATTAAGTCTGCCTTAACAATTACCTCTTATTCATTAGAAACCATCTGCGCCTGTGAATGCCTCATGCTGTCCTTAATAGGACACATATTATGCCAAATTTCTTTTTTTGAGCTTCTAACAATGTTAAAACACTTCATACAATGATAAGAGACAATGAACCTTACAAGATGCCGGCTCAGACAGGTGCTGGAGAACCAGAGCACCATTTCTGCCTACTGGAACAAGGCGAGATGGGCGAGATGCGAGAACAAGGCTCTGTTGGAATGCTACTACTCCAGTAACCCTAGGCAGAGGGGCTACATGAACTATCACAACTAGAGATTGATAACAGCCAGATGCTGAAGCACCATACCTGAAGCACTCAAAACTGCCAAGCTTAGCCAGCCGCCTAAAGAGGTGCACTACAGATAATGAGGCCAGATGAATAAACTGGTTGTTTGTAACACAACCTATGAAAGTGTATGCTCAGTGGCAGGTGGATAACGCCAGAGGAGACCCACCAAAGCTGGAGACTGAAAGGTACTGTAAAGGCATATGGGAAAGGGGGGCATCACATAACACCGATGTACAGTGGCTGGTGGCTCTGAGGGAAGACCACAAGACCACAACAACCTCACTGAGTGGCAGACATTCAGGAAAGAGTCTCAGAAATGAAAAATTGAATGCATACTGCTAAAGAAGCTCACTGCTCTCCACGAGCACCTGGCAGCACAAATGAACCAGCTGCTAAGGTATGATCCTGATCCTGAAGGATCCCTCAAAGGGTACAGTCCCATCCAACTATCGGCCTGTCTCTCCACAACATGGAAGCTCATGTCAGGCATCATGGTGGCTAAGGTAAGCGGGCACATTGATCAATACATGAACACAGCACAAAAACTCCTGGTTCTCCTGGTTAACCGAACAGTTGCCCGTGACTGCAGAACCCATCAGAGCAACCTGTGCATGGCCCGGATTGATTACAAGAAAGCCTATGACTGAATGCCACACACATGGCACATGAGCTGTACAATAGCTGCACATGAGCTGTACAATATCAATTCATTGCAAACCTGATGCCGGTTGTGGAAAACCACCCTTGAAGCCAATGGCGAGCCACTTGCACATGTGTCCATCAAATGTGGCATATACCAAGGAGATGCACTGTCCCCACTGCTGTTCTGCATAGGTCTGAATCCCCTCAGCCAAATCACTGAAATCACTTTGCTTTATACATTCAACAATATCACACATTTTCAACACTTTTAAGTTTAACAAATAATGGGTTGGATGGCTCTCTATAATGACTGTTTGTGACAATTCTCAAGGCCCTTTTCTGTAAAATAAATAATGGCTGTAGGTAAGCTTTACATGTTGAACCCCAAATTTCCACACAGTACATCAGATATGGTGTGATTATGGAGTTATACAAGGTTAATAATGCTGCACTGTTTAGTGAGAACTCTAGTTTATGCAACACAGCAATTGCTTTGGATATTTTGCTTTTAGTGTAATTTATATGAGACCTCCAGTTTAGACCTTTATCAATCACGATTCCTAAAAAAATGATAAAAGGAAATCACCAGTCATTATAAAAAGAGACTTAAAACATTTCAGTGAACAAGCATTTAACTATGACCTTTCTAAGTGCCAGTGGAAGAGAATTGATCTAATTCCAGATGTTGAAACAGCCTGGTCATTTTTCTATGAGTGTTTCATGGCTATTGTTAATAAGCACGCCCCCTTTAAGAAATTTAGAATTAAAGGTAGAGAGAATCCTTGGTTCACACCAGACTTGGCAAATGCCATACATGAGAGAAATTTAGTTTGGGCAAAAGCAAGGAAAACTGGTCTAAAATGTGATTGGGATTAATTTTAGAAAATTAAGAAATAAAAGTTCCTCCCAGATTAAAAATGCAAAGTCTGAATTCTACTTGTCAAGTACAATTGCCAGCCTAAATGACCCAAAAAGATTTTGGAAAATCATTAAATCGCTCTCTGTTGAAAATAACTCACAGGCCTTGCCAAATTACATTGTTCATAACTCATCAAATATTTATGACAAAGTTGAGATGCTAAATTGTTTCAAACAACATTTTATATCCTCTGCACCTTCCATAAATTCAAATAATCCTGTGAGCCTACCTGAAGAGTCTTCTGATGAGTCAACATTCAGTTTCCAGCCTTTTACACTGTGTCAAGTCCACAAGACCCTAAAATCATTAGATGTACACAAACCTCAAGGACCTGATTTAATTGATCCTCAATTCCTAAAAATAGCAGCTGATTTCATAGCTTAAGGATTAAGCTATGATTAAGAGGATTAAGTCTGCCTTAACAATTACCTCTTATTCATTAGAAACCATCTGCGCCTGTGAATGCCTCATGCTGTCCTTAATAGGACACATATTATGCCAAATTTCTTTTTTTGAGCTTCTAACAATGTTAAAACACTTCATACAATGATAAGAGACAATGAACCTTACAAGATGCCGGCTCAGACAGGTGCTGGAGAACCAGAGCACCATTTCTGCCTACTGGAACAAGGCGAGATGGGCGAGATGCGAGAACAAGGCTCTGTTGGAATGCTACTACTCCAGTAACCCTAGGCAGAGGGGCTACATGAACTATCACAACTAGAGATTGATAACAGCCAGATGCTGAAGCACCATACCTGAAGCACTCAAAACTGCCAAGCTTAGCCAGCCGCCTAAAGAGGTGCACTACAGATAATGAGGCCAGATGAATAAACTGGTTGTTTGTAACACAACCTATGAAAGTGTATGCTCAGTGGCAGGTGGATAACGCCAGAGGAGACCCACCAAAGCTGGAGACTGAAAGGTACTGTAAAGGCATATGGGAAAGGGGGCATCACATAACACCGATGTACAGTGGCTGGTGGCTCTGAGGGAAGACCACAAGACCACAACAACCTCACTGAGTGGCAGACATTCAGGAAAGAGTCTCAGAAATGAAAAATTGAATGCATACTGCTAAAGAAGCTCACTGCTCTCCACGAGCACCTGGCAGCACAAATGAACCAGCTGCTAAGGTATGATCCTGATCCTGAAGGATCCCTCAAAGGGTACAGTCCCATCCAACTATCGGCCTGTCTCTCCACAACATGGAAGCTCATGTCAGGCATCATGGTGGCTAAGGTAAGCGGGCACATTGATCAATACATGAACACAGCACAAAAACTCCTGGTTCTCCTGGTTAACCGAACAGTTGCCCGTGACTGCAGAACCCATCAGAGCAACCTGTGCATGGCCCGGATTGATTACAAGAAAGCCTATGACTGAATGCCACACACATGGCACATGAGCTGTACAATAGCTGCACATGAGCTGTACAATATCAATTCATTGCAAACCTGATGCCGGTTGTGGAAAACCACCCTTGAAGCCAATGGCGAGCCACTTGCACATGTGTCCATCAAATGTGGCATATACCAAGGAGATGCACTGTCCCCACTGCTGTTCTGCATAGGTCTGAATCCCCTCAGCCAAATCACTGAAAGCACTGGCTACGGATACCGACTCAGAAACGGGGCCACCATCAGCCACCTCCTCTACATGGATGACATCAAATTGTACTCTAAGAGCAAGCGAGACATTAGCCGTTTCCCAATTCAGCGAGTGCACGGTTCGGAGCATGCTTGGAGGGGGATGTACGTCATATCCGGCGCGACAACTGCTGTTCCATTTGATTTTTGTCCCATGCACAGTTAAGACGCGGTCCGAACAGCGCAGTCGTTTCCATGGAAATTGGGGCGTGGACTAAACATGCACACTTCGCACACTCAAAACCCCAGCATGCACAACGCGGCAGGATATATGACTATAAAGATGGACTCGCCAGCAACATCGCCATGTGACAGTTGCGACTTCACTATAAAATGTGTGTACTGGTTCACCTCACCTACAACTATGCTACATGAAACTCTTCATAAACTACGCTAAACATGTGTGACGGTAGCCATAACAGCATAGTTCATGGCACCTGTATTACCGTTTACATGCTTTTCCCCTTACACTTCTATATTTCCTTTTCTGTTGTAATGCTGGATATTCTACAGTATAACCATGTCCCAATTCAAAGTATTACTAGTCGCAATAGAATAATATTTTTGTCTTTAGGGAAAAAGGAGCAGACCACCTAGCTCATTGAGCTGAGGTGGGATCTGTTCCATTTCGCAGACGGCCATGCGATCCACGGACTGCACTCAGGGCTGAGTGAGTATGCACCGCCTCAACTGCAGGCTGAGACCACACTCCAAACCGTGCACTCGCTGAATTGGGAAACGGCTCTCGACTCACTGATCCTCACCACCAGGATCTACAGCACAGACACTGGAATGTCATTCAGGCTTGAGAAATATAGTAGGATGGTGACAAAGAGAGGGAAGGTAGTCCACACAGAGGGGGTCTCACTCCCAGAGGGAACAATAGCAGACATTGGGGACAGTTACAAGTACCTTGGTATCCCACAAGAAAATGGCAACCTTGAAGAGGCAACAAGGAAAGCAGCTACAGCCAAATACCTGCAACGAGTAAGGCAAGTCCTAAGAAGTCAGCTCAATGGCAAGAACAAGGCACAGGCAATAAACAACTACACCCTGCCAGTAACCAGATACCCAGCAGGAATCATAAGCTGGCCAAAGGAGGAGATAAAGACCATAGATGTTAAGACACGAAAGCTCCTGACCATGCATGGAATGTTCCATCCCAAATCCAACATCCAAAATCCATAAGCACATCAAGGACAAGGCCCAGACAGATGATGTGCTCAAGGAATGCCTCAGACAGTGGAGCGCAGAGGAAGAGATGCTGGAGCGACCATCATGGCAGGACAAGCCCCTACATGAGGCGTACCACCGCAATATCACTGAAGTGGCTGATATCAAGAAATCCTACCAATGGCTGGAGAGGGCTGATCTGAAGGGCAGCACAGAGGCCCTCATCCTGACTGCACAGGAGCAGGCCTTGAGTACCCGAGCAATAGAGGCCCAGCTCTACCACACCAGACAAGACCCAAGGTGTAGGCTGTGCAAAGAGGTTCCTGAGACAGTCCAGCACATCACTGCAGAGTCTAAGATGCTGGCAGGGAAAGCATTCATGGAGTGACACATCCAAGTGGCGGGCATAGTGTACAGAAACATCTGGGCAGAGTACGGGCTGGAGACCCCAAGGTCAAGGTTGGAAACACCTGGAAACACGTACCACTGTGTGGTATGGGAGCTGCACTGAACAGAACAGGAAAGCTCTGCAGCGCATAGTGAATGCAGCTGGGAGGATCGCTGGTGTCTCTCTCCCCTCCCTCCTAGACATTTTTAACACCCGGCTCACCCGCAGAGCGTCCAGCATTGTGGGTGACCCGAGCCACCCCGCACATAGCCTGTTCAGCCTCCTGCCCTCGGGGAGAAGGTACCGGAGTCTCCGGGCCCACTCCACCAGGCTTTCAAACAGCTTCATCCACCAGGCTGTCAGGAGGCTGAACTCACACCCGAACTCCCACCTTACCCATCTCCCACCCCCCACCCCCCATATTGGCATAACCTGTATTCCATAAAAGACACATCACTCTAGACACTTTAAAAAAACTGCTGCTAAGGACGACTGTTGCACTGTTGCACATTTACATTTACTACTGGATTTTACTCCTGTTGCACTGTTGTTTACTACTGTTATTGCACATTTACTACTGGAATTTTTAGTACTGTTGTTTACTCCTGTTGCACTAGAATTACTACTGTTGCACACTTATTTTTATTTATCTTAACTCCAATGCACATGACCAATTCACTGCTGTATCTTCCATTGCACATTTTGATGCACACTGCACACTTTGGAAATCTGTATATAGTATAGGTTATTTATTATGTTGCACTGTTTTAAGATTTTAGACCGTAGACTTTAGTTTTAACTTTAGATCTCTGTCTTAGATAGTTTTTGTTGTGTTTTGTCTTCATGTTGTATTCTGTACACTGTCATTTTGCACTACCTGGCCAGAGAGAAACGAAATTTCGATTCACTGTATGTTGAACACATATGGCAGAATTGACAATAAAGCTGACTTTGAACTTTTGAACTTGAACCTCCGAAGGTTGCAGAGAATGACTGAGCCAAGATCCTGTGGGACTTCCAGATACAGACTGACAGAATGGTGATGGCCAACCAACCAGACATAGTGGTGGTGGATAAGCAACAAAGCAAAGAGGTAGTGGTGAACATTGCAAAACTAAGTGATGGTAACATCGAATCCCACTCTCGACGGGATGATCTGTCGCGATCCCAGCTCCCACAGATGAGTTGGGTAAGACACTTAACCCACCTCGCCCCCAGTGTCTGACACTGGTAGCCCCCATGACAGAAGCATCAAGGCCACTTGTAATGTGGGCCATCCCCCCGTGGTCTCACCACCCATGGGAGGATTCATGGAGGCTGGTGCATTGTGTACTGGGCAGCAGATGCTTGGACTGCTGCCCTCATGACCCAGAAATGGAAAAAGTGGAAGAAGATGGATGGGTAACATCAGGAAAAAGGAACACGAGAAACTAAAGAAATACCAGGGGCTCAAGGAAGAGCTGGAGAAGGCCTGGAAGGTGAAGGCATCAGTGGTGCCCGTGGTGATCAAGGCACTTGGGGCTGTAACCCCCAAACTGGAGGAGTGGTTACAGCAGATCCCAGGAAAAACATCAGACATCTCAGTCCAGAAATGTGCAGTACGAGGAACAGCAAAGATACTGCGCAGAACTCTTGAGCTCCCAGGCCTCTGGTAGAGGACCTGAGCTAGATGAGAGTGAGAGAGACCAACCACCATCGTGGAACCACCGTGGAAGGTGACACACACACACGCATATATATATATATATATATATATATATATATATATATATATATATATATATATATATATATATATAGTATAATATATTGTCTCACCTCTCACCTGCCTTGACTCACATATGAACTTAAGTGACATCCCAGTATAACAGCTTCAACTCTTCTGGGAAGGTGTTTATGGAAATTTTTGACCACTCTTCCAGAAGAGCATTTGTGAGGTCACACACTGATGTTGGTCGAGAAGGCCTGGCTCTCAGTCTCTTTTATAATTCATCCCAAAGGTGTTCTATCAGGTTGAGGTCAGGACTCTGTGCAGGTCTGTCCAGTTCATCCACACCAAACTCTCTCATCCATGTCTTTATGGACCTTGCTTTGTGCACTGGTGCACAGTCATGCTGGAAGAGGAAGGGGCCATCTCCAAACTTTTCTCATAAAGTTGGGAGCATGGAATTGTCCAAACTTTCTTGGTATGTGTAAGCATTCAGAGTTTCTTTCACTGGAACTAAGTGGCCAAGCCCAGCTCCTGAAAAACATCCCCACACCATAATCCCCCCTCCACCTAACTTTTCACTTGGCAAAACCAGTCAGACAAGTAGCATTCTCCTGGCAACCACCAAACCCCGACTCATCTATCAGATTCACTCTAGAGAATGTGTCCAGTGGCGACGTGCTTTACACCACTGTATCCAACGCTTTGCATTGCACTTGGTGATGTATGGCTTGGATGCAGCTGCTCGGCCATGGAAACCCATTCCATGAAGCTCTCTACACACTGTTCTTGAGCTAATCTGAAGGCCACATGAAGTTTGGAGGTCTGTAGTGATCTGCACCTCAGCACTCTGCATCCTATCACTTGTGGCTGAGCTGCTGTCATTCCTAATCATTTCCACTTTGTTATAATCCCACTGACAGTTGACTGTGGAATATTTAGAAGCGAGGAAATTTCATGACTGAACTTGTTGCACAGGTGTCATCCTATCACAGTACCACAATAGAGTTCACTGAGTTCCTGAGAACGGCCCATTCTTTCATCAATGTTTGTAGAAACTGTCTGCATGCCTAGGTGCTTGATTTTATACACCTGTGGCCATGGAAGGGATTGGACAGCTGATTTGGATTATTTGGATCAGTGAGTGAATACTTTTGGCCATATATATATATATATATATGATCCGCTCAGATCTCAGGTGCCAAAGTGGGGCCTTGCCTAAGGACACTGTCATTGTGTCCTTAGGCAAGGCACTTCACCCACATTGCATAGTATGAAAGTGATGTGTGCCTGTGCATGAGTGATGGTGGTGGATGAGGGGCCGATGGCGCAGCTTGGCAGCCTCACTTCTGTCAGTCTGGCCCAGGGCAGCTGTGGCTACAATAGTAGTTTACCACCGAGTGTGGGGTGAATGAATAGTGATCTGTAAAATGTCTTTTTGAGTGTCTTGAGTGTCCAGAAAAGTGGTGAAAATGTGTATTAATATGTGAGGTGTGAAGCAACATTTAAAAGGCAGTGGAGTTAAAGATAAGATAAGATAAGATAAGGTAAGATAAGATAAGATAAGATAAGACTTTACTGATCAAAAAATAAAATAGGCAAAAAATAAAATAAGTAATAATAAAATACAGTAATAAATATAGCTGCAAGCAGCACTGTGGGGCAAAGCACCGAAGGTGCATGTAGGCCTCAGCATGGGTTTAACAGGGTCTAACAGGGTCTGTTAGCCAGGTTTCCCAGGCTCCCAGGCTTCCTATGAAGGGTTCCCGAGATATGAGCTCACTTCGGCTAGATCAAAGACACATCAAAGACAGATCAAAGGTACAGGACAAAATTCCTGAAAATTCCTGAAATTTTGACCTGCTGGTGGCACTAGATGGTTGGGGGTGGGGGCCTATAAATTGCTGTGGGTAATGAGGAGACTGGCTGGAATGTGCATGCAAAATTTCACAACTTTTTACCAGACGGTTCTAGGGGTTGTCATAGACTCCATGGGTCGAAGAATAATGTATAAGAATCAGTAGAAACACTATGGTGGCTCGCACCTTCGGTGCTTGGCCCAAATAATGAAACAGTAACTGAGGAAGTATGGAAAAAATATTGCACGTTTGGACTATATAGTGGAGTTATACAGTCTGATGGCAGTGGGCATGAAGGATCTGCAGTAGCGCTCCTTCTTGCACTGGGGGTGCCTCAGTCGGCTGCTGAAGGAGCTGCTCAGCTCATCTACAGTCCGGTGCAGAGGGTGAGAGGTGTCATCCATGATGGACTTAAATGTGGCCAGCACCCTCCTCTCAGCCACCTCCTCTACAGAGTCCAGAGGACAGCCCAGGACAGAGCTGGCCCTCCTGAACAGCTTATTAAGTCTCCTCCTGTCCCGTTCTGTGCTGCTCGGGGCCCAGCAGACGACAGCATAGCACACTCCAAAGGACCTCAGTCTCTTCAGGAGGTGGAGGTGACTTTGGCCCTTCTTGTGCAGGGCGTCGGTGTTGTGGGACCAGTCCAGTTTATTGTTGAGGTAAACATCCAGGTACTTGAAACTGTCCCAGTCTCTATGTCGGGCCCATTGATGTTCACCGGTGAGTGAGGTAGTGGTCTTTTGAAGTCGATCACCATCTCCTTTGTCTCACTGGTGTTAAGGCTCAGGTGGTTTCGTCCACAAAGTCACTGATGACCGAGCGGTACTCCAGCTCGTTCCCCTCAGACACACAGCCCACAATGGCCGCGTCATCAGAGAACTTCTGGAGATGGCAGCTGTCCGCATTATAGGTGAAGTCCAAGGTGTAGATGGTGTAGAGGAAGGGTGGGGTTCCTTGGGGGGCTCCAGTGCTGCAGACTACCACCTCTGACTCACAGCTGTGCAGCCGCACGTACTGTGGATGGTCAGTGAGGTAGTCGATGGTCCAGGCAGCAAGATGTCCATCAACTCCCGCGTCCTCCAGCTTCCCCTGCAGCAGCGCCGGCCTGATGGTATTGAAGGCGCTGGAGAAGTCAAAGAACATGACTCTCACAGCACTCCCGGCAGTCTCTAGGTGGGTGAGCGTCTGTTGCAGCAAGTAGATGACGGCGTCCTCTACTCCTACGTTTGGCTTGTAAGCAAACTGCAGCAGGTCCAAGGTGGGGCTCACCACAGAGCGAAGGTGACTGAGGATCACCCTCTCCATGGTCTTCATGAGGTAGGAGGTCAAGGCAGTTGCCTTGTAGTGGGCCGGTTCCCTGGCATTTGTTGTTTTGGGAACCGGGACAACACAGGTCTTCCACAGGACGGGGACCCTCTCCAGGCTAAGGCTCAGGCTGAAGATGTAGCAGAGAACCTCACAGAGCTGGTCCACGCAGGTTCTCAGCAGCCTGGGGCAGATACCATCAGGTCTTTAGCCCTGGTGCTGGGTTGGGTCCATGTGAAGGGGGATGTGTCAACTGGCCCGGGGAGGCGTGAAGAGGGGTGTGTCGGCAGAGGGGCAGAGAGGGTGGGGAGGGGATCAAACCTGTTAAAGTAACAGTTTAATTCGTCCGCCCAGCGCTGATCACTGTCAGCTGTCCCTCTGTTGGCACTCTGTCCAAATCCAGAGATGTTCCTTAGTCCTCTCCACACGCAGAAATGTTCCTTAGTCCTCTCCACATGCCCCATGCATTGTTTTGGGTCAGCTGCTCCTCCATCTTCCTCCCGTAGTCCTTTTTTGCCCAACGGCTCCTCCAGTGGAGCTCCCGCTGTACTGTTTTCTGCTCCTCCCTGTCCCCTGAGTTGAAAGCCCTTTTCTTCTAGTTCAGGAGGGCTCAGGGGTGGTTGTTGGAGAAACACCGTACTCTCTTGGTTGGTACATTGTTCTCCACGCAGAAGTTGATGTATTCCGTGATGCAATGGGTCAGGCCGCTGATGTCGTCTCCATAAGAGCCGCTGACCATGTCCCAGTCTGTGTTCTGGAAACAGTCCCTCAAACTCTCAGGCCTCGTCAGTCCAAAGCTTCACAGACCGCTTCTGCACAGGTCCCCTTCACACCCTGGGTGTGTATTCAGGGAGCAGGTAGACCAGACAGTGGTCTGAGCGTCCGAGCTGGGGGAGGGGGGCAGAGATGTAGGCGTATTTAACGTTTGAATTAAATAGATCCAGAGTCTTATTGTGGGGCACGTGACGTACTGTGTGAATGTGGGAAGAGTAGCGGAGAGAGATGTGTGATTAAAGTCGCCAGTGATTAAAGTCCCCAGTGATCAGGAAGAAGGCGCGTGGGTGGCGTGGGTGGCGCTGTGACATCTGTGTCACAGTGCTGTGGAGCTGCTCACAGGCTGCCACACCATCAGCCGATGGGGAAATGTGCACGCAAAACACAATTACATGTGAAAATTCCCGTGGTAGATAGTACGGCCTCATACTCACAACAAGCAGCTCTAAGTTCCAGGAGCACAGCTGCCTCCAGGCAAATAAAAAAACGCATCTTGCATTGCGTAGCTCGTTTGCGGTCCAAACTCTATGGCCATGAGTTCCAGAGACGCAGGGTAGACATCCAGACGGGGGTTGGAACTGCATTTGCATTTTTCCCTGAGTGTGACATCAGAAATTTCCCTTGTTCAGAATCGCCCGTTTGGGCTGTCTTTTTTTCAAACGTGGAAAAGGATCACAAATGCTCAGTTTACACATTTCACAACTTTTAGCCATGGTGGAGGGGGGGGGGGTTTAACAGGGTAGGGGAGCTCACATTAACGTTCAACCTCAGAAAGTGAAAATTTCATGCCATGGGACCTTTAAAGCGTTAAAGAATTATAAAGTATTAATATTGAGTACAGTGAAAGATTAAATGTTTTTAGGTTAAAAATAGGTATAGTTACATATTTATATAAGTCTAAGTAAGATACATTTAGGCTCCATATTGTGGTCATTGTATACTTTAGAGGTGTTGAATAAGGTATCCAGTAGGGGGGATTTCATTGATGTCAATGGAAAAATATATATATTGTAATAATTGGAATGGTATGTGAAAAGAAATATGTGAAAAGTCTTTAAAATTATCAGTTTAACTATGTTACATTGTTGTCCCCTCATCAAAAACATATCTGGAGTTGTTTTTTTGTTGTTGTTTCATTATTTCAAAGTGTCTGAGTCTCAATAGATAATGCTCCATTTGCATTTTGAATGGGAGTTAAGGCCCAAAGAAAGCATCAAATGTGCTCTTTACCAGCTCCTTCATGTGCCTGCACTGAAGCCCTCTCCATTAGCTCAGGAGATAAGTGGTCTTCAGAAGCTCCACAGATCACAGAGCGTGGAGGGAGGAGGTCTGAGTGGTGTATTGACCACATGTCCATACAGCGTAGCAGACAGCTTTCATGCCATTTGTTTGTGAACATGTGAAGGAGCTCGATACCTGGAGCCCATTACACAAGAAAGGACGAAGCGCTTTCTAATGATTTTCTGACACACAAGATAGGAGCTGTATGGGAACACTGCGCTGTGGACTACATGGATATGCTACAGTGTGTGTGTTCACTAATGTACAGTGCAGAGCCTCATTTATACAACTGTGCATCCAATTCTACTTCAAAGTCTCCATCCTGATGAAACACAAACATTATATGTGCATAAAATGTGCATGATATCAATCGATCAATCAATCAAACAATATTTATAAGGCGCTTTTCATACAAAATTGTAACACAAAGCGCCCTACAGTGGCCAAGGATTAGAAGATTGACCTTTATTGATCTCGCACAGGAGAAGTTGTTTCTATATTTGACCCGGGGACCATCCCCATAATTTTGTTTTGTTATTTAGGCTTGGTCAGGCCCTAAGCTGGAGGATTTTACCTATGGCGCATGTTTGGGTTGATGGGGGAAACCGGAGTGCCCGGAGGAAACCCACCCAGACACGGGGAGAACATGCAGTCTCCACACAGAAAGGCCTGGGCAACCGGAACCTTCTGTGAAGCATGAGTGCTAGCCACTCAGCCACCGTGCTGCCAGGAAGAAAAAAAAAAAAAAAAAGGAGAAGAGCAAACAGACAAACAAGCAGACGAACAAACAACAAACAGATAGACAAGCAAACAAACAAAAGAACAAACAAAAACAAAAGACAAGCAAACAGACGACGGAAGTCAATCAAAGACCAAGCTAAACAGGTGAGTCTTGAGCTCACTCTTAAAAACATTAACGTTCTCTGCAGCCCTGAGGTCCTCCGGCAGGCCGTTCCATAGACGAGGGCCATAGTACTGAAAAGACGCCTCTCCGTGAGTGTGTGTCCTGACTTTGGGAATGACCAGGAGCTGCCGGAGGAGCGCAGGGCCCGTGGAGGTTCGTAAGGGGAAAGCAGTTCTGAAAGATAAGAAGGCCCAAGACCATTAAGACATTTAAAAAACAGTAAAAGAACTTTAAAATATATCCTGAAACTCACAGGGAGCCAATGCAGAGATTTTAAGACTGGTGTAATGTGGTCCCACCCTCTGGTCCTAGTCAGGACACGTGCTGCTGAGTTTTGTAATAATTGCAAACCTGAAATACTCTTTTTGGGAAGACCAGAGAGCAGGGCATTACAGTAGTCTATACGGCTGGTGACAAAAGCATGCATCAGTGTCTCCGTATTGGCCTGAGAGAGAATAGGGCGAACTCTGGCATGTGCATTATGTGTGGAGCTGAACCACAGTATTGTTTGTGTTAGTGTTATCAGCCTGTGAGAATGCTGATATTGTTTGTTCTCAGAGACTTAACAGGGCCGGACCTGGTTAGACTTAGATGGGAGACCGCTGGGAATACCCGGTGCCACAGTGGGGCATCTGTGGCTTTCGTGCTGCTGTGTCCTTACGCAAGGCTTCTCACACACATTGCCTTTTGTGATGTGATGTGTCTGTGAGGGGTTGGTGTAGGTCAGAGGGGGTTTGTCAGTCTCTCGAACAGTCTGGTGTGGAGACAATGAATAATACACTAAAAGGTGCATGAATGAGCTGTAGGAGTTGGTCAGATGTGAGTCCAGTGATTACTCACAAAGGGACACAATGATACTGCCGGGACCATCCCACTGCAGAGTGACTACACAACTTCTACACTTCACATAAAGCTCTTCATTCAGTTATTTAACTCCTGAAAAAAACATTTATCAACAAAACAATTATCCAATCAAAAAGCAGAATTAGCTCCACACTTTGGGCTGCTATTAACCCCATTAACCCCAGAAATGCATAATTACATGACACCCTTGTAATGCACACACCACATTCTTACTAAAAAACGTGTCTTGCCTAAGGATACCACAATAGCATCCAGGTTCAGCTATGATTGCGTTGGTGTTTTAAACCAGTATGATCAACTGTTACCTTCAATATTCTAATATATGGGTTTACAGTTATCTAGGTTTGTGGAAGGCTCTGCTACAGCACAATGGCACTAACTACTTCAAACGTCCCTAAAGTCATCTCCTTTGCACCAGTCCAGGCCTGAATTCTATGGCCATGACCTCTGCTTATTGCTGCAGTTTGTCCTGTCAGCTCCCTCCTCTTATTATTTATAAAGTTCCTATTGTTCTGGCTGTAAATGTGGGTGTTTTTGTTCGCCCACAAAAATTCACTATCTGCACTATCAGGCTCCGAGTCGCTCTGTGTATGATTTATAGGTCAGTCTAGGCCAGATGCAAAACCAAAAGTGTAATAATCACAGGCACTTTGAGAAGGTATGCCCTACCCTAACATTCAAATATCATTGGGAGAACTTTATAAAACAAAGTGTGGTGGAATCGCGGTTAGTACACTCACCCCATCACAAGAAGGCGTTTAATTCCCAGAGCATGTGGGGCTTGATGTGTGGAGTTTGCATGTTCTAACTGTGTGTGTGATTTTCCTCTGTGAGCACGATCACTTCTAAAATACAGACATGAATCTTAAAGCTATAGCTATTCATCAGGATAGTAGTTGTGCTTTTCAATGCTCATGTTTGGGTCAGTTTAATCATTTTCCTCCGATAGGAGGAGGAGATGGAGAGGCTGATGTTGGATCTGGGTGCATTTGATCATTTATAGGCCATATAAGGCTGCATAGAGCTTAACAGCACTAGGTATTTTTTTTGGAAAGACATCTTTAATAGTTACTTTATTTGTAATAAGCACAATTATTTTTGGGCACAAGTAACAGGGAACTGATAATCAGAATATTTGTGAGTTCACAAACTTACAAGAATTCATCTGGCCCAGCTCCTGTTGATTGCCCAGATAATCAAACCAGTCACAGGGCAGTGTTGTGGTTTGGACAGAGCCAAAAGTGAAGCTTCTAAACTCACTAAATGGCGAAACAGATGAATGGACCAAGATTCTTGTGCGTTTCTCTCTACTTGATTTAACAAAGCTTTCACTTCTCTGCTTGTTCTTGCTTGTGACATTTCAGCCCATCAGCTCAGAGTATTCAGGAGTGATGTTCCACCTTTCCTTCCCCACAGATTGATGTGTAGAGCTCAGTTCAGAGTGTTACAGTCTGTGTGAGCCAGCCTATGGGGGACCTAGAACTAATAAGAACTCTTTTGAGAGATCTTGCCCAACATTGTTATCAGGAAAGTCAGTCTTTGATTGAAACTTTTTTCTTCATATCTATAGACACTGGTACCACTGATAAAATACTGGACATTTCTACTTTCACTATTGTGTCTTAAATGACAAGTGTGCCATGGTGGGCACAGCAAGCGAAGTTCTGCTAGAGCTATTTCCAGTCTGAAATATGAAAGTAAAAATGCTTTGTCCAAAGCTTGGAGCTGTTGAATAGTCCTGAGGTGTGAATGTGTCATTCAGGAGGGAGGGGTCAGTACACCCTGAGCCCTGACCTCACAGGGCAGATAATCATACAGCACAAACCCAGCTCTCCACTGCGCCCCTTTCATCCTAACATTCTGTAAGCTCGAAATAAAAAGGCACGTCTTTGTTCCAGATGAAGGCCACTTATGCCGGAGTGGTGCATGCTGGGAGAGAGTGGGAAAGAGGCTGCAGAGGGTGGGCTGTGGGCTCCCTGGTCAGGGTGAGTGACTGGGAGGACAGTCTGTGCTTTGTGAGCTCTGCGGTCAGCAGGCCACAGCCTGGGCTTTGGACCAGCGCAGCAGTGGGCTTGTAATGGCATAAAGACTGAGTCTGGAGGAGGCATCCATCATTCAGATGACCTGGACAAGTTGTGAAGAGGGGGACTAGGAGAAAGACTACTGCAAGGGACAGATGGAAGAAGGACAGTAACAATGTATGGGTATTCTACATTATAATTAGAGGTGAGTAGATTAACAAAAAAAAAAAATAAAGAAACCTGTTACTTCAAAATAACATAACTAAAAGTACAAAGTAGTGGACCAATGAATGACTCAAGTAAAACAGTGTTTGGGGAAACTACAACAGTGCTGAATAATAGCATGGATGTGAGGGAATACAATTGGAAAGATAGAAATTGGTGATTGGAAGGAGAGTCTATCATGTATTCCACACAATGACAAAGGCATGCTATGTTATTTAAAAAAAAAAAAAAAAAAAAAAAAAAAGTTTGACACAAACCGTGGGCAACTGGGGTTTCATTTACAACTGTAATAATTCTCAGAATGGGGTATATTTTATTAATTGCTGCATTAGACCCAGACTTCAACCAGTGCCTCTGAGGAAACCTGTCATGGACCCTTCTCCAGATCCTGAGCTAGTTTTGGTCAGAACTACCTTAGCTGGAGGATTTGACCTGTTGTGTATGTTTTGGGTTGATGTGGACAACCAGAGTGGGAAAACCACCCACATACAGAGAGTACATGCAACCTTACATGCAACAGAGAAGCTCGGGCAACTTGGGAATCAAACCTGGAACCTTGGTGTTATGAAGCTTGAGTGCTAGCCACTCAATCATCATACTGTGTCAGGTATTGTTTTTGCACTTGGAGGAATTTGTACAGTGATCACAATCTCTCAGGGAAGGACGACTTCATACAGGCTTAAAGAATGAATGAGGCAAACACAGCTTTAGAGGTGTTGGTGGTGTTGGTATTAGATCATTATTGCAATACTTTCTCTTGGTACTGGATCAAAACAGAAACCTGAGGTATCACCCATGTCCCCACAAAGTTACATTTACAGTGCCAAAATAAATCCTTTCTCACATTTCTTCTGCTGCACCATCATACATGGCCTTGGCCTTGTATGACAAAGACAGACTTTTTATTCACAGGACGACGGGGCGCAGTGGAGAGCCGGGTGCATGCAATCTGATTAAAGCAGTGTGACCCCTCCCTCCTGAATGCACCAGGGCATCATGTTCACACCTCAGGTCTATCTCTGGACTGTGCTCCAGGCTCTGAATAGTCCAGGCCACACACAGAGAGGCTCTGCTCTGTGGCCTCCAGCTAGCACACAGATGCTCTGATGACTATTGACTGACGTAAGTCAATGTTATCAATGTCATTTTAAAGTTAGAAAGGAAATAGAAAGCAACAGCACAGTTACAGCTGAGATTATCTGCTTATTATGCTTTACAGACAGAGCAGACCTTGAGTTTGATTTATGATTGTTTAAAATTACATGTGTTTAAATGTGCTGACTGGTCATGAATTGTCCGTGCTTGTGTATTCAGTATATATATTCAACTTTGATCTGAGATGTCATTACAGAATTCATATAAACCATTTATTTTAAATTGCCTTGAAGTGATAAAGACTCTGACTGGTTAAATCCAGCTGTCACTCACCCAGAGAGGCTGACTGACCAATAGGAAAAGTGGGTGTGGAAAATGCTTTGGGCATTTGAGGAGACAGCTGCATTAAACAGAACTTTTGTCAACTACAGTGAAACAATTTTACCAAAATAAAATGTACTCTAAATGTTGGTCACAAGCAAATAAAACCGCAATAAAACTGTTGGAATCTGTCTACAAACCACAGTGTACAAGTGGACAAAGGGAGTGTGAAATACCCATTGTTCGGTTGCAGCCAAATGAAGCTCACTGAGGCTTGCAGTTACAGCAATCTACAGAATCAGAACATGATCAAAAAGACAGGGCTCTGCAGCTATAGAGAGTGGTGCCATGCTTTTTCAGTAGAAAGTGAATTGCAACCAGAGCTCGTAGGAACCACTTCGCATCCATTCTCATTTCCTGTTTGGAATGTAGCGGAAAACATGTTACATGCTATGTCCATTTATGCCCATTTAAACAAATCCTCCATAGAAACTGCCACAATGTCATCACTGCAAAATACTCATAAGCTTTGGAAACATGATTCAATTTGCGTGAAAAGTCCCTCAGTCGTCCAGGTAGAATCCATGATAAAAGGAGAACACCGAGCCACAAACAAAGCAATGTGGTCTACTCCATTCAGTGTAGTGAAGACTGCAGTGAGCGCTACATTGGGGAAACCAAACAGCCACTTCACAAGAGGATGTACCAACACAGGCGGGCGTGCCAGAGTGGACCGTCATCTGCCGTTCATCTTCACCTAGAAGCCACGGGCCATTCTTTTGAGGACAGTGAGGTTCAGATCTTAGCCAGGGAAAAGAACTGGTTTGAGAGGGGGGTTAAAGAGGCTATTTTTGTCAAAAAAGAGAATCCGTCATTAAACAGAAATGGGGGAGTTAGACATAACTTGTCTCCCATCTATAATTCCATTCTTAAACCACGTCAAAACAGACAAACATTAGGGCAGACGAGCTAGGGCAGAGGGGTGGAGAGGGTCATTAGACGTTGAATAGGGGGTCGTAACTAGTCGCCAGAGTAATTTGGAAAACAAAGAGACAGATTAGGGGGGTTCGTTCTCAGAGCCTTTTCAGTGTAGGACGCGCCTCCCGGCAGCTAGATATAAGCAGTGTCTAACCAGTACAATAACCAGAGCTGACGAAGCCTCTCGGATGAGCGGCGAAACGTTTTGAACCAAACAAACTTTGTCCAGTTGACAAATTGAACTTCTCCTTTTATTATGATTCAATTTGCAAATGTGTGACTGCTATTCAAGATTATGAACCAAATGTGCACCTGCTCCTTTCAAAAAGGTTTGTCACTATAACTCCTGAACAGAGTAAAAGTCCACATGCAGTGACCAGTGTAGGGAAATGATTTCTCTGCATTTGACCCATCTTTCAGGTGCCCGGGGGACCCAAGGGTCTTGCCCAAGGACCAACCCGTGTGAAAGTTAAGTGACTTACCAGTTGAGCTAAACAGCCGGTACCTAAAGACAAACTCCAGGCCAATCAGGATTCTCTTACAAAACCAGAACAGAATGGAACAATTTACGAACACATTTAAAGCTACATAAAGACTTCACAAAGTTTGGTGTGGATTTAAGCTATCTTAGATGAGATTGGGCATTCTCAAATGCTCCTCTTTTGAAATTACGGGACTACTGCATACCATCCCACATGCACCTGTCCACAGTCTCTTTAGCACGACCCTTACAATTCACACTTAAAGACCATATAAAGCCAGTGCACTGCTAAACATCTCACCACCCAATTAACCAGAGCCTGTGCTGGGGCCCACAGGGACGGGCACAGATATCAGTATGCATAAGCAGTTCATCATAGTGACACAGAGAGGCCGGGCTGTCCCGCGCCTACTGAATGACCACCATGTGCTAATGCTCACAAGTGCGACCCCCACTGTCCAGCCATGATCACGCTTTAATATTGATCCAACATAAACGGACACATCAAGAGGCTAGTTATGAAACAACCAATTATCTTTTGATATGAGCCATGATTCATTGAGCGAGCCTGGGAGATTGTGTGGTGAGATGGCCTTGGACAACACTAGGCAGACAAAAGTGGAGCTTATAATTGTGTTGGGATTTCCACATGTAATCCAAATGTTATTCAAATGATTTTTTTTACTGTTTTGTGGAGAAGTAGTTGACAGTAATATTAAAGGGTCTATATTGCACTTTGTTTGATCTGTTCGTCATCATAAACCGACTTGGAGTTGTGTTTTGTTTCATTCACACATTTAACACACAAACCTTGCAGATTTAGGCTGACTACATCTGTAGAGGGGTGACTACACTCACAGTAAGAATGCATGTTACGTTTGTGTGTAGAATCCCTCAGTCATCCAGGTAGAATCCATGGCAAAAGGAGAAATTCAATTTGTCAACTGGACAAAAATGTATTTGGTCGAATACGTTTCACAGCTCATCCAAACTGCTTCTTCAGTTCTGTCAGAGTGCTGGTGAACACTGCCTATATCTGCCTGAAGGGGGCGCTAACTACAATGAAATTACTCTAAAACTACCACACCTATTTGTTAGTTAGGTAGGCTTATTAGATATGCAGTGGGAGTGGAGTGTGTGGTCTTGTTAGCATAGCCACTCACACCCATTATGGCCCTGAATGGCTATAGCATTTACAAGGTAGCTGATGGGTGCTGGCAACCCAACATAAACTGTAGACAAGGAAAGGAAGACAAGACAGATTAAGTTTTTCACTTGCAAGCGGAGAACAGTCAGAGAGAAAGCCCAGATGACAAATGCTCTGGCAACAGTCTGCTCTGAGCGTTCTGGTCCTCTGTGCCCTCCGCTGCGTATTTATTCAGTTTTTCACAACCCTAGTTACACCTGCGGTCCTGCCCACAAAGGGGTGGGGGAAAACGTGGCAGGACAGCCGACAAAACATAATCATTAAAACAAAAACACTTGTAAGATAATTCCAGATATGACATCTCTCACAGGGACAATGTCACTGTGACTTAGATATTGGAGGATCCAAGCCGTCTGCTCACGTCTCCCCTCAGATATCTGACATTTCTGCAACTCAAAACATATGATCACAAGTCACGCACACATTTGAAACTTCATTTCTAAAGATTAAAGAATCACAAAAGTTAATAATATATATAATTATTCCATCAGTAGCACAGTGATCTAAATATGTTCTGAATTCATTTATATTATATGTGTTAGATGTGAGAAGTAAATACCACCTCTGTGGCTGTGTCCAACAGATATATTGTAGAGATAATAAGAACTTAGAGATAATGTCTGCATCAAATTAAAAAGCATTCTATCGTCTGATAATTGGCATGTGCACTGTTAGCATACTAGTTATTTTTAGCTTTATGTTAAAGCAAGACAGTCACAATCAGGTACAGCACCTTTATATGTCCAGTGGTGCAGCTTGGTTTGAGTTTAAATCCGAAATTATTAGAAACATTATACCACAGCTCACCAGTCTCAAGTTGATAAGATTAAAATTGTGTTTTGTACTAGATGAACTTCCCCATCTCATATAATGACACTGGTGTGAAACACAATACTTAACACTGAGTCAGATTTGACGCAGCTGCTGGCATGGCTGCAGAGCAGTATTGTAATTTATACCTAAACTTGGTCTAATTGAGTAAAAGTCAAATCTCAGGTCAGAATGAAAAGATATTAAATTTAGACCTGCTGGAACTCAAAGTAAATGAAGCCATTACAAAGATCCTTTTTGCTTCAGTGAAATGAACCCTCACTCCACTCATGAATAAAGCATTAGGAGCAGTGCATAACCTGTGCCACTCACAGCCTTAATCAGAGTAGAATTACCTGAATGTGCTTTTTTCTTTGCCTTTATTACAGACCAATGAAAGAAAAACATACTCCAATGAATCCTAATCCCCTTTGTGATGTAGGAAACTGCTCCCTCTCAAATCCAGCTCACTCACTTACACAGAGTAACAATGTACATTTATCAAGTAGAGTCAACAATCTTAACATGGTCTACAGCAGATGATCCCAACAAGGCAAAATAAATAAAAAACAGCAACTGAATAAGAACTAAGCTATAGGTATAGGTCGAAACCATAACAAGACTGGCACACCAGGGCATATATTGGGCTTAAAGGATTACAAAAGGGTTTTGGTTTAAAAAACACATACAGTGGTACCTCACCTTACAAAATTAATTCGTTCCAGAAGTGGTTTCGTAACATGAATTTTTCGTAAGTTGAGTAGCTATTTCAATGGAAAAAGCCTGATTCGTTCCAAGGCCCCGATCCAAGTTTTTTTTTTATACTGTAACTTTTTTTTATAGTGTAACATTGTGTTCTGCGTAGAGACTGTAAACCCAGGACTAAACGTGGACTATACCAGGTCTAGACCAAGGTCTAAACCTGGACTAAACCAGGACTAGACCAGATGGATAAAATCGCCGCGCGCGGGTCTATTTCCTGGTTTCGTTTCGAGTCACGGCTGAGGCGAGCAGCGAGGGGGACCGCACGCAGTCTGAGCGCATGAACGAGACCCGTGCTCAAACCGTGCCTCCTCTAGACCTGGTCTAGACCACCGCGGCACTTGCATGCGTTCGTTCATGCGCTCAGACTGCGTGCGGTCCCCCTCGCTGCTCGCCTCAGCCGTGACTCGAAACGAAACCAGGAAATAGACCTGCACGTGGCGCTTTAATCCATCTGGTCTAGTCCTGGTTTAGTCCAGGTTTAGTCCTGGTTTAGTCCAGGTTTAGTCCTGGTCCAGTCCTGGTTTAGTCCAGGTCTAGACCTGCTGGCAGCCCCGCGCCGGGTCATGCTGCGCTATCACACGTGTCCGCGCAGTTTTCTCCCCCTCCCCCTTCCCCCCACACTTCACTATTAATAATTTTGTTGAAAATCTATGAAAGTTTGAGTGTTTAAACGAGAGACAAATGTGAGAAAAGTTTAAATTCAGTCTGAGAAAAGCGTATAATGTGTGTGGCTGAGCGCGCATTATTTGAATTTTTGAGATTTCGCGTTTCATAACTTGAATTTTCTTTCGTATCTAGAGACCAAAATTTAACATGAAGGCGTTTTGTAACTTGAAATTTTCATTTGTTGGGTCTTTCGTAAGGTGAGGTACCACTGTATTATGCCTTTTTGAGCTTTTAACAATGGAGTATTGTGTGGAATCGGCTTTTAAGGCCTTCTACCATGTTATAACATTGATCCCTCATCAAAAACATGAAGAGGTTTTAGATGCCGTTCATGCATGTTTGAGTAATCTCTCTTTACAATTAGCAGAACTTTAGAGCTCAGCCTACAAGCCTACAATGCTCCTACATGGATATGATACAAAACAATTACACTGCAGCTTCTTCATGTGCAGAACTTTCAATGGAATTGAAAGTAACCAAATTAATAGTACTTTTAAAAATATTGTGGCCCCTGTCTCTGTAACTGCTGCAGTGAGCCTCATCACTTTGGTCTTAAAATGTTTATATTAACCCACTTTACATGACCCTGGTGTTTTTATCTTGCTATTTTGTTTGTTAAAGTCGCTAGCATCTTGAGCTTCATTAGACTTGTAACTTGGTCTGATTTGGTCTCCATGAAGATAGAAAGGTTTAAAATTGTACTGTGAAACATTCCAAACAAGGCATCTCCAGTGAGAAAAGCATTTGACAGAAAGGTTACAGAATGCACTTTTAAATGAGGGGTGACTGTCCTTGTGGCAGGTGTAGGTTCACTCAGCTCCCAGTCAGTGTGATCAGAAAGAGTGAAAGGAGGACTTTTTTATGAACATAGTGTGGTTGATCTCACACAGGTCACAGGGCACGTATGTGAAGAGTCCTGTTTGAGTGTGAAGTCTGATGAGATGGTAATAGGCCCATTAAGATCAGCCAGGGAAGGGGACCTGCTGTAAGGTCTGCAGATATTCTGCTGAGGAAAAAGCAAGAATATAGAGACAAGAGAGCCACCAAAGGAGTGGATAGAGAAGAAGTAAGTATCTGTATGAACTATTCCAATCAGGCTTTCGACCCCTCCACAGCACAGAAGCTCATCCTCCTTGATCTTACCGCAGCCTTCGACACTATCTCCCACAGCACCCTCCTCCATAGACTATCTTCAAGCGGCATTACTGACACCCCCCTCACCTGGTTTACCTCATACCTCACCGACCGCACACAGTATATTCATCTCAAATCACACACATCCAACACTTTTCCTGTCTGCGCGCGGGGTGCCCCAGGGCTCTGTCCTGGGGCCCCTCCTCTTTATCATCTACATACTCCCTCTTGGCCATATCTTCCGTAAGTACAACATTCATTTTCATTGCTACGCGGATGACACCCAGCTCTACCTTTCCTCCAAACCCTCCTCATCACTCCCACCATTCTCCCTTACTCTCTGCCTACAGGAAATCAACTCTTGTTTCTCCTCCAACTTCCTAATGCTCAATAGTTCCAAAACAGAAGTCCTCCTAGTAGGCACTCCATCCACACTCTCCAAATCTAACAGCTTCTCCATTAACATTAACAACTCAACTGTCCATCCCTCTTCTCAGGTCAAGAGTCTGGGTGTCATCCTCGACAGCACACTTTCATTTCATTCACACATCAATAATGTCACCCGGTCTGCATACTTCCACTTACGCAACATCTCTCGTCTCCGCCCCTCCCTCACTCCTCACACCACTGCCGTCCTAGTCCACAGCCTTGTCACCTCCCGCATCGACTACTGTAACTCTCTTCCTTTTGGTCTCCCCAACAAATCCCTTCAGAAACTGCAGCTCCTACAGAACTCTGCAGGACCCCCACTATCCATCACATCACCCCCGTACTACAAGAACTCCACTGGCTCCCCATAAAACAGCAAATTCACTTCAAAATACTCATTACCACATTCAAAGCATTACACAACCTAGCCCCACCATACATATCTGACCTCGTCCACATCACTACTCCATCCCGCACCCTCCGCTCTTCCTCCTCTCTTCAGCTCTCTGTCCCCTCTGCCCGTCTCGTGACCATGGGGAGCAGAGCCTTCAGCCGCTCTGCTCCTCAGCTCTGGAACTCTCTCCCTCCTGACCTCCGTAACATAGACTCTCTCCCACTCTTTAAATCCAGACTCAAAACCTGTTCAGACTGTCCTACCTCTCATAGCCAATCACTCCACTCTGATTTTGTTTTTATCTTGTTTTATATGTTTTATTGTATTGTTTGTTTGTGCTTTTTATCCATTTTAACCTTGTGCAGTGTCCTTGGGTGTTCTGAAAGGCACTTTTAAATAAAATGCATTATTATTATTATTATTATGCAGACATCATCAGGTACACTTACTTGCCTCGTTGTTAGCCTCATTGTCCCATTATTCGCGTATCCATGGTCTTTCGGCAGTAAAGTATCCAATCGCATTCTGTAAGCTTCAGAGAAATGGGTCCCATGTCCCAAGGAGAGACTCCTTCCTTCTTATGTAGCATTTATAGTCAGTACTCGAGTTGAGGGGGGATGGGGGGGGGGCTTCTAAAACGGGCATCCCTTCTTCCATCCCTTATGGCATTTTATCAATCAGGCATGAAAATCCCTAAACTTTTGGCGAATTTTGCCGTTTTTAAGTCAAAATGGCCAGTTCCAAGAGCCAGTCATAGGCCGAACTGCGCTCCAGCTTCCAATCATGTTGCAGCATAATTACGCACCGATACGCGCTCCCGCCAATCATGACGCTGTTGTGTTTGCGCCTGTTCGCCGATCAGCTGTGAGCCAGCCGCGTGATATTTACGCGGCATTTCCAAGAGAATAAGAATCCTTAACTTGCTACATTAATGCTACGTAAGAAGGAACTCTCGCCTCGGGACACGGGATACGTTCGGGATTATGTCCTTTTCTCCGGAGCTCCGGATTATTAAAGACAACACGACAAACTGTTAGAATGGATCTGACCGCATTCTTATGGGTGAGTCATATTATCAGATTATTTCTGCATCTATTTCGGCACTAAACCAGGACTAAACCAAGACTAAACCAGGTCTAAACCAGGACTAAACCAAGACTAAACCAGATCTAAACCAGGACTAAACCAAGACTAAACCAGGTGTAAACCAGGACTAAACCAAGACTAAACCAGGTCTAAACCAGGACTAAACCAGGTCCAAACCAGGACTAAGCCAAGACTAAACCAGATCTAAAACGGGTCTAAACCAGGACTAAACCAGGACTAAACCAGGACTAAACCGGGACTAAACCAAAACTAAACCAGGTCCAAACCAAGACTAAGCCAGGATTAAACAGGTCTTAAACAGGTCTAAACCAGGTCTAAACCAGGTCTAAACCAGGACTAAACCAGGACTAAGCCAGGACTAAACCGGGACTAAACCAGGACTAAACCAAGACTAAACCAGGACTAAACCAGGACTAAGGTGTGTGTGGGTGTGTGTGTGTACGTGTGTGATAACATATATCCTGTGTATTATTGAATTATTGAATGATTATATGGACTTTTTGTTATAAAAGCATTTCAATTTTAACAAAGTACCTTCTAATTCTGCCCTGCCCTGAAACACCACAGTGATGTCAGTGATGGGGGAGGGCTTAGCTTAATGCCTCCCCCCCGTTGGTGAAAAATTTCACCATCCCCCCTGGTTTCATTTTACAACTCGACTACTGTTTATAGTCAAAGTTACAGATGCAAATGCATCCCACGAAATGCAGCTACATATTCACGAGCTGCTCACAGCTGATAGGCGGAAAAAGAAAACAAAAGAGCGCTAATGTCACGTGATTGGTCCGCAGAGGTAGGATGGTAATTTAGACATGCCTCGATTCTTTCTGAAAAACAAGCCAATTTCGCAGACAAAATGTATGCTTTTTAAGCAGCCAATGCTGTTATCTGAAACATGGAGTGGCTTCTTCATGATCTCAACTAGCACATTCTGCAAAAAAACAAAAATCACAAATTTTGAAAAAAAATACTGAAAAAAATACCTTTCCAGGTGCTCAGTCACATATTTCAATGTTCAGCAATATTGTATTGCACCTTTGCATTTATTCAATCAATCAAAAAAAAAAAAAAAAAAAAAAAAAAAATTAAATCAATCAGTACCTAAAACATACCTTCATACTATGAGCTGGATCATCTCTCCATAGATCTGATCAGTAAAAGTTCTGTAGCTTTAAGTTTACATGTGATTTCACATACCTGTAGATGGAGAACTTTTTTGCAAAAGTAGGGTCTTCATTTGAAAATTCTTGTGTTTGAAAGGTCATTGTGGGGGGTCACAAGGGGGTTTGTTTGTTTGCACGTCATATTAAAATTATTTTGGACATTTTTGGATGCGTGTATTTGATTTTATTTGCTATCCACAGAAGATTACATGTGCATCTGCCTGCATCGTCAACAGCCGAGAATCACAGCTGCTCTTTTGAACTGGAAATCCTTTTTTTTTTTTTCAAGTATTATGTAGCTTTAGGTCAGTATTGTGGTTTTAAATTAAATGTATATTATATCCACTTTAACTCTTCTAAATGCATTCGAACTAATTACCCTGTCCACTTCTGCTGTCTTAAACTCAGACCTGCTCATCTGACTTGTTCTCGGTGTACAGGAAAGTTTGCGTTGACGCCCATGACATTCTGTGCAATTAGCGGTTAGCATCCTGTCATCTGTTATTAGCTGTAGATGTACTGTTACCCTCCTGCAGCACTGGCCCTGGGATGAGAGAGGAGGAGAAGAGTAGGAGGAGGAGGAGAGGAGTAGAAAGAGGAGGAGGAGATGTTGAAATGTCAGTGTGTGCGTCATGTCGTCTCCTGTCTCCTCTCTGGATCTCCATCTGCACAAATGGAACACACATGATCGCAACTCAACGTTCAGACACAGGAATGACATGTAACTTCTATAAGTTGTGTTTAGTCCATGTGAATGTTTGTAGAGTGTATGAAATGTACAGATCAGGCCAAAACAAAGCTTTTCATAGTACATTTCTACACCCTTCTTTATCCATCCTGCTTTCTAGGACTGGTCCCACACCTGCATGATTCCATGGAAATAGAAATTTAAAACCATTCTTCAGAAAATATTCCATTGAGATACATACGTTTAATGCAAGGAAGATTATAGCCAAAGGAACAGCAAGCGTTTCCATGGAGATGAGCTGTTTTTTTTTTTTTTTTTTTTTCTTCAGTACAATTTTCAGTACAATCACAATTAATTTAATTACATACTATACACTTACACGTATCGCTATGCATATTGAAAAGAACAGTATGTAACCTGCAATCTTACTGGTTTAAAAAATCTACTATATTTACAGCTGAACCTGGATTGCCAGAGCCTTAACCTGCAGACAGTTTGATCATTCTCAGTATATGGACAAGCCATGCCTGCAAGTGCTCGGGTTTAGACTTAAACCAACTGGATTTCAGCCTTAAAACTGGCAACTAGGGATGCAAATTATCGTTTAATTAATTAATCTATAGTTGATTGACCTTATAGATCGACTTACGATTAACTGATAAGCGGCGTTTTTCACCTGAATTTTAGTGTTTCAATAGGGTCTTTAAGAATGTAAGCTATAGTAACATAACACTGAGTCATAAATATATCATAGTATTATTATATTGTATATTCCTCAATTAATTATTTCTTAGTAAAAAGCAGACACATGTATTGATGCTGAATAACAAAATACATTCTTTATTGAAAATAAATTGAGGACTGGCTCAGTTGTTGCACTTGCAGCATGGAAATCTTGAAATTAAAAGGAACAGAAGAAATTAAATAACAGAATGTTATTTAGTCTACATATTATGATGAAACCAGTGAATCCAGGCTATTTTTAGGACATTCTCAACATTTATTTTGAACTAAGGCATCAACAATATTTCTCTCCCTTAATCTGTGAAGAGTTACAGTACAAAATATAAATTTCACAGGGCCCCTGGACACAGCATAAAACATTACAGGGCCTCAAACCAGAACAATCAAGTAATTATAAAAGCATGTAAGTTACATGCTTTTATAATTTCAACAATATATGGTTCTGGGTCCAGCTCTACTGTGAGTTGTATGGCAACATCCAGAGAGGAAAGGGTTACATGATGTAACCAGGCCCGGATCTAGACTGCACAGATTGGGGAGGGGGGCATTTCAAAATTTTGGTGGGGCATAGTGTTTAGTTTCACGTGGAACATTTTTCTTCTAATGCAGGGGTTCTTAACCTGTTTGACGTTGAGGCCCAGTTTTCCCAGTGCAGAGCGGCCCTCGCAGCCCACCAGTGCAAAGTGCAAGTTTTTTGCGGCCCTCAAGGTGGCACTTACGGCCTAAGTTTGGGCCACAGCCCTGTGCTTAAGAAGCTGTTCTAATGTATGGCCAACAGAGCATTAACCTATCAAAGGTATGGCCAGGCTATTACTACTAACCAATTACTATGCCCAGCATTCTATATGACATCAGTAAAATTACAAATACCAAATAACAGGACCTTGGACCTTGGAGTGATGATGAAATAAAAATGAAATGATAAAAAAAAATGAATTGATCGGGGAAAACATTTGTGGATGTGACTTGTGGAGATGATTCAGACTCCACAGAATGAGACAGAATAAAAAACACAGTTTATTTTGGAAAAACAAAACTCGCGCTTTTATTGTGGAGGCGGATGTGCACGTGGTGCGTGGTACATGCGGCTTGACGCGGAGCTCCGTGATATGAAATGATAAAAAAAATGAATTGATCGGGGAAAACATTTCACTCACACACACGCATAGTCACACACGCACTCACACCGAGAACCAGAGCACACGGGCTGGACAGTGGGCTGCTTCCACCGCGCTTTCACGTGGAGCCTGCTACGTGGCCCGGAGCGGAGGAGCACCATGCAGCGCGCCACGCGCGTGTTCATGCAGACAGCGGGACGCGGAGCGGATCAAGCGGCAAAAATTGGGTGGGCAGGAAAACATTTTGCACTGCTTCTAGATCCGGCCGCTGATGTAACGTTATGGTCCTTCTCGCGAGTGGGTTCGCATCTCGTGTTCACATTCCAGAGTAGCGCCCTCTAGCGATTAGTTACAATTAATGTATTTTGTTTGGCCAACGTCTTGATCGACAATTAATTGTAAGTTGATTAATTGTTGACATCCCTACTGGCAACCCAAATGAGAAACTTTGAGAACCAAAACACGTCTCATCTACTCCCTAAACCCCCGAACCTGCAGCCAATCATGAATCCGTGCTAGTGCAGCCTCTGCAGCTCAGGAAGGGAATTCTGAAGGTTCTAAGCTTTCATGTGAAGCATTGCAAAATGGTATATGTTCTCTATTAGTGGTTCTTAACCTTTTTACTCGACAAGTATCAGCATCCATGAGCCCCAACCACAAAAAGTAGCCTTTTATATTTAATGTTTGTTTTATTTTCAGAACAAAGTCCTGGATTCAATTATTTTAAAGGCTAACAAATAGGAATTTACATTAACCATTTGAATTTGAAGGGTGCCAAGCCTTTTTAACACTATTACAGAATTTTTTTTTTTTTCCCCCATTTTATCTGGGGACCCTCTGAAATCATTCTGCGACCCCCAGGTTGAGAATCACTTCTCAATGTGCAGGTTAAGGCACTGACAGTCCAGGTTTACCTGTGATAGCATGGCCAAATTAGGACAGGTTCTAAACCAAGAAGACAAAATCCAGGTTTAAACAAGGACTGAACCAGAACCGCCCCTCCCTGAACCGCCACCTTAACGTGGTGGAGGGGTTTGAGTGCCTTAATGATCCCGGGAGCTATGTTGTCGGGGGGTTCATGCCTCTGGTAGTGTCACCCAAGGCGTCCCCCTGGGGGACGGGTCAGACTAAGAGCAGTTCAGAAGCCCTTATGATGAGTTGTACAACAAGGCCAGTTACGTCGTCCGGACTGGCATTACTGGGGCCCTATCCTGGAGTCAGTCCTGGGGTGGGTGCTCACCCCACGGGGCCCACCCGGCGAAGCCCGAAGGAGCGATGTGGGGCCGGCCCAGGATCCATAGGGGCCTGGTGCATGGAGATTTGGGTGGCAGTTGAAGGCAGGGGTCTCGACGACCGGATCTCTGGACATAGCTCTGGGGACATGGAATGTCACCTCGCTGGGGGAGGCCCCAGCTCGTGTGGAAGGTTGAGCGTTACTGACTATAGTCGGTAACGCTCAATAAAAAAATAAATAGTTAGTTCAACTCAAATTTTCAAAGCAACCGACTGCACAGAGTTTTTGAGTTGTGAGTATCAACTAAAATTTTTAAGTTTTTAAGTAATGCTGTTAAGTTGGGTCTACTAAGCTTTTAAAGTAATGCCAACTAAGCTTTTCCAGTGGGGTAAACTAAGCTTTTAAAGTTGTGCCAGCCAATCATTTTAAGTTAAAATTTCTATTTTACCAACTTATTATTTCCAGTTCATATTAGCCCATGTGAAAACTTACTATGTTGAGTTGAAATTACTACACCCACATAAAAAAACAAACAAAAAAAAAAACATTTATTTTGTACATTTTTTTTTACTTTAAAACCAAGTAGCACACAGTAATTTAATGCCCATAGGAAACAAAAACCAAGTCTTGCAGCATAAAATTAACAAAAGTAGGCGATATAAAATAGATTCCAGCATCAGCCATCTGAAATATGGGCAAACATCTGAACATCTTTTTTCTTTTTTACTTTTCAACTAGTTTAACTTTTTTTATACACAACTTAGACAACAAATCTGTACCTCTTTTACAATGGCGGTATAAAACTGAAACTTACATTTCTCTGCTGAACCATATTTCTAAACAAACATCACATGTAAATGTAAAGCTACAAAAAAAAAAAGAAAAAAAAGTTTTTTTGCTCTCATTCAGTGCAAAAACACATCCAAGTACATGTGGGAAATCAAATAAAAAATAAATAAATAAACAGGTGATCTATGAGAAGACAAACATAAAAAGGTGGTCAATGATAAGTTGAACAAAAAATATCAAATATCAACAAAATAGACGTAAGCGCAAGCTTCACCATAAACAGAAAACAATTTGACAGGAATCACTGGCTTAACAGCTTGGTCTTGAAGCTCCTGACACACTGTGAACAGTCAGTGGACATTTCCATGAAAATGTGCTGGATAGTTTCCCAGGTGTATTTGAGTTCTTTAGGAAACTCCATGTTCAGAGCATATAGCAGGCCAAAAAGATACGCAAGTGCAGTCGAGAAATCTGGAACATCTCTGAGGACAATGATTTCCTCCAACACAAGGACATTATCGATGACCGTAGCCTGTGTCTCATCATCTTCAAGGACTGTGAAGACCCCTTGAGTCCACTTGTCCACTTGTCCTCTGTATCGATTGCCTAACACAGTAACAGCAAACCAGGGAAAAACAGGTAGGTACATTACTCACCAGGAATTGCTTGCCTATATTCTCCCGCAGAGTAAGACAGAGGGGTAGAGACGTAGGTAGGTAGAGAGGGGTACGTAGGTTGGGAAAGGAACAGAGAGCGGAGGATAGGGAAAGGTAGATGGGTGGGTCGAGAGAGGAAGGTGGAGAGAGGGATGGCGGTAGAGAGAGGGAGGTATGTAGGTGGGGAGAGAGAAAGGAAGGAAGGGTATTTAGGGAAGGAGGCAAAGACAGAGACGTAGATAGGCAAGTACAGAAGTAGGTAGGTAGCTAGGTCGAGGGAGAAAGATAGAGGGAGGAAGAGAGAGGTAGGTAGAAGAATTTTACTCACCAGGCATGTCCGAAAAAACTTGTCTGCATTCTCCCGCAAAAATTTTGGACGTCCTTGCAAAGCTGTCTGTCTGTGATGAAGTTTGATATCAGATGTCTGATTTGGAGAATGTAAAGAAAAACACATGCTTTTATTTCTTTGCTTTTAGTTCTTTGATAACTGTACACGACTTTAAGTTTCCATTTTTGTGTACATTTGTACAATTGTGCATGCTGAGAGAATAAACATTTGCAGATTGTTAGTTTGTGACTGTTACTTTTGTGTCCTTAGGAACAGTCCACCGTACTTCCATAATGAAATGTGTTCTTCTCTGAATTGAGATGAGCTGATCTGTACCTCTCCGAGCTTTGTGCGACCTCCCAGTCAGTCAGACGTGCGGTTACTCCTGTTACCAATGTAGCTAGGCTCAGCATGGTTAACGCTATTTTCGGGGCTGTAGTTAGATGGGACCAAACTCTTCCATGTTTTTCCTGTTTACATATGACCAGTGACATGAAACAAAGTGCAGTGGCACAAATTGAAACGTGGCGATTTTCCATGCTTTGGAAAGTCTGCACTTTAATGACAGGCATACTAACACCTTCTGCACGCTTCGACAGCGCATTGAGATCTTCACTCCTAGACTGTGTTCCAAAGAGTGCAGGCTACTTGTTTTGTTGGTCACGTTGGACAGGAGTGAAGGTATGACCACACGTATTTTTTTTTTTCTACCGGTAGCCATGTTTTGTTTTGCTTTTCATGGCGCAGATGAGAAGAAGGAAGATTCTACGCATGCGCGCGGACATATTCATAATGTATCACAGCGCCACCTAGCCACCTGGCATGCATACCCAATCGAATTCCACACACTTTTGTGTCACCGTACGCACGCAGATTCTCTCCTGAGGTAGAATCCATGGCAAATTCAATTTGTCAAATGTACAAAGTTTATTTGTTTGAATATGTTTCGCAGCTCATCCAAGCTACTTCTTCAGTTCTGGCTAGAGTGCTAGTAAGATGAAACATATTCAAACAAATAAACTTTGTCCAGTTGACAAATTGAATTTCTCCTCTTGCCATATCTCGGGGTCTTGTTCACGGGTGAGGGGAGGATGGAGCGTGAGATTGACAGGTGGATCGGTGCAGCGTCTGCAGTGATGTGGTCGCTGTACCGGACCGTTGTGGTAAAGAGGGAGTTGAGCCAAAAGGCAAAGCTCTCAATTTATCGGTCAATCTACGGTAAATTGAGATATGGTCATGAGCTCTGGGTAATGACCGAAAGGACAAGATCGTGGATACAAGCGGCAGAAATGAGTTTCCTTCGCAGAGTGGCTGGGTGCATCCTTAGAGATAGGGTGAGGAGCTCAGTCACAGAGGAGGGGCTCGGAGTAGAGCTGCTGCTCCTCCACGTCGAGAGGAACCAGCTGAGGTGGCTCAGGCATCTGTTCCGGATGCCTCCTGGACGTTCCGGGCATGTCCCACCGGGAGGAGGCCCCGAGGAAGACCCAGGACATGCTGGAGGGACTATGTCTCCCAGCTGGCCTGGGAACGCCTCGGGGTCCCCTCGGAGGAGCTGGAGGAAGTGTCTGGGGTGAAGGAAGTCTGGGAGTCCTTGCTTAGACTGTTGCCCTCGCAACCCGGCCCCAGAAAAGCAGAAGAAAATGGATGGATGAATGGATGGATGGATGGAACAGAACAGTATTCAGCTCATATACATTACCAGTCACACACTCTCTCATTTATTGTTTTTTTTTCTTTGTTTTAGGCTTTTAGCCTACATTTTATATATACACAGAAATAATACAATAAAATATATGAAGCAAGATATATGAAATTATGTAGTGAAGAAAAAGAATTAAACAGCTCAACTATTTTTTTCTCTTACACGGTCTCCTCACAGTCTCCACCCTTTACTTTGTCGACAGTGCTGCAAACCTCTCAATGAGCTTCATGATGAAGTCCCCTGAACTGATTTTTACTTCTCAGAAATGCTAAAAGTGCAAATCACTGTGATCGAGGGTAAAGGGTGGTAAAGGGTGGATATTTAATGTTTTTAAATCTAAAACAAGTTTGGAGTAATTTTGAGTTTATTTTTGTTTACTACATTTTACATTCTCAGTCAGAATCTACAGTGCAGTGCAAATAATAAAGAACAAACATGAATGTAAAAGTGTGTCCAAAATTGTAGTGTACATTCTCTTTTTCTTCTTCTCAAGACAAAGAAAAACACCACTTTGGAGTCTGGTGGGTGATTTCACATTTTAATTATAACTTTTGTACAATAGATTTTACATTTTCACAAGCTAAGAAGTTTATGATGGCAGATAGCTGAGGGCATCTCCATAGAAGCCAGTTTATATTCATTTTCAAACAACAAGATGGAATGGAGACGCACGGCAAAGGTAGTCACCACCTTCAGAATTTTATGTCCAAACTTATGTCCTTCAGAAACAAAGCAACTGAACCATCAATAAATGTTAGCTCCCCGAACTCCAGTGTCAAAATGACATTGGACGTCTAAAAAAGATCAAGACACTGACTTCAGTTCATTAATTTTGTGAGAATTTCAGTGCCATTGTGTCTTTCAGAATCGTGTAGAATATATTTCAATTATTAATCATGCAATTTTCAGCTCTTGCATTACTTCTTTTTTACGATTTTTTCCAGCAGCCTTGAACAGTCTCTTAATAATAAAATATTAGCTCATCATGGCTACTCCTTCAATCCAAAACAAAACTTAGAAAAATAATTTTTTGCTAAAAACAATTGAGACGAAGCATAAATGGGCCTATGTTACAAAACAATACCTATAGGAGAGTACATAGAGCATTTGTCAGATGCAGTAATATTTCATAATCATGTACATACCAGAGAAATATTCATATAGAAAAACACAAGTCTACCTTGTCCATCGCATGAGGTCAAAGTCACAATGTTCTAATCACCAAGCATCATCCAATCATCTTTGAGCTTTGTCCAAAATGGGCAGATGCCGTGCTCAGATTGGCTGATGACACACAAGAGGCTACTGTACATCAATCTTGTGTGAGAAGCAGGAAGTTCACAAAGCCCTTTCTGAATGTAAGGACGGTATGGTTATGGCGATAGTGACGCCCCTTTAACACTCCACCCGTATGTTCATGTATTTAGTTAACCTGACTTTAATCTTCATCTCTGTTGTTTTTCATTAACGCCACACCTGGAGCTGTATTTCTTGTTATTCAAACATATTCAGTCAGCATAGTGTGACAAACTTAGAGTGGGACTAGCTGTGGGTGCATGTGGTGGTCTCATTTACCATCACTGAGTATTACACATTTTATGTAGTACAACACAGAGTTTTTGCAATGCACAGATACAGGGGAAAAAGTATTTCAATTTTTCAGAGAAAACAAAAACTGTTGTTGCCAGTGGGGACTGGCTATCCCGCTGCTGCACTGAACGATTTTAAAGCTGGGGCATGTGATTTTCATGTGTCTAACTGCTCTATACCTCCCATAAACCCTTTGGTCTATCAATAATATCCCCATGCATTTTTATGCACAGCTTTAGAACAGCAAAGTGAAAATGGACCACCTAAGCACAGCCAATCAGAGGGCTGCTTTCAGTACTTACCAATTAAAAAAAAAAAAAAAAATCTTCTTCATGCTTAAAGTCTGGTCAAGGGAGGTGTGTCACCAGTGCAAAGCTATGAGCAGAATTGTTCAGGAATATAGAAGCATTAGAGAAATACACCACACAGAACCCTTGTGTTTGTGAAGGACACAGTGCACCTCCTCCTCTGAGCACACATAGGCTCCCAGTTCCTAATCACAGCACCCATCCGGTGGGTGCAATGAGCCATAGCTCCAGGTGTATTTGTGATGGGAAACAGAGCTATAACATTGCTGTAAGCTCATAAACTCATAAGTTCATAAAAATACTTTCTGGAGAACTTCAAAATAACTTTTTCCAACCAGTCAGGAATATCAGAACACTCCATATGTATTTTTATTCCCTTTTTTTTTTTTCAATTGAAATATACCATTCACTGGGAACTGAGGACATGGCTTGACATTCTTGAAAGAAGTGAGATGGGGGCAAAGGACAAAATGACTGACCAAAAGTGGAGCAGGTGCTCACCTATCTTGTACCTGTGTTAGAATGTCCACACACCACACACAGATGAGTGCTTCTATCTTGTCCATGTGGCCAGCCTCCATACGCAGGCTCAGTGTGCTTCTGTGGCCAGTGTCACCACCTTTAATTGTCCAACAGCATCACAGTCCCCCGAGTTACCCAGAGGTCAGAGGAACCTCAGCCTCAGGCCTTCTGTGAGTGGACAGTTATAGTACAAACGAACTGTAGCAGAACTGATCAGCATTTACAAGTGTACAGACATGCAGTAGAGCCACTCCACTGGGACATTTAGCAGACTTTAGGTCATATAAAAACTTTGTCAGATCCATTCTTTTTGTACAAAGTGGAAAAGGTCTAGGACCTTTCTATGGGATGAGAGGGCACCAGACTGATATCACTCTGTATTAAAATATATTATCCTGGATTTGACAGGCAAATTGTTTACTGGACTCACCTCTCAAATCTGATTGGTACAGGGACTACTTTGGTAACATTTGCAAAGTCTTGATATAATCCATAGCCATGTTTTTCCAGCGTGTATTTGAGTGTACTCAAATGAACAGAAATGCATTAATTTCAAGCAAGTATAAATTCATGAAAGAAAGACTTGAGAGAATGACTTATATTACTGTTTACAGGAGATGGTTTAATCCCTCTTTTGCCCAGGAGGAGTTCAATGTACAGAAGGTTTCGATGGTGGTCATCTGGACTCACTGGACTCTGGAAACACTGGGGATTGATGTTACACCTCTGAGTCCAGTCGCAGAAAGAGGAGTTTTAGAGTGACCCATATTTAATGTTAGCTTGTAAACTAACAAATGTTGAACCAGGTCATTTATATTAGTGATCAAGAACTCTAGTGATCAAGTGATCAAGAACTCTCTGTATTACAACACAAATTTGCATTTTCTATTAAATAATATTGGCCTGTAGAAGGTTGTGATGTCACCTGAAAGGGAGCAATAGGAAGGGCAGTTAGTTACAAAGAGTAGGATCAAATTCAACTGCTTCAGGTCAGTTCTATCATTTGAAAATGGAGCCGCAAAAACCTTGTCCAGATGACCACCGTGGAAACCTTCTCTGCTTTGCCATTTGTAGTTAAAGTTGATGTCATCAGTGAATATTACATAGTTTGTAGAAGGTATGTTGTGACGTATACTCCATATGTGGTTGATAGCTTTAAATGTGGCCCTAACATGACTGTACACATTGTATAACCCCATTGTCCAAAGTTCAGTATTATAACCTAAATCACAAACTAAAGAACACATCCATAGTTTACACATATATTACAGTACATCTCTTCAACACATTGTCGCAAACTGAAATACAAAAATGAAGAAGTAAAACAACAAGAAACATATTTAAAAAAGCAAATAGACAAAATCCAGGGTAAACGAAATAGGCCAGGTTTCACAGAGCTGAAGGGAGGGGCTCCTCTGTACAGCGTGTCAGTCACAGTATGTGCATGTGTGTGAGAGCTCTGAGGCTACAAGAGTCCGGGGCAGAAGCGAGCACACAGCCACACCAGAATGGGCAGCAGAGGGCCAGCGGGGGGCTGGGGCATGACTCCAGAGCTCCGGGGGATGGCATTGGATGTGCTTGGACCATCAATCTGAGGATCCTATAAAACAAGCATGTGAGGGTGGGTTATGTTGACTCATAAGGGAAGGCTGTAAATAAAAATAAATACAATGTATGGACCCCATATTAATTGTTAAAGATCCCATGACATGGTACTTCTTGATGCTTTTATATGGCTCCTTAATGGTTCCCTAATACTGTAAATGAATCCTTCTTCAAAATCAACACCCAGTGCATGAGAAACAGAGATAAGTTGAGAAAGAGTCATAAATATCTCTCTCAAACACTTTATTCTGGGCGTTGTTGCTTGAATGCAAATGAGGAGAAAACAGATGGCCAATAGTAGAGGGTGGAGGCGTTGGACGGGGGAGAGATTTGAAGCGTTCCATTGAAAAATAAACACATTTCCACATAAAATAAAATCAAACCACTGCTGTTCAAAGGTCCAGAGGCTCAGATAAAGGACTTCCGAGCCTAGAAACACTCGGACGTGCCTCCAGGCAAATAAAAAAAACGCATTTCGCATTGCCTAGCGCATTCGCAGTCCAAATTCTCTGGGCGTGATTTACAGAGACGCTGAGTACAGACAGACGGGGGTGGAACTGCATTTGCATTTCTTTTTTTCGATCTGACGTCAATAAGGTGCCTTGTTCAAAATCGCCCGTTTGAGCTCCGATTTTTTGTAACGCAGAAAAGGATCGCAAATGCTCAGTTTAGACATTTCACAACTTTTAACCATGGGGGGGGGCTAAACAGGGTAGGGGAGCTCACATTAATGTTCAAAAACCTCAGAAAGTGAAAATTTCATGCCATGGGACCTTTAAAGAAGAGATTTGTGATCACTTATTAAAAGTAGAAAGCATATTAAGTGGTTTAAATGTAACATTTATGCCAGAAAATACACTAAAATAAAAGCTTTTTTTTCCCCCTCTATGTCCTTACTCTGAGCGGGCTTGCATCTCCATAAACCTGACTTTTTTGGCTGTACAATCTGTTTTGTTAAATCAACCATTATCTGTACTTTGTTGAAGTACAGTACTTTTACTTTCCACAACTGACCTACTGTAAAATGGTAAATGGTCACAGGTACACAGTGTTATTCTACTTACAGGGCATACACACTTTACATCTGTGGACTTCAGAGCATTTGAAATAAAAAATTACATTGCATGTGCTTCATACAAATTGTGTTTTTCGCTTAAATTTTTTTACTGCCAAAGAATTACTAGAATTACATTCATTTTTATATTTATATTTTTTAACTTTTTAACTTTTTTCCTGATGGGCTTCTGTTCAAAAGGGATTTTGGCTTTGGAAGTTACCAAAAATGATGAACCCCTTAGATGCCAGTTTTGGTCATTTCCAGCCTACAGACAGTTTGAATATTCAGTGTGGATATTCTGTGTGAATATGGACTGGAATCTCATCACCAACCTGTGGGTCAGTGGATCTTTAAAGGGACAGTGTGTAAGATTTTTACCCGCTAATTACAGAAATTGAAGATACCCATTCAAAAATACATTGTTTTCCAAGCCTTTTCACTTCCATCATGAAATCAAAGTATTCTTTTGGAATTAGATATAGTCACATAAAAGGGGGATCTTCCCCATGCAGAGGCAGCCATTTTGAATACGAGAGCCGCAGAAGGACATTTGGGCTCTGCCTTCACCTTCGGCAAGGCTCGTGGTTTTGGGTAAACAACAAGCATGTTCCGGATCACATGTCGTAATGGATCTAACACGTGTTTTGGACTAAATTGTTTTACTGGATTTTATTCGCTGGATCCTTACAGACAAATTGAGAGCAAGTTTATGGTGAAATACAGAGTTTGACCTGTGCAAAGCATTCTAAGGTAAGCTAACCTCGTTTTGTGCTTTTCCGTATAAAAGCCCCATGTGCTCGGGGAGTGTTTGTTGTGCAGGGAAATTAATTGCATAGTCAAAAAGAGGAGACTGTAAGGTTTCATTTGATGTGTAGAGTGTCATGGTACATGATCAGGAATGTGTGTTTTCATGAGAAAAAAAAACACAAAAAAAACGGGACCGCGTTTTATTTATACAGTAGCGGCGCGCGGCTCATGCCCGGGTGACCCTCGAGGTTTGCCGTAGCTAAAACAGAAAGTGCAATAGCACCATCCACCTATGCGCCACAAATCCTACACACTGGGGCTTTAAGCAGAGAGTGAGATCTGAACTGCCAACCTACAGATTGGATGACGAACTCTACTGAGCTACTGAGCAGGGAGAGAAAAATGCAAACTCCATTATATGCCATCAGGAGCACAAGAGGGCTGATCTGGTCACACAGTTTTGACACGTTTGGGATTGGAGGAATAATTTTTGATAAACACATGACTGTTATCAGAAAGTTATTTTTTTTAATGGTGTTTCTAAATTTCTGCTGAATGCAAACTGCTGAAACGACTGTGAATGTTCTCTTAGACCTGGTAGATTCATCTTGTCTAAAGAAAAGGTTACCCCTCCCTTATATCATCACCGACTGGCTAAAGAAACACCACAAATTGAAACTGGACAAATTCTCTCAGATTCCTTCTATGTGGGACTTTTTTCATTGAATAGTGATTCATTGTGAGATCACCTTTTTCTTTGAACTATTCAAACTCGATGTCCTTGCGTCTCTATGGGTCTATGGCTCTATGTGTCTCTATTCATTCTTCTCTCATGTATCTTCATCTTACTCAACATGTCCAAAATATGTTCTGTGATCAGATATTATAAGAACTTCTTTACAAATCCATCCCTTATTTCATTTGACCTCTGGTGCACTTTGGCTCCTGCTCTCCTGTCTTTATGGACTAGTTTTGCTTGGAATGTTCTAACCTGGATCACACCAGACTGATGTGTGTGGTCCTCTGAAGTTAACTCTACACGTTTCACATGTATCAATCTGGAACAGCTCCTTCTCAAACTGACAGGGAGAATGTCATGCCGATTATTTGAATCTGATTGAATTTTAGTTACAGACAACTGAGAGAATAGCACAGGCATCACCGCTGTCCACAGACGCACAAAGCTCTTCCTTCTGCACAAAAATAGTTTGTATTTTCACTGAAACAGGCTGGAGTACGTCGGCGTTGCCATGTTTGTTTTGGTGTGTTCACATTTAACTTCTGCAAAAACCTTAATGCTGCAACGTGATCGGTCCGGCAACCAGTGGGCAGGGCCCCAGCAGGAGCCTGTCAATATGGAGTCTCATGAGTTTGTGAACCCAAATATGGCAAGAATCCATCTTGCTTTGCGGGGTTAGGAATGTTACATAATATGGCATTAAATATATATATCTTAATGGAAACAAGCATGTGACACTACCAGGCAAAGACACAGGTCAGAGCTGTGGAGTGGTGATCCCTGTCACAGAAAATATGTTTCTGAAGGTATTTTTGAGCAATAAAAATGCCCATACTTAAATAAGTGCATGACAGATAAAATGCTATGCCATGGAACATTACAGCGAAAGGTATAACCTTCACTGGAAAAGTGACATAGTACCCCTTTAATAAGACCAAATATCAGCTTTGAGTAATCCTGGATTCCTCCAACTGTAAACTTAAAGAAAAAATAACGTTTTTTACAATTTGAGCCTTATTTCGGTAATAAAACAACATCATAGAAGCTCGATGCCTTTAGTCTACGATTTCGTGTGGTCAAAAGTGGCCTGTAATCCGAGATTTAGCCATAGTTTCAAGTAGATGAGGACGCCAGTGCGCATGGAGTGTGCTCTCAGCTCCCGGGACCCAAACATGGAACGCATAGCTGTAAACTATGGATAAATCTCGGATTACAGGCCACTTTTGATTCAAACGAAATCATAGACTAAAGACATCGAGCTTCTATGATTTGAAAAGTGCTAAAGTTTGTGTTATTTGGAGCCCGCACGGGGCATATTACATGCTCGGGGAATGCCCCGAGCTATGGCTATAATTCGCGCTAGGCTAACGGTGTTAACCTAACGCTAATCTAAAACATCTCCAGAAATGCTCCATATGACACCAAAGTGATATGGGTGAGTAAAACAACTTGTTTTATTACCGAAATAAGGCTCAAATTGTAAAAAAAAACGTTACTTTTCCTTTAAAGTGCTTGTCCTCTCTTTGCTTGTGCATCTTAAGTCTTACTAATAAAGGCTTGGGTGGTGCCCTGCAGCCGCTGTGCTTTCTCCAAATGCCAGCGTGCACAATACACAGTCTTATTAGTGCACAGTGACATTTGAGCTGAACTTTAGCAGGCCATGATAAGGCCTGCACCCTCCGCTCCTCAAAGGGACTACAGACAGAGGCCAGGCCAGCAATCAGCTCACAACATGGGGTCACATCAAAACAGTGCGCTGAGCCCAAATAATGTCTGGGCAACTGCTGTTAAAGTTGAGGAAGGTAGATAACTGAAGCTGTCAATCATTTTATATCCTTAAATGGTAGTACTTTCTTTTCTATGTGGCCTTATATCTGTGTAATCCCTCAGGGGTCCTGTAGGTTCCATAGTGCTCCGTGGGCGTATACTAGTCTATGTGCTCTTATACTTGTTCTGATACAGCTCAACATCATTCTAAAGACATTCAGGAAAGGTTCATTGATGATACCTGCTCTAGTCTAGTTTCAATATTAGTTTTAGTATTGATTATGATCAATTTTTTAATACTTTTTATACCCCTCATCTGCATTATATTCACTTTTTTTTAGATTAGTTCCAACTGGGATGGAGGAACACTAATGATAATAATGCAACTTCTGTGAACTTCTGTGAACTTCTTGTAAGCATTAAGCCATCCTATAATGTTCTTATCTCCTCAGAAACATGCCTGGAGTTGTGTTTTGTTTCATTCAGACATATTTCAGTAAAGCAAAGCTCAAAATGCTCTGTTCCACCTTGTGATGGAACATGATGGACAGAAGAAGTAGACTTAGACGAACTTTATTGATACAGAAGGGAAATTGTTTTGGGTACGGTAGCTCACTCATCAAATATAATATATAGGGCTGTCAGTTTAATGCGTTAATTAGATTAATTAATTCCACTGCACATTAACGCATTATAAAAATTAATGCAATTAATTATGAGTGGCAATTCAGTGCATTTTAAATTTGATGTGCCTGGAACAAATCGCTGCCAAGGCCTTTGAATGGCAAGTTTATTTTACAAAAAGAACGAAGACGGGAATATCAACAAAAACATGGTGATTTGTAGCTTCTGTCTAAAAGAATTTTCCGATCACCGAAGCTGCTGCAGCCTGACGGATCATTTGAACAATAAACACGTCCGGACAAGTTCCATCGTTACCGGTGATAGTGCGAGCGTGAGTGCTAGGATGACCATTCGTCCGGATTTCGTCCGGTTTTAGAGCTCATCCTGAGACATTTCTCAGCCATCAGAGAGGGCTGGATTGTGTTAAAGGCACTGGAGAAATCAAAGAACAATATCCTCACAGAGCCCTTAACACTATCCAGGTGTGAGTGAGCCCGCTGCAGAAGATAGATTACAGTGTCCTCCACACTCATGTGAGCCTGATATGGAAATTGGAGATGGTCCAGGGATGGTGCCACCAGGGGCCAGAACAAGTCTCTCAAACACTTTCATGACATTAGATGTCAGCATAACTGGTCTGAAGTCATTGAGTCCAAATGGGACAGGCTTCTTAGCACAGGCACAATGCATGAGGTCTTCCAAAGCACCGGTATCCTTTCAAGCTTCAAACTCAGTGTGAATAGAAAGTGCAGGATCCCAGTGAGCTCTGCTGCACAAGTTCTTAGAACATGGGGGTTGATTTTGTCAGGTCCTGGAGACTTGTTCTGGTGCAGTTTCTCCAGCTGCCTTCTCACCTGCCCAGGCGACAAGGAGATAGAGCTGGGTGTGGGTTTGGCGTCTGTGGGTTTGGCATCTGGGAGGTGTAGAGGTGGAGGTGCCAGTTGAGGAGAAGCGATTAAAATGTAAATTGAGTAAGTTTGACCTGTCTGGGCTATTGTCCTGCTGTTTGGGTCTGGAGAGACCAAAAATAGCTTTCATTTCCCTCCAGACCTCTCTAGTGTTATTTTGTTTTGAGTTTAGCCTCCAACTCCCTCCCATATGCCTCCCGCCCCTGCCTCAGTTGGACTTTTAGCTGTTGCTGTATCCTCCTCAACTCGTCCTTATCACCAGGGATGTAAGCTCCAATGAACAGTACAGATGTAAATAATATGGACGCATTCCCACAACCGTAAGTTCGATGTCTGGCGCACAGATACGCTCCTTCACAGTAATATGGCCAGGATTACACCACCTCTCGTTCACCAGAGCAGCAATCCCACCGCCCTTCTTCTCTGTCCGTACGCACCATCATAAAGCCTGGTACAGATGCGCTGTTGTCTGGAAAGTTTATATGAAACCAGGTCTCCGTGAAGCACATGATACTGCTGACAGCATACTCACTCTGGGTCCGAACAAGCACACACAGTTCGTCCATCTTATTTCTTTTATATATTATATAAAGTGGTAATTTTCAAGTGAACAGCTTTCAGTCAACACCTTTTACCTTTAGCTCAGTAGAAATGGGCAGTTCCAGGGCTGAACTGATCCAAATGAGTCTAGTGAAGGTGTGTGGAGTTTAAAAACTCCAGGTGTGTGGAGCACTTCCTGTATTACCACATGACATCACAAGGTGGAGTGTTTTCTGTTTGAGAGAAGAACTCAGTCTAAATCTGTAGGGTTTGTGTGTTCAACATGTGTGAATGAAACAAAACACAACTCCAGGTCTGTTTGTGTGGAGGAAACTACATTAGAACAGAGATCAGAAAGTAATAAGGGCCATTTAAACAATCATGCCGTATACCAGTTTGTTCTTTTCTATATTGTTGTCCTTTTCACAGAATCATTGTTTTACACAATGAGCTGACAGCAGTGTGGAGTGAACAGGAACAGAACGTGTACTTACACAGAAGACACCATCCACCGTCGAGTTTGACTTCAACTTCTGAGCCTGCAATCACAATGAGATCGTGTTAGGGACAAAAAATAAATAAAAATAATAAAAACACACAAAAACCTCAAAACTACATCTCTGGTGCACTGTGCATAGTGTAGTTCGAGAGCATACTGCAGTGAAGTGACAGGAGAAGTGAGGTGACAGGGAGTGAGTGATGTCATAAAAACTCCATGGTTGTTGCCTAGATCCAGTCACACTGTAGACTCCACTGTACAGTCAGGCTGAGATGAATGTGTGGAGTAGAAGAGCTTTAGCTGCAGACCTGCTGTAGTACTGTTCTGGTTCTTCTTGCATGTTCTCTGTGTCTTGGTGCACAGGTTTTCTTCTACACCCAGGTACTCATGACTCTTGGTTCAAAAGCACAGACTGTATAAATGGACTTGGCTAACTTGCTAGCCACCGCATTCCAAACGGGAAGTGTTATGGTTACAGCTCCATTGCCTTTGGGGGGGGGGGGGGGGGCTTGAATTGCGTGAGAAATGGCGTTTGAGCGCACGTCGAATTGCGTTGAATTTGTCTAAAGAGCAAACTTTAACTAGAAAGCAACTAATGAGAGTTATATAAATGAAGTTATTACCTAATGGTTCTCAGTTTGTTTTATCATCACCGTCAGTCGCTGTGTGCGCTTAACAGCTGAAACTAGTCTGCCCAACAACAGAACAATCTATTTTCTGATTGGCTGAAACTGAGATTTTTTTTCCGGGGAGCGGGGCGGGGAGGAGGGGGGAGTTTTTTTTCGCTGAAAACGCGCGGTGCCTGCATAAACTGAGCCACACAGACCGATTTTCTGGGCACAAAAAAAAAAAGCATGAGAAATGCCACGTGTGGCGTGTGAGCGTGTGAACACGTCGAATTGCGTGTGTCACACTCTCAATGCGTGAGACTTGAGAGCCCTGAATCCTGTGTTTTTTATGTCACTCTTTTGTTTGTAAATAAAGATATGAATATTAATAACAGACCAACCAGGTGCCTTCTTTCCCAGGTCAACAGGTTGCTTAGCACCAACTCCACTTCTAAACCACCTATGGGTGATATCACACTCACTCAGTCCACTTCTTTATACAGTCTATTTTCAAAGGTCATCCACTGCTCCTCACTGACATCATTACGGCACTGTGAGCAAGATGGGCCACACACAGGGAGAACATGCAAACTCCACACAGAAAGGCCATGAGTAAGATTTAGATTTTACATACAGTGCATTTACATACATTTTGCATAAACATGACCATGAGAAAGCAGTATATGTCTCTCATTTGGGTTGCCAGATTCAATGCTAAAAGTTGTTTTCAAGGTAAAATGCCTCTCTCTGATCTGAAGGTCACTCCCTAAACCCCAGCACCTGCAGCCAATCCTGACTCAGTGCAGCCTCTGCAGCTCAGGGAGTTCTGGAGGTTCTGAGTTTTGATATGAGTCATGGTCTGTCCCTATACTGAGAATGAGAGAAACCTGGACGTGTCCTCTATCTGCAGGTTAAGGCTCTGGAGACACAGGTTCAGCTGGATTGTATTATTGTATTATTTTTCATTCACACATGTTTGAGTAACCCTTTATTATTAGTCTGTTTACATCTCCATAGCTCAAAAAAGCTCTGTTCCATCTTGCTATGTCAAGCTGAAATCATCCATATGATTCTAGTGAAGGTGGTGTTTAAAAACAGTGAAGCATTTCTTGTATTAGAATATGGCATCATGAGTGTTTACAATCAATCAACTCAGCCTAAATCTGCAGGGTTTGTGTGTTAAACATGCGTGAATGAAACAAAACACAACTCCAGGTCTGTTTGTGGTGACGAAACTACATTATAGCATAGATCAGAAAATAGCATCTAAAAAAGAAATACTATAAATAAAATAAAATAAAAAAAATCTTATCTCATTGTGAGTAACTTTACATATTATTCTTGTCAGTATTTTAAATGATTTGACTCAAAAAAACTGGCAGTAGCTCAGTTGGTAGAGCATATGCCTCGTGATCCAGGGCTTGGTGGCTCGAATCCCGCTCTTGACGGTTGACCGCATGTGATCCCAGCTCCCACAGATGAGCGCTGCCGTTGTGTCCTTGGGCAAGACACTTAACCCCACCTCGCCCCCAGTGTCTGTGGACACTGGTAGCCCCCATGGCAGAAGATACATCAAGGCCTGTTGTGACGTGAGCCGTCCTCCTGTGGACCCACCACCCGCGGAAGGATTCATGGGGGCTGGTGCATTGTGTTCTGGGCAGCAGAACACTGCTTGGACTGCTGCCCCCGCGACCCAGAAAATGGAAAAGCGGAAGAAAATGAATGAATGAATGAATGACTCAAAAAAATATAAAAAGTATTGTCTAACACAAATGACCAGCTATGTTTATTTCTAATGTCAGTCTTACTTTACATATTATAAGACGTATTTTTCTTTATTTTTGCATTTACGCCACCCACTCATTCTCCAATTCCAAACTCATTTCACATCTGATAATTATGCAAATGTATAGATATAGGCACAGCACATGCTTCTATTGTTTTGGGTGTTTTCAGACAAACCGGCATCTCTGGAGGTGGTTACAAACCCACACACTTCAATTTGATTTGCTCCAAAGCACTTGTAATCAGTCTCACTGCTCTGGCCCTGTGGAAATGAGCTGATCCTGGAGCTCACTGAGGAGACATGTGCAGGTACGAGCACTGTACAAGCGCAAAACGATGGTAATCACTAACAAATATGAAAGGAGTGATCATGAAATCAAAACTGAACTTTGGATCGTTGTGCACTGAAAAAAATAAATTAAAGCAGACCTATTTTCAGAACTTTTAACCAGACTATAGAGTCAAGATTCAAGATTCTTTATTGTCATTATACAAGCATAATGAAATGTTATACTTTCTCTTCTCATTTACACTCTCAAAGTTGTATCTGGATGCACAACGTTATTCGTGCATGCTTGAGTGCCCTACCCTGCTCCTGTCTGCTCCTGCCTCTGCCCTGCTCCTGTAGTTGTGACAGTAATGGATGAGCTGCTTCTTTGTGTGTCCAGGCCAGCAGCACAGGACCAAACCTTCCAAGTGCACTCCATCATCACCTCAGATGATCTCAGAACATCTCCAGATTAACCCAAATCTTTACCAGACTGTCTCATACGCCCACACGTCCAGAGGCAAGGGCTCTGGACGTGTGGGCGTATGACATTAAAAACGGGGCATTTACTTCTTTGAGGTATTAATTGCTAACATAATACATTTACATCACCATCTTACCTTTTATTGTGTTGAAAATGCTGTATTGGCCGAAAATAACATACAGTATTAGATATGTATAGGATCCCTCAGTTGTCCAGGTAGAATCCACAGCAAAAAGAGAAATTCACTTTGTCAACTGGACAAAAGTTTATTTGGTCGAATACGACACAGCTCATCCAAGCTGCTTCTTCAGTTCAGAGTGCTCAGGCAGTTATGAGGCAGTGTCCACCAGCGTCTGACCAGCGTCTGATTCAATTTGTCCAGTTGAGAAATTGAATTTGTCCTTTTGCCATACTGTATTAGACAACAACACTTCATAGCACCATCACAACACAATCAGCGTAATGAAACTACTGCACATCACATCAGGTTTGTCAAGTTGCCGTGTACAGTTTTGCATCATGTTTTTGTGTATTTATGGAGAGTTGTTTTGTGGGAGCATGAGTGATATAAGCTTGTGGGGGCAGCACTGGACAGAATATCACAGCTAAAAGTAAGACGGTTTGAATAGGACTCTGGAGAGATCACTAGATTGCTCAAGCATGCCTGACCTCTAAAAGCTCTTCAGGCATTGCCTGGTTTACACCAGACCATATCACAAGTGATATACGTATGGTCTGGGAGCACCTACTGAATATCTCGTAGCAGATGTGTGGTTTACGATTGCCAACGGCCGTTTATTGGGCGTTACGAATGTCTATTATTTGGCGTATACGTAGCCCATAGCCAATCATGTCAGTTGTCAGTTCAAACTAAAAGCTTCCGTTTGTTCAGGAGCCCTCGCTTAGCCTAGTTGCCAGGCTGTCTTTTAGATCGGTTTAGATCGGTTACTTCAGGCATGTTTTTGATGAGGAAACAACATTACAACGTGGTAGAAAAAAACAAAAAGATTTAGCATAAACCCCCCCCCCCCCCTTTAAGCCCTGGAGGAGGGGTGTTTTTGTCTAGTCAATATTGAGCTCCAGTATTTGTCTTGTTGTTGTGGTGCACGCTGATTGTGCTGTGATAGCGCTCTGAAGGGGGAGTGACTTAGCAGCCACACAGATCTAAGACATGTTAATACATTGTTTTCAGTGAATATAGCATTTTTAAAACATTAACAGGTAACACGGTGATCTACATGTTATGTGTTAGCGGTTATATTTGGAGTGACTCAGGCCTGGACTGGTAATTGGGCATACTGGGCATTTTCCCGGTGGGCCGACAGTCCTAGGGGCCGATGCCCTTCTTTTTTTTTTTTTTTTTTACTTAGAGACCGGCCCACAATTTAGGACTAAATCAGGTCTGAACCAGGACTAAACCAGGACTAAACCAGGACTAAATCAGGATTGAACCAGGACTAAACCAGGACTAATCAGGTCTAAATCAGGACTAAATCAGGTCTGAACCAGGACTAAACCAGGACTAAATCAGGATTGAACCAGGACTAAACCAGGACTAATCAGGTCTAAATCAGGACTAAATCAGGTCTGAACCAGGACTAAACCAGGACTAAACCAGGACTAAATCAGGATTGAACCAGGACTAAACCAGGACTAATCAGGTCTAAATCAGGACTAAATCAGGTCTGAACCAGGACTAAACCAGGACTAAATCAGGATTGAACCAGGACTAAACCAGGACTAATCAGGTCTAAATCAGGACTAAATCAGGTCTGAACCAGGACTAAATCAGGATTGAACCAGGACTAAACCAGGACTAATTACATCTAAATCAGGACTAAATCAGGTCTGAACCAGGACTAAACCAGGACTAAATCAGGACTGAACCAGGACTAAACCAGGACTCATCAGTTATAAATCAGGACTAAATCAGGTCTGAACCAGGACTAAACCAGGACTAATTATGAGGGGCCGGTCTATGCCAAAAATGCCAGGGCCATTTTTTTGTCCCAGTCCAGACCTGGAGTGACTTGTGTATGTTTGAGCAAATCACCGATACACACAGGATTCAGCAACGTCACAAACTCATTTTGGTCCAAATGAAAAAAAAAATCTGCTCTTTACTCAGTCAGCAAAACTGTTTTTTGTATTAAATCGTTTTAGATAAATATTGTGATTTAAAATGTGCAAAGGATAACATAATAATCCACAGGCGTCATAGATTCAAACAGATTTAAACCCCCATAGAAGTAAAATACCCCCTCATTAATGTAAACACCCTATGGGATAAAGCTCTCATGTGAGTTCAGTTAAACCTGCCCTTTTTACATCTGTCATTTATTCCAGGATCTGACATCCAAGCACAAGCTGTGACCACTCTCTCTTTCTCCCTCTCTCTTGCTTCTGTTTTGCTTTCCTCTATATCTCTCTCAATCCCTCTTTCTCTCCTCTTTCGTTTTCTTCTGTCTCTCAATTTTTTTTTATTTCTCTCTCCTCTTTTGCTCTCCTCTCTTTATCTTTCAATCTATTTCTATTCCTCTCTTTCCTCTTTCACTCTCCTCTTTCTTTTGGTCTCTTCTCTCTATCTCTCTCTATCCCTCTCTCTTCTCTTCAGTTCTCCTTTCTCGATCTCTTTCTATTTCTCACTCTCCTCTTTCACTATCTTCTCTCTCTCTCACTCCTCTTTTGCTCTCCCCTCTCTATCCATCTCTCTCCTCTATTGCTCAATCTCTTTCTATTTCTCTTTCTCCTCTTTTTCTCTCCTCTCGCTTTCTCTCTCTCTGCCCTCTTTCACTCTCCCCTCTCTATCTCTCTCTTTCTCCCTCTCTCTTGCTTCTGTTTTGCTTTTCTCTTTATCTCTCTCAATCCCTCTCTCTCTCTCCTCTTTTGTTTTCTTCTATCTCTCAATTTTTTTTATTTCTCTCTCTCTTTTGCTCTTCTCTCTAGTTCTCTCTCATCTTTTGCTCTCCTCTCTTTATCTTTCAATCTATTTCTATTTCTCTCTTTCCTCTTTCACGCTCCTCTTTCTTTTGGTCTCTTCTCTCTATCTCTCTCTATCCCTCTCTCTCCTCTTCAGTTCTCCTTTCTCGATCTCTTTCTATTTCTCTCTCTCTCCTCTTTCACTATCTTCTCTCTCTCTCACTCCTCTTTTGCTCTCCTCTCTCTATCCATCTCTCTCCTCTATTGCTCAATCTCTTTCTATTTCTCTTCCTCCTCTTTTGCTCTCATCTCGCTTTCTCTCTCTCTGTCCTCTTTCACTCTCCCCTCTATCTCTCTCTTTCTCCCTCTCTCTTGCTTCTGTTTTGCTTTCCTCTATATCTCTCTCAATCCCTCTCTCTCTCCTCTTTCCTTTTCTTCTATCTCTCATTTTTTTATTTCTCTCTCTCCTCTTTTGCTCTCCTCTCTAGTTCTCTCTGATCTTTTGCTCTCCTCTCTTTATCTTTCAATCTATTTCTATTCCTCTCTTTCCTCTTTCACTCTCCTCTTTCTTTTGGTCTCTTCTCTCTATCTCTCTCTATCCCTCTCTCTCCTCTTCAGTTCTCCTTTCTCGATCTCTTTCTATTTCTCTCTCTCCTCTTTCACTATCTTCTCTCTCTCTCACTCCTCTTTTGCTCTCCTCTCTCTATCCATCTCTCTCCCCTATTGCTCAATCTCTTTCTATTTCTCTTTCTCCTCTTTTGCTCTCCTCTCGCTTTCTCTCTCTGTCCTCTTTCACTCTCCCCTCTCTATCTCTCTCTTTCTCCCTCTCTCTTGCTTCTGTTTTGCTTTCCTCTATATCTCTCTCAATCCCTCTCTCTCTCCTCTTTCGTTTTCTTCTATCTCTCATTTTTTTATTTCTCTCTCTCCTCTTTTGCTCTCCTCTATAGATCTCTCTGGTCTTTTGCTCTCCTCTCTTTATCTTTCAATCTATTTCTATTTCTCTCTTTCCTTTTTCACTCTCCTCTTTCTTTTGGTCTCTTCTCTCTATCTCTCTCTATCCCTATCTCTCCTCTTCAGTTCTCCTTTCTCGATCTCTTTCTAAGCTCTTTCCAAGCTCTCCTCTTTTGCTCTCCTCTCTCTATCCATCTCTCTCCTCTACTGCTCAATCTCTTTCTATTTCTCTTTCTCCTCTTTTGCTCTCCTCTCGCTTTCTCTCTGTCCTCTTTCACTCTCCTCTCTCTATCTCTCTCTTTCGCTCTCCTCTCTCCATCTCTCTCGGTCTCTATCTCGCTCCTCTTTCGCTCTCCATCTCTCTCGGTCTCTATCTCGCTCCTCTTTCGCTCTCCATCTCTCTCTGTCTCTCGCTCCTCTTTCGCTCTGTGTCTCTCTCTCACACACGCCAGAATTACACATATTTGGAAATAAACAGAACCAGGGTTTAATCTCACGTTTCATTTTGTTGACATACCAGATATAAAAGACAGCGGGACAGTCCAGCTTTAGACTGTCTGCTGCAGGTGCACTTCTCATGTTTGAAAAATGTGCCATCGGTTACGTCATCACGTCACGTCGGCCGAGATCACTTGAAGTCTGCAGCGGTCAAAAAAAATTCTGGAGGACAGTCTTCGCTGGTTACAGTCAAGTACACGCCCACCTTATTTCGGTCTGCCATCCTGTCAACTCCAGCGAAGACTGTCCTCCAGAATTTTTTTTTTACCGCTGCAGACTTCAAGTGGTCTCGGCCGACGTGACGTGATGACCTAACCAATGACGTATTTTTGTCCACTTTCTTCCATCTGAGAAATTCGTATTCGTACTTAAGACAGTACTCGTAACTTTTCGATGTCGTAACTTTTAGATTTGTATTCTGACAAATATCAAACGCGTGGATTAATTTTATTCGCATGGATTAATTTCCTGTGACTACGTTTTCGCGTGGATTAATTTTATTCGCGTGGATTAATTTCTTGTAACTACACGTTTTCGCGTGGATTAATTTTATTTGCGTGAATGAATTTTATTCGCGTGGATTAATTTCTTGTGACTACGTTTTCGCGTGGATTAATTTTATTTGCGTGGATTAATTTTATTTGCGTGGATTAATTTCTTGTAACTACACGTTTTCGCGTGGATTAATTTTATTCGCGTGAATGAATTTTATTCGCGTGGATTAATTTCTTGTGACTACGTTTTCGCGTGGAGTAATTTTATTTACATGGATTGATTTTATTCGCGTGGATTAATTTTATTCGCGTAGATTAATTTTATTCACGTGGATTAATTTCCTGTGACTACGTTTTCGCATGGATTAATTTAATTTGCGTGGATTAATTTTATTCGCGTGGATTAATTTTATTCGCGTGGATTAATTTCCTGTGACTACGTTTTCACATGGATTAATTTAATTTGCGTGGATTAATTTTATTCGCATGGATTAATTTTATTCGCGTGGATTAATTTCTTGTGACTACATTTTCGCGTGGATTAATTTTATTTGCGTGGATTAATTTTATTCGCGTGGATTAATTTTATTCGCGTGGATTAATTTCTTGTGACTACGTTTTCGCGTGGATTCATTTTATTTGCGTGGATTAATTTTATTCGTGTGGATTAATTTCTTGTGACTACGTTTTCATGTGGATTAATTTTATTTGCGTGGATTAATTTTATTCGCGTGGATTAATTTTATTCGCGTGGATTAATTTCTTGTGACTACGTTTTCGCGTGGATTAATTTTATTCGCGTGGATTAATTTCTTGTGACTACGTTTTCACGTGGATTAATTTTATTCGCGTGGATTAATTTCTTGTGACTACGTTTTCGCGTGGATTAATTTTTTTTGCGTGTATTAATTTCTTGTGAATACACATTATTTTGTCCACTTTCTTATTCCATAGAAAACATTGTTCACAGTCCAGAATCAGCTTTAACTCTGATATGACTATAGGACAGAGGCCCAGAGAGAGTTTTGGGTTAAATTCCGCACCGAGTAAAGTGGTGAGAGGTGCGCTGGCACAGGACAAGTGCATAAGGCCTTAGTGTTCTGCTCCACAGCCACAGCCTAATGAGGAGCAGGCTGGAGAGAGGGAGAGGAGAGACAAAGAGAGGCCGGAAAGAAGAGTGAGAAGAGAGAAGAGAGAGGCATGTGGGTAGAAGGAGAAAGGGGCAAAGAGAGGAAGGAGAGAAGAGAGAAATAAAAAGAGGGAGTGGTAAATGTAGAGAAGACATAGTAGAGACGGGTAGAAAAATAAAGAAGGGATAATGTAGATGAGGGCTTGACAGAAAGAAGAGAGAGGGATGCCGAGAGAGGGGGAGAGAATACAGATATGGAAAGAGAGAAGAGAATGATCGAGAAAACAGGGATAGGTAGTTAGAGGGGTAGAGGAGATTGCTGAGAGATAGAGCAACAGAGAGAAAGAAAGGAATAGGTAAAAAGAGGAGAAAGAGAGAGAGCAAAAGAGAGAAAGGTATGGTTGGAGACAGAGAAAGAACAAAGCAAAAAAGAGAAGAGAGGGAAAGAGATAGAGAAGATAGTCCATCCACAACCCTCCCTCTTTCACTATCAACCAACAGCAGCACACACATAAGGGGGGTGGAGTGATCTGTGGAAAAGTAGTGCCCATACCACTGTGTCTGTGATTGCACTCAGCGGCAGGCAGACGGACGCACTGGCACACAACATACATGGGGTCAAAACACAGCCTTGGGGGAGGTATACAGCAGAATATATAGAAATCACTCCATAAAAGTGTAGCATTGTGTACAAAGAAGAAGGCAAAAAATGATGTGAATTGTGTGTCTATTTATTGTATGTGATTTCATTTCTTGTTCTTGAAATATAGAAATCCCCTGATTCTTCTCAAGAGCCGCTAAACACCGAGCCTTTCTGTGTGGAGTTTGCATGTTCTGCCCGTGTCTGGGTGGGTTTCCTCCGGAGTTTCCCCCACCAACCCAAAACATGCTCCAGGTAAAATCCTCCAGCTGAGGTCCTGACCAAGCCGAAGCAAGAAGATCATGGAGATGGTCCCCGGGCGCAATAATGTGCTGCCCACTGCTCCTAATAACAGGATGGGTTAAATGCAGAGAAGAGTTTCTCCTGTGTGAGATCAATAAAGTTGCTTTCTTTCTTTCTTTCTAAAATAGAATACCTATATGTATACCTAAATCGAGCCTTATTTTGGCACTTTAGTGCATACTTAAAGGAGAATTAACATTTTTTACAATCTGAGCCTTATTTTGGTAATAAAACAAGTTGTTTTACTCACCCATAGCACTTTGGTGTCATATGGAGCTCTTCCAGAGATGTTTTAGATTAGCGATAGCCGTAGCACGAGTTCTAGCCGTAGCTAGCATGTAATATGCCCCGTGCGGTCTCGAAATAACACAAACTTAAGCACTTTTCAAATCATAGAAGCTCGATGTCTTAGTCTACGCTTTTGTTTGAATCAAAAGTGGCCTGTAATCCGAGATTTATCCATAATTTACAGCTTTGCATTTCATGTTTGGGTCCCAGGAGCTGAGAGTGAAATAAACTGTGACTCCGCACATGCGCACTGGCGTCCTCATCTACTCGAAACTATGGCTAAATCTCGGATTACAGGCCACTTTTGATTCAAACGAAATCGTAGACTAAAACATCGGGCTTCTATGATTTGAAAAGTGCTTAAGTTTGTGTTATTTCGAGACCGCACGGGGCATATATTACATGCTCGGTGCATATGATTGCGCTACTTGCGCTACGGCTACCGCAAATCTAAAACATCTCTGGAAGTGCTCCATATGACACCAAAGTGCTATGGGTGAGTAAAACAACTTGTTTTATTACCGAAATAAGGCTCAGACTGTAAAAAAAACCGTTAATTCTCTTTTAAAAATTGGACTTCTGGGTCAAAAGCCGTGTCTGTACCGGCCTCTTAGGGATCAACCACGACCACGACGTTTGAATTTCTGGGTTGGACAAACGGCCGCCAATGAGTCAGATGCAGGTTATTATGTGAGATGTCACTGGTCACACTCTCCCCTCCATAGACACACTGTATCACAGACGCATCACACAAAGAGCCAATAGAATCACCTCAGACCCCACACACCCTGCCAATAATCTGTTCAGACTCATGCCCTCTGGGAGGCGCTACAGATCCATCACTTCCAAAACTGTCAGATTCACCAACAGTTTCTTTCCCACTGCCATCCGGACTCTAAATCAATCCCGCTTATAACTGGTCATTTATCTGTTGTTGTATGTCGTATTGTGTAAGTGTGTTGTATATTTGTTTTGTCCTGTAATAGACACAGAAGAGATGTGAGCATTCTTGCTGTACCGGAAACAAATTCCACCAACTTGTTGTGTGGCCATTAATAAATGATTCTGATTCTGATTCTGATTCTGATTCTGAAGCACAGCCAGACCTGGTCAGCTCACGGTCTGTGGGTGGTACGTAAGGAGTCCCTCTTAGCCCCGCCACACTCCACGGTGAAACTGGTGTCACTGTCATTCTCCATTTGCAGTATGCTATTGCTCACTCTCCCTGACCGGCACTGTGACCCGCCTGTCACTCATAGGCCAAGCCCCACCCCACACCATCACCCCACCTGATCTCCCCAACCCGCCGAGTACCGCCCACGTTGTTTGATTTCTCACATTTTGACTGTGGGCCGAATTAAATCTAGCACAGGCATTTAGCGGCACTTTAAAGGAATAGTAACGTTTTTTTTTTTACAATTTGAGCCTTATTTCGGTAATAAAACAAGTTGTTTTACTCACCCATAGCACTTTGGTGTCATATAGAGTACTTCCAGAGATGTTTTAGATTTGCGTTAGCCTAGCGCGACTTCTAGCCATAGCTCGGGGCATATAATATATTCCCCGAGCATGTAATATGCCCCGTGCGGGCTCCAAATAACACAAACTTTAGCACTTTTCAAATCATAGAAGAATCATGTCTTAGTCTACGATTTCGTTTGAAGCAAAAGTGGCCTGTAATCCGAGATTTAGGCATAGTTTACAGCTTTGCGTTTCATGTTTGGGTCCCGGGAGCTGAGAGCACAGTCCACACATGCGCACTGGCGTCCTCATCTACTCGAAACTATGGCTAAATCTCGGATTACAGGCCACTTTTGACCACACGAAATCGTAGGATAAGACATCGGGCTTCTATGATTTGAAAAGTGCTTAAGTTTGTGTTATTTGGAGACCGCAAACATTTGCCCCGAGAACTCACATGATGGAGATCGCAAATGTAAAACATCTCCGGAAGTGCTCCATATGACACCAAATTGCTATGGGTGAGTAAAACAACTTGTTTTATTACCGAAATAAGGCTCAGATTGTAAAAAAAAACGTTACTTTTCCTTTAAGTTCACCCTACTGACCTTATTCAGCCCATCCACTTTTGCCTCTGTCTTTATGGAAGTACTTGGCTAAGTGGTTAAGTGGGAATCCCCTTCATTCAAATTTTGCAGTTGAAATGTTAAATTGAATATATGGTTAATTTGTGTAAAATGTTCAAATGTTCATGTGTCAGGCCCGATTCTCTAGAGGTTTGAAAACACCTCTGGAGTCCAGATAGAACACATCTGCTGCAAGGACTTCAAACCAAGACTCACCACTACAGTTTTCTATGTACCACGTAGGAGTGTGCAAATACTGTATCAGATCTTTAATGATCAGCTGGCCTCTTTTTATTAGAGAGGTCTAAAGCCTGTCTTTTACATTCTTTTACCAGTCTACAGGTCATTTTATTTAGACTGGTGATTGGCTCAACAAAATGATTTAACATGTACAATATTTTAATGTATTTGTCTGTCTCATCAGCTTTCAGTCGTAGGTGAATGAGAATCATGCTTTAGAAAAAGACCACGGAGCCCAGAGAAAGGCTCTGACCACTGGCCCTTGTTTCATTCATAATTCACTGTGAGCAAAAGCGAGTCCATCTCTGAGCAGTTCCACGCTTGTCCTTCATATACACACAACCCACACAGAGTGACTGACCTGCAGGTTTCCACAGAAGGGGTAGATGCCTGCGTCAGAGATGTGGTTGTCCAGGCTGTTGGTTCGACTCCTCTGGTAGGGCGGGGTGGTGGACGTTGTGGTCTGTACAGGGGACAGGGGCTGCCACATGCCCACATCTGTGCCGTTACCAAACGCCTGGATGGCATTACCTGTACAGGACAGAGGAGAGGGGGGATTAGGAGGGGCATCACCACTGTCTGGAGCATAAAACATTACAACTGAACATGAATTTTAAAGCTGAGTTTAAATGACATAAGCTCAGATGAGAGGTAAACATGTTCAAATCTTAATTACAAAAACAGCACATGATGGTTGTTTATGTTATAATTTGTTATTTTTGTTGTAAAATAATAATAATAATAATAATAATACAATGGTACCTCACCTTACGAAATTAATTCGTTCCAGAAGTGGTTTCGTAACGTGAAAAATTCGTAAGTTGAGTAGCTATTTCAATGGAAAAAGCCTGATTCGTTCCAAGGCCCCGATCCAAGTTTTTTTTTTATAGTGTAACTTTTTTTATAGTGTAACATTGTGTTCTGCGTCCTTTTCTCACATTTGTCTCTCGTTTAAACACTCAAACTTTCATAGATTTTCAACAAAATTATTAATAGTGAAGTGTGGGGGGAAGGGGGAGGTGGGAGAAGAGTGCGCTCTGACACGTGTGATAGCGCATATGACCCGGCGCGGAGCTGACAGCAGGTCTAGACCAAGGTCTAAACCAGGACTAAACCAGGACTAAACCAGGACTAAACCAGGACTAAACCAGGACTAGACCAGGTGGATTAAAGCGCCGCGCGTGGGTCTATTTCCTGGTTCCGGCGCGGAGCTGACAGCAGGTCTAGACCAAGGTCTAAACCAGGACTAAACCAGGACATTATTAAAATTTTTGAGATTTCGCGTTTCGTAACTTGAAATTGCATTCGTATCTAGAGACCAAAATTTACCGTGAAGGCGTTTCGTAACTTGAAATTTTCGTTTGTTGGGTCATTCGTAAGGTGAGGTACCACTGTAATAATAATAATAATAATCAAGAATCCAGTTGGTTTAATCTATATCCAGAGTTTAGTGCTTCGGTTAGTGATTCTGTAGAAATCCTCCATGTTTTTCAGCCCTCTGTGATTTTCTTTCATTTTGCTCGTAACCCGTCATATTTGTTTTTATATGAACGGAACATGTGTGTCCCTGATGGGCTAATCCACCTGTCAATCACAGCCATCTAAACACTGGGAGGTTCACCAGTAACTACGCTCACATCTTCATAAAGTATAGCAGAAGTGTGTGTAGATGCCATTGCTTTGCCTGGAATAGTCCTCATCCTCTTTGCAAATTATACATGAAAGGATTTGTGGTAAACACGTTTCATATACCTCTGTCCATTATAGAAGCCGAAATATGAGGCGATATTTCCTGACTGTTAATGGCTTCTGTTTGTGGTCATGTTAAATAAATCAGCCATGAGCCATGAGTCAGTAAAACAGCCGTGTGTGTGTGTGTGTGTGTGTGTGCGTGTGTGTGTGAGCAGTGTTTTGTAGCATGAGCGTGAATAAAGATGATGCATGTTTAAATGTCACTTCCTCATCCTGCAGCAATACAAATAACATGTGGCCCACACAAATGTCACTGGGTGTGTTTTTTACAGTGTTACTGCTGTAAAAATAACACTGATGTAAAAGTCTAATGAAAGTCTAATACAGACCATGGCCTTTGATAAACCCTTTACTTTTGTGATACTGAAGGTTCAAATATACAACTGCATTTTATTTTATTCACAATGTTTACAATGTTATCTGCAGAATTTGAAAACTTAAAATATGTGACCAGTCAGAGTCCATGCATCTTCACTGGACTCTGGTCTTCACCTGCTGATATGATGCCATGCTGGCTGATAGATAAGATAGATAGAAGACAGATCATGGGCTTAGGTAAAGACATCCCCTCTGTCACACACACATGCACGCACACAAATGCACGCACACACACACCCACGCAGGCACGCGCACACACACATACACACACACACACACACACACACACACACACACACACACACACACTCTGTGTAGGAACAGAGAGGCCTGTCCCACACAGGCCCCTGTATCACACAGGCCCCTGTATCATATAAGCCTCTGTACCAGGGCCAGAGACCTGTACCACGCAGGCCCCTGTACCACGCAGGCCCCTGTACCACACAGGCCCCTGTATCACACAGGCCCCTGTATCACACAGGCCCCTGTATCATATAAGCCTCTGTACCAGGGCCAGAGACCTGTACCACGCAGGCCCCTGTACCACACAGGCCCCTGTACCACACAGGCCCCTGTATCATATAAGCCCCTGTACCAGGGCCAGAGACCTGTACCACACAGGCCCTTGTACCACACAGGCCTCTGTACCACACAGGCCCCTGTATCACACAGGCCCCTGTATCACACAAGCCTCTGTACCAGGGCCAGAGACCTGTACCACACAGGCCTCTGTAAGGGGCCCTATCATCACTGCGGTAAATGTAGCACATACCTTAAAGGAGGTGTATGTAGTAGTCGGCTCTCTTACAGTATAGCTTCTAAAAGTTCTAAAAGTAACTACAATCACAACTGAGCCCGAGCCTAAACCTGTAGAACTGATGAACAGAACATGCCTCATGTGAAGCTCAGAACCTCCAGAATCCCCTTCCCGAGCTGCAGAGGCTGCACTAGCACTGAATCAGGATTGGCTGCTGGCGCTGGGCTTTAGGGAGTGCCTACTCAGATCAGAGAGAGTCATTTTTATTTGTAAATGATGGTGACCAATGAGCTCCTTTGTTTCACATGCATCTTCACAAGACCACTGTCCTCCTATGGGCTATAGCATTTATAGTGTTTATATCTAAATACAATGCTGAGTAATGCTGAGAACACTATTATAACATGGTTCCAGGCTCATTAAAGTCATATTTACATAATATGGCCGCACAGATCTGTATTCCAAATAATCATTGATTATTCACCTCCAAATCACCTGAGTCAATTACCAACAAGGGTCACGAGGTGGAAATCATGGACTGCTACAAGTATCTCAGCGATTAGGTGAACAACAGGTTGGACTGGAGGGACAACTGTAATGCTGTGTACAAGAAGGGCATGAGCAGCCTCTACTTCCTAAGGAAACTCAGGTCTTTCAATGTGTGCAGTAAGTTACTGGAGATCTTCTACCAGTCTGTGGAGGCCAGCGCCCTGTACTCTGCTGTAGTCTGCTGGGGGAGCAGCACCAGTAAAAGAGACATCGGACAGATTGACAAATTGATCCGCAAAGCTGGTCACGTGATCGGCTGTGAGCTGGAGACATTTGTCACAGTGAGGGACAGGACATTGGACAAACTGCTCTCCTTCATGGACACTCCTGCTGACCCACTGTACCAGACCATAGAGGGACAGAGGAGCTCATTCTCCAACAGCTCCTACAGCTCCACTCAAACAGTGAGAGAGACAGGATGACATTCATACCATACTCCATACAACTGTACAACAACTCACCCTTATGTAACAGATAATTTAACACTCCCTACAACTGTATACAGCTGGCATTGTACATCTTATTTGATATTGTATTTAATATAATCTGATTTGTACATATATATTTTATTGTCTTTAGTTCATGTATATAATTGTGTCTCATCTGACACAGGTCTATTGCTCTTTGGTTGCTATTCCATCTATTTTTTTTTTTCATTTTACCCTTTGTTATATATCATATATTATATTTGATGAGTGAGCTACCGTACCCTTGTGGATCAATAAAGTTTGTCTAAGTCTATGTCTAAGTCTAAGTCAGAATCAGTCTGATGCTGTTCATCTGTAAAAAAAAACAAAAAATCTCCACTCGAGATCCAAACCATGTCTAAATCCAAATAAACACGCGCACACACGCATAAACAGACGCACACACACACATACACAAATTTGAGCCAGATGCTCTCCCACATACACACGCACCCATGACTTGCACTCATTTGATTTAGTGCATCAGAGAAATGCTCCCGTGGCCTTTATCAGAGTAAACAGTGTGTTCTGAGCAGATTTCATAAGCACAAATGCCAGGAGAGAAAGAACTGCATCAAAGTGCACACACTCTCATGAAGAGGGGTTAAGAGGGAGCTTTACTTTAAAGGGCCAGTTTTTCCCATGTATTTGCGCTAAATGCGTCATGCCGCGCTACAGATATACTGTATAAACAGCTCTTGAGGTCAGGAATCAGAAGATTAGCATGCTAGTTGTAGTTTTTCTGACAGCAAAACTCAGCTCTGGCCTCTGAGACTTGTGAAAAGTGCTTATAAACTCATGGCGGTGAATAATTAGGATGCTCTGAATGCATAAGGTAATTGAGGAAGTACTTTGGAGTACTGCAAACTGTGTAACATGAACGAGTTCCTTTAGAGCACAGACTGCCCCTTCTCCAGAGACCAGCAGGGATGCACAGAACAGATGATCCCATACTATGCAGTGGTGTAGTTTTGCTATCACAGTAAAGCTAAGAGTAACTAACATGCTAACATGCACTTCCTGTTTATAGGACAATAAAACCATTCATAAATAGACACAGACAGTACACAGCAGCCTTATTTACATCCTTTGCTTTAAGAATGTATCAGGCAGGACAAATGACTTAACTACAAGAACAAAAGAGGGAACGGTCACTTAAAGATCCCATGACATGGTACTTCTTGATGCTTTTATATGGCTCCTTAATGGTTCCCTAATACTGTAAATGAATCCTTCTTCAAAATCAACACTCAGTGCATGAGAAACAGAGATAAGATGAGAAAGAGTCATAAATATCTCTCTCAAACTCTTTATTCTGGGCGTTGTTGCTTGAATGCAAATGAGGAGAAAAGAGATGGCCAATAGTAGAGGGTGGGGGCGTGGCCAAACTCTCCGCTCTGAGCTCTGAGCCCACAGCTGATCCATTTCCTTGTTTTTGCACGGGGGGAGAGATTTGAAGAGTTCCAGTGAAAAATAAACACATTTCCACAGAAAATAAAATTAAACCACTGCTGTTCAAAGGTCCAGAGGCTCAGATAAAGGACTTCCGAGCCTAGAAACACTCGGACGTGCCTCCAGGCAAATAAAAAAACGCATTTCGCATTGCCTAGCGCATTCGCAGTCCAAACTCTCTGGGCGTGATTTACAGAGACGCTGAGTTCAGACAGACGGGGGTGGAACTGCATTTGCATTTCTTTTTTCGATCTGACGTCAATAAGGTGCCTTGTTCAAAATCGCCCGTTTGAGCTCCGATTTTTTGTAACGCAGAAAAGGATCGCAAATGCTCAGTTTAGACATTTCGCAACTTTTAACTATGGGGGGGGCTAAACAGGGTAGGGGAGCTCACATTAACGTTCAAAAACCTCAGAAAGTGAAAATTTCATGCCATGGGACCTTTAAGCTTCCTCTGAGGAGAATAATGAATTATGTCCCATGTCTTTACATGAGCCTACTGTGGTGTGAGTGTGAGCTGTGTGAGCGCACATCCTCCTCTCCAGCAGAGTCATGCACTGCTCTCCTCTAATCATCTCCAAAGACACTCTGACATGACCCCCCCTTCTCATCCTCCCTCCCCTTTTCTCCCCTATTCCTCCTCTTCTTCCTCCTCTTACCCCCCTTCCTCTTATTCCTTGTCCCTCTCCTCTTCTCTTCTTACCTCTCTTCTTCTCCCTACTCCTCCTCTTCCTCAGATCTCTCTTTATCTCCTTCATCTCTCTTTTCCTCACCCCCCTCCTCTTCCTCCTCTCTCTTTTTCTTCCTTTCAAGACCACTCCTCTTCCCCCTGCCCCTCTCCTCCTCTTCCTCAGATCTGCCTGTTCATGTTGTACCCTTCCTCCTCTCGTAACCCTTCGTCCTCCTCTTCCCCTCATGGGTCACGAAAGGAGAGAGGGGAGAGGGGTACCCTCTTCCTCCCCTCATGAGCCCTCCTCGTCTTCCTTTTCCTCCCCCTCTCCTCGTCTTCTCTTCCTCTCGTGACCCCTCAGCAGCCGAGTGTCAAACGCTGCACACTTTGTCAGCTCCACTTACTGCTGAGTCGGCCTAATGAGAGAGAGAAAAGGAGAGAGAGAAGGAGAGAGAGAAGCCAGCGAAAAGAAAGAGAGAGCCAGGGAGAGAAAGAAATGTGCAAGAGACAGGACAAGAGAGAGAGCAGACAGCAGACTGAAAGAAGTGAATGAAAATAAATGTGAGAAGAGAGAGAGAGTGAAAGAGGGGAGAGAACAGACAGCAGTCTCAATAATGGTCTAGAAAAAGGGGAGAAGATAGAGGGAGAAACAGAGAAGTGGAAGAAAGAGGGTAATAGACAGAGGAGCAGAAAATGGAGAGAGAGAGGAAAGGGAGAGAGAGGAGGGTGAGAGAAAGATGAGGGGTGGTAGAGGAGATGGGAGAGAAAGCGATAAAGGGAGCGTGAGGGAGAGAGAATGGAGAAGGGAAAGAGAGAGACAGAGCTAGGGGGCAGAGGATAGAGTAAGTGAAAGACTCTGTCACACTCTGTTCCACCTTGTGATGTCATGGGGTAATAGAGGAACTGATCCACTGTGTTTTTAAACTCCATGCACCTTTACTAGAATCATTTGGATCATTTCAGCTCTGGACATGCCGATCTCTATTAAACAAAAGGTAAAAGGTAAAAGGAAAACTACCACTTCATGGCATCACAAGGTGGAACAGAGCATTTTGAGCTTTGGAGATGCAGACAGATTAATAATGCAGATATGTGGGAATGAAACAATGGAACGAAACACAACTCCAGGTCTGTTTTCAACGAGGTAACCACATTAGAACATGACTTAAAGCTCACATCCATGTTGTGTGATATAGGACCTTTAAGTTAAAGATAACAGTACAAAGAACAGATTATTTGATGTGTTGTTCACAGTTTTTCCAAAAAAAAAAAAAAAAACTTGACTAAGCTCAGACTCTATTGACGTTGAGCTCGCATCACATTAGGGTCTCTCTCAGATGGAGTGTTCAGGTGGCTGTAGTTCATTTCAGAATCACTTAAACTCACTCTATCCCTTGAAAAGCTTTATAAAGTGTAGGCCTGTGGTGGCCTGCTGCTCCCTTTCCCAGAAGGCACTGTGCTCTGGCCTCTTTGGGGTCTGAAATAGCAGCTTTCAGTCAATGAAGTCACAGTGGAGTCAGGTTACACATATTTCACACGGCTAAGTACTTCTGTAGGCTAATGTAGAGAGAGAGAAAGAGAGAGAGAGAGACAGAGAATGAGAGAGAGAGAGAGAGAGAGACAGAGAGAGAGAGAGAGAGAGAGAGAGAGAGAGGATTTGATGATAGACTCAGGAAAGGAGAGATGTGAAAAAACAGCTTACAATATTGCTTTACCTGCAATGTTCAAAGTACAGAACTAATCTTTCCTATCTAGAAAAGGGGTGAGTGAGATGCCCAAAAGAAAAAAAAGAAATAAATACATTTATACAATTTACAACATACGTACAACAAAAAATGTATCAAATGTAATTATTATTATTATTATTATTATTATTATTATAGAACAGTGTCTCACGCAGACAGGTGTTGTCAGTGAAGAAGTGAGTGAAGCGGTCACATTCGTCCTTGTTGTTGCCGCTGTTGCTGCAGTTACAGTACGGAGACACACTGATCTTTGGAGAGCGCAGGTAGTTTGGGGTCATCACCGTGCCTACAGGACAGAGGGGGCTGTTAGTAAAACACATAGACATGCAGTACATTATACTTCAGTACGTTTGAGGTTGTGGAGATGTGATCCCCTTTGTCAGTGCCTATGCCATTTTTGTTAGAATGTACTTCTACATTTGCCTGCATCTTAAGGCATTTATTTCTATTTTCAAATTGAATTGTCTTTTTTTTTCCCTGCCCAAAGCTGCTAGATAAAACCCCGCACTGACTCTCTGGATCTCTGGCTTTCTGTCTCTCTCTCTGTATCTCTGGCTTTCTGTCTGACCTTCTGGCCCTCTGGTCCAGGTACAAGTACCTCATCCAAGAACCACACCCACAGAGCCCTCCATCCACCCACAGCTCTGGCTCCAGAACAACATGGACAAATAGTGCTACATTTGTTAATACTATCATGCAGGCAACTTGGACTCAAATGCAATATAAAAGAATACAGTCAAATGCAAAGGCCTGGGTTCAGTTGAACAGAAAGTGTCCTTCAATGGGTAAAGCTTAATATGACAAATCAGGTAAACAACAAAAACTCTTCCAAAAGGTTGGAGTCCTGAGATGGATCACTCACAGTAGCAGGAGGAACCACATGAGAACCCAAAGAGCCTTTTGAAGGTTGATATGGATGTTGCTCATGGAAAGCTTTAATGAGAAGAAAGTTCAAGATAAAGTTGCCAGGCACCCATGAACGCTCTTCTGGACCATAGCCTTCCAAGTCAAACAAGTATTGGAGGCCCCTATAACGCTGTCTGGACCGAAGCAGACACCTCACCGTGTGTGCGGGTTCCCCATAAATCAGATGAGTAGGCAGAGGTGGGGGGTGAGGCAGGGGCAAGAGGGGCTGTCTCGAACAGGCTTAAACTTTGAGACATGGAAAGTGGGATTGATCGGCATGGCTCTTGGCAACTTGAGGCACACAGCCACTGGGCTGATTACTCTCGACTTCAAAAGGGCCAATAAACTTTGGGGCTAGTTTCTTGGAATCCACCCTGAGTGGTAGGTCCTTAGTGGAGAGCCAAACCATGTGACCGGCCTGGTAAGCAGGAGCATCAGAAGAGGCGGTTGGCTGATGCAGTGTAGTGCTGTGCAGAGCTCAGCAGAGCAGTCCAAACCTGTTTCCAGGTTTTGTGGCAGCGTTTTATAAAGGCTGGAGCAGAGGGGCAAGAAACTTCCTTTTCCTGATATTGGAACAGGGATGGTTGGTACCCATGGAATGGGGAGAACCAAGTGGCAGAACTTTTCAGAGTATTGTGAAAATACTCAACCCATACAATACAGAACAGTCTCCATCTGTTGGTTAATTCTTTCAGTCTGGCCGTTGGACTGAGGATGATAGCCTGATGATAGGCTAACAGTGGCCCCTAAAAGAGAATAGAATTTCTGCCAGAAAATAGAGGTAAACTGTGGAACCCAATCAGAGACAATGTCTGTGGGGAGTCCGTGTAGCCAAAAAACATGCTGCAATATGAGCTCAGCTGTCTCTTTGGCAGAAGGAAGTTTAACCAGTGGGATGAAATTAGCCATTTTTCTGACACGATCAACTACTGTCAGGATGGTGGTGTGTCCATTCCAAACAGGCAAGCCAGTGACAAAGTCCAGGGATATATGGGACCAAGGTCGGTGGGAAACAGGTAAGGGAAGAAGATGGCCAGTAGGTGCTTGGTGAGTGGATTTAGACTGATTGCAAACCTGACATGCATCGACAAAATCTCTGGTGTCATCATACAGGGTAACCCACCAGAACCTTTGTAGCAGGACCTCCTTAGTTCGCTGGATCTGTTAGCCTACTGAAGAATATCTGAGGTGCTGTGTAACAAATAGGAGGTTGTTTGGACAAGTGCTGGGGCCAGGGAGGTCTTCCAAACCTGCCTTGGCTCGTTTCTTCACCCCTCAGGTGAGAGTGGCAACATGTGAGAGCTGGAAAGAATAGTATCTGGTTCAGCAGATGTGTCCTCAATGGTGGAGAAGAGGGGGGAAAGAGAATCAGGCTTAGTGCAAAATTTAATCAAGCGAGAAAAAGGGCCCACCTGGCTTGTCGACGACGTTTGAGGCGTTTAGCAGACTGGAGATATTCGAGATTCTTGTGAAACTGAATCTTGCAGCCTTCAAACCAGGCTCTCCACTCTTCCAAAGCTAATATCACAGCCATCAACTCTGTTCCCGATGTCATAGTTTCTCTCAGCAGGTGCCACACATTGCGAGAAGAAGGCACAGGGGTGTAACTTCAGGTCACCAGATGCATTCTGTGACAAAACAGCCCCCCCCCCCATGGGTATGTTAAAGGCAGTTTTCCGCTCCTCCCCTTCTCACATCCAGATGAGATGTTTAGTTAAAATAACAGCATCCTGCAGAAGTTTGAAAAGCTGATGAGTGTTAGAGGACATCGGTGTTTAACTGTAACATTGTTTAGGCCTCTGTAGTCAATGCAAGGCCTAAGGATTTTGTCCTTCTTCTCAACAAAGAAGAAACCTGCACCAACAGGAGACGAAGAGGGTCTGATGATGCCAGCAGGTAGAGACTCATTTACATACTTCTCCATTGCTTCTCTCTCAGGTCTGGAAAGAGAGTAAATGCAACCACGAGTGGGAGAAGTTCTTGGCAGAAGGTCAATCGAACAGTCATATGGACAATGTGGAGGTAGTGATGTAGCTTTGGTTTTGCTAAAAACCTCTTGGATGCCGTGGTATCCTCAGGAAGGTCTGTCAAGTCTGGTGGAAGACTGGAGTTATTGGTGGGCAGCAGTGCAGGAATGGCTTGGTTGAGACAGCTCTGAGGACAAGATGGACTCCAACTGGTAATGGAAACCAAAGACCAATCAATATGGGGGGTATGACGGAGAAGCCAAGGGAGGCTGAGGATTACAGGGTGCTGTAGTGTTTTCAGGATGTAAAACTGGATGGTCTCATGGTGGTTGCCAGCCTGTAACAGGTAAATAGGGATAGTGCGATGAGTTATGGAACCTAAAAGTCTGCCATCCAGAGCAATAGCAGGTACAGGAGATGGAAGAGGAACAATATTCATTTTTAACTGCAGGACCAGGTTCTCATCAATGAGACAAATGTCAGAGTAAATTAGAATGGTCACAGTGTGAGTACCACTCTCAAGCAACAAACAAGCTTGAAAATGAGGGCATTTAACAGGGGAGTAGACGAGAGTCAACAGTACTGTCCTTTATACTGATAAGCATGCCCTTTTACTGGACATCTGGAAACAAAATGCCTGGGCTTTCCACAGTAGAGGCACACAGATTCCCCTGGCATCAACGTTGTCGCTCTTCAGGAGAAAGACTCGTTTAGCCTACTTGCATGGGCTCAGGATCTCCATCTAGAGAAGCCAGTGTGTGACTAAAGAAATATGAATCCAACAGAAGATGTGGTTGTGAACTCGGTTGTCATTCAGGAACTTTCAGCTTTTCAGCTTTTTCTCTTGTTCGGCCCGGGCGCCGAAAGATGGCTCCCCCGGGCGCCGAAAGATGGCTTCCCCGGGCGCCGAAAGATGGCTGCTCACTGCTCCTGAAAAAGGATGGGTCAAATGCAGAAGTCAAATTTCTCCCATGTGTCACTGTGTGTCATTGTGTGTGAGACCAATACAGGCTTAAACTTAATCTAAGCTTGGATTCAACAATCAATTTTGGTTGCCAGTTCTATCAGGTTATCAACGTCAGAGGGGAGATCATATGAAACCAGCTCAGCCTTAATGTATTCATTCCGACCCAAGAGAAAAGCATCAGTTTGAGCAGTTTGAGGCCCGGGTCTGGAATTCAACTGAATAGTCAGCAACATTGTGGACTCCCTGACACAATCCCAGTAAACCCCCAGCTGCATCAGGCCCAATGGATGTGGCAACAAACACCTTACGGAGTTCTTTTGCAAATGCATCAAAAGAGGTACAGGCAGGTGTCTGGCGCACCCTTTCTGTAAGATTACTGATAAATGCTATCAGGGCTCTTTCTGTGGAGAAAGTGGGTGGCTGTAAGGCAAAGAGAATGGAGCATTTGGTCAAAAATGGATTACACACTTCAGGGTTTCCCATATAACATTCAGGTGTGCCTACTGGTGGCGGCACGGTAGCAGAGTGGTTAGCGCTCTTGCTTCACAGCAAGAAGGTTCCGGGTTCGATCCCCGGGTCGCCCAGACCTTTCTGTGTGGAGTTTGCATGCATGGTCTGTGTTCGATCCCCGGGTCGCCCGATCCCCGGGTCGCCCGAGCCTTTCTGTGTGGAGTTTGCATGTTCTCCCCGTGTCTGGGTGGGTTTCCTCCGGGCACTCCGGTTTCCCCCACCAACCCAAAACATGCACCATAGGTACCTCCAGCTTAGGTCCTGACCAAACCGAAGCACGAAGATCATGGAGATGGTCCCCGGGCGCCCTAATGTGTGCTGCCCACTGCTCCTAATATATGTATATATATAGGATGGGATAAAATGCAGAGCAGAATTTCTCCAGTGTGAGATCAATAAAGTTCACTTCTTCTACTGGGTTCAGAAACATGTCCAGGTGCAATCACTTGTGTACTGAGAGCAAAACTGAAAGTTCAGAGCGTCATCCCCAGAATATGTGATAATGCTCCCAATTTATGTTTGAAAAAACAGTCACTGTGGCCTGGATGAGGACAATCTACAGCAAAGACAATGTTCTCTTAAGGGCGCCTAAATCTCAGCTAACACAGGCCCTCCACAGAGCCCTGGAAGCATAAAATAAACAAAGATCAGCACGAATGATGCTGTCTGAAATATTGTGAAACAACACAAACTCAAAGTCACACACATTTGAATGACTTTCAATAATCACAGTCGCTGCCACTTTCTCTGCAAAACTTTGTATAGTTCCAAACATTGCAGACATACTTCGCATACACTTGCACTGATCACCATAACTCCCATGAAATATGAAGTCTGGGGGGGTAGAGAGACTGTAAGAGGAGGGGGAGAGGAAGAAGAAATGAGAGAGGGGAAGAGATGTCATTGGGGGAAAGGAGACAGTGGGAGCGAAAAGAGGGGAGAGGAAGAACTGAGAAAATGAGAGAGTGGGAGATGAGGCGATGAGAGAGGAAGAAATACAATAACATGAGATAAAATAAACTTTATTGATCTCACATAGGAGAAATTTACAATTTTTGTGAATACAAGAGAGGGGGGCATAGGGGGAGGAGGATGAATGAGGTGATGAGAGTGGAAGAGAAAGGGAACTAATCTGGATTCTCTTTTTTTTCCACTGAAGAGAGGAAGGGAGCAAGGAGAGGATGAGAGACAGGAGGGGAAGAGAAAGGGGGAAGTGGGTGGAAGAGGGGGAAAAGAGGGAAAAGGGAGGGAAGGGGGAGTGAGTGAGGGAGGAGGAACAGAGGAGATGATGAGAGGAGGAAGAGAGGAGAGACAGTGTAGTACTTTGAGTTGTAGAACAGATTTGGGCTCATAGAGTTCAGGGAGAGGGCAGTACTGCAGAACTCTCACTCATATAAAGTACTGTATATATGTGGTATTTCTGTGGTAAAGAGGTTTTAAAAAACACTGCTCACCTTTAGATAGCACATACACACCGCACACACAAACACACAGTTACAAACACATACATACCCACACGCACACACACGTATGCAAACACACACATACACATAAATAGACACACAAACAAACATGTTGTGTGTGATGTGGAGCAGTATTAGAGTCTCACCAATGAGTCCGGAGTATGCCAGCAGACAGTCTGCGTAGTTCTCCTTCAAACATCCTGTGAGGGAGCGAGGCTCAGGCTGGCAGTTTGCAAAGAAGTCTGCCAAACGAGACCTGCAAGAGACAAAGAGTATTAAAGCCCCAGTGTGTAGGATTCGTGGCGCATAGGTGGATGGTGCTATTGCACTTTCTGTTTTAGCTACGGCAGACCTTGAGGGTCACCCGGGCGCGCGCACGAGCCGCGCGCCGCTACTGTATAAATAAAACGCGGTCCCGTTTTTTTTTTTTTTTTTTTCTCATGAAAACACACATTCCCGATCATGTACCATGACACTCTACACATCAAATGAAACCTTACAGTCTCCTCTTTTTGACTATGCAAGTCATTTCCCTGCAAAACAATCACTCCCCGAGCACATGGGGCTTTTATACGGAAAAGCACAAAACGAGGTTAGCTTACCTTAGAATGCTTTGCACAGGTCAAACTCTGTATTTCACCATAAACTTGCTCTCAATTTGTCCGTAAGGATCCAGCAAATAAAACCCAGGCAGCAAACCACGAGCCTTGCCGAAGGCGAAGGCGGAGCCCAAATGTCCTTCTGCGGCTCTCGTATTCAAAATGGCTGCCTCTGCATGGGGAAGATTCCCCTTTTATGTGACTATATCTAAGTCCAAAAGAATACTTTGATTTCATGATGGAAGTGAAAAGGCTTGGAAAACAATGTATTTTTGAATGGGTATCTTCAATTTCAGTAATTAATGGGTAAAAATCTTACACACTGTCCCTTTAAAGGTCCTATATCACACCGCATAGACTCTTGTGAGCTTTAAGACATGTTAGAATGTTGTTACCTCCTCAAAAACACACCTGGAGTTGTGTTTTGTTTCATTCAGACATGTTTAGTCTGTCTACATCTCCAAATATCTAAATACTTTGTCCCACTTTTTGATGTCATGAAGGGGTATTTCTCAAATTAACAGCTCCTTTTAAATTCAGTAGACATTGGCAATTCCAGCGATGTACAGGAAAACACTGTTCCACTATGTGATGTTATTCTTAGACTTAGACAAACTTTATTGATCCACAAGGGAAATGGTTTTGGGTACAGTAGCTCACTCATCAAATATAAGTTTAGTGGTAATCAGTGGTTCAGTCGTAATGTCCAATTTCAAATTTCACTGGAATCATCTGGATAATTTCACCCCTGGAATTGCCAATCTCTACTGAACAAAAGGTAAAAGGAGCTGTGAACTTGAAAATTACTGCTTCATGACATCACAAGGTGGAGATGTAGACAGACTAATAATAAAGAGTAATTCAAACATGTGTGAATGAAACAAAACACAACTCCAGCTCTGTTTGCGAGAAGGGAACAACATTCTAACATGGCTCAAAGTTCACAAGTCATACATCACAACCCAAAGAAGTGGACCGCTGAACACTATCACACATTTAGTCAGCACACCTCTCCTCTCTGTTCTGGGGGGAGGACAGAGGGAGAGAGGAGGAGGAGAGAAAGGGAGGAGGTGTGGAGTGGTGCAGTGCAGAGAGCTGTCAGGCGCCGTAAACTGGCCCTGACATATGGAGAGGGAGCAGAGGGAATGTTACAGGTCTAATCTAACACAAGCACTGACTAATGCACAGGGACAGAAGGTGGGAGAGGAGGAGAGAGGGAGGAAGAGGAAGAGGAGAATTGAAAGAGAGGCGCTGAATAGAGTCAGGGAGAGAGAGAAAGTAGTGGATAAAAAGAGATAAGGGAGAGGGGATGAGAAGTAAAAGAAGTAAAAAGAAAGGAGAGCCAGAGTAGACAGAAGGGTGGAACAGAAAGTAGAAGCTAGAGAGGGAATGAAAGGGGGAGAGGAGTGGAAATGAGATGAGGAGATTGAGATAAAAGAGAAAAGAGGGTAAGAGGGAAAAAGAGGAATGAAAGTAGGAAAATAAGACAGTGATTTACACCTCCGCTGGGGCGATTTGGAGAGAGAGAGAGATGGAAAATGATTCAGAACAGTGAATTAGGGCAGTCCATAAAAATTAACATTTTTACAATCTGGACCTTATTTCAGTGATAAAACAACAGTCATTGACTCACCCATTGTACTTTGCTGTTATTTGGAGTATTTCTGGAGATTTCACAGTTTAGCGATATCCGTTTAACGTGAGTTGTCGGGGCGTACGGTTGAGGTCACCAATTAACACAAACTTTAGCACTTTTCAAATGACAAAAGTTCAATGCGTTTGTCTACACTTTCATTTGAGTCAAAAGTGGCCTGTAATCCGATATCCAGCCATGGTTCCGATTGGATGACATCATCGAGGACAGCGCCCATGCACGCATTCATTCCGCTACTTTGCTTAGAAGACCCTCATAACTTTTCTGTTGCGAGTGAGACATGGCTGAAGATTCGGACTTCGAGACTGAAGAGGACTTATTTGAGTATGATGGCCATCCCTACCGTTTTGAGCATGAGTATACGGATGAAGAGATTTTTTAGAAAGAAGGAAGCGGAGACAGTTTGAGGAGCAGCGGCGAACCAGAGAACAGCCATCGGTATCGCATTACTCATGCGCTGAATCCCCTTCTTTCTTTTCCTTTGCTGGTAAAAAAATCGTGGGTACTGCAAACACGATGGTCCAAACGTCTTACAGCTTTGCCTTTCATGTTTGGTCCATTCTCAAGGCAACTCGCCACAGCTTCAGTAACTCCGGATTGTGATGAGGAAGCCTATGAAAACTCAACTTCGTCCAAGCTGTCATTTTGTTTTCACAACCAGGATAAATGCATGTTCACACCATTTCGGGTTTTCTCAAGCAGAATTTTCTTCTTCTTATTCCTTTGCTTCTTTATGACTGTAACCGAGAGTTGAGAGCGTCGTCTTATCTGCAAATCAGCTGTGAATGCGCGCATGCGCGCTGTCCTCGTTGATGACATCATCTAATCGGATCCATGGCTGGATATCGGATTACAAGCCACTTTTGACACAAACGAAAGTGTAGACTAACACATTTAACTTTTGTCATTTAAAAAGTGCTAAAGTTTGTGTTATTTGGTGTCCGCAAACGTATGCCCCGAAACTCACGTTAAACGGATATCGCTAAACTCCAAAATCTCCAAAAATTCTCCAATTTACACCAAAGTACAATGGGTGAGTAAATGACATTGTTTTATCACTGAAATAAGGTCCAGATTGTAAAAAGTTTATTTTCCTTTCAAATTAATTTGTGTACATACATAGAGCATAATTAAAACTTCCACTTAAACATCTGAGTAATACAGTTATGAAGCTGTTCTCTGTCCTGTGTCTCTCTACCTCTAACCTTTTTTCCTTCTCTCTGTCTTTCTCTCTTTTTCCTCTCTCTCACTTGCTCTATCCCAGGGGTCGGCAACCCGCGGCTCCGGAGCCGCATGTGGCTCTTTGATCCCTCTGATGCGGCTCAGTACATTGGTTCCTCATTTATCGCTGGGTTTACATTGTAAAAATAACCCGCGATAGGCTAAATCCGTGAAGTAGTCAGCATGTGCACCTGCTCATCGTGGTCAAATCCGTGACAGAGCATGACCGGCAGGACCGACCCCAGGTGAGACGCATGGCCTTCTGGCATGTGCCCAAATGCCAGACCACTCAGTCCGTCACTGCTTCAGAGTCACACTGCTCGTGATCAAACATTTAAATAAATTTGGCAAACTGAACGCATTCTGTACCGTACAGGAGACACGGCACGGAGGAGAATGACTGACTAATCGGCAAAGGTCTACAGTCCCTTAGCCAATCAGGATGCAGAACACAATGCGTGTTGATACACTAGGCCTATAAAAAAAATCAGCGAAACAGCGAGGGACCACTGTATTCAACTAATTAAAACATATTTTATAGTAGTTTATTTTATTTTATTTTAGTTCGTTCATTTTCAAAATCTAATTCTATGGCACAAAAGTTAAAAAAAAAAAAAAAAAGTCATATGCAGTGTTATTTCATTTTAAATTTCAAAAGGGTTTTGTGGCTCCCAGTGTTTTCTTTACTGTATGAAACAGGTCCAAATGGCTCTTTGAGTGGTAAAGGTTGCCGACCCCTGCTCTATCCACTCCCTTAACCTCCTTCAGCTTTTCTCTGCATGCTTTGACCTGCAGGTGGAGTTGTACCTGCAACTGTTCTCTGTAGCTCTGTATTTGTAGATGTAGTTCTTGCAGTTGCAGTTCTCTCTCTCCTCTCCTCCTCTTTCTTCAACATTCCAGTCTTTCTCTCCTCTACTTCCTCTCTCTTCCCCACCCACTCTGTTCACTCTGTCTAACCTTCTTCAGCTGTTCTCTGTACCGGCAGGCATGGTTATTCTTGCTGTTGTTCATTGTATGAGGGAGAGGGAGAAGAGAAAGGAGGGAGAGGGGAGGAAGTAGGAAGTGGAGAAAGAACTAAAAGAGAGGAAAGAGAAAGCAATGAGAGGGAAGAGGAGAGAGACGATGGGGAAGAAAGAAGAGATGGAGAGGAGACTGGAGGAGAAAAGCTACAGAGTAGATACAGGGATAGTTCTTGCAGGTGTTCAGAGCCTATACCTGTATATGTCTTGCAGCTGTTCAGCCTGTATACCTGTTATGACATTCAGGAAAGAGTCTCATGCATGAACAACTGGACAGCACCAAGCCCTGACATGATTCATGCATACTGGCTCACTGCACTCCATGAGCGCCTGGCAGCACAAATGGCTAACCCAAGGGCATACAATACAGAAAAGGTACAGTCCCGTCCAACTATCGGCCAATAACCTGTCTCTCCACAACATGAAAGCTCATGTCAGTTATCATACATGAGCACAGCACAGAAGGGCATCGTCAAAAACACCAGGGGAGCCAAACACCAACTTCTGATTGACCAAACAGTTACTGCAGAACCCGTCAGACCATCCTCTGCACTGCCTGGATTGATTACAAGAAAGCCTATGACTCAATGCCACACACATGCTTGGAGCTGTACAATATCTATAGACTCTAAGAGCCTTCATTGCAAATTCGATGCGGTTGTGGAAAACCACCCTTGAAACCAATGACAAGCCACTTGCAAATGTGGCATATACCAAGGAGACACACTGTCCCCACTGCTGTTCTGCATAGGTCTGAACCCCCTCAGCCAAATCATCGAAGGCACTGGCTACGGATACCGACTCAGAAATGGGACCAACAACAGCCACCTCCTCTACATGGATTACATCAAGCTGTCAAGCTAAGAGCAAGCGAGACATCGACTCACTGATCCACACCACCAGGATCTACAGCACAGACAATGGAATGTCAGTCAGGCTTGAGAAATGTAGTAGGATGGTGATAAAGAGAGGGAAGGTAGTCCACACAGAGGAGGTCTCACTCCCAGAGGGAACAATAACAGACATTGAGGACAGTTATAAGTACATTGGTATACCACAAGCAAATGGCAAGCTTGAAGAGACAACAAGGAAAGTGGCTACAACCAAATACCTGCAACGAGTAAGGCAAGTCCTAAGAAGCCAGCTCAGTGGCAAGAACACGGCACAGGAAATAAACAGCTACACCTTGCCAGGGATCAGATACCCAGCAGGAATCATAAGCTGGCCAAAGAAAGAGATAAAGACCACAAACATTAAGACATGAAAGCCCCTGACCATATATGGAGGGTTCCATCCCAAATCCTGCACCCTGAGACTGTACACGAGCCAGAAGGAAGGAGGCCGAGGACTCGTGAGTGTGGGAACCACTGTCCAGGATGAAACATCCAAAATCCGTAAGTACATCAAGGACAAGGCCCCGACAGATGACGTGCTCAGAGAATGTTTCAGACAGTGGAGCTCAGAGGAAGAGGTGCTGGAGGGACCATCATAGAAGGACAAGCCCCTACATGAGGTGTACCACCAAAACATAACTGAAGTGGCTGACATCAAGAAATCCTACCAATGGCTGGAGAGAGTTGGTCTTAAGTACAGCACAGAGGCCCTCATCCTGGCTGCACAGGAGCAGGCCTTCAGCACCCAGGCAATAGAGGCCCAGATCTACTACACCAGACAAGACCCAAGGTGTAGGCTGTGCAAAGAGGCTCCTGAGACAGTCCAGCACATAACTGCAGGGTGTAAGATGCTGGCAGGGAAAGTATACATGGAGCGACACAACCAAGTGGCGGGCATAGTGTACAGAAACATCTGTGCGGAGTACGGGCTGGAGACCCCAAGGTCAAGGTGGGAAACACCTCCGAAGGTTGCGGAGAATGACCGAGCCAAGATCCTGTGGGACTTCCAGATGCAGACTGACAGAATGGTGATGGTGAACCAACCAGACATAGTGGTGGTGGATAAGCAACAGAACAGAGCCATGGTGGTGGACACTGCAATACCAAGCAATGGTAACATCAGGAAAAAGGAACACGAGAAACTAGAGAAATACCAGGGGCTCAAGGAAGAGCTGGAGAAGGACTGGAAGGTGAAGGCATCAGTGGAGCCCGTGGTGATCGGAGCACTCAGAGCTGTAACCCCAAACTGGAGGCGTGGTTACAGCAGATCCAAGGAAAAACATCAGAAATCTCAGTCCAGAAAAGTGCAGTACTAGGAACAGCAAAGATACTGCGCAGAACTCTCAAGCTCCCAGGCCTCTGGTAGAGGACCCGAGCTTTTTTTATAATATATGCAGCTGTTCAGTGTGGATACCTGTATATATATTTGTTGTTCTTGCAGCTGTTCAGTGTGCATACCTGCATATATAGTTGTTCTTGCAGGTACTCTGGAGCTCCAGGCAGTTAGGTCTCTGCTTCTCTTCGTAGGAGCACACTGGGACGATGGTCTGTCTCCTGCGCTCTGAGCAGGCGGTCTGGTCTCTCACAGGACACGAGCAGAACAACATCCCATAACTGTGTTTTGCGGGGACCTGAGGCAAATACATAATACACATCCCTCATTCTTTTCAAAAAGTGTATTCAAACACGAAGACTCTGACCTATCTGTTACTATTTTTTGCTATATTTTTTGAAACTCTTACAGTTTTAACATTTTACTACAACCAGAGAGGTGCTGGGGTTTAGGGAGTGACCATTCAGATCAGAAAGAGGCATTTTAGATTTGAACCAAATTCAGGATTGAAACTGGCAACCCAAATGAAAGACCCATGTGAGGACTTTCTGACTGGATAATCATCTTGAACCAAAACAACTTTGCCAACAATATTTATCAGTAAAAGGTATTGTTTGAGTTAAACAATCATGCCAGTGGTCACCCCACTCGCAGGCTTGTATCAGACCTGATCACAGCTTTGGCCTGTTTGCTCATGTGCACAAACTTACATCAGAAGAACACAGACTCGGGCTCCTCTGTGCTGCCATGTATGTGCTGTAGGCGCACACTGTACAATGCGCTGTCATATCTCTGCTCATAATTACAGTGTTGACAGATTTTTCAGCAGACAGACGCCTCTGCTGTTTTGTGAACACATCAACGTCACCACTTCTTAACAGGCAGAGCACACAGACGTATAATGATTTCTTGTAAGTTCTGACAGTCTGACTCTAGCTCCTCTGAGACTCACTGTGCTGTGTGTGGAGATCCGGTGTTGATTAGAAAACTACTGGAAGTTTGTGAAAGTTTGTTTGGGTCAGACGTGATGTAAACCTGATGAAATTTGGATCTTAATAATCACATTGTGTTTTGCTACACTTGGTATTCAATATTACAATTCATTTAGCTTTGCACTAAGTACATTTCAAAGACAACAAATCATCAAAAGGAAATTATACAGGAATACACTTAAAGCAACACTGTGCAACTGTAAAAGAATTAAGATTTTGATGTACATTTCATAAAGGCTCTATTTGATAGAACACAGATAGGTCATCTGTGTTCTATTAAATAGAGCTTTTACTGCTAACAGTTGTAACACTGGTTTATTCTTAGTTATAAAAACATTGTACATGATCACCAACTTGTTTGTGTTATAATTTAGAGTTTTCTATCTCAATCCAATCCAATCAGAAAGTTTGAATTAGTCTCTCATTTATTTCAATCATAAAATCCAGTTGGTTTTAAATCTAAAATGCTTCTCTGTAATCTGATTGGTCACTGCCTAAACTCCAGCATCTGCACCAATCATGAGCCAATGCTAGTGTAGGCTCTGCAGCTCAGGGAGGGAATTCTGGAGGTTCTGAGCTTCACATGAGACATTTGGATGCGTTGTACCTTGTCAAAGAATTGCCTGAGGGCCTTGTGGCACTTCCTCTTGTTGCAGACCTCTGCTGTGGACACTCTGCTGGTGCAGGGGCTAATGTACGCGGAGCGGTACTTCTTACACGTGTCATTCAGGTTACATGCTTTGGCTGCGTTCAGACAGTTGTTCTCACGTGCCACTGCCGGCTCTCCTGTGGAACAACACACAAACATAATGAGTGTCCACTGTCTCCTACAGAACAACACAGAACAAATGTACAGGTGAGGACAAGGAGCAATGTCCACTCGGATCCGTTTTGAGATCTGTTTTAAACAACACTCAGGAGTCTGTGAGCATCATGTGAAGGTTATCAGTAGTTCACAGGACATCACAACATTGTAGAATCCTAACCCTATTTTTTTCGGAATACCTTCATAAAATGGTGTCATTATTCAAACTCAAACACGTGATTGTTGTCAGATGAAAGGTCTGTTGAAATTGCGCAGTCCCTGTTTTTAGAATACTTGGGTCTTTTCTCATAAGGACCAATTTTAAACATACAGTTTCTTTAATGGACCTGTGGATGTTAGGGAGAGTGGAGACTATGATAATAATGCAAAACCATAGAAATTTTGACTTTAAGCAAATTGAAACCTTATTCCTCATGTTTGCTGGTTTACATGGTTTACATGTGGCTCTGGATCTCCAAAGTGGAGCTTATGAACATCACAGCAATAAAAAAAAAAGATTTTCATCTATGGTATATAAAAATGCAAATGTGAATTTTGAGAACCCTACAGGTATCAGAAAGTTACACAGTGTTCCTTTAATGTGACACATATAATCATAAACATACACATAACATGCACAATTTGATCACACTCTAGTCACAGATAGTTTGACATACATGTCAGATAGAGCCTTATATTTTAGTGGAGCTACCAAACATCCACTCTTAAATGTGCTACATGCATAGGCAGAGGTGTGGTAGTTCTAGACCTCTGTGACCTTCTCTTCCTCTGAGCCCACACAGTACAGGTCTGACCACAGGCTTCCTCCAGTCACCTGACCATCCTTCACACTGTACAAACACATGTGGGACAGTTTTAGAGGACACCCCCACCTCTCCTAAATCGGTCCGGGTGCACCACAGGGGAGTCCTCAGGGTCCATTCAACTTCACCCAGACAACTTCAAAGCGGAACTAGACACTAAATCTGTAACAGCACTGTCTATTGTTTCTGGTTCATTTTAGTGCAAACATGGTCCATTTGCAGCTTTCTGGTGAAATTACAATTACAAGTGCTACAGGACATCACTCAGGACTGCCCTGATTACAGCCAGGCATTTCTGATACAAACACTTGGCTGCAGGGACCAATCACACTGTTCCCCCCCCCCACTCTCCCCTTTAGTCCTCCAGACCCCGCCACTCCAGCCCTCTCAATCTCCCCTTTAGTTCTTCGGGTAGTGCCCACTAGCAGCTTTATTTGAAATGTGGTTGTGCATTTGTTGTGCTAGCCTTGAACTTCTCCTAAATCTGTCCGAGCACACCAGTGGGATGTCCTCAAGGTCCAGTGAACTTCATGAGCCTCTTAACCCACCTCCTCCACTCACAATGACTGATGTGTTCCTGTTATTTTGTGACTTACTTTACCCATGGGGCATGCTGTATAACATATTGTTAACTGGGCTACTTCAAATGGGCTTGGGTGTAACCTCTAAAAAATATATGCAATTTGGTTGGTTCCCAATTCTGTATCTAATTAATGACTACAAACAGGTTTTATAAAACTAGCAATTATTAACATATCACTAGCTAGCTTAAATTTGAATGAAGTCCCTGTTTGTTTTGACTGCAGTTTTCCAGTGCTATTATAATGGCATCATCTATCAGCCTGTTCTCCACAAACTCCCGGACCCTCTGCTCACACACTGTTCTTCTTTGTCTGAGCATCTGTCTGTTGGACTCCTGCTGGACTCCTACACATGTACACACACACACACACACACACACACACACACACACAGTAGTATGATATATTTCTGAGTAAAATTATATATTAGCTGCAAAAAATAAACAGCAAAATGAAATCCGTCAGTACTTAGAATACATCTAGAATGAGTCATAGAAGATATTTATTCAACTCTCTTCAACTGAAATCTAATTAGTACAGAAAAAGAATAAAAAACATCACACAAATACAATGAAAAAGTTGCCACGATAAATACTGACCACAAAATAACTGTCCTTTCTTAAACTGAATGAAGTGGACAGAGTAATTATTGAGGCTTTGTTTCCACGTTTCTTGGAGACATTACATTGAGTGCTATTCATTTCCTGAGACAGATTCTAACCAAAACCTCAGCCTTATAGGCACTGTACCTGATTTTGACTGTCTCAAAAAATAATAATAGTAAAAAATAATTAGATGCAGACAGCACACGGCTTATTTTGCTTAAATACATTTGAAAACAATCAGGTACAGGCTCTTTAATCTAGACAGATTTTTGTCCACATAAAGGGATTTGATCCCTACAATGTGCTAAATACTTGTATACAAAACAGATGCACTTTAACATGACAGAACTGCCCTGTCCCCATCCTGTTTCTAACTGATTATCATGTCACCTGTTTCTTCTGGCTCTCTTCCACTGGCTCTCCTCTGATCCTCCTCTGACTCTCCCCTGATCCTCCGCTCTCTCCTCTGGCTCTTCTCTGGCTCTCTTCTGGCTCTCCTCTGATCCTCCTCTGACTCTCCTCTCTCTCCTCTGGCTCTCCTGTGGCTCTCCTGTGGCTCTCCTCTGACCCTCCTCTCTCTCCTGTGGCTCTCCTGTGGCTCTCCTGTGGCTCTCCTCTGACCCTCCTCTGGCCCTCCTCATCACTATCAGCTCCAGTACCAGGGGACAGGCTGACCTCTGCACACACAACCCGAGCACGAGGCCTCTGCTCTGGGTAACAACCTCCCCCAATAAAGATGCACTATGTCACTTTTCTGCTGGTGGGTCCATCAGCTACTTGTCTCCATGGAGATGTTATTGCTCTGCATGGAATATTCTACAGATTTGATTTCTGTTTAGATATCAGCACTGTAAAAAAATATATATACAGTGGTACCTCACCTTACGAAATTAATTTGTTCCAGAAGTGGTTTCGTAACGTGAATTTTTCGTAAGTTGAGTAGCTATTTCAATGGAAAAAGCCTGATTCGTTCCAAGGCCCCGATCCAAGTTTTTTTTAATAGTGTAACTTTTTTTTATAGTGTAACATTGTGTTCTGCGTAGAGACTGTAGACCCAGGACTAAACTTGGACTATACCAGGTCTAGACCAAGGTCTAAACCTGGTCTAAACCTGGACTAAACCTGGACTAAACCTGGACTAAACCAGGACTAGACCAGGTGGATTAAAGCGCCGTGTGCGGGTCTATTTCCTGGTTTTGTTTCAAGTCACGGCTGAGGCGAGCAGCGAGGGGGACCGCACGCAGTCTGAGCGCATGAACGAGACCCGTGCTCAAACCGTGCCTCCTTTAGACCTCCTCTAGACCTGGTCTAGACCTGGTCTAGACCAGGTCTAGACCACCGCGGCTCTTGCATGGGTCTCGTTCATGCGCTCAGACTGCGTGCGGTCCCCCTCGCTGCTCGCCTCAGCCGTGACTCGAAACAAAACCAGGAAATAGACCACCTGGTCTAGTCCAGGTTTAGTCCTGGTTTAGTCCAGGTTTAGTCCAGGTTTAGTCCTGGTTTAGTCCAGGTCTAGACCTGCTGGCAGCCCCGCTCCAGGTCATGCTGCGCTATCACACGTGTCCGCGCGCAGTTTTCTCCCCCCTCCCCTTCCCCCAACACTTCACTATTAATAATTTTGTTGAAAATCTATGAAAGTTTGAGTGTTTAAACGAGAGACAAATGTGAGAAAAGTTTAAATCCAGTCTGAGAAAAGCGTATAATGTGTGTGGCTGAGCGCGCATTATTTGAATTTTTGAGATTTCGCGTTTCGTAACTTGAATTTTCTTTCGTATCTAGAGACCAAAATTTAATGTGAAGGCGTTTCGTAACTTGAAATTTTCGTTTGTTGGGTCTTTCGTAAGGTGAGGTACCACTGTATATAATTACTTCTGGGGGTATTCAAATATATTAAATCAACTGTGGCAATTTTTACACTGAAATAACATAACTACAACTTCATTCATTCATTAATTTTCTTCCGCTTTTCCATTTTCTGGGTCGCGGGGGCAGCAGTCCAAGCAGTATTCTGCTGCACAGAACACAATGCACCAGCCCCCATGAATCCTTCCGCGGGTGGTGGGTCCACAGGAAGACGGCTCACGTCGCAACAGGCCTTGTATCTTCTGCCATGGGGGCTACCAGTGTCCACAGACACTACTACTACAACTTATTTAATAACAATGGACAAAACGTACTTATTTAACTCATGTAGTCAAAGTGTCGTGTTTAATGAGTAAGTTCTATTACATAATCACCAGTACGTTTTAAAGGTTTTACAGTCGCGACTCACAAACCCAGAAATACTAAGTCCAACAGAAATACCCAGCCTGTTGGGTTACGGTGAAAGGGGCCGTCAAAGCTGCCTGGTGGCCATTATCCACCTCCTCTGCCTCACCCTCTGCAGGCTCCAAGAGAAACGTCTTTTAAACATGTTTTATGTTTTTATTTTATCACACAGATTTAATTTATAACTTTCTACAACTGAACCTTTTTGTCAGTTATAAGTTTTATGTAAGAATGTCAGTAACTCGTCCTGTGGTCTCATCCATGGGCTTAACTTAGCTACTGTTGTAATCACAAAAGAATGAAATTATCGATGCCAAGCAGCAGCTCGATTTCCTTCTTTGACAGCCAGATTGCCTTTAACTTAAAGTATTTCAGGCTCTCCAGGGGGTGGGGATAGGTGTATCGATCAGGTATGAGTGGATGTCTGGCTACTGAAATTTGAGACATTTCTTCTTGTCATTTATGCGCTCACTAATGTTCATTTAGCATCATAACTTATTTTATTACACAGCATGAACTGTTTTAGTGACAACATCGCTAGCTAGTGTCGTAACTTCATGTTAACCGCACAGACAGCGGCGCTTTCTGCACTTTGATAAATGAAAAATCCGTCCATATATTAGCCGTATTGTTGTAAAAGCCGCAGGGTTCAAAGTGTGAGAAAAAAGTAGAGGCTTATACACTCAACAAAAATATAAACGCAACACTTTTGTTTTTGCTCCCATTTGTCCTGAGATGGACCCAAAGATCCAAAATTCACTCCAGATACACAACACTACCATTTCTCTCAAACATTGTTCACAAATCTGTCCAAATGTGTGACAGCGAGCACCTCTGCCCCGCCGAGACAATCCACCCCACCTCACAGGTGCGCCACATCAAGATGCCGATCCGACATCATGACCAGTGCACAGGTGCACCCCAGACTGCCCACAATAAAAGGCCACCCCGAAATGTGCATTTTTTTTTTTTTTTGCTTTATTGGGGGTCTGGGGACTCAGAACCAGTCAGTATCTTGTGTGACCACCATTTGCCTCATGCAGTGCAACACATCTTCTTCGCATAGAGTTTATCAGATTGTCAATTGTGGCCTGTGGTATGTTGGTCCACTCCTCTTCAAAGGCTGTTATGGACGAAGAACACAGGTGCATTTTATTGATGGCATTTTGAATGCACAGAGATACCGTGATGAGATCCTGAGGCCCATTGTTGTGCCATACATCCATGAACATCACCTCATGTTTCAGCAAGATAATGCACGGCCCCATGTTGCAAGGATCTGTACACAATTCTTGGAAGTTGAAAATGTCCCAGTTCTTGCATGGCCAGCATACTCACCAGACATGTCACCCATTGAGCATGTTTGGGATGTGCTTGACCGGCGTATACGACAGTGTGTACCAGCTCCCACTAATATCCAGCAACTTCGCACAGCCATTGAAGAGGAGTGGACCAACATTCCACAGGCCACAATTGACAATCTGATAAACTCTATGCGAAGAAGGTGTGTTGCACTGCATGAGGCAAATGGTGGTCACACCAGATACTGACTGGTTCTGAGTCCCCAGACCCCCAATAAAGCAAAAAAAAAAGCACATTTCGGGGTGGCCTTTTATTGTGGGCAGTCTGGGGCGCACCTGTGCACTGGTCATGATGTCGGATCGGCATCTTGATGTGGCGCACCTGTGAGGTGGGGTGGATTGTCTCGGCGGGGCAGAGGTGCTCGCTGTCACACATTTGGACAGATTTGTGAACAATGTTTGAGAGAAATGGTAGTGTTGTGTATCTGGAGTGAATTTTGGATCTTTGGGTCCATCTCAGGAAAAATGGGAGCAAAAACAAAAGTGTTGCGTTTATATTTTTGTTGAGTATAGTTTGGAAATTACAGTATTTGTGCATTGCATTTTCTAAAATATACAATACTGGTATGTTTTTTTTTAACCTGATAAATATTTAGATGTCTAAATGTGACTATGTTTTATATGTTGCCCCAGTGGACTGTACAGTCCAGCAGACTGAGGTATGCACAACCCTGAGCTCCTGTCAACACTGAAGCTTCTGTCACTTCAACAGGCGACAGCAAGTATTGGTAAGTACAGCATGTATATGCATTAGCTTTATACTACAGACTGACGTAGAAAATCTTTAATTCTTTGCTCTAGTTATTTATTTAGTTTATTTATGAAACAAGGACAGTGCACAATTTATATTAACCTTAACAGGAGAGATGCATTGTGCAGGTTGTAGCACCAGAGCTAATTTCCACCTGTAGTCCCTGGTGCATGTTTTTTCAGTTTTTAGCCCTGAGCTCTGGATTGAGATGTCCCCCAGCTGCTGATAGAAGAATGATACAAATGCTGGTTTGGCAGAATACTCTTAAAACATGGGCAAAGTGTCACTCATTGTAGGTTAATTTAAATTTGTACCAACACGCAATACATCTGCTGTAAGCAACAGACTGACAGTGTTATAATAAAATGTATTGATCACTTCCGCCTAATTTTACAGTAATAAAACAGTAAAAAAAAACAAAAAAAAAAAACATTTGTCTAATTTTAAATATTTAAAATGGAAAAGTTGTCTTACACTAGCAAATACTTAACCATCTTGTACTAATACTAATAATACTAATTTATTTCGAAAATGATTAAAACAAGTATCTGCCAGTACAAGAGGCATTCCACCTTAAATATTCAACTCAAAAGTTGGGTTAAAATTAAACTAATAGTTGAGTTAAAATTACCGAATGTGGAGCAGAAAATATAACCGATCATATTGGGTCAAATCATGTAACCCAACCCCCCAGTGTTGGCTCGGTCCATATTTGACCCGGCGTTGAGTTAAAAGTTGGATTATTTTTAACCCAGTATTTGTGAGTGAAGAGTAATGTAACTTAATGCAACTAAGTAATTTCAAGTGTCAAACAAAAAATGAATAAATAAAATCTATACATCGGTAAATACTAGACATATAATATATAATATTTATTATTTTACAATATTTGACTTAATTTATTTACATAATTATGACTTCGTGGTGGTATGTACATTTTACTCAAGTAAATTGTACCTGATATTACAGAAATACAATTTACTTAAAGGGATATGCCACCCCCAGGTCAAATTTGGGCATCTCCCCACAGTCCAGAGACTAAAATAAGTGGTGGAAAGCGTTTTCCTGCTCACCCAGCCATTGTCCGAGTCTGTCGCCACTGACCGCCGCGGTATCTGCAGCTCCTCCGCCTTAGACTGGAGTCTAACGTCGCCAGAGAAAGATTTCGGCCAAAAGGAATTAATTTGCTTGATGCGTTTCCCAATTACTTTATGTGTAGTGCGCATTCATATCGAGTGCACATAAATGTGCAAATCAACACGGAGAGCTTGCCTTGGTCATTTTGGGTGGGAACTATTTTTCAGTGCGGAAGAATACAGTCGAATCACGCACCACGTTGTGCAACAGGGGAACTCCCTTCCCGGTGCGTAACTGGGATTCCCCTGGCAGCGTGGTCCTGCTCACCCAGCCATTGTCAGTGGCGCACAATGGCTGGGTGAGCAGGAAAACGCTTTCCACCACTTATTTTAGTCTCTGGACTGTGGGGAGATGCCCAAATTTGCCCTGGGGGTGGCATATCCCTTTAAAGGGATAGTTCGGGATTTTTGATGTGAATCTGTATGGCATCTCCTTCAGCAGTGTCGTGCATCAACACTGACTTACCCCTGACAGTGTCCTGTGAGCCGAGTTTCTGCCCGGTTCTGGTGCTGACAAAAGTAGGTCCGGCAAGTTAGCCAGGACAGTTTTTTTTTTTTTCATTGCATTTATATAGTGCCTTTCATGACATGCCTTTTCATCCCAAAGCGCTCCACAGTTCACCGTTCATTCACTCCACACTTGGTGGTGGTAAGCTACTTTCTGTAGCCACAGCTGCCCTGGGGCAGACTGATGGAAGTGAGGCTGCCAATCTGCGCCATCGGCCCCTCCGACCACCTCCACCACTCACGCACACTCCACTTTCATACTAGGCAAATGTGGGTAAAGTGTCTTGCCTAAGGACACAGCGACAGTTTTTTGCAACTGGCGCCCCACTGTGGCACCTGGAATTCCCAGCAGTCTCCCATCCAAGTACTAACCAGGCCCTGCCTTGCTTAGCTTCTGAGATCTGACGAGATCAGGCTTTGACAGGCAGGTAAAGCTTGTTTTTCTTCTCAAAACAATATTTGTCCAAAAAGTGATATATTTGCATCACAAAACAGTTGTCCACGAAAAAGTCAGAAGTCATAATCGCTTGATTAGATTAGATTAAGCCTTTATTGGTCTCACACAATGACACACGGGAGAAATTTGTCTTCTGCATATGACCCATCCTTTTCAGGAGCAGTGAGCAGCCATCTTTTCGGCAGTACCGTGAAGGGTCTTGCCCAAGGACCCACACTGGCTTGCTCATTTCTCGCTTCCTATCACTGTGTGCCTATTATTATTATTAGTCTGTTCACTTGTAAACATTGCCACTTGTTACTTGTCACTTATCTGGGGTGCAGGGACAGCAGTGCTCTTCAAAAGCTTCCTCCTCCGTGCTGGGCATACATAATCCTCTTCATTGAAATGTGCATTGTACACACAAAGCTTTTTTATTTTAGCCAATTTGGTGTCCACATTGAACCCTATGGCAAGAAGCCAAAGCTGCATCAGACCAATTTGTGACAGGAAAACGGTGACAGGAAAACAGTTCATCTTTGTTGTGATAAAAGGAGAAATTCAATTTGTCGAAAACGTTTCACAGCTCATCCGAGTTGCTTCATCAGTTCGGATGAGCTGCAAAACGTTTTCGACCAAATAAACTTTGTCCAGTTGACAAATTGAATTTCTCCTTTTATCATGGATTCTACCTGGACAACTGAGGGATTCTTCACACTTCATCTTTGTTGGTACAACCTGGGTAATCACAGGTCCGTCCCATTTTATATCTATTATTTTCTTCTTCTTCTTCTTCTTCTTCTTCGTCTTCTTCTTCTTCTATCGATAACTATATTTTTATTCTGATGTTTCTAAATTGGCTCACTGCGGTCTGAGGACGTAAACACTGCCAAACAACTGAAAAAGTGTTGGGTTCGCGCACGGCTGTCCAGCTGGGGGCAACTGTTTTGTGACGCAAATATATCACTTTTTGGACAAATATTGTTTTGAGAAGAAAAATCAGCTTTATTAACTGTTTGCACAGGACACTGTCAGGGATAAGTCAGTGTTAATGCACGACACTGCTGAAGGGGATGCCATACACATTCACATCAAAAAACCCAAACTATCCCTTTAAAAAGTTCTATTGCAAATGTTTTTTTTCAGTAAGAATTCTGTTTATCTTTTAAAGAGACAACATTCAAATCTGACCTGCTATTCTATTACAAGAATCATATACAGTACATTTCTTTGTTTTCACATAGGAAGATAAGTTGTTGTTTGAAGAAAAATAAGTGACTTATTTGTTTTAGTTTGGCTAATTGTGACCATTTAAATAACTATTCTGATTCAATTGTACTTGCCGTGTATGACTGAATCCTCATCTTGCATCTATTAAAAAACAGGTGTTCTTTGGCCTGATGGTCCCATGTTCTTGTCTGAGCTTAATACTGTGGAACATTTAAGGCAAATCCCCAATATCTCAGTGGAGTTTTCATATTGTTTGTAGCGTATAATTTCGGTAGTGCATTCTATAACACACAGAGGCAGTCCAGTGTTGAGCCATGTAGATGAGCTGTGTGCAGTAAGGTTGACTGACTCTTTGACTCAGAGTTGTTCATGTTCACAGTGTACATTATGCAGAGAATTCATTTTAAGAGTGCGTTTTTGTGTAAATTTTAATTGGTTGAAAATTGTGTATTTAAAGGTCCCATGGCATGAAATTTTCACTTTCTGAGGTTTATGAACATTAATGTGGGCTCCCCTACCCTGTGAGTGCGGCAATGCGCCCCACTAGCCTCGGTCTCGGTGTTTCTAGAAGTTTCTTTCCGACGCGTCACGTAAAGTAAATAAAGAGTCTTGAATCCAAGTTTGTCTTTTCTATCTTTACTAAAGTGAAAGGTCATACAGAGCGGGTGCAAATAAGCTGAATAAAGAGGGGAATGGAAAGATGAATTTCTGAGGCTTGTGGTTTTCCTGCGTGTGTTGTGTTAGGCTCTGTATGTGTGGTGATGTCCTTCTTGGCGTCTTTGCGTGTCGTATAGCGGTGAGCTCCTGCCTGTCACTGGGAGACCGGGCTCCCTTGTCCTCCGTGGCTCCCGACAGGACTCACCCCACCTTGCGTTGTCAACGGTGCTACTGGTTCTTCTTTGCTGTCCGTACGTGCCTTGTAGCGTTGCGTCTTTCCGTCTGTCACTTGGGAGACTGTGCTTCTTCGCTTCTCGGCTCCCGACGGGAATCCGTCTTATTTGCTACCTGCGGCTGTTACGTGACGTTTCACGTAACCTCCTTGTTACGTGACGTCCCACGTGACGTTCCTACGTTGGCGTCCGTCCGTACGTGCCTTGTAATGGTGCGCGTCTCCCGTCACCCGGGAGACGGCCGATGTTACACTCTTGCTTGGTTATTACGCGACGGTCAAAAGACTGTGTAGCTTCTGTGGTCCAGGACGTCCTAATACCCCGTCATCTCGGCTCATCCGATACTCTATGGTCTCGGGATATCCTCCTGGCCACCAGACCGCGGCTTCTTATCCACACTACCTACGTAGCGTAGTCGTTTCCCCTTCTTCTTGTGTGTGTGTGTGTGTGTGTGTGTTATGGTGAGGTGTGTCTTCTCCGATGTCCGTGTGCTCTCTGTGTCAGTGTGACTCCTAAGGTCTGCATTTATAGCAGGTAAGACCAAAGATAAAAGAACAAGGAATAAAGCTAGATCAAAGTCATCCAATCAGAAAGCATTTTCTGAACCTGAAGGCGGGACAAGAAGAGCTGCTATAAAAAGAGTATTCCAGAACACAGAATGTACGAAATGGCTCCTACACTACCCTGTTTAGCCCCCCCCCCCCCATGGCTTAAATGTCTAAACTGAGCATTTGCGGTCCTTTTCTGCGTTAGAAAAAAAACACAGCTCAAACGGGCGATTCTCAACAAGGCACCTTATTGACGTCAGCTCGAAAAATGCAACTCCACCCCTGTCTGTGTCTCTACTCAGCGTCTCTGTAAATCACGCCCATAGAGTTTGGACTGCAGAGGAGCTACACAATGCGAAATGCGTTTTTTGATTTGCCTGGAGGCACGTGCGAGTGTTTCTAGGCTCGGAAGTCTTTTACCCGACCCTCTGGACCTCTGAAACAGCAGTGGTTTAATTTTATTTTCTGTGGAAATGTGTTTATTTTTCAATGGAACGCTTCTCATTTCCTCCTCTGCGCAAAAACGCGGAAGCGGGAGCCAGCCAGTCTGAGCCAGAGCGCACAGCTGAAGAGGGGAGAGTGGAGAGTTTGGCCACGCCCCCACTCGCTACTATAGGCCATCTCTGTCCTCCTCATTTGCATTCAAGCAACAACGCCCATAATGGACTGTTCCAGAGAGAGATGTATGACTCTTTCTCATCTTATCTCTGTTTCTCATGCACTGAGTGTTGATTTTGAAGAAGGATTCATTTACAGTATTAGGGAACCATTAAGGAGCCATATAAAAGCATCAAGAAGTACCATGTCATGGGATCTTTAAAGAGGGGCTATTACACTCAAAACAATGTATTAACATGTTTAACAAGTTTCACTTTAGTTTTTGACATCCTCACTCCCCCCTTTAAGTTACTATAAGCTTTATCACAAAACAACGGGCGTGCATCCCACTAATGAAACTACAGCACATCGCATCATGAACTAACACAGATTGCATTTAAGTTGTACTGTATTTTTTTTATATATTTTTGAAGAATTGTCATGTGGGAGCATGTGTGACAAAGGTTTGTGGGCGGAGCCTTGGACCGAATCTTACAGTTAACGATAAGCAGGGTTCGAATATGGTCCTGGAGAGAGATTTAACTATTACCCAAACAATCATCTTTACAATTTTGACCATAACTGAGGATCCCTAAGCTCTAAGGCAAGTTATTTGGCCATCATTTACAGAATATTATGGAAGTCTGATGAACTAGCCCAGATGCCCTGCCCCTCCTCTGCTGTCCTGTCTCAAACCTCCTAATGCAGACCAGACATTAGCTCCTTCCTGCGTCTCCTCATCATCATCCATCCCCTGCTCATCTCCTGTGACCGGGCTCTCCCTGCGACCCCGCTTCTCCTGCCTGTGCCATCTGGCCTGTGTTGTTGCAGTAATGGCCCTTGGGTGGCCCCGGATGTCTGCTTTCCACACCAGAGCTCCACTTCTCTGCTCAGTCACTTCATCACTCTATCAGTGCTCCTTTGTCCTGGGACCCAGAGGCAGATTCACCACAGACAGTGTAGTGCACTAGTTTTGAAATGATTCTTATTTGTCAATTGGCAAAATATGCAGTACTGTTTTCTAGATCTCGTTCCACAAGACTGAACACATATGAACAAAACTAACATGTGAGATTTTCTTATTTTCATGTTTTTCGTTTGGATTGAACAAAAAAGTTCTAGCACCATTGTACATTATATTTATGGACAGAATTTCTAGGGGCCAGAGGGGATCCGGTTTGGGGACCACAGGATCTCATCTCTGCTGTTTGCAGATGACGTTGTCCTGATGGCTTCATCGAACCGGGACCTCCAATGTGCACTGGGGCGGTTCGCAGCCGAGTGAGAGGCGGCTGGGATGAGGATCAGCTCCTCCAAATCTGAGGCCATGGTTCTCGACCGGAAAAAGGTGGCTTGCCCTCTCCGGGTGGGTGGGGAGTCCTTGCCTCAGGTGGAGGAGTTCAAGTATCTCGGGGTCTTGTTCACGAGTGAGCGGAGGATGGAGCATGAGATTGACAGGCGGATCGGTGCAGCGTCGGCAGTGATGCAGTCACTGTACCGGACCGTTGTGGTGAAGAGGGAGCTGAGCCAAAAGGCGAAGCTTTCAATTTACCGGTCAATCTACGTTCCTACCCTCACCTATGGTCATGAGCTCTGGGTAATGACCGAAAGGACGAGATCACAGATACAAGCGGCCGAAATGAGTTTCCTCCGTAGAGTGGCTGGGCGCACCCTTAGAGATAGGGTGAGGAGCTCAGTCACACGGGAGGAGCTCGGAGTAGAGCCGCTGCTTCTCCACGTCGAGAGGAGCCAGCTGAGGTGGCTCGGGCATCTGTTCGGATGCCTCCTGGACGCCTCCCTCGGGAGGTGTTCCGGGCATGTCCCACCGGGAGGAGGCCCCAGGGAAGATCCAGGACACGCTCCCGGCTGGCCTGGGAACGCCTTGGGGTCCCCCCGGAGGAGCTGGAGGAAGTGTCCGGGGTGAAGGAGGTCTGGGCATCCCTGCTTAGACTGTTGCCCCCGCGACCCGGCCCCGGATAAGCGGAAGAAAATGGATGGATGGATGGATGGTTCTAGCACCAAACCAGTGTTGTATAGTAACGAAGTAATAATACTTCACTACTGTACTTAACTACATTTTGGGAAACTTTGTACTTTACTTAAGTTTTAAAAAAAAATGATAACTTTTACTTCACTACTTTTCAGAATTTAATTGCATACTTTTACTCTGATTCATTTTCAGTGTGCCGTTTAGTTACTCGTTACAAAAAAACCTCTACTGACTGAAGGAAGTCAGGACGTGCCTGGGCTTGTTCGCTACTTGCGCATGACAATCAGCCTACACCTGTTGGTTTCATGCAGCTAGTTTAATCAATCAACATCCCTGATGGAAGAGGAGACAGCATCCACGTCGGCTACAAATGAAGGGGGACCTGTCGATGAGCATCCCTGGCCGTACTTAAACACAATGTTCTCTTACGCCGGTATGAAGGATTCGTCCTATCGAATGAAGTGCCTCTTGTGCCTTCCAAAAAACGTGGAAATCCTATCTTATAGAAACTCCCCGTCCAACCTCAAGAAACACATCGAGGTAAGTTCTAGATGAATGAAATTGTTAGCGTCTATATTCCAATTTCAGTAATCACAGCATGAACATTCTAGACACCGTTGTGAAACCTTGAGCATTACATGTAGAAATTAACTTTGTGTGACATTGTTTCGGTTACACAAAGCGTATTTGACGATGTTGGAGCTAACAGGCTACCTAGCTTTTTCGGCTCAAGGGAAGGCATAGCCAGTAGTCGAGTTGTATAATGAAACCAGGGGCGATGGTGAAATTTTTCACCAAGGGGGGGGGGGGGGCACCCATATAATCATTCAATAATTCATTAATACACAGGATATATGTTATCACACACGTACACACACACACCTTAGTCCTGGTTTAGTCTTGGTTTAGTCCCGGTTTAGTCCCGGTTTAGTCCTGGTTTAGTCCTGGCTTAGTCTTGGTTTGGACCTGGTTTAGTTTTGGTTTAGTCCTGGTTTAGTCCTGGTTTGGACCCGGTTTAGATCTGGTTTAGTCTTGGCTTAGTCCTGGTTTGGACCTGGTTTAGTCCTGGTTTAGTCCTGGTTTAGTCCTGGTTTAAACCCGGTTTAGATCTGGTTTAGTCTTGGCTTAGTCCTGGTTTGGACCTGGTTTGGACCTGGTTTAGTCCTGGTTTAGTCTTGGTTTAGTCCTGGTTTAGTGCCGAAATAGATGCAGAAATAATCTGATAATATCTGATAATATCTGATAATAAGAATGCGGTCATTCTAACAGTTTGCCGTGTTGTCTTTAATAATCCGGAGCTCCGGAGAAAAAGACATAATCCCGAACGTATCCCGTGTCCCGAGGCGAGAGTTCCTTCTTACGTAGCATTAACGTAGGAAGTTAAGGATTCTTCTTCTCTTGGAAATGCCGCGTAAACATTCACGCGGCTCGCTCACAGCTGATCAGTGAACAGGCGCAAACACAAGAGCGGCAATCGTCATGATTGGCGGGAGCGCGTATCGGTGCGTAATTATGCTGCAACATGATTGGAAGCTGGAGCGCACTCGCCATTTTGACTTAAAAACAGCGAAATTCGCCAAAAGTTTAGGGATTTTCATGCCTGATTGATAAAATGCCATAAGGGATGGAAGAAGGGATGCCCGTTTTAGAAGAGAGATTTTTCCCACATGGGGGATGCCACCCCCCATCCCCCCTCAACTCGAGTACTGGGCATAGCTGTAGGCTAAGTGTAACGAATGAGAAAGGGCACACGAGTTCAAAAGGACAAAAAATAACATTAACATGTGGCTACTTTTAAAAATGTAAACAAGCGCTGTGTGTTTGTGCTATCTAAGTAACAAAGCAAGGGTCAGCTTCAGACTGCCTTTACTTCATACTTTTACTTGTACTTTTAATTACATTACTTGAGTACATTTATATTACTTGTCATACTTAAGTACAAGAAGTTCCAGATACTTTAAGACTTTTACTCAAGTAACATTTCAGTCAGTGACTTCGACTTTTACCAAAGTCATTTTTGGGAGGGGTACCTATACTTTTACTTGAGTTTGATTTTCCAGTACTTTATACAACACTGCGCCAAACACACCTCTACAAGTACAGGCCAAAATTATGAACTGAACCACAATATAAAATGTTGGTACGTGACCAGTGTGACATCCCCGGGCCCCCTCGACTACAGTCCGGGTCTGTGTCCTGGTCTGACTCATTCAAAATGTAACTTTATGTCAAACAGAATTTAACAGTTAATTCATTTATTCACACATTTTTTCATGGGGTTTCAAGGCAACCATCTCCGTGGTCAGAGCAACTAAGCAAATCCAAATCTTCTCTTGTAAATGGGGAAAAGTCCTCAGTGGTGCTCACTGTCCTGCAAATCAAGAAGGAAGTATTTGTCTGAAACTCATCATGCTCACTTCTGAACTAAACTCCTAAACTACTCAAAGCAACAACGTGACTGGTGGAATGTAAAACCAGTGACTCAGAAAAAAACAAAACAATAAAACAACATTTTATCAGCGAATGAGGAGAGCATGTGTGTGGTCCCTGCACCTCTGGTTGGGAAATGCTGCACAGGCCTGGGTGTCCAAAGTGTCTGTTCCCCAAAACTACAAAGAACTGCTGAGAGTTTGAGTCCAAAAACCTCCTTGATCAGAGGCATCTGTGGTTAGCTGGATGTTTCCACCTCTCCTCGCCTCTTCTCTCGCTCCTTCTACTCCTCTTTACTCTCTCCGTTCTCCCTCCCTCTTTCTCTCTCTGTTGATTATCAGAGCTGAATTACATAGCTATCTCCTCTTCTCTCTCTCTCTCTCTCCCTTCCTCCTCTCCTCTCTCTCTCTCTCGATTGTCAGTGCTGAGATACCCAGCTCTCTCCTTCTTCTCTTCCCTCTCTCCTCTCCTCCTTCTTTCTCTCTTGATTATCAGTGCTGAGTTACACAGCTCTCTCCTCTCCTCCCTCCTTCTCTCTCTCATCAGTGCTAAGTTGCACAGCTCTCTCCTCCCTCTCTCTTCCTTCTCTCCTCTCCTCCCTCCCTTCTCTCTCTCTCATCAGTGCTGAGTTACACAGCTCTCTCCTCCCTCTCTCTTCCTTCTCTCCTCCCTCCTTCTCTCTCTTTTTATTATCAGTGCTGAGTTACACAGCTCTCTCCTCCCTCTCTCTCCCTTCTCTCCTCTCCTCCCTCCTTCTCTCTCTCTCTCTTGACTATCAGTGCTGAGTTACACAGCTCTCTCCTCCCTCTCTCTTCCCTCTCTCCTCTCCTCTCCTCCCTCCTTCTCTCTCTCTCTTGATTATCAGTGCTGAGTTACACCGCTCTATCTTCCCCCTCTCCTCTCTCCTTCTCTCTCTCATCATTGCTGAGTTACACAGCTCTCCCCTCCCTCTCTTCTCTCCTCTCCTCCTTTCTTTTTTCTCTCTCTCTTGTTTATCCATGCTGAGTTACACAGCTCTCCCCTCCCTCTCTTCTCTCCTCTCCTCCCTTCTTTTTTCTCTCTCTCTTGTTTATCCATGCTGAGTTACACAGCTCTCCCCTCCCTCTCTTCTCTCCTCTCCTCTCCTCCCTTCTTCTTTCTCTCTCTCTTGTTTATCAATGCTGAGTTACACCGCTCTCTCCTCCCTCTCTTCTCTCCTCTCCTCCCTTCTTCTTCCTCTCTCTCTTGTTTATCAATGCTGAGTTACACAGCTCTCTCCTCCCTCTCTTCTCTCATCTCCTCCCTTCTTTTTTCTCTCTCTCTTGTTTATCAATGCTGAGTTACACCGCTCTCACCTCCCTCTCTTCTCTCCTCTCCTCACTTCTTCTTCCTCTCTCTCTTGATTATCAGTGCTGAGTTACACAGTCGGTAATAGCATTCTTCGTTGCCAAGTGCAAGTCGAGCAGAAACACCGGAGCCAGGGGAGCGATTTACACATCTTTCTTCTCTTCTCCCCTGTCACTCTTTTCTCTCTTCCCCCTCTTCTCTAGTTCTGCTCTTCTCTCTCTCTCTCTCTCTCTCTCTCTCTCTCTCTCCTCTCTTTTCTCGTGAGTCTCCTGTTTTTCTCTCTCATGTCCACTCTTTCTCTTTCTCACCCTCCTCTCTATTCTCATCTCATTGTCTTCTCTCTCTCTTTCTCCCCTCATCCAGTCTTTTTTCTCTCTTCTCCCCTTGCTTGTCTCTTTTGCTCCTTGTCTTTCTCTCTCATTCCTCTCTTCTCATGTTTGTCGTCTCGTTCGCCTTTTTCTTTTCTTCTCCCCTCTCTCGGTCTCTCTCCTCTCCTTTCTATTATCTTTCTTTTCATCTTTTCCTCTTTCCCTCTCTCCTTTCTCCTCTCTTCTCAGGTCCAATTCTTTTCTATCTCCTCCCTCCTCTCTGTATTCTTCAGTTCTGCTTCTCTCCACTCCTCCATTGGTTGAGTCTGGTCCACCTTCTCTCTCTCTATCTCTCTCATTCTCTCTCTTCTCTCCTTCTCCTCTCCTCTACTGGCTCTCTTCTTTCTCTCCCTGTCCTCTCTCATGCTCTCCTCGTCTTCACTCCTCCACTGGCTGACTTTCTCTTGCTCCCCTTTCTTTTCCTCCCCCATCTCTCTCACTCTCATGCATTGGCAGACTTTCTCTCTTTCCTCCCTCCTCTCTCTCTCTCTCTTTGTCTATTGGCAGACTGACTCTCTCTCTCACATGTCCCAGTGCAATAAAAGCCTTGCTCGCTCATTCTCTCGCTCGTTCTCTCGCTCGTTCTCTCGTTCCCTGCAGCAAACAGCATCACTCAAACTAGTCTGTAATTGATCCCGGCAGTGCAACAGTCTCTCTCCATCTCTCCCTCTTTTCCGTTCTATCGCTCCCATCTATATCATCTTCTCCTCCATCACCTCCGTCCATCTCCACAGGCGCAATCTTTGCTGCAATTCAGTGCGATTTATTGGCTTTTATTGGCGCTCAAACCAACAGGAGCGAGCCAAAGACAATTATTCTGCTCTCTCCCATTAGCGCTCCTCCATTTTGGCCGCGCTGACATCACGGCCAGTGAGGTGCCAGCAGACCCCAGCAGGCCCCACCCCCTCGTTCGCCAAGTGTAGGTTTCATAAGAGGTCTCCAAAGAAATGTAACTTTCCTATAAAAGTATACATTCATATTATAACGCGCTGTTCAGAGCTGGAGGGTGTTCAGTCATGCCTCTCACACATCCTAAAGGACACAAAGTACACATTCAAATCAAATTACTCAAAGAAAAGGACAAAGTAGTGGTCCAAGAAATGATTCAAGTAAGAGTAAAAAAAGTATAAGGGCAAAGTACTACTCGGCTAAGAGTTTCTGGTTAACTGCTATGTATTATTTCTGCTGTCAAAAGTTCAAGAGATTGTCTTCTTTTAGTCCAACTTCAGAGTGGTCCGCAGTCGGCCATGTTGGATCTGCTAACAGATGTGTGTAGTTGTTGCTATAGCAGCAGTGTGTGTAGACCCTGGCTCCCTGCAGTCAGCCATATTGGATCTGCTAACAGATGTGTGGAGATGTGAGGATGGCAGTTAGTCTATAGCAGTGATGGGCTGAGGCTTCACACAGACGAATGCTACGCTCTGGGACATGTCTCACTAAAGAGCTGTCTGCTTCATTAGCACCTTCGTTTGTTTGCTAACAACACATTGGCTTTCAGAGTCTGGAGCACTCGTCGGGAGCATGGAGGGTCTATAACAGTGTGGACATAATGAAAGCAATATCTTCCAAAAGACATATCTCATGGAACCTCTGGGAAGGCTCCGCTCTCTGCTTGTCTCCATGGAGGTGTGTTTGTTTTGTACAGAATGTTCCATAGTATTAAAGATCCCATGACATGGTACTTCTTGATGCTTTTATATGGCTCCTTAATGGTTCCCTAATACTGTAAATGAATCCTTCTTCAAAATCAACACTCAGTGCATGAGAAAGAGAGATAAGATGAGAAAGAGTCATAAATGTCACTCTAGAACACTCCATTATGGGCGTTGTTGCTTGAATACAAATGAGGAGGAAAGAGATGGCCTATAGTAGGGGATGGGGCGTGGCCAAGCTCTCCGCTCCGCTCTGTGACCCACTTCCGTGTTTTTGCACGGGGGGAGAGATGAGAAGCCTTCCATTGAAAAATAAACACATTTCCACAGAAAATAAAATTAAACCACTGCTGTTTCAGATATCCACAGGCTCAGATAAAGGACTTCTGAGCCTAGAAACACTCGCAAGTTCCTCCAGGCAAATAAAAAAACATATTTCACATTGCGTAGCTCCTCCGCAGTCCAAACTCTCTGGGCGTGATTTACAGAGACGCTGAGTACAGACAGACGGGGGTGGAACTGCATTTGCATTTCTTTTTTCGAGCTGACGTCAATAAGGTGCCTTGTTCAAAATCGCCCGTTTGAGCTCTGATTTTTTCTAACGCAGAAAAGGATCGCAAATGCTCAGTTTAGACATTTCGCAACTTTTAACCATGGGGGGGGCTAAACAGGGTAGGGGAGCTCACATTAACGTTCAAAAACCTCAGAAAGTGAAAATGTCATGCCATGGGACCTTTAAACATATCACTCTTGCATTTGTTCAGCTACATTTGTATTTATTCATAAACATAGCTTGAAAAAGGGGTCCTCTCTCCAGAGATCTGGCCTGTAATTTGGCCTTTTGAAGTGGCCTGTATGTCTCCATCATTATAAAGTTAAGTTTAATGCCATATTGTGGAGCATTCCCAAAGCAACAGCAACTTCATGGAGACGGACCCTCTACCAGCAATAGATTATTATGTTTAAAATCAACAAACACAGAGTGGGTTGAACTACAGAGTCTTAAAGAGGGCTATTTGACTTCTACTAGTGTGGGGATTACTACACGTGACATAGATTAACATGTTACCCTTTAATTGTTTTGAAAATGCTGCATTCTGAGCTAATAAATCTACTGCACATTACATTAGGTTTGTCAAGTTGTAGTGAATTCTTTTGTATCATGTTTTGTATATTTATGAGAATTGTCATGTGGGAGCATGTTGGATGTAGGCTTATGGGTGGAACCTTGTACAGAATCTTACAGCTAACCATAAGGAGGGTTTGAATAGTGCACGGGAGAGATCGCTAGATTACTCATGCATGGATTACATCTAAAACTTCTTCAGGCAGGTTTTTGATGAAGTAACTTTCGCACATCAGTTTCTTGAAACGATTGAGTTGGAGGAGAGGCAGCAGCACAAAAATATGAACAGAGAAGAATCCCGCACACCGCTGTACTTGCAAATTGCAAATTTAATTAGGACATTGCTAATAATTGGTGTTCGGGATTCTTCTCTGTTCACATGATGAAGGAACTTTATTAGAATCAGAATGACTTTTATTGCCATTGTCAAGTGAACAGAATTCACAAAACTAGGACCTTGTCTCGATGATAAGGTGCGAACATAAAACACTAAATAATAATAGTAATAACTAGAGTATAGACACTAAATAATAATAATAACTATTTTAGTTATTATTATTATTTAGCTAAATATATTATTACTATTATTACTTATAGCTATAATATAGTAAAAATTAATAAACAATCCAAATAACAAAAAAGTTCAGATGAGCAGCATCAGAACAGTAGTGCAAACAGGATGTAATTAAAGTGACTAGTGATATAAAGTGTCCAGCTTTGTGCAGATGTTATGAATTGTTCATGAGTCCAACAGCAGAGGGAAAGAAACTGTTTTTGTGACGGGAGGTTCTGGTCCCGATGGATTGTAGCCTCTTGCCAGAGATAACATGGTAGAAAGCTCCAAAAACTCGATTCATCTTTAAAGTATTGAAAAGTAGTGTTTTCCTATTTGTGAATCTGATAGTCTTTATGTTTGCCCTAAACGAGAGAGGTAAAATAAATAAATAAAATAAAAATAAAGACAAAAATTCAGAAATACTCTGAATATATCTGACACACACACACACACACACACAGACACACCGCCTCTTTAAATATTCAGCAGTGGTCTGGACACACACCAAGATCAGCCTCATCTGTACACGGAGTAAATGCTCTAAAAACTATGAGTGTTCATCAGAGGAGTCTCATGTGGACTCCGGTTTATATGAGACAGACTCTGAGAGAAAGAGGAGTGGAAGAAGAGAGGAGAAGAGGAGAAACCTAATGTCATGAAAGGTTGTGGACAAATAAGCTTACACACTGTCCGTTTAAAGGGACAGTGTGTAAGATTTTTACCCGTTATTTACAGAAATTGAAGATACCCATTCAAAAATACATTGTTTTCCAAGCCTTTTCACTTCCATCATGAAATCAAAGTATTCTTTTGGACTTAGATATAGTCACATAAAAGGGGGATCTTCCCCATACAGAGGCAGCCATTTTGAATACGAGAGCCGCAGAAGGACATTTGGGCTTCACCTTCGGCAAGGCTCGTGGTTTTGGGTAAACAACACAAGCATGCTGCCGGATCACACGTCGTAATGGATCTAACACGTGTTTTGGACTAAATTGTTTTACTGGATTTTATTCGCTGGATCCTTACAGACAAATTGAGAGCAAGTTTATGGTGAAATACAGAGTTTGACCTGTGCAAAGCATTCTAAGGTAAGCTAACCTCGTTTTGTGCTTTTCCGTATAAAAGCCCCATGTGCTCGGGGAGTAATTGTTGTGCAGGGAAATGAATTGCATAATCAAAAAGAGCAGACTGTAAGGTTTCATTTGATGTGTAGAGTGTCATGGTACATGATCGGGAATGTGTGTTTTCATGAGAAAAAAAAACAAAAAAAAAACGGGACCGCGTTTTATTTATACCCGGCTCGTGCGCGGGTACGAGAGCTGTCCGTGTTACGGCACGCCCGGGTGACCCTCGAGGTCTGCCGTAGCTAAAACAGAAAGTGCAATAGCACAATCCACCTATGCGCCATGAATCCTACACACTGGGGCTTTAATGGTACATTTGACTTCTATGGGGTATTAACTGTAGCACATATCATCATGTTACCTTTTATTGTTTTGAAAAGGCTATATTTGCCAAAAAACAACACATTCATATGTTTCAGATAAATACCAAAAAACCCTAAATCTCCAGTTCACTCACTTCTCATTTTTCTGCTGTTGTCGCATAGAAATCCTGATCATCTAAATCAAATAAAATTAAATTTTCTAAACTCAGATGATATCAAGTAGAACACTCTCCTCTGAATAAAATGCCATGGCCAACTTTCTAAAATGATGTCTGCCTTGATAATCTCCAGGAGGGGGCACAGTCTGGTGAGTGTCAGAAGTATTGATCAGAGCAGAGGAGCCGACAGCTCTCACTATGTACCGACAGAACTGACGCCTGCGGACATAACTCAAGGCTACGGGTCTCTGCAATTCCCATCAATGTGGACAAGTTCACTCAGCACTATCTGACGTGACGAGGAGGGGAGTGACGGACACGCTCTCTCTCTCTCTCTCTCTCTCACACGTGATCGAGAAAGTGCTGGAATTCAGCATATTATTCTTGAATATATATTGATCTGGGTGGCCTCTCCACAGACCTGACCTGTAACTTGGCCTGCATGTGCTACGTCTCCTTTTCACGGAGATAGATGCGTTTAATGCCATACTGTGGAAAACTCTGTTGACTTTCTGAACTACAGCCAGTGTCTGAATGGTGCTGACACCTCTGTGAGACATCATAAGTTATATTTGTGTGTGCAGGACAAACCTCTGAGAGCTGCTCTAGACTCCACACATATGTAGCCACAGCTGCCCTGGGGCAGACTTTGAAAATGTGTTCATTAAAGGGATATGCCACCCTCAGGTCAAACTTGGGCATCTCCCCACAGTCCAGAGACTAAAATAAGTGGTGGAAAGCGTTTTTTCTGGTGACCCAGCCATTGTCCGCGCACTGACCGCCGCGGTATCTGCTGCTCCTCCGCGTTAGACTGGAGTCTAACGTCGCCAGAGAAAGATTTCGGCCAAAAGGAATTAATTTGCTTGATGCTTTTCCCAATTACTTTCTGTGTAGTGCGCATTCATATCGAGTGCAAATAAATGTGCAAATCAACACAGAGAGCTTGACTTGGTCATTTTGGGTGGGAACTATTTTTCAGTGCGGAAAAACACAGCCGAAGCACACACCACATTGCGTAACAGGGGAACTCCCAACGTGGTGCGTAACAGGGATTCTCTCTGGCGACGTTAGCCTCCAGTCTAACGCGGAGTAGCTGCAGCTGCGCGCGGCGGTCAGTGCTGACAGACTCAGACAATGGCTGGGTGACCAGGAAAACGCTTTCCATCACTTATTTTAGTCTCTGGACTGTGGGGAGATGCCCAAGTTTGACCTGGGGGTGGCATATCCCTTTAAAGTTAAAGATGAAGTATGTCACTTCTCTGGTGGAGGGTCCACCACCTGCTCATCTTCACCAAGATGTGATTGCTTTGCAACATTCCACAGTATTGCATTACAGGCTAATGCTTCTGCTAGCTACACTAGACCAAGGGCCTGGCTCAGGATCCAGAGAATGGCCCCCTGTTCATGAGTTTCAGGCACATGTTTTATTCCTGAATTTATTTATTTATTTATTTATAATTGTGTTATTATTATAACAGGGTGTCGATGCCATAGCAACTTCTTCAAATTAGGGATGAATGATTTTGCCTAAAACCCAAGAATATGTGCTGCATCTGTGGTCAAAGGAAGGTTCAAATTAGCAGGAGTTTGTACGGGATCAGTGGAGTAACTTAAAATATTACGGCATTTTCTGATCTCTGTTCTAATGTTGTTTCCTCATCACAAACAGACCTGGAGTTGTGTTTTGTTTCATGTTTCACACAAGTTTCGTCTCTCAAACAGAAAACACCTTGATGTCATGTGGTAACATTGGAAGTGCTTCACTGTGTTTTAAACTCCAAACCTCTTCACTAGCATCATTTGGATCATTTCAGTCCTGAAAACGTGACGTAACAACATTATAACATGGCTTAGTGGTTACAGTAGAATAGAAGGTATTGTTTTATTGTAAAAACACCTATAATTAAAGAAGAAGAAGAAGAAGAAGAAGAAGAAGAAGAAGAAGAAGAAGAAGAAGAAGAAGAAGAAGAAGAAGAAGAAGAAGAAGAAGAAGAAGAAGAAGTGACTTTATCGATCTCACACAGGAGAAATTGTTCTCTGCATTTAACCCATCCTGTTATTAGGAGCAGTGGGCAGCACATTACTGCGCCCGGGGACCATCTCCATCTGTTGCTTAGGCTTGGTCACAACCTAAGAGAAACCGGAGTGCCTGGAGGAAACCCACCCTGACACGGGGAGAACATGCAAACTCCACACAGAAAGGCTCGGGCGACCCAAATCTTACGGCCATACCAACATGCCACACGGGGATCGAACCCGGAACCTTCTTGCTGTGAAGAGTGAGTGCTAGCCACTCAGCCACTGTGCCGCCTAAGCAAGTTTAATGCCATATTGTGGTACATTCCAGGGAAGGTAATCTCCCTCGCATATCTCCAGGGACACAAACAGGTCTGGACTCTTACCACAAAAGTTGCATAGTGCACTTTAAAAGCTTAAAACCCCAGTGTGTAGAATTTGTGGCGCATAGGTGGATAATCGCTATTGCACTTCCTGTTTTAGCTACGGCAGACCTCGAGGGTCACCCGGGGGCGCCGTAGCGCGGACAGCTCGCGTACCCGCGCAAGAACCGCGCGCCACTACTGTATACATAAAATGCGGTCCCGTTCCTTTTTTTTCTGCATGAAAACACACATTCCCGATCATGTATCATGACAATCTACACATCAAATGAAACCTTACAGTCTCCTCTTTTTGACTATGCAATTCATTTCCTGGCACAACAATCTCTCCCCGAGCACATGGGGCTTTTATACGGAAAAGCACAAAACGGAAAAGCACAAAGCTTACCTTTGAAGGCTCTGCCCAGATCAAACTCAGCATTTCACCATAAGCTTGGTCTGAAATCTGTCCGTAAGGATCCAGCGAATAAAATCCAGTAAAACAATTTAGTCCAAAACACGTGTTAGATCCATTACGACGTGTGATACAGCAGCATGCTTGTGTTGTTTACCCAAAACCACGAGCCTTGCCGAAGGCGGAGCCCAAATGTCCTTCTGCGGCTCTCGTATTCAAAATGGCTGCCTCTGCATGGGGAAGATCCCCCTTTTATGTGACTATATCTAAGTCCAAAAGAATACTTTGATTTCATGATGGAAGTGAAAAGGCTTGGAAAACAATGTATTTTTGAATGGGTATCTTCAATTTCAGTAATTAACGGGTAAAAATCTTACACACTGTCCCTTTAAAGCCTTAAAAAGAGTCAATTTTGTGTAATATAGGGCCTTTAATCTTTACACAACCCATAAAATTTATTTGAACTTATTTCCTAATCTGGCTGTTGTAGCTGTGTGAGCATTATGAGACTGGTGCACTGTCACCAGGATCACTAGGATGATCTTTCTAGTGCACATGTAAAACACTAATCTGTCAGTTGTCAGTTGTCAGTCACGTCTGCAAAGGGGGGGACTCTTTTTGAGATCTGATTACACACGCAGTGTCAAAAGTCAACTCCTACAGATGGTGATTCAGCATCTAAGATTACCTGTATTGTGTGTCACAAATACAGTTTGTATTCTACAGGTTATATTCTATTATAGGAACGAGAATGAACTAGTGTTGTCATGATACTAACATTTCACACTGGATTTTAATACTAAGGAATAGACTCAATAATCAATACCGATTCTAATACTATGATGATAATACATGGTAGTACTTTCTTTTCTATTCCCATGTGTCCTTATAGCTGTGTAATCCTCAGTGGTCCAGGTAGGTTCCATAGTGGTCCATATTAGTCTATGTGCTCTTAGTTTCTTATAGTAGATACTTTTGAGAATCCTAGAATGAAGTACCCAGCTACTTCTGAGGGTAGTGATCAATACACCAGATCCTCCATGTATGGGTATTTATCCCATAGATCAGACTCAGGCATTTCAAGGCCCGGGGGCCAAATACGGCCTGCGAGCTGACTCTGACCGGCCCGTGAAAGGTTGCTTGGAATCAAGGAAATAAAACCTACTTTCAAAATTGTACTGATGATCATCTGTCGGACATTCTTCACATCTCCACCTCAAACATAAACCTGACTTTGATGCACTTGTTCAAGAGGCGAGATTTCTCTCACTGATCAAGAAAAAAAAAAAAAAAAAAAAAACACTAAACATGCTAACTTTGACTTTTTTTTTCTACACAGTTTGGCAGTTAGACAGATCTTGTGACAGATCTTGTATTATATTATTTGGCAAACAAAGACATTGTGGTGTCTTAATGCAAAGTTAAGAAAGTAAAACTCAAAAAGCATTCTGAGGTTAATGTGACTGAACAAAAGTTACAAATGTTACACGTTTACCATTATTTTACTGAATAAATTCAGTTTTTGTAAAACCTCACTCTCTCATTACTTAATAATAACACAGAACTTACCAGCTTCTGTAAACAATGCCATTTACTGATAGTAGAAATAAAATTAAAAACCAGAGTAGACTTCAAACTTTTGGCCCGGCCCTCCACAGTATTTTCTGCTTCTCATTTGGCCCCTGGGGAAAAATAATTGCCCACCCCTGCCATAGATCCTGGTCTGAAGTTCCCCACAGTATCCTTCTCCAGGAGGGCTGTTTTAATAATAGAATTCTGACAAACTAATGCAGTGCTTCTCAAATAGTGGGGCGGGCCCCCCTGGGGGGGCATGGCGTGATGCCAGGGGGGGCGCGTATGACCCTGGGAAACATGTTTTTTTGCTGTACTGTACTAGAACTAAGTGTAATTGCACATCAACAACAGTAGTTGGCAGTGGCGTTCTCACATGCGATTTACGCACAGTCTCACCATTAACAGAACATCCTCTGTCACAGAAAAAACACGTATATTCCACTGAGTCGTGTCCTTTAGTCCGACAGAAGTTGACGCATCAGTGGCACAAGGAGAGAGCGTTTTTTTTCAGTGCTTTTAGCTTATGCAAATGAGGTGGTTTTAAGTTTCATTTATGTAAAACGTAAACAAATGTGCGCAAAGCTGCATTAAAAACACATTAATATTTGAGTCCTCAGTGCAGTCTTTGTTGTAAGTTTCTTTCTTTTTTTGTTTATAATGTTAATAAAAGGATACAATGGTGTTCTAATAATTTTCTAGACAAATAATACTATTTATAGTCGCGCGCAGGAAGGGGGGCGTGAAATTTTTTCTTCTTCCTAGGGGGGGCGTCACAGAAAATAATTGAGAAGCACTGAACTAATGCAAGAACCACATTTCAGAACATCTTTGTACAGATCCAAACTATAGGGTTTGACGTTTTAGGCAAAATAAGACAGAAGATTTTGTTGTTTGAGGAGGAAATTATGGAACTTCAAAAAATGCAGTCTTTGCTGTTTGCGTCCATTTAAATTAAGATTTGGATTAAATTGTAATGAATCTTGCAGGCCTCCTGTAGAGCCAGTAGAACCCTGATCAAGAGAACCTGGAGGAGGAGCATGTGTTGTGCATGTTTTAGGCTGGTGGGATTCAGTGGAGACTTTGTGCTTAAAGAAAAGCCCTACCACAGACAGACCCCACACGCACAGAGGTAAATGTACCCAGGACCACCATGCAACTGCTTCTGCCACACAGCCAGGAGGTCATGGGTTCAATTCCCTGTCTGGCTGGTGCCTTGTTTCCAGTCAGACCACTTTCCAGAAGGAAATGTTTGGACCGTGCAGCTATACAGTTCTATTTGACACTTAGATGAATTTTGGAACATCTACATTGTTGCTCTCAAGGTCATGTGTAGAATCCCTCAGTCGTCCAGGTAGAATCCACGGCAAAAGGAGAAATTCAATTTGTCAACTGGACAAAAGTTTATTTGGTCGAATACGTTTCGCAGCTCATCCACGCTGTTTCTTCAGTTCTGATCAGATGCTGGTGGACACTGCCTTAAATCTGCCTGAAGGGAAGAGCTAACTACAATGAAATTACTCTAAGACATAACATACCTATTTGCTTACAGTACAGTACAGTACTGTTGACAAATTGAATTTCTCCTTTTGCCACGCAGGGCTGGCTCATAGTGCTCTGTCAAATCTACACGGTCGTGCTGCACAGCTCTCCAACGCACATGAAAGCCAATCAGAAGGTTTGCCGTGTTTGCCATGTCACGCTTATGCCGTGTACCTGCACCTCAGCCAAAAAATTTCTGCATGTTGAACTTCCGCCGAACGCAAGGCCTCTGATTGGCTGCTTACCAAGATTGCACAAACAACGGATTGGAACAGCTTAAAGGGACAGTGTGTAAGATTTTTACCCGTTAATTACCGAAATTGAAGATACCCATTCAAAAATACATTGTTTTCCAAGCCTTTTCACTTCCATCATGAAATCAAAGTATTCTGTTGGACTTAGATATAGTCACATAAAAGGGGGATCTTCCCCATATAGAAGCAGCCATTTTGAATACGAGAGCCGCAGAAGGACATTTGGGCTCGGCGCACGCTGCAAGAGGGAGAGAAGGAGAGAGGCTCGTGGTGTTGGGTAAACAAGACAAGCATGCTGCTGTATCACACGTCGTAATGGATCTAACACGTGTTTTGGACTAAATTGTTTTACTGGATTTTATTCGCTGGATCCTTATGGACAGATTGAGACGCATTTGAGATTGAGATTGAGATTGAGGGTGCGCCCAGAGTGGCTGGGCGCACCCTTAGCGATAGGGTGAGGAGCTCAGTCACACGGGAGGCGCTCGGAGAAGAGCCGCTGCTTCTCCACGTGGAGAGGAGCCAGCTGAGGTGGCTCGGGCATCTGTTCCGGATGCCTCCCTCGGGAGGTGTTCCGGGCATGTCCCACCGGGAGGAGGCCCCGGGGAAGACCCAGGACCCGCTGGAGGGACTATGTCTCCCGGCTGGCCTGGGAACGCCTTGGGGTCCCCCCGGAGGAGCTGGAGGAAGTGTCCGGGGTGAAGGAAGTCTGGGAGTCCCTGCTTAGACTGTTGCCCCCGCGACCCGGCCCCGGATAAGCGGAAGAAAATGGATGGATGGATGGATGGATCCTTACGGACAGATTGAGACCAAGCTTATGGTGAAATACTGAGTTTGACCTGTGCAGAGCATTCAAAGGTAAGCTAAGTAACAAACCTCGTTTTGTGCTTTTCCGTATAAAAGCCCCATGTGCTCGGGGAGTGTTTGTTTTGCAGGGAAATGAATTGCATAGTCAAAAAGAGGAGACTGTAAGGTTTCATTTGATATGTAGATTGTCATGATACATGATCGGGAATGTGTGTTTTCATGAGAAAAGAAAAAAAAAAAGTGAACGGGACCGTGTTTTATTTATACCGTTGTTGTCGGCGAGAGCTCGCACAGCGCCGGGTGCACCGCTACGGCACGCCCGGGTGATCCTCGAGGTCTGCCGTAGCTAAAACAGGAAGTGCCATAGCCACTATCCACCTATGCGCCACGAATCCTACACACTGGACCTTTAAGTTTGGCACAGAAATGTTTGCATCTGGGCCTAATATGATTGTTTATTGTCATAGTAAATTAAAAAAAATTAAAAAAATAAAATAAATTAAATTAAATAGTTTGGATTTTCACAATGCACCTGAGCCCTGATGAGCTGCACAGAAGCTTGTGTGGTTCAGGTCTGCACTAACCACACCTCTCTTCTCTCCTTAGACGGAGAGAGGTGCTCAGACTTTCACAACTGTCTGGGAGCCTGACATTTCAATATATTAGAAAACCTTTGTGACTGTTTGACATCTCATCACAACAACAAAACAATCTTCATATGCTCTTTCTCTCTTGTCTTGTTAACATATAAACCATGTAAGACATGCCCCTCCCCTCTCCGCTCGTCTCTGCACCTGTCTTTTGCTTCGTACACTGCTCTGCGGATCGTCTCTGTCCCTGTTCCTGTCTCTGTCTCCCGTCTGATGGATGGGCCCACTTTCTCTCTTTGTCTTCAGACACGAGAGGTTTTACGCTCTTCTTTTTTAGGGCTATGTGTTTTTAATTTAACAAAGCGACGTGTCCCAGTCTCTGAAAGATAAATGAGGAGTGCCCTGCTGCCTCTGCTGGCAGGTGAGAGGAGGGGAGGAGGAGAGGGGGATGACTTATACGGTAAAAGTAAGAGGCGGGGATGGAACAAGAGAAGTAATGGTGAGAATAAATATGGATTTGTAGATTTGATTTGGGTGATCTTGGCTACTCTGTTATCGTGATTAATATCTTGGCAATTACTAGGCTCATCCATGTGAAACAAATCTGGCACGAAGTCCAACGTCTTCTATAACTGCTAACTGGAGGCACTGCTCTGTCTGTGGCTTTGTTAATCAACTTAAGACTTTAATCTGATCTTTGCAACTCCAAATAAAACTTCAGGTGAGTAAATGGTTTAGGGAAACTAAAACATGGTTAAAAGCTTTGAAAATTCCAGTTTTCAATAGGACTGCTAGGCAAGTAAGGTAAGGTATTAAATATTAAGGAGAAATCAACAACTAACATGCACTTCCTGATTCTTGTACAATAAAAGTCTTTATAATTTGACACAGACTGCACATAAACAGTAGACTTATTTTGACTTCAAGAGCTGCTTATATGTCTTATATGTCTGCGGACACAGAAGTGCATCAAGGCCGGTTGTAACATGGGCCGTCCTCCTGTGGACCCACCACCCACGGGAGGATCCATGGGGGCTGGTGCATTGTTTTCTGGGTGGCGGAAGCGGAAGAAGATTGATGGATGGATGGATGGAGCTGCTTAAACACTATATCCGTTCTGGGGTTTAAAGGGACAGTGTGTAAGATTTTTACCCGTTAATTACTGAAATTGAAGATACCCATTCAAAAATACATTGTTTTCCAAGCCTTTTCACTTCCATCATGAAATCAAAGTATTCTTTTGGACTTAGATATAGTCACATAAAAGGGGGATCTTCCCCATGCAGAGGCAGCCATTTTGAATACGAGAGCCGCAGAAGGACATTTGGGCTCCGCCTTCGCCTTCGGCAAGGCTCGTGGTTTTGGGTAAACAACGACAAGCATGCTGCCGGATCAGACGTCGTAATGGATCTAACACGTGTTTTGGACTAAATTGTTTTACTGGATTTTATTCGCTGGATCCTTACGGACAAATTGAGAGCAAGTTTATGGTGAAATACAGAGTTTGACCTGTGGAAAGCATTCTAAGGTAAGCTAACCTCGTTTTGTGCTTTTCTGTATAAAAGCCCCATGTGCTCGGGGAGTGATTGTTTTGCAGGGAAATGAATTGCATAGTCAAAAAGAGGAGACTGTAAGGTTTCATTTGATGTGTAGAGTGTCATGGTACATGATCGGGAATGTGTGTTTTCATGAGAAAAGAAAAAACAAACAAAAAAAACGCTGTCCGCGTTACGGCGCGCTCGGGTGACCCTCGAGGTCTGCCGTAGCTAAAACAGAAAGTGCAATAGCACCATCCACCTATGCGCCACGAATCCTACACACTGGGGCTTTAACATTTTTTGCTTAAATAACAGCCACTTTAAGTCTGTACATTTTTTCTCTTTATAAAGTCCCTGGATTCCTGCGTGTGCGTGGGCTGCTTCATTTCTCCATACCTCCACTCTCACTCCACTCAAACAGCCTAAACAGAAAGCACTCAGTGGAAATCAGACCTGTCCTCCTCCTCCTCTTCTTCCTCCTCCTCTGTGGCCTTAAGACTATATGAGAGAACCGGACCTGAAGGAGCTTTCTATCAGTCCCTCCACACAACACGACTACACTTAAAGAGAACGCTGACACAAGCGTTTTACAGAATTAGCCCACACTGTCTAGACGTCAGAAAGAGACGTTTTGGCCTTTTCTTGAGCTCTTAGGTTTGAAGTTGCAGAGTTGTAAATTGGAGGAGTTTACAGGAAACATTTGGACAAAGCAGTTTTGTAAATTTGCGTTATGATAAATAAAAGTGATGGGCAGAATAGTGATGGAGCTGTTTTAATCGCAAAATGGTTGTAGGATTTTTGGAGAATTGTCAAGTTGTATTTTTTTCCAGACAGTTATTGCAATTAGTCTGGCTCCTGTGTATTTGTTGGAGATAAAAGTCATTGCTACATTTTAATGAATACATCTATATCAATCCATGTTTTATGCCTTCTTGTTATTTATTCTTTTATGTAGATCTAAAACAATATTTGGGATTTGAAAGTAATCTACCTGATGCTGTACCTGATTTTTACTGTCCTATAAATGTCAATGTTTTGAAAATGATGGTAAAGCTAACAACAATCAGCATGCAAAAGTTCCTGATTATTGGACAATAAAACACCTTATAATTAGATGCAGACGCTACATAATCAGACAAACTCTGTCCTCAAGAGCTGCTTATACAAGACACATTTTGCTCAAATACATGGAAGTTCATTTTAAAAAATGCTTTCATTTATTCATTCTTTCAATTAATATTACAGATCAAGGTGTACAAACATGACATAACTAATTTATTCAAAGCTAGATTTTTTTTAAATACAAATGCTAATAAAAAAAAAACAAAACTCACTTACCTATAAAATGAAATTGCAAAATAGAACTAAATCCTTCATCTCTGGTAGGAGCAAATGAGACATTGTATTTGGTGACTACAGCATTTTCAAAACAATAGAATGAAACATGGTGATCTCAATTCAATTCATACCAAAATAGATCTAAATATGTTATGTGCTGACAATAATACAGCACAGACTCCTCTCGAAATCTCCCTCTTTAATAATTCACAATCAAATGTGAAAAATGAAGCTGGTTTCGTGATTTGTTATTGCTTCAAGTGTCTGTATGTAGTATTATTTTATTATTAAGATAAGATAAGATAAGACTTTATTGATCTCATGCAGGAGAAATTTACTTGTCACAGTAGCTCCAGGTAGGGACAGTTTGAACAAGAAAGAAAAGTGCATGCAGGCAAGAATGGCATAAAAATAAGTAATAATAATAATAAAATAAGTAATAATAGAATAAGTAATAATAATAACAGTAACAAGGAGAGTATTGAAAAACGATATCGCACGTTGGAAAAACGATATTGCATGTTTTTCCAACGTGCAGTGGAGTTATACAGTCTGATAAAATAAGTAATAATAATAACAGTAACAAGGAGAGTATTGAAAAACGATATTGCATGTTAGGACCATACAGTGGAGTTACACAGTCTGATGGTGGTGGGGATGAAGGATCTGGTAGCGCTCCTTCTTGCACTAGGGGTGCCTCAGTCGGCTGCTGAAGGAGCTGCTCAGCTCCTCTACAGTCCGGTGCAGAGGGTGAGAGGTGTCGTCCATGATGGACGTGAATTTGGCCAGCACCCTCCTCTCAGCCACCTCCTCTACAGAGTCCAGAGGACAGCCCAGGACAGAGCTGGCCCTCTTAACCAGCTTAATGAGTCTCTTCCTGTCCCGCTCTGTGCTGCTCAGGGCCCAGCAGACGACAGCATAGAGGAGAGCAGAGGCCACCACAGAGTCATAAAAAGTCTTGAGCAGAGGCCTGCACACTCCAAAGGACCTCAGTCTCCTCAGGAGGTGGAGGCGACTTTAGCCCTTCTTGTCCAGGGCGTCAGTGTTGTGGGACCAGTCCAGTTTATTGTTGAGGTGAACACCCAGGTACTTGAAACTGTCCACAGTCTCTATGTCCTGCCCCTGGATGTTCACCGGTGAGTGAGGTAGTGGTCTCCTCCTGAAGTCGATCACCAGCTCCTTTGTCTTACTGGTGTTACAATTCTACAGAGTATTATTTTGTCCAAAGATGTAGTAGCACTGTGCAGGATCTGTGATGGGCTAGTGTGAGGGGCGAGTCAATAGTATTGACGGACACAGCTGATTGGCTCGGGTGACAGTGCCTGCGGGCGCTGACAGTAAAAACAATGGACGACTTTGGTTATTTATTTATGAGACAGTGCATAATCTACATTAATCTTAACAGGAGAGAGGTTGTAGCACTAGAGCTAATTTTCGCCTGTTGTATGTTTTTTTTTCTAGGTTTAATGGGGGAAACCTGAGTGCCCAGAGGTAACCCCACCCAGACACAGGGAAAACATGTAAACTCCACACAGAATGGCCCAGGATATCGAATCTGGAACCTTCTTGCCCAAAAAGGCCTGGGCAATCCGTGTATTGAACCCGGAAACGTCTTGATCTCTCTGATTTGGTGCTAAATGAAGTTGAATTAAATATGATAGAACTGACCCCCATGCCCCTTCACTAATGCAACTACTGCACATTGCATATTTCATCAGGATTGTGAAGTTGTAGTGTACAGTTTTGCATCATGCTTTTGTATATTTATGTAAAATCACAGTTTGGAACCATGGGTGACGCAGGCTTGTGATGTAAGCTGGATATTACAGCGAACAGTAAGAGTAGTTGGAGGGTTTGAATAGGGCCTGGGAGAGATCGCTAAATTACCCAAACATGCATGGACGACAACTTTGCTATGAGTATATATGATGTTTTAGTCATGGTGTTTACTGTCTTGTTTATCAGATGTTTTATGTTCACTGTGGGCCTAGGCAGCGCTGCAATTTCAAATCCTGTGTGCGCAACCTGTACATATGGCTTTTGACAATAAAGCTAACTTTGAACTTAAAACCTCTTCAGGCATGTTATGTTGTTTTGACCATTATAAAATGATACAATTCCCATTAAAGTATGTTGTATTTTTACTATAAAAATGATCGCCAATGTTGAATGCGAAAGAATCACTATAAAACAACTGCATATTTATAACTGTTATATGAATAATCCAAATCACACAGAGCTCATTATAATACAGACACACACACACACACACACACACACACAATACATAGTATATGATAGACGCAGCCAATTACTTCCTAATGCATTCTTTCAATTATGTTTCAATAAGCAGTGCACAGTACAGTACACCATTAAAGACAACTTTTTTCACTTAATTTTTTTTTATTTTTCATTGTAAATTATTATTGTTTGTCTGTCACTATTTTTTTTTTATTTATAATTTGTTGGATATCCGTAAGAATCCATGTAAATTTGTTCTAAAAATTCATTCATATAGCATTTATAGGCCAAAATATCTCTGATTTCACTCTTTCTGTTGAAATGGGGAAAAAAACAACTGAATTTCTACATGTCAAGGTCAAGTGTCTATAAAGGCGTTGTCCTGAGCCACAGTACAGTCTCACATCCTCGTTTATGAGTTTTGTTTGTACAGATCACCATGACGACCAGTAACGCCCTCTTGTAAATGTCTCATTTTGGGTCAGTGTTCTGTTTGACAAAACTGTGGAGACTCTATGCAGAAAGACACTTCACCCATATTGTCTGGGCTTTTTCATTCATAGTATGTAGCAGGAAGTACACCACTAAAATAAATAATACATTTTTGTCACTGTCATTTGCTGTCTATCTTTATCTTCTGCCTAAATTTCTCATTCTTTATCTCTCCTAAGACTGAGAATCTGCCCATTGTTTTTTATCCTCTCTTTTTGCTTTTCCTTGCTCTTTTTTCCCCTCTTTCCCATTCTCTCCACATCGCTCTCCCTATGTTCTTTGGTAACATACAGAGAACCTTATTTGATTCAATTACTCCACACATCAGGGACACAGAGGGTGCCCGGGCATAAATCAGAGGTGCACAGATAGATATCACCAGGGCACTGGGTGTCACTGGGTGCTGCTACGTGTGCTGCTGCCTGAACACTGTAAACACTACACTGACACTATAAACAAACACACAGGCATTTTCTGATGTGTGTGTGTGTGTGTGTGTGTGTGTGCGTGTGTGTATATATTAGAGGCCAGAGGTAGATATGTCAAGTCTGTCAAGACCAAAAGTCGACGAGATGACAACGTACTAGTATCAGAATGGCCAGATGGAGATGACACTTTTCCAGCATGTGGACATAGTTTGTCTTAAATATGAAAAAGTGTAAATGTCACCAGTGTGTGTGTGTGTGTGTGTGTGCGTATTCGTGTATGTGTGTGTGTGTGTATGCCTATGGATGCCCTTTTTAACTGCATTCTAGATATCAAATCCTGGATGGCAAGAAACTTTCTCCACCTTAACCAGGACAAAACTGAGGTTTTACTCATCGGTCCTGAGGCCCAGAGAGAGAAACTTTTATCAAAACTACAAGCACAGTCTTTTAACCCCCATCTCGTCAAGTGAAAAACTTGGGCATCATTTTTTACTCTGAGCTGACTTTTATCCCACACATCAAGAACATCACAAAAATAGGTTTCTATCACCTAAAAAGAATCAGAATCAGAATCAGAATCAGAATCATTTATTAATGGCCACACAACAAGTTGGTGGAATTTGTAATAGACACAGAAGAGATGTGAGCATTCTTGCTGTACCGGAAACAAATTCCACCAACTTGTTGTGTGGCCATTAATAAATGATAAAAAAACATAGCCAGAGTTCGCCCTATTCTCTCTCAGGCCAATACGGAGACACTGATGCATGCTTTTGTCACCAGCCGTATAGACTACTGTAATGCCCTGCTCTCTGGTCTTCCCAAAAAGAGTATTTCAGGTTTGCAATTATTACAGAATTCAGCAGCACGTGTCCTGACTAGGACCAGAGGGCGGGACCACATTACACCGGTCTTAAAATCTCTGCATTGGCTCCCTGTGAGTTTCAGGATAGATTTTAAAGTTCTTTTACTGGTTTTTAAATGTCTTAATGGTCTTGGGCCTTCTTAACTTTCAGAACTGCTTTCCCCTTACGAACCTTCACGGGCCCTGCGCTCCTCCGGCAGCTCCTGGTCATTCCCAAAGTCAGGACACACACTCACGGAGAGGCGTCTTTTCAGTACTACGGCCCTCGTCTATGGAACAGCCTGCCGGAGGACCTCAGGGCTGCAGAGAACGTTCATGTTTTTAAGAGTGGGCTCAAGACTCACCTGTTTAGCTTGGCCTTTGATTGACTTCTGTCGTCTGTTTGCTTGTCTTTTGTTTGTTCTTTTGTTTGTTTGCTTGTCTATCTGTTTGTTGTTTGTTCGTCTGCTTGTTTGTCTCTTTGCTTGTTTGTACATCTGTTTGTCTGTTCGTCTCTTTTTTTTTTTTTCCCTCTGGCAGCACGGTGGCTGAGTGGCTAGCACTCACGCTTCACAGCAAGAAGGTTCGGGTCTCCCGGGCCTTTCTGTGTGGAGACTGCATGTTCTCTCCGTGTCTGGGTGGGTTTCCTCCGGGCACTCCGGTTTCCCCCACCAACCCAAACATGCACCATAGGTAACATCCTCCAGCTTAGGGCCTGACCAAGCCTAAACAACAAAACAAAATTATGGGGATGGTCCCTGGGTCAAATATAGAAACAACTCCTCCTGTGTGAGATCAATAAAGGTCAATCTTCTAATCCTTGACCACTGTAAGGCGCTTTGTGCTACAATTTTGTATGAAAAGCGCCTTATAAATATTGTTTGATTTGATTTGACTTGATGTGTGTGTTTGTGATAATGCTGTGTTCTGTTACAATAAGTTTGTCTTTAGTTCTTTGCTTTTTGTTCCACTCTACTACACATGTTCAAGTAAATTCACATGGATTGATGTGGCTTTTCAAAACAATACATTTAATCATTATATTTTTGTATATTATATGTAGATTTATGTATATACAATATAATATGTATATGATTATTGTTTCTGTTTTGGCACAAACTCAAAATAAATACAAATCAATTTATATTTAAAGTGTGAAGCTGATTTCCAGGTCTGAGAAGTTGCTGAATGTCCTCCTTGCTCTTCAGTCCCATTCCAAGCTGTAAATAAACTTTTGGCTGAAAATCGAGCCTCATGTCCATGTGAGCTGGTGCATGAGAGCTCTGACCTTCTCTGATATTGTATCTTTATAATGTGGGAAGTGTTACATTTCACTTCAGCTTATCTCTGTCCTAAATAAACATGACATAATGCCGACTGTGTGTGTGAAGGATCCAACAAAAACGTTTTCAAAATTCTACTGGGCTCATTACAAAGTCTCATTGAACCAGAGTCAAAAGTCCAATCACTGATACACTGTATATGGAAACTGACAGCTCAGCACTGTCCAACCATGACCCGAGCCAATCAAAAGCCCTGAAGTACTTCCCATGTGACCTGTCAGGACCAATCAGAGCAGTCAGTCCATAACTGAAAAAGACGTGCTTACTATCTGATGTGCCAGAGTTCATTTAGGAGGACTCTACATGACTGCCTTTGTTAGCTCCTCTGTTAGCTCCTCTGCTGACACTGGCCAAGTTATAGACGTGGCCCATAGACAGGGTTTGTTTCCTTGATATTGTTTCTTAAATACTGGTTTTACCAATGTGATAAAGCCTCTATTCTGCAAAATGGACTTATCAAAACTTTTAGCCATGTTTTAGTTGTTTCCTTCTTGTTTACCCTAAATCGCTCAGTGGTCCAGGTAGGGTACATAGTGATCCATGGGCATTTACTAGTCTATGTGCTCCTATACTTGTTCTGATACAAGTATACATTCACTCAAAAATTATTCTAAAATCATTCTAAAGGTATTCAGGAAAGGTTCATTTCTGTCTTGTGAATGGGACTTTTTTAGTATCGATTCCTACTCAAATGCTAGTTTCAGTACTAGCTTTGATATCGAATAGTATCTGACTTTTGACACTTTTGACAACCCCAATTTGTCATTTGCAAAAGAAATTATTTTAGCTAGGTAACTGCCTGAAAGCGGGAAGGTTTTGATGGTGGCATGACCAGGTGTTGGTCCAGCAGACTGAGGGATAAGAGAAAGAAAGGAAGAAAAAAAGGACTAGACGCAAGTCCAAAGGACCCCAGTTTATCACTTTCCTTAGACCAGGGGAGGTGCCCAAGAAAGATACTGGCACAATGGGAATTTTCGCGTCTGCAGATGATTGGGACATGAGTAGCAGAGATTGTTGAAACCAACCACCGGCCCGATTGTAATTTGGTCAAAAGCAACCAAACAGGTGGCTCTTGTGGAATTAACTGTACCCTGGGAGGAAAGGATTGAGGAGGCACTTGAGCGAAAGCAAGGGAAGTATGAGTCCTTGGTCTTTGAGATCCAGCAGAAGGGCTGGAAAGCTTGGAACCTGCTGGTGGAAGTGGGTTGTCAGGGTTTCTGAGGGCAGTCATTGTGGAAGTTGCTTGGGGCCCTTGTCAAGCCCCCCAGAGCTGTCGTGGGCTAATTGGTGAAACACCGGTGAAAGCGGGTGCCCACTCGAAGACCAATGACGTCCCAAAGATTTAAACTGCTCTTCTCTGTTCCAGTAAAACAATTGCAATGTGTTTTATGCCAGCCACCCACAACTAAGTGTTTTGATTAAATCCTGCCAAGTGTGGTGGCTGCGATGTGACATTGTTTTATAGATCCAGGCTCACTATTTACTCATTTGAAATGTGTGTATCCTTTTCTGCAGTGAATAACACACTGACTTAACCCCTCATAGACTAAACTTATTATTTTTCTGAATTTGAAATATTTGTACCAAACTTTTCCATCTGTAGGAAGCGACATAAAGCGCCAGAGTAAACAATAGCAGGAATTAGTGTATGAGTGTAAGCAGCTGTACACAAGACCTACACGCCCACCTGACTAACACCCGCCCACACCCGCCCACACCTGCCAGCTCTCTCCAGCGAGACGACGACAAGACCAGATGCTCTGGAGCCTGCTCACACTGGAGGAGTGCATCAACGTGGGCTTGCTAATTCCATTAGGAACCAAACAAAAAACATGACAGATAAGAGGACAATGGGAGTCTTGAAAATAAGTCTGAAAATATGAGTTAGTTTCAAATGAGTGTAACAGCAGGAGTTCAGTGAAAAGCTCAGTCTGGTTAGCATCACATACTGCTCTTGGGTCATATTGAAGATGCTTTCTGGAGAGAGGCAACCATCTTCACAGTAAGAATGCATGTTTTCCAGGGTATTTTTGAGCAGGAAAACCACAATAAAATCAACACACATAGCTAAATTTAATGGCATATTAAATGGCATCACTCACCTGTGCTCTGACTTATATGCGTGCACACACACACACACACACACACACACACACACACACACACATAGGAGCTCTGAGCTAATGGAGGAGAAGAGATGCATAACTCTGTATCACCCTTTTCACCAAAGTGCCACTGAGGATTCACAGCTAAAACTAGTAGTCGAGTTGTTAAATGAAACCAGGGGGGATGGTGAAATTTTTCACCAATGGGGGGGGGGGCATTAAGCTAAGCCTTTCCCCATCACTGACATCACTGTGGTGTTTCAGGGCAGGGCAGAATTAGAAGGTACTTTGTTAAAATGGAAATGCAACAAAAAGTCCATATAATCATTCAATAATTCAATAATACACAGGATATATGTTATCACACACGTACACACACACACACACACACACACACACACCTTAGTCCTGGTTTAGTCTTGGTTTAGTCCTGGTTTAGTCCTGGCTTAGTCCTGGTTTAGACCTGGTTTAGACCTGGTTTAGACCTGGTTTAGACCTGGTTTAGACCTGGTTTAGACGTGTTTTATTCCTGGCTTAGTCTTGGTTTGGACCTGGTTTAGTTTTGGTTTAGTCCCGGTTTAGTCCTGGTTTAGTCCTGGTTTAGACCCGGTTTAGATCTGGTTTAGTCTTGGCTTAGTCCTGGTTTGGACCTGGTTTAGTCCTGGTTTAGACCTGGTTTAGTCTTGGTTTAGTCCTGGTTTAAACCTGGTTTAGTCTTGGTTTAGTCCTGGTTTAAACCTGGTTTAGTCTTGGTTTAGTCCTGGTTTAATGCCGAAATAGATCCAGAAATAATCTGATAATATGACTCACCCATAAGAATGCGGTCAGCTCCATTCTAACAGTTTGCCGTGTTGTCTTTAATAATCCGGAGCTCCGGAGAAAAGGACATAATCCCGAACGTATCCCGTGTCCCGAGGCGAGAGTTCCTTCTTACGTAGCATTAACGTAGCAAGTTAAGGATTCTTCTCTTGGAAATGCCGCGTAAATATCAGGCTCACAGCTGATCGGCGAACAGGCGCAAACACAACAGCGGCAATCGTCATGATTGGCGGGAGCGCGTATCGGTGCGTAATTATGCTGCAAAATGATTGGAAGCTGGAGCGCACTGACCATTTTGACTTAAAAACGGCGAAATTCGCCAAAAGTTTAGGGATTTTCATGCCTGGTTGATAAAATGCCATAAGGGATGGAAGAAGGGATGCCCGTTTTAGAAGAGGGATGATTTTGACTATTTTTTCCCACAGGGGGGATGCTGCTCTGGTCTGCTCTGAATGCATAAGGTAGTCCTTACAATTGTGCGCATTCTTGTTTCACTCCGCACTCTGTGGTGGTAATCTACTATTGTAGCTACAGCTGTCCGGGGCAAACTGAGGCTGCCAATCTGCACCATCAACCCTTTCCACCGCCATCAGCACTCACGCACACCACATTCATATTAGGCATGGTGGGTGACATGTCTTGCGTAAGGAAACAACTACAGTTGCTATGTCCTATGGTGTTGCCAGTGATCTCCCATCCAAGTAGAACAGTGCTGCTTAGCAAAAGAGATCTAAAGAGATTCGGCTTTGACAAGGAGCTCTGGCCCTAATCTATCATACTCTCTATTCCATTCACCAACATCTCCACCTGCCAAGATCTAATCGACAGTTTGCATTAAAACCACATTTGTCTGAGTCTGTTTAAGTCTGACCTGGTTGAATGGTTTTGAGAAAGTATCGGATACTGCACTCCCATGTGGTCAGTGATGTTATCAGGATAAGTTCTGAGGGGTCAGAGGTCATGGAGTGGTCAGTGGAGTGGTCCGTCCTGCTCCATCAATAACTCATTCGGGACAGTGTTATTCAAACATGTACAATGCTTCACTGGTACTAGTGATGGATAGCACTTTCCTCACCACTATCTGTGCATGTGTCTGTATGTGTATGTGTGTGTGTGTGTCTGTGACAGAGAGGAAGTGTGTTCTGTTTACAAAGAGAATCTAATCACATCTAAGCGCACACAGGCATAAGGGAGGTCTGTCCATTGTCACCACAGTGGTTAAGTGCACAGGCATTCATCACAATATGAGGATTGGGGCTAGATTTGCAGAAAACAGCTTATTAACATGTTTAATCAGTTTCATTTGGGTGGGTGATGTAGACTTGAGCTTGGGCTGAGCATTGGACAGAATCTTACAACTAACCGCAAGGAGGGTTAAAAATGAGTGAGAGAGATAATTTTATTACTTTAACATGTTGTGCTTGGCATCTAAAACCTCTTCAGGCATGTTTTTGATTTGATTTTTGAACATTATAACATTGTAGAAAGCTCCAAAAAGTGTGTTTGCGTGTGTGGGTATGTGTGTGTGTGTGTGTGTGTGTATAAGATAAGAGATAAGATAAGATATGCCTTTATTAGTTCCACAGTGGGGAAACTCCAGTGTTGCAATGCACAAATCAAGAACAGCAGGAAAATGTAGCATGCAATAAAACAAGATCATAAATAATGGCTTGAAATAATTTAAAGATAGACTTAAAAATGGACTCTAGAATATAGTTGAATAGTATAGTGTAGATTAAGTTGAATGACATGTTAACTGTTTGTTGTACAGTCTGACAGCAGCAGGGAGGAAAGACGTGCGAAACCTCTCCTTCACACAGCGAGGGTGAATCAGTCTGTCACTGAAGCTGCTCAGAGCAGACAGAGTGTCCTGCAGGGGGTGAGACTCATGGTCCAGCATAGAGGTGACCTTAGCCAGGACCCTCCTGTCCCCCACCTCCTGCACTGTGTCTAGAGGACAGTCCAGGACTGAGCTGGACTTCTTGATGACCTTGTCCAGCTTCTTCATCTCCCTCTCTGTGATGCTGCTGCTCCAGTAGACCACATCGTACAGGATGGCTGATGCCACCTCAGAGTTATAGAAGGTCTTCAGGAGTGACCCTCTCACTCCAAAAGACCTTGGTCTTCCCTGCATTGATGATGAGGTGGTTCCGCTGACACCAGTCCACAAAGTCCTGTGTTAGTCCTCTGTACTCCACATCGTCATCATCCTTGATGAAGCCAGTAATGGCAGAGTCATCAGAGAACTTCTGCAGAACGCAGCTGTCCATGTTGTGTCTGAAGTCTGCAGTGTAGAGGGTGAAAAGAAAGGGTGCGAGGACAGTGCCCTGGGGTACCCCACACTGCAGGTCAGGAGGTCAGACACACAGTTCTTGCGGCAGTCTCCAGTTTGTCCCTCAGGAACTGTGGCTGGATGGTGTTGAAAGCACTGGAAAAGTCAAAGAAGAGAATCCTCACAGCGTTGCCGGGGTTCTCCAGGTGAGACAGTGAGCGGTGCAGCAGGTATGCAAACTGCAGCGGGTCCATCGCTGAGCTCACAGTGGAGCGGAGGTGGCCAAGGACCAATCTCTTCAGTGTCTTCATCAGGTGGGATGTTAGAGCAACCGGCCTGAAGCTGCTGAGGTCTCAGCTGGGGAGGTGAGAGCTGGATGGGGGGAGGGGTGGGTGATTGATCAAATCTCCGGAAGTGAGACTTGAGGTCAGTCACCCACTGCAGGTCCTCCTCCGTCTGAGCAGGAGGTGCTTTGAAGCCTGAGATAGTCTTGAGTCTTCTCCACACCCCCTGGATGTTCCTGTCCTGTAGCTGTTGCTCCATCCTTCTCTTATGGCTGGCTTGGCTCGTCCTGATTTTCCTCCTCAGCTTCTTCTGTGCAGCCTTCAGCTCCTCCTTGGTCCCTGACCTAAAAGCTATCTTCTTCTCCTTCAGCAGAGCTTTTATGTCAGGGTTAATCCACGGCTTATTGTTTGAAAAACACCGCACCATCTGGGAGGGGACGATGTTTGATGTAGTCCGTGATGCATTCTGTCATTGCATTGATGTCCTGTCCATTGGGGTCACAGAGCTTTGTCCACAATGTGGTGTCAAAGCAGTCTCTAGGAGCCTCCTCACTCTCAGCAGTCCACTTCTTCACCACACAGGGCACCACAGGCTGTCTGTGCACAATAGGCTGATACACAGGCCGCAAATGGACAATGTCGAGGTCAGCTCTACCCAGAGGAGGCAGTGGGGATGAAGAATAAGCCTCCTTGGCAAAAAATAAATCCAATGTTTTATTGTCTCTTGTGGGGCAGGTGACATACTGGGTGTATGTAGGCAGAACAGGTGCAGGAGATGCATGGTTGAAGTCTCCAGAAATCAGAAGAGAACCTGTGGATGCTTTGTTTGGAGTGTGCTAGTACAGGAGTGCAGTGTGTCACATGCTGTCTCAGCATTACTGCTAATGCTGAGACAGCAACATAAACAATGATCACAATCACATGTGAGAACTCACATGTGATAATATGGCCTCATGCTAACAGCCAGCAGCTCCACGTCCTTGTTACACAGCTGCTCCTTCACTGTACAGTGTCCAGGTTTGCACCACTTCTCATTCACAAACATAAGATAAGATAGATAAGATAAGCCTTTTATTGTCTCCTTAGAGAAATTTGTCCTCTGCATTTGACCCATCCTGTCATCAGGAGCAGTGGGCTGCACCCGAGGCGCGCCCGGGGACCATCTCCACGAGCCAGGCCTCCTCCTTTCCTCTTCCCACTCTCTGCCATCCTGTCCTGTCAGCAGGTGAAAGTTGTCCATAGCAACAGCTGAATCCGGGATTTGCGGGGTTAACCAGGACTCCGTGAAAAACATGATGCGATGACAGAGGGAAGCACAGGTCTGCAGCGTCTTTTCTTTTCCCGGAGTTTGCGTCCAGCGCGTCGGCCTCTGCGCGTCTTCCGTAGCAACTCCGCTGGGATGTCATGGCGGTCTCGGGGCAGCACGACTGCGCCGCGCAATGCTAACAGCTGACCCTTCGTATACATGATGGGGGGGCACGACCCCACGCACATCACATCGGTGAAATAGAGATAATCCAGTAAAAGAAAAGTTGAAACGGAGCATGCATGTGTGTGTTTGTCTGTGTGAGAGAGAGAGAGCAGGAGGGAGTGAGAGTGTGTGTTGTGTTTACATAGAGGATCTGCACTCGGGCACAGGGGTACGAGACAGGGCTGTCCTGTCACCACTGCTCTTCATCAAACCACCCCAGCTAATGGACACCGAGTATTTGTAACCAGCAGTCCACCATCTGTCTCTCTCCAGGAGCCAGTGAACGTGCGCAGACGGAGAACAGGCATTGACATCATCTGTTATACACCATGACAAACTATGGGCCATTGTTTATCCAAGGGAATTCTAGCTTCTACGGATGAAGGATTAGGTTACTACTGTCTGTCTATTTTGGCACAGCAGTGGCCACTTGATGTTTTTTAATTCCAAATTAAATGTTCCAAATAAAATAGTTTGGAATGAAATTATTCTCCTTTGAGTTTACATGGAAATAATAATTCTGAATTGAGGTTTACATGGAAAACACATTAAATCAGCTTTATTTAATTCCACTTAACGTCTGGGGGTTGGTCAGGGCTCTGATTGGACAGGGACACGAAAAGATTTACGTTTACCGGAAGAAAACACACAATCTACTGTTACCGGCTCGGTTTGGATAGTGTTGTTATGTTTTCTGCCATCCACTCTTTTCATTATTTGTTGTTCTTCCAGCGTACTTATTAAAAAAATTGTTTTGGTTTGAGACCAACATTTGCTCTGGGCCGCCATCTTGCAGTGCGTCATTGCGTCAGAAGGGCAACCCAATGACCATGCGCTGAACGACCGGAATTATCTTTAAGATGAATAAACATTTACATGATCGCGGAATAAATTAATTTATTATTTTAAAATCTGAATAAACCACCCACTTAATTTGGAATTAAGTTTAATTACACTTACACTTAATTCATTAGGAATCAAGTGTTTACATGATGATCTTTTATGATCTTTTTAAAGCATAATTCATTTTTATTCAGAATTAAATTACTTTTAATTGGAATTAAAGCTCTCATGTAAATGTGGCCAGTGAGAGCAAAAGCAAGAGGGGTTCAACTCTCTGCGCAAAGTTTGCATGTTCTCCCTGTGTCTCTGGTAGGAGCTTGAGATCAGAGGAGTGGAACTCCTCTTAAACAAAGTGTGAAAGTCATTTTAAAAAGACATTTAAGGAGGGCTCTGCAAACAACTGACTTTGGACTGTTCTGTAATCAAATAATTTGCAGATGACAATAATAAACATTAGCGTTCACATTGGCATGGCCTATTAAAAGTAATACAATGGATTTTTGGTGAATTGGCGCTCTATAATTAGTGTGTAATAGGGCAGCACAATACATCACAATCAAATCAGACTTGCAATTTAAGTTGGTTCAATTATGAACTCACAAAGATATTTGAGATTAGGATGTCCTCTGCAAAGAAAGAATTATCCTGTCTTACGAGAAAGATTTTGTCCCTGTAGTTTAGACATTTACAAACATGTGAAAAAAATCAAATATTACAATTAATCATTCAAACAGAAAGCATATTTCATTTCCCTAATTCAAACTAGCCAGATTCACTTTCATACCATTCTTGCTTTTTTGTCATAAAACTTTTGTCCATATTTAAATTGGTGCAGCATGTTCCTTTGGTTGTACTCCTGAAAATACGCCACTTTCTCCCACCCCTTAACTGGAGGCATGTGAGACACACACTGTGTACACATGGTAGGATCAGATTGGATTTCTCCAAATCCGATCCCGTTACTCGGCGGGTGCTCGTGTAATCGGATAATGGTCAGCGACCTGGCCAGCTCCGCTACACTATGTGGTGCTGTAGTCCAACTACTTCCGGGTGATGGCTACTCAATAAAAACACAACAAACTATGTGGCGGTATACAAAGATGGCGCTTGCGGAGTTTGACGGAGCAGCATTGGTGTACGTGTTGTGCATTCTTTCTTCACAGCCATGATTTCGTCTGACTTTTCCGGCAACAATCGCTACTTAATCGCTACTTATGACGGCCACTTCCGGGTGAAATCCCTGGCGAAAATTCCTGCGCATGTGCAGTATGCCAATCCGATCCGATATCGTGCACAAGGCGGCACCAAGCGGATTACTTAACCTAAGCCAGGTGTTCCAATTGGATTCGGGAAACCAATCCCTATACGATCCTTAGCCTGTGCACATGAATTCAATATGATCCAACCCCGTTTGCGATCGGATTACACTTATCCATGTGCACGCAGTGACTGTGTGAGTGGTGGTTGGGTTAAGCAGCTGCTGCTTGGACAAACAAATGCAGCTCTCCCTAAGCCTCACAATCACACAGGAGGTGTCCAGCCTTGTGTCTACTGAAAAAAAAAAACACATTAACTGTGAGCAGATAAGAACACACTATTTCTGCTGTGTGCACATCCAAGAGACACTGGCCCCAGCCACATATATCTGCATCCAAACTACTGCAGGACTCACAGGCTATAGGCGCTTTAATGTTAAGACTTTGAGATGTCAAAAGAAGGTATTTCAATTGTGTTTCTAATTGACACCAAAAATTCTATTATTAAAAAAAAAGTTTAATAAATCTTGACTCGAAACAAATCTTTTATATAGTATCTCTATACATTTCAAATTAATTTACTGCATTTGACCCATCCTGGGACCCCTCATCAGGAGCAGTGAACTACTGCTGTACAGCACTCAGTGGCCATCTCCAGATCTTGACACAAGAGACGAGCATCAGAAAAGTTACAGCTTTAGTGCAGCTTTGCTTTACATCCTCGTGACAGGTTGCCCCAGTGGCACTGGTGTGCGGATGAGTCAAATGCAGAGAATGTATTTCTTCACGAGGGATTAATAACGTAAACCTGCACCTTATTTTCAACCATCAAAGTGTTCATGGACATTGTTACTGACAGAAATCATCAGTTCTCACATTCTCCTGTCTGAAAATGAACCAGTCCCACTCCCAACAGCCCCCCACAACTCACACTCCCACCAGCCATCCACCTCTCCTGCCCTCCACTGGGAATACACTCCAGAGGTCAGGTCTGAAGGGGAGGGGGGGGGGGGGTGTTAAAATGATGGAGCAGATAAGAACCCTGCAGTGATTCAGCGTGAGCTCTCATTGGTCATTCGGTCAACTGGGGGCCCCATCCATCGCTACTTCTGTTTACCCCAGAGATAGACCCAAGGGCCCCCAACCACAGCCAGGGGAGAGGGGAGGGAGGGACTGTGATTTATACAATCTTGAGCTGAAGTGAAGGAACATAGTGTAATGTAAGGAGGTAGTACTGTTGTGAAGGAGGTTAAATGGCCAAGGCTCCAAAGAGGAAGGGAATGAGCAACCCACAGGACGAGGGTTACAGGAGAGCGGGCGTGCATGGAGAGATGGGTAGATAAGGTTAGTGCTAGTAAGATCTGGAGGGACGCTGTGCTGTGATTGGTCACTTCAACTGATGGGAGTTTAGGATCAGGGTTGAGATTACGGTTAGGACTTTTAGGTCATTGCTAAAGGTCCTATATTACACCAAATGGACTCTTGTAAGCTTCAAGCCATGTTATAAAGATATTACCATTTTAAAAACATACCTGGAGTTGTGTTTCATTCACACATTTGAGTATTATTAGCTCAAAATGCTCTGTTCCACCTTGTGATATCATTAAGTGATAAGTGACAGCTATCTTTTACCTGTTGTTGTAGATAACACAAAATTATCCAAATGATTCTAGTGAAGGTGTATTGAGTTTAAAGGTCCCATGACATGGTACTTCTTGATGCTTTTATATGGCTCCTTAATGGTTCCTGTAAATGAGTATTAGGGAACCAGAGATAAGATGAGAAAGAGTAATTTTTATCTCTCTGAACAGTCCATTATGGGAGTTGTTGCTTGAATGCAAATGAGGAGAAAAGAGATTACCTATAGTAGAGGGTGGGGGCGTGGCCAAACTCTCCGCTCTCAGCTGTACGCTCTGACCCATTTCCGCGTTTTTGCGCGGAGGAACAGATGAGAAGCATTCCATTGAAAAATAAACATATTTCCACAGAAAATAAAATTAAACCACTGCTGTTTCAGAGGTCCAGAGGGTCGGGTAAAGGACTTCCGAGCCTAGAAACACTCGCACGTGCCTCCAGGCAAATAAAAAAACGCATTTCGCATTGCGTAGCTCCTCTGCAGTCCAAACTCTATGGGCGTGATATACAGAGACGCTGAGTAGAGACACAGACGGGGGTTGTCAGTTTTGTAAAATGGGTCAGAAGGAGGTCTGAAGGAAGGCATTAGTCGAAATTGAGGTTATTCAGCATTTGAATGTAAAAATAGCAGAATACAAACGAAATGGTTATACGTATACAGAGATTACAGTTTTCATATGTAAGTACACATGTAAATTAAATATGAGATCCCACAGGGTGGAGCTGCATTTTTCGAGCTAACGTCAATAAGGTGCCTTGTTGAGAATCGCCCGTTTGAGCTGTGTTTTTTCTAATGCAGAAAAGGACTGCAAATGCTCAGTTTAGACATTTCGCAACTTTTAGCCATGGGGGGGGGGGGGGGGGGCCAAAACGGTAGGGGAGCTCACATTAACGTTCCAAAACCTCAGAAAGTGAAAATTTCATGCCATGGGACCTTTAAAAACACATGACACTCTTTCCATTTGAAAGAAGAACTGAGCCTAAATCTGCAGGGCTTGTGTGTGGAACATGTGTGAAAAAACAAAACACAACGCCAGGTCTGTTTGTGATGAGGAAACTACATTAGAACAGAAATCTGAAAATACTGTAATACGTGCCCTTTAAGGTCGTTTTCACACCAGGAAAGTCCGATAGATCACTTGCTTTGGTCCGGACCAATTTAAAAATATATATATATATATTTTGGTGCGGTTCGCTTTCACACTGCACTTTTTTTGTAAGTGGACCAACATCTATAAACAAAACCACGTGTGCTGAGGTTGCTCAGCCATTGGACAGAAATGAGCCATGTCAAAACGCCGTGTCCAAACAAGTGAAGAAGGAGAATCATGGCATTGCGTGTTGTTTTCAATCTCGCCTTGGCGATATGGTTTGCTCAGTTTTTACAGTTCGCACAAATGTTTGAGCAGCATCGTGAGGTTTACACTATTTTACAATCAATTTCCAAACGACGAAGACACAGGGCAAGACGGCTACAGAGGACAGCGCTCATGTGCGCATCAAGTTCTGACTCTTGCTCTTCACGCAAAACGTAAGTAAGCCTCGTTTCGTTTCGTAAGCCTCGGTTTCCCATAATGCTCGACATACGACGGGAGCTCGTTTAAGAACAAAAAGCCAACTTGTGTCGGATTGAGTCCGGTCTGCATTCTCACCTCAAACACCACCACGCACCAGGATTTGAATGGTACCGTGCCGAGGCCCAGCTTTTTAGGTGGTCTCGGTTCGCTTGTTTGCTCCGGATCAAGATTTTTGGTTTTTATTCACACCAGCCAAAAAGGTCCGAATCAAAGGAGCAAACGAATACTGGTTCATTTGGCAGGTGTGAATACACCCTTAGTTTAGGGCAGTGCTTCTCAAATAGTGGGGCGGGCCCCCCTGGGGGGGCGTGGCGTGATGCCAGGGGGGGCGCGTATGACCCTGGGAAACATGTTTTTTTGCTGTACTGTACTAGAACTAAGTGTAATTGCACATCAACAACCGTAGTTGGCAGTGGTGTTCTCACATGCGATTTACGCACAGTCTCACCATTAACAAAACATCCTCAACATCCTCAAAAAACACGTATATTCCACTGAGTCGTGTCCTTTAGTCCGACAGAAGCTGCGTTTTTTTTTCAGTGCTTTTAGCTTATGCAAATGAGGTGGTTTTAAGTTTCATTTCTGTAAAACGTAAACAAATGTGCGCAAAGCTGCATTAAAAACACATTAATATTTGAGTCCTCAGTGCAGTCTTTGTTGTAAGTTTCTTTCTTTCTTTTGTTTATAATGTTAATAAAAGGATACAATGGTGTTCTCATAACAATTTTCTAGACAAATAATACTATTTATAGTCGCGCGCAGGAAGGGGGGCGTGAAATTTTTTCTTCTTCCTAGGGGGGGGGCGTCACAGAAAATAATTGAGAAGCACTGGTTTAGGGAAAGGATTTGTACATTCTGTATTTCCCCCAAGGAGTGTATTGCAGAAGCAGCACTTTACATCGACTAATATGTATTTTTATTTCTTGTCAACACAAAAGTAAGTGTTCAAGCACAAAGTACCTGCAGCCTATCATGAAACTGAAACATAAAACTATTTGTGCTGATGCAGATTCAGAATGGTGGAATCTAACTTACAACCGTTAGGTCCCAATAGATGTAAAATGGATGCTCCTGCTGGTGACTGCCTTCAGGTCCACATGTTTTACACAAGGGTTCCTCTCTTCAGGGATTTCAAGGACCAGAGCTACAAGAATCAACAGAGTGGGTTCCACCAAACACTCATCCAACCACTGATACAGAGTCCACACGTACCTGTGGCTGTTAGGGACCTCAAACATGTAAACTATTGGAGCTAATTGTTCTCCACAAGACTTTAAACCTCTTTTCAGACTTTGCAATTATCAAACTGAATGGAGTAAAACTAAAACTTCAGAGAGTCCTTGATTAAAGAACTGGCTGGAAACGTATCCTAACCCATTCAGTCAATATCGCATGCACCCATAGACTGTATGTATGGACATAGCTAACCTGCTAGCCACCACGTTCTAAATAAGAAGTGAGCATGGGTGCAAAGGGGTTGAAAAAAACCCTAACCCTATGAAAAATGGCACTTATTTCTTTAAAACACAGTAAACTTATCACAGGAAATCAAATTGTGTTATTTATCAAATTCGTATTTATCCTTCAAATCACGACTGACTATCTCCACATGAATAGAACTTAAACATTATGCAGGGCTCTCAAGTCTCACGCATTGAGAGTGTGACACAGGCAATTCGACGTGTTCACACGCTCACACGCCACACATTTCACATGGCATTTCTCACACTGAAATGTAGTTAAGCGCAGCGCACAGCGCTTCTGTGCCCAGAAAATCGGTTAGATAATGCAGGCACTGCGCATTTTCAGCGAAAAAAGTCCCCCCCCGCTCCTTGGGAAAAATTTGTCACCCCCCCCCCCCTTGAGAGCCCTGCATTATGAGACATTCTAGGCCAAAAGCAGCCTATAAATAGTAGTGTTACATCAAAACGAAACCATAGGGGAAACCATGGTGCAACATTTAAAGGAAAAATTCCAGCTCCCCAAAACCACCAGTAAACTCGCAGTAACCACACATTCAATGGTTTATTTAAAATGCATCTTGCACAGAAGGTCAGGAGCATGTTGGCTGGCACCCCAGGCGAAATTCCTGTGGAAACGAAGCGTTAAAAAAAAAAGAGAAGCTTTCCTCCTCAAATCTGCACGATTCATGTCCATCACTAAAAGTCCCAGTATTATCCTAACATTACTACCTGCTTACATGCTGTGCCTGTGTTTCACTTCCCTGGTCACTCTGTCCCTCGGGTTCCCTGTCCACAGTCTCTGGTTGCTTCTCTCCCTGTCCACCTTCAACCTGGGCTGCAGAGGACAAGGAGGCTCCAGCAGCCCCTGCAGAAAATATGTCTGTTATTACAGAACATTTAGCACCGTCTATAGTAAGATTTTTTAATCTTTTAGCCCGCAACTTCTCCACACCCCCTTTCTGCCACCTCTCCATGTTTCCACACTCAACACTGAAACTGGCGGGGATCAGCACAGAGAAAGGGGGTGGGACCATTCTCGTAAGCTACTATATCCTGATTGGTTTAGTCCACTGTCTACTGTCCACCAATGGGCCGCCTCCTCAAAATTGTGGGCCGGTCTCTAAGTAAAAAAAAAAAAAAAAAAACAGAGTCGGCCCCTAGGACTGTAGGCCCACCGGGAAAATGCCCGATTACCAGTCCAGGCCTGCCTCAAGGTCTTTGCAGCTTGTTGCTAAGTGACCTATCAGACCAGCTGTGCCGGGGAGGACCTTCACCATCCTCACTCCTGATTAGCTCTTTGGTTGCACACACGGATTTCCAAATGTGATCCTTGTTTGCAGATTAGCCACTATATCTGCTAGCCGCGATTGGTTTCATTTTGTTGCAGTCGGGTGTTGTGGGTGACATCACACGTCCACTTCTTTATACAGTCTATGCTGCACCACTGTTTCCCCAAAAGGCACTTGAGCTGTTAAACTCTCGCTCAAACCTATGTCCATATCTGGCAGGTACAAACAGCCCCAATAAACCGCTCACATTACTGTACTTTCTTTGACATACAGACCAGATTTCACACTGCGCAACATGTGAAATGTTCCTTTTCCCTCCCTCTCGCTTGCCGCTGGAGCAGTGGCCATTTCTGTGCCCCACGCTGAGCTTTTGAGGTATTTGGGAGCGCGCATTCACACCAGGGCTTTGGAGTAACAATGGATGAGCGGTGAGAAAAGTGACGGGCGGACATTACCCAGCAGGCTTTGTGTGAGAGCGAGGGATGGAGAGAACAGGGTCAGAGAAAACAGGGTCAGTGCGGAGGAGAGCTGACAGGTCCAGAGAATGAAAAGAGTAATAATAATAAAGTTTAATCTGTGAGCGGGTGTTAGACCCAAGCATTTGACTGTCAGAGTGAATGGAGCCAGAGTATGTTCGTGACATGCTTAAGTGGAATTATCAAGAAGTACAGTTAACACATTTTGGATTCACTGTCAAATATTCAAAGGCTCAAAGTCTAGGCTACAACTACTACTACGCAGAGAGAGAAGCAGATGCCTGACAGTTTATTTATTTAAGAAATGGGAGAACCGTGCATGATAATGAACATTAGACACCTGTGAACATGACAGATCACAGACTTGCACACCCGCATGGTACACACAATAACACATGCACATACAGTATATGTTGGAGCTGGACCAATCACCAATACTGATAACGTTTCCATGATTAAACCAAATAGTAAGTAATACGGTAAAACATCATGATGTAATGGTGTGGTGAGCACAGACATTTAGCCTGTTGTAGTGGCTGTACCTCCCTGTCAAAGCCTGATCTCATCTGATCTCAGAAGATAAGCAGGGCACGGCATGGGCGATTGAAGGATCACACTGAAATGTACCCCAAAAATACCACACCAGCAATGAGAGAAGAGGAGATAGCTCTGTCCACAGACACACAAAGCTCTTACCTTCTGCATGTTCGACAGAAACAAAATAGTCTGTAGTTCTCCAACACCTGTCTATTAGTGCCGTTTGTTTTGGTTGGGCATTTCACCTTTGGCTTCTTATAAAACCACTATGTTACTGTAAGTTATGTAAGTAGAACTTAAATAAGAAAACAAAATAATTCCTCTGGTCTACAGGTTGTCAAGGTATTGAATAACAAATAAATATTATATCTAATGAATAGTAATTTAAATGCTAATTAAAAAAAAAAAAAAAAGTCCCATTGACAGGACAGAAATTAACCTTTCCTGAATAGTTTTAGAATGATCTTGAGATGTATCAGAACAAGTATAAGAGCACATAGAATAGTACACTCAACAAAAATATAAATGCAACACTTTTGTTTTTGCTCCCATTTTTCCTGAGATGGACCCAAAGATCCAAAATTCACTCCAGATACACAACACTACCATTTCTCTCAAACATTGTTCACAAATCTGTCCAAATGTGTGACAGCGAGCACCTCTGCCCCGCTGAGACAATCCACCCCACCTCACAGGTGCGCCACATCAAGATGCCGATCCGACATCATGACCAGTGCACAGGTGCGCCCCAGACTGCCCACAATAAAAGGCCACCCCGAAATGTGCATTTTTTTTTTTTTTTTTGCTTTATTGGGGGTCTGGGGACTCAGAACCAGTCAGTATCTGGTGTGACCACCATTTGCCTCATGCAGTGCAACACATCTTCTTCGCATAGAGTTTATCAGATTGTCAATTATGGCCTGTGGAATGTTGGTCCACTCCTCTTCAATGGCTGTGCGAAGTTGCTGGATATTAGTGGGAGCTGGTACACGCTGTCGTATACGCCGGTCAAGCACATCCCAAACATGCTCAATGGGTGACATGTCCGGTGAGTATGCTGGCCATGCAAGAACTGGGACATTTTCAGCTTCCAAGAATTGTGTAAAGATCCTTGCAACATGGGGCCGTGCATTATCTTGCTGAAACATGAGGTGATGTTCATGGATGTATGGCACAACAATGGGCCTCAGGATCTCATCACGGTATCTCTGTGCATTCAAAATGCCATCAATAAAATGCACCTGTGTTCTTCGTCCATAACAGCCTTTGAAGAGGAGTGGACCAACATTCCACAGGCCACAACTGACAATCTGATAAACTCTAGGCGAAGAAGATGTGTTGCACTGCATGAGGCAAATGGTGGTCACACCAGATACTGACTGGTTCTGAGTACCCAGACCCCCAATAAAGAAAAAAAAAAAAAATGCACATTTCGGGGTGGCCTTTTATTGTGGGCAGTCTGGGGCGCACCTGTGCACTGGTCATGATGTCGGATCGGCATCTTGATGTGGCGCACCTGTGAGGTGGGGTGGATTGTCTCGGCGGGGCAGAGGTGCTCGCTGTCACACATTTGGACAGATTTGTGAACAATGTTTGAGAGAAATGGTAGTGTTGTGTATCTGGAGTGAATTTTGGATCTTTGGGTCCATCTCAGGAAAAATGGGAGCAAAAACAAAAGTGTTGCGTTTATATTTTTGTTGAGTGTAAATGCCCATGGACCACTATGGAACCTACCTGGACCACATATAAGCACCCATGGGATTAGAAAAGAAAGTACTATTCTGTTGTCTAAAGAAAGAGTGAATGTTTCATCATGCTGTCAAAATCGATGTTAAATATACAGTGTATTCCTTAGAATCAAAATCAAGCATGAAATGTTAGTACTGTGCCAACACTCACACATTCCGAGATGAATAAATCAAATGAATAATATTCAAATAGTGAAAATGATTAGGATCCTGCTCCGGTCCTCATTCGGTGAACACAGCTAACTCAGCGCTGCAGATACCTCACACTGGATACAGACAGCGCTCAGTAAACACACTATCACTAGCGTGTGTGCTGAAGCTAATCAAAGGCTCCCTCCATCAGCGCATCGCCACTCCAGCCAAGCTCATTCAAACACACTTATTTATTCAATTAAAGGAGACAATGTTGAGCCCCAGAATTCATCCCTTTTAACTGCTGCCAGCGCAATAAGGCCGCTCCCACATCCATATTAAAGACCCTAGTGTTTTCATTAAAACGCACACACACATACACACACGGCGAACAAAGCATTTGCTCACTTGGCCTAAACACAGGCCAAACACGCACACACACACACACACACACACACATACATACACAACCTGCAGCTGTTTTACACACATTTATTATTCAGGAAGGATAATATTGGGAAAATAACTCTTCAGTATGGAATGCAAGTCCAAATGTGTATGATGAGGACCAATTGGAGAGTGGTTTGAAAGTTTTCCCTGGGTGAGGATGGAGCGGTATGTCTGTATTTAACACACCCTACCAGATCTACCAGTCGATCACAGGCCAAGTGTCAGTCGATCGCGTATGGCTATGTTCAGGGTGCAGGGTTTAATGGCCAATTCCGTTTTTGTGGAATCCGTTTTTTTTTTTTTGCGAGGTTGTTCACATTTCCAATTAAATGCAACTTGTATGTGATCTCTAGTGTGAACTTTAAACGCCCCAAAAGTGTCTCGCATGCGCCTTAGAGGACACGACGAGGTCACGTGCAGTGAGCGTGCTCAATGTTTACAGAAATAGCCTAAAGTTGCTGTCGTACCAGAGCCAAAACATGTACAGCTTATTTGTTTTAAAGGTCCCATGGCAGGAAATTTTCACTTTCTGAGGTTTTTGAACATTAATGTGTTCTCCCCCCACCACGCTGCGTAACAGGGGAACTGCCAACCTGGTGCGTAACAGGGATTCCCCTGTCAGCATGGTGTGTGCTTCGGCTGTCTTTTTCCGCACTGAAAAATAGTTCCCACCCAAAATGACCAAGTCAAGCTCTCCGTGTTGATTTGCTCATTTATTTGCACTCGATATGAATGCGCACTACACATAAAGTAATTGGGAAACGCATCAAGCAAATTAATTCCTTTTGGCCGAAATCTTTTGTTGGCGACGTTAGACTCCAGTCTAACGCGGAGTAGCTGCAGATACCGCTGCGGTCAGTGCTGACAGACTCGGACAATGGCTGGGTGAGCAGGAAAACGCTTTCCACCACTTATTTTAGTCTCTGGACTGTGGGGAGATGCCCAAATTTGACCTGGGGGTGGCATATCCCTTTAAGTAACAGATAACCTTATGCTCTGTCAATCAGTATATTATTGCACTGCCATTCTTGTCTCTTGTATATATTACTTATTTTTCTATTTTATTTTGACTTGTACATATATTTATTTTTATAATTATGTCTTATTTTACACCTGTCTCTTGCTATCCTTTTTGCTACCATCTATTTTTATAACTCTCTGTTATATATATATTATACTGTGAAGAGTGAGCTACATTATTCAAATAATTATATTTTTTAAAAATGATAAAGTTTGTCTAAGTCTAACTAATGGATTGATTGAGGTACCGTATGTAACTTTCTGGTAGTGGCACATCACCTGTATGATTCTTATTGATACTTCGGAACATTCTCTATTCTTCAAGTTTTATAGTATATGGTCATATTTTCTTTCTTCAAGGCTAAAAGCAATTTACAACACTGCGGACAAGGTAAGTTAAGTATTTTGCCCAAGGACACAACAAAAGCATTCATCCATGGGAGCTGAAATCGCCCTGCCAACTTGTGGGTCAGTGAGCTAAAGTCACCCAAGTGTCTGTGATCCACTGGACGCTACTCTATGACAAGAACAATGTACAGATCCACATTAAAGCAGACCTATTATGAAAAAACTACTTTTCAGAGCTTTTAACCATGTTATCATTGTTTCCTTCTCATTTACACTCTTGGAGTTGTATATGGAGTCATTTGTGCATGTTTGAACAATCTTTAATGGCTTATTTTCAAGATGCCATTTTAACAACAATAACAGTTTTTTCACTGCCACCGGTATACGCCCACTGTGACGTACACACTTTGTCCTCCAATTCTGTTCTCCAATTTTATTTTCATTCAGCAATACAAACAGAACTCTGTAGCGTCCTGTAGTCAATTTGGTACAACTGAAAAGAATGCTCTTTGTCGGGTGTGATGATGTTTGTGGTGACGTCAGCTCCCATTGAGCATCGTAGTTTTCTAACGCAGAATTCAGAGCACTTGTTTATTTTATTAAGTTGTTTTATATGACTCTTGGGATTTAAAATGTCCAAATTATAGCAGAATGATTCACAGGGTTAGAGATTATAACTATGGAGTAGACACAAGCAAAATGTGTCTTCTTTAACCCTCCTGTCGTGTTCGGGTCAAATCTGACCGTTTTACAACTTATAATATTCATAAATATTATGTTTTTCATCTGATTACCTCAAGACCTTATGATATCCTCCACACTGTGGACATGAACATATAAAAGTGATGATCACCTATTTCGTTAAATTTTGAGTGTTTTAATCAACCTTGTTACACCTGTGGTGTTCCCGGTCAAAAGTGACCGCCATAGGAAATGAATGGGTATCCAGAGTAAATTGATTCAACATACAGAAAACATCCCCATACACACTGCCACACCTCTCACACACACACACACACACACACACACACACACACACACACACACACACACACACACACACACACACATACACACACATACAAACCAGGGTATGCGTGTTGTGCTGGACATGACAACCGGTCTCCAAGGGCATAATATCACATGTGACAACTTCCTCACATCACATGCTCTTGGTCAGGAGCTACTGAAAAGAAAGCTCACCATGGTAGGGACAGTGAAGAAGAACAAGCCCGAACTTCCCCCTGCGCTGGTATCGACCAGAGGAAGACAGGCACTCTCATCACAATTTGCATTCACTGACACTCACACTTGTGTCATACGTTCCAAAGAAGAACAGAAATGTCATCCTGATGAGCACAGTACACAAAGACGCCGCTGTCAGCACCACAGAGGACAGGAAGCCCCTGATGATCCAGGACTACAACAAGAACAAGGGAGGCGTTGACTGCCTTGATAAGGTAATGTAAAGTCTCATCATGCGTTTTATTTTATTTTTATCTAGGTGAATCAGCATTTTGTGTATGACAGATTGAATATTGTTCCTAATCTCTTATTATTTATTGTTCCTTTATTGAAGCTTACTGGTACATACACCTGTAAGCGGATGACGGCTTGCTGGCCTGTGGCACTGTTCCACAACATCCTGGATGTGTCAGCTTTCAACACGTATGTGGTGTGGACAGCAATCGACCCAACCTGGAATCAGGGGAAAAGTTTCAAGAGGAGACTTTTCCTCGCTTTGGGGACTCCTCTTATACAGCAACGCCAGCACATTCCCCGCACACCAGCCTCCGCCAGTCTGGTTAGGAGCATGCAAGCTCCAGCCCCAGCCCTGGCTACTCTCCCCCAACAAGAACATGGGCAGAAAAGGAAGCGTTGTGGCCTCTATGCCCCTAGAGACATCAAAACGAGCCTGACATGCTGCTAATGTCATGCTTATGTTTGCAAGGCCCACTCTGACCTGAGTGTCAAATGCCACTCATGTGCATGAAAACACACACACACACACACACACACACACACACACACACACACACACCCTGTTGAGTTTGGTGTTTGGTATTCCATTTATTTTTTGTATTATATGTTCATTTTGTAGTTCATTTTCAGTGCCCAATTGTATTTTAACTGATGTTATTTAATGTTTACTTCTATAAATTGTTGTTAGACACTACTTTGAAACATTGTTCTCAACTAAAGAATGCTTAATAAAAAAATTGGTGTGGAAAAAAAAATGTTTGTGCTAATTTAAGAGCAGTTAAAACAGACCGGTCAATTTTGACCGGGAACACTAAAGTAGGGGGCTGGAGGCGAACACGACCGGAGGGTTAATGTAATACAGATAAACCACTCCAGGTATGTTTTTGACACCAGTACCATCAACATCATTCATTTCTTTAAAAAGTCCACTTTGCATAAACTTGCCTCTTTAAAGTCAAAAAATGGATTCCAGTGATTTTTCCCATCAAACATCCACTCCTCCTATAGCAAGCTCACTCTGGCTCTGGGCCCAGCCAAATGCACACTAAGCTCCCAAACTCCATCACTCCTCTGGCCCCGCTCCAGACCCTTACATCCTGACGTATTCCATTCTTAGTCGAAGTCTGGCTCCTGGCTCACTTCTGTTTACCTGTTACATTAATATGGATCTGTACAGGTGCGGTTTGCATCTATAAGTGTTTTATTGTCTGATAATCAGGAAGTGCACTTGAGCATGCAAGCTGTTGTTTGCTTTACCATAACAGCAAAACTCCCCTGTAGTCTCTGAGAGTTGTGAAAAGTTATACTTATAAGCGTATAAGGTGCAAAAGGTAAGCGAGGAAAACTTTGGACCACTGCAAACTGTTTAAAAAGAACTGGTTCCGTTCAGACAGACCAAAGTTTGTCAGAGTGTTAACTTAGGCCAGTGCTAGCAGTGCTTTTGTGCTTGTTGATGGGGAGATGTGGTTTACAGAGTTTACCGTTACCGTGTTACAGTGTCTGATTGTTCACAGACACAGTGAGAGGACGGCTCCTTTCAAGACTCCAGAAGATCACAAACTGCACGTATCAGTCACAGCTCGTCTTTCGTCTTACCATAGGTCTACGTTGAATCTGTGTCACTGTTTTACTGTGAGACCTACGACTCAGGATTTTGAACTATGACCGGTTTTTCTGGCTAGCTGCTGTGTTCTAAACAGGAAGTGAGCATGGGGGCATTTCAGGCTCCATCTATTCCAAATGACTTAATATTGAAAAATTGTAACCCCTCTCTTTAACTGCTGCTGTGAGCCTTAAAATGTTGGTATTAACCTGCTCTACATGATCCTATTTCACTATTTTGTCAGTAAATAAACTCCTATATCCAGGGCTCTCAAGTTTTGAGCGGGGTCGTGCGTGAGACTGTGTAATTTCCGAGGCCGGGGGGGGGACTTGAATTGCGTGAGAAATGCTGTGTGAGAGCCCTGTGTAAATGTTTGTCTAAAGAGCAATGACTGTTATACAGTGGTGAAAGTAGTTTTAATTTCTTGTGCTATAATTGTGCTATAATTCAGGTGCTATAATGTCCAGTGCATCACTTTACCGTTAAAAAAAACAAAACAAAACAAAACAAAAACACTAAGCGACCCTGGGATCAAACCCAGAACCTTCTTGCTATAAAGCATGAGTGCTAGCCACTCAGCCACCGTGCCATCTAGGCTATTTCCATGGCTACAGTCAGATAAGTTTGACAATCCTTGTTTAACAGACTGCAGTACCGGCTGTGAATTTTATACCGGTGTGCCGTTCCGGTGCGCACCGCTTTACTTTCACCACTGCAGTTATATAAATGAAGTTATTACCTGATGGTTCTCAGTTTGTTTTATCATCACCGTTTTGTCAGTGCGCGCAGTGCACGCTTAGACACTCGCTGAGCGGGGCGGGGAGGAGGGAGCGGGCAGGGAGGAGGGGGGGAGTTTTTTTTGCTGAAAACGCGCGGTGCCTGCATAAACTGAGCCACACAGACCGATTTTCTGGGCACAAAAAAAAAAAATCTGCGTGAGAAATGGCATGTGTGGCGTGTGAGCGTGTGAACACGTCGAATTGCGTGTGTCACACTCTCAATGCGTGAGACTTGAGAGCCCTGCCTATATCTAATATGGAACTTCAGCCCTATAACTGCTAGCCTTCTTGAGCTTGGGCTACTTCGACTTAGACTTAAGCAGCGTCCCAATTGGAGGGCTGCAGCCTCCACATATGTCACTTCCAGCGTGACAAGGCCTGCTCCATTTCATGCAGCCCTCAAATGCAGCTTGAAAACCGGCCTCGTTTCCATGGAGATCAGGCCGTAAACGAAGGATACATCCGAGTATCCTTCGCAGCCTCCAATATCCCATCACACATCGCGCGGCAGCAGACAGATGTTCGAAAACGCGGAGCAAAAAAACGAAGCAAAAATCCCGTCTGGAGAGAGGAGAAAACATGTGCGCACACACTTTTAACTTAAGGAAATCATCACTAACAAAACTGCAAATGCAAAATACGACCATAAGCCACAATCAAAAAAATATTTTTTTAACTGTGTCAAACTCTGGGCTTTGAGCTAATCTAGTAATCTACAGCTAATGCGATGAAAAGTCCACTCAAACTTTCATATTTGGACAGATTTCTATCAAACACAAAAAAATTATGTTTTAACATCAAAATAATATTTGTATTATTGGGGAAAGGAAGAGCACAGAGAGATTAATGAAGCTACGAGGAGGACGTTTTCATGTAAACAAATAAACACACTGCTAGTGCACCTCTGAGGTAAGATAAAAACACACATTATTTCATGCATTAAACTTAAAAGACACAGTCTGACTATTTCAAAGTTTATATTTACTTGTAAATCATGTAATATAAGCCTCCAACGTATGCATTTAATTTTGCAAATACATTATCTGCTGTTTACAATCTGTATGTTTGTAAAGTGAAGAGTAAATAACACTGCCTGGACAGGTCAGATTTAAGATGGACATTAGGCTTATTTAACAGGTGCAGACACTGGTGTAGATACTTGACACCTGTGTCTGTTATGTCTATCACAGCGAATATAACAACAAGAAAACCGTTAGAAATGTTTTATGAATTTTCTTTAATCATCTGCAGCCTCCTGTATGAGGGCATAACACTCCTGGGGCCACTGTTGGCTGATGAGATACACACGGGTCATGAAATGGGTCAAATGCAGATGACAAAGTAAATCTAACATTGCGCTGGAGGTGTGCTGACCTAGACTCCTGCCCCTGATTAGATATGTTGCATTTTGCTTTATTACTCCAGTAATAATAAGGGCTGCAAATTAATCGTGCTCATATTTAAATCATAATTTAAGTTGTGAAAATACACCTTTCACAAATGTGTAGGATTCCTCTATTAATTTAGCTGTTTCAACTTACATAAACGGCCTTTGTATCTGAAAGTACATGCACTGTGAACCTAGTTTTGTAGTTTTCTTAATGTGTGTGTCATTGCAGGTTTTCACTGTGCAGGACAGGACTTTGAACCAATCATTTTGAAAATACACTGACATACAGCTGTTTTTACTCACCTATAATTGCACTGAATGTTTTTAATGGGTTTAATGTTTGACTATTCATATTATTTCCAGAAGTGCCTTTGATTATTTAAGAAACAATCTTTTCTCAAAGGAGAGATGTCTTTCTTTATAAACTGACATAAATGCATTCCCTGTATAAATGTAATCCCTGGTCAATATAAAAATCCTTAATAATGATTATAATAATTAATACAAATCTCATCACTGTATTTGAAACTTTTAAGGTAATTTAGCCTATTTTAGATGTATCCCAGAAATATAACCCTTTTGTTTTGTGAAAGTTAAACATAAGTTTTCATTTTAGCACAAGATTAGAATAACTTCGTCTCAAAAGCTGATAGTCCAATTACCCGTGCGTAATCTTTGTTATTGATCCGTGTGCGTAATTTGCATGGTACGTGTTGTTAGCATTAGCATTATCAGCGTGTCTTGGTTGCTGTGCGATGGGAGCGGCTCCGTGGGCTGGACCTGTCTCATTTCGGCAACAGCCTTGCGGTCCGCAGAGGCTAGTTCGAGGGCTGCAGCCTTCAGAGCCTTCAGAGGACCGGGCCTTCACAGCCTTCGGAGGCTGCGGCCTTTGAATTGGGACACAGTTTTAGACAAACTTTATTGATCCAAAAGGGAAATTATTTGGATACAGTAGCTCACTCATCACAATATAAAATATAACAGAGAGTAACAAAAATAGATGGTATAGCAAAAAGGATAGCAAGAGACTGGTGTCAATTAAAGCACAATTATAAAAATAAATGTATATGTACAAGTCAAAATAAAATAGATAAATAAGTAATATATACAAGAGACAAGAACGGCAGTGCAATAATATACTGATTGACAGAGCATAAGGTTATCTGTTACTTAAGATTGAGTTGTTGTACAGTTGTAGGGAGTATTATCTGTTACATAAGGTGAGTTGTTGTACAGTTGTATGGAGTATGGTATGAATGTCGTCCTGTATCTCTCACTGTTTGAGTGGAGCTGTAGGAGCCTGCTGGAGATTGAGCTCCTCTGTCCCTCTATGGTCTGGTGCAGTGGGTGAGCAGGAGTGTCCATGATGGAGAGCAGTTTGTCCAGTGTCCTCCTGTCCCTCACTGTGACAAATGTCTCCAGCTCACAGCCAATCACATGACCAGCTTTACGGATCAGTTTGTCAATCCGCCCCAATGTCCCTTTTACTGGTGCTGCTCCCCCAGCAGACTACAGCGAAGTACAGGGCGCTGGCAACCACAGACTGCTAGAAGATCTCCAGTAACTTGCTGCACCCATTGAAAGACCTGAGCTTTCTCAGGAAGTAGAGGCTGCTCGTGCTCTTCTTGTAGACAGCATTACAGTTGTCCCTCCAGTCCAGCATGTTGTTCACATAGAAGCCAAGGTACTTGTAGCAGTCCACTATTTCCACATCATGATCCTGGATGGTAATGGGCTCCACTGGTGTCCTCTTTCTCCTGAAGTCAATCAACAGTTCCTTGGTCTTGTCAGCGTTCAGGAGCAGATGGTTTGGTTATGGTCAGTGTCCTGTACTCCAGCTCCTATCCTTCCCCGATAAACCCTACCACTGCAGTCATCAGAGAACTTCTGCAGATGGCAGAACCTGGGGCTGTACTGGAAATCGGAGGTATACAGAGTGAACAGAGACAAGACTGTACCCAAGGGGGGCTCCTACATTACTGACCACAGTATCAGACAGGGTGGTCCCCAGTCGCACATACTGAGGACTGCCTGACAGGTAGTCAGTAATCCGGGAGACAATGGAGGAGCTGAGACCCATCCTGAGCAGCTTCTCACCAATCAGAGAGGGCTGGATTGTGTTTAAGGCACTGGAGAAATCGAAGAACAATATCCTCACAGAGCCCTTAACACTAGCCAGGTGAGAGTGAGCCTGCTGCAGTAGCTAGATTAAAGCATCACCCACGCTAATGTGGGCCTGATAGACAAATTGTAGAGGATCCAGGGATGCTGCCACCAGGGGTCTGAGCTGAGCCAGAACATGTTTCTCAAACACTTTCATGACATGGCGGCAGTAGCTCAGTTGGTAGAGCGTTTGTCCACTGATCCGGTTCAAATCCCGCTCTTGATATAAGAAACATTAGTGGTTGAGCGGTCAGATCCACTAGTGGTATTTCAGCTCCCACAGATGAATGCTGCCATTTGTCTTGTCTATGTACACTGGTGTGTGAATGTGTGTGTGAGTGGGTTAGTGGTTCCTTGTTGTAACGCGCTTTGGGTGCCTTGAAGGTGGAAAAGCGCTATATAAAGATGGGATAGGCTTCTTGGACACTGGCACCATGCAGGAGGTCTTCCATAGTGTCTTCCATGTGAAAAGAAAGTGCAGGATCCCTGTGAGCTGTGCTGCACATGTCCTCAGCACGCGGGGGTTGACTTGGTTTGGTCCAGAAGACTCGTTTTGGTGAACTTTCTCCAACTTCTCACCTGCACAGGTGACAAGACACTGAGTTGGGTTCCTCCGTGGGGGTGGGGGTAGGTGTAGGAGCGGAGGTGATGGGCTGATGAATGGTCATCTGAATGGTCTGTGATGAGGATTGGGTGTCTGGGAGGTGTAGAGATGGGGGTGTCTGGGGATGAGAAATGATTAAAATGCAAATTGACTAGGTTTGATCTGTCTGGGCTATTATCCTTCTGCTTTGTTTTCAAGACACTTGTGATGGCCTTCATTCCCCTCCACACACCTCTGGTGTTATTCTGTTGGAGTTTACCAACCAATTTCCTTCCACAGGCCGCTTGGCCCTACCTTAGCTGTACCTTCAGCTGCCATTGCCCCTCCTTCACCTGGTCCTTGTCATCAGAGTTGAAGGCCTGCTTCTTCTTATTAAGTAGATCCTTCAGCTGGGTGGTGATCCAGGGCTTGTTGTTGGGGTAACAGCGGACAGTGCATGTGGGGATGGCTGTATCCTCACAGAAGTTGATGTTATCTGTTATACAGTTCATCATGCTGTCGATGTTGTCCCCATGCAGCAGGCAGAGCACATTCCAGTCTGTGGTGTCAAAGCAGTTCTGGAGGGCATTGCTGGATTCCTGACTCCTTACGGTCCTAGTGGTGACAGGCTGCCTCTTCACTACAGGGACATATTGAGCTGTTAACAGGACCAGATTGTGGCCTGATCATCCCAGTGGGGCAAGGCAGTACCACTGTATGCCTCCTTTGAATTGTTATACAGCAAGTCCAGAGCTCTATTGTCCCAAGTTTTACAATCCACATACTGGTGAAGTGTGGGTTAAACACACTTTACCAGTATGGAAAACATGATTGAAGTCTAGAGAAATCAATAATAAAGCCTCTGGGTATTTAGACTGTAGCCCAGCGACCACAATGTGTATCCTGTCACAGGGTGCCTCTTCATCTGCTGAGGGAGGGATGTATACTCTAATGAACAGGACAGAAGTAAATTCCTTTGGTAAATAATATGGACACATTCCCAAAACCATAAGTTCAATATCCAGCACACAGATACGCTCCTTCCCAATAATATGGCCAGGATTACATCACCTTTTGTTCACCAAAACAGCAATCCCCCCGCCCCTCTTCTTAGCGAAAAGGAGAGTGTCTCTGTCCACACGCACCATCTTAAAGCCTGATACAGATGCACTGTTGTCTGGAAAGTTTGTATGAAGCCAGGTCTCCATGAAGCACATGATACTGCTGACAGCATACTCACTCTGGGTCTGAACACAGTTCGTCCGTCTTATTTTCCAGTGACCTTACATTCTACATCAGAATTGATGGAACCCCATGCTTGAATTTCCTTCTCCGCTGTTTCACTCTCACTCCAGCGCAGCATCCTCTGCGTGTCCTGTTAGGAATGTTAGGCTTAAATCCAAACAGCACTGGGGACTTGGAGAGTGAAGGTGCTCTCTAGAATACACAATGGGCAGTCTGGACTGCTGACCCACACAGCAAAGAACAAAGAGGCCAGCAAAGATCTAGAAAAATGACAAAAATGCCCAAAAAACATGGTGTTTTATTGGACGGATAAAGTAAATAAAATGCAAATAAAATCTTAAAGTGCAAGCAAACTTAAAAACCTGGTTGTTTTCAGGAAAAACCTCAGAGCTACTGTACCCAGCTGCCACTCTCTCAGGCGCTCAAGTTTCCTTCAACTTTGACTGGAGCTGCTGAACGCTGTGGGTCACGTCACGCTCACACTTCTTTACAGGTCTTAGGCTACGTTTATACGGCGACGATCAAAACAGAAGACGCAAAAGTGGCGTCTCGTCTTCAATTTTTTATCCGCGTTTATACGAAGATGCAAAAGTGGACGCAAAAGCCAGCGAAGGGGAAAAAAAACAAAAACAAAACATCACAACAGCATCAAGTTACATTTCTAACCACGACTGTACCGGAAAAGAGAAAGGTAAAACTTCAAAATAAAATGTTCTAGTTGCGTTTTAAATGAGTTGTTAAAGGTCCCATGGCATGAAATTTTCACTTTCTGAGGTATTTGAACGTTAATGTGAGCTCCCCTACCCTGTTTAGGCCAACCCCCACCCCCCATCATGGTTAAAAGTTGTGAAATGTCTAAACTGAGCATTTGCGATCCTTTTCTGCGTTACAAAAATTCGGAGCTCAAACGGGCGATTTTGAACAAGGCACCTTATTGACGTCAGATCGAAAAAAGAAATGCAAATGCAGTTTCACCCCCGTCTGTCTGTACTCAGCGTCTCTGTAAATCACGCCCAGAGAGTTTGGACTGCGAATGCGCTAGGCAACGCGAAATGCGTTTTTTTATTTGCCTGGAGGCACGCCCGAGTGTTTCTAGGCTCGGAAGTCCTTTATCTGAGCCTCTGGACCTTTGAACAGCAGTGGTTTAATTTTATTTTATGTGGAAATGTGTTTATTTTTCAATGGAACATTTCAAATCTCTCCCCCGTGCAAAAACAAGGAAATGGATCAGCTGTGGGCTCTGAGCTCTGAGCGGAGAGTTTGGCCACTCCCCCACCCTCTACTATTGGCCATCTCTTTTCTCCTCATTTGCATTCAAGCAACAATGCCCAGAATAAAGAGTTTGAGAGAGATATTTATGACTCTTTCTCATCTTATCTCTGTTTCTCATGCACTGAGTGTTGATTTTGAAGAAGGATTCATTTACAGTATTAGGGAACCATTAAGGAGCCATATAAAAGCATCAAGAAGTACCATGTCATGGGATCTTTAAGTTCCGCTCCAAACATTTCAGTGACTTGTATTTTTGTTTACATGTTTTTGAATATTGTACTGAAAATAGTTACATTACAGGAGGATTACAGTGAATTAGAAAATATAAAATCACATCGGGTTTTACATTTGAAGTGCCTCATGCGGAAGTCGCTTGTCTTGGCGTCTGTGTGGCTGTGAGAGTGTGAGAAAGACTTGTACGCCGTAGATGTGTGTGGGTGCGATTTATACAGTTGTTGAAATGACTTGTATGTTGACTAGAGCTGCTAGCGCAACTTGAACATCCGTGGTATCAAGGTATGCCGCATCTATGTGACGTAAACGCGTACCGAGGTGAGCAGATCTGACCAGTTTTGTGTCTTGGGCAGTTTACACGGAGACGCTACAGCGGAGCGTATTTAACTTTTCCACTCTGGAGGGTGGTTTCAGATTTTTGCGTTTTTAGGCCCCAAAAACGCCGTCACCGTGTAAACGAAAGGCACTTCTGATAAAATATTTTGTCTTTTTTACCCTTAAGCGTTCTCGTGTAAACGGGCCCTTAATTGAGACAAAACAAGCCCACCCCTCCACTTGTCCTCCAGCTGCAGGTCTGATTCCCCAGCATGCCCTGCCTTGTGTGGGTTTGTTAAACGCTCTGTCCAGATATGTTTGATTTCTCCACACTGCGCTCCCTGCTTGCTGTTCCCTACTCACTACTTCCTGCTCGCTGCTCCTTGCTCGCTCCTTGCTCCTCGCTGACAGTTCGGGAAAATAAAAGGAGCTAAATGGGGAGGCTGTTTGTGTGCTGTCATTTTCAAATGGACCACCAGCCTTTTCATTCCTCCGGACACCCTATGATCCCAGGAGAGAGGATGGAGAGGGAGAGAGCATGGAGTGAGGATAGAGGGAGGAGGGAGAGAGCGAAAGGGAGGAAAAAGAGAGGAGTGAGGAGAGAGGCAGCAGAGAGAGAGAAGTGGGGGAGAGAAAAGAGAGAGGAGAATGCAATGACGTCCAAAGATTGGGTTAGAGAGAGAGAGGAAGACGAGAAAGACAGAGAGAAAAGAAAGGCAGTGTCAGAAAGAGATGGGGAGAGAAAGCGAGGATAGTCCACAAATGTCCAGAGCCTGGGTCAAAGAGAGAGAAGGATAAGAGACAGAAAGAAGCAGAGAGAGAGGGCTAGAGAGATGTTTTCATGAAGCTCAGGTCAGAGAGAAAGGGAGAAGACAGAGAGAGAGAGAGAAGTGGCAATAGAGAGAGAGTCAGATTGAAAAAAGAGTGGAGCAAAGAAAGAGAGGGAAAACATACGTTTGAAGCTCAGGTCGGAACAAACAAAAAGAGATACTGACAAGAGACAGAAAAGAGAGGAGCAGAGAGGGAGAAACACAGAAGACATGTTTGAAGTCCAAGACTGAGAGAAAGCCGGAGAAGAGAGAGTAAAAAAGTAGCAAAGAAAGAGAGAGAGAGAGAGAAGACATATGTTTAAATCTCAGGACAGAGAGAAAGAGAGAAAAGAGAGACATTTTAGCTGGACTGCTTTTAGCCTTGTGTTGACAATAGCTGTTCTGTTTGTGCCAGTGTAATCCACACCAGTTCTAAAAAGGGCAGAAATGCTGAGGTGTCCCATAGTACATTAAAACCCTATAATAAAGCTTTACACAGGCCTCTCCTGCACTTGATGCCCTGCCCACTTTAGCACACATTTCCTCTTTCAACTGCTTAGAATTACTGCAGGTCTTAATCTGAGCTAAATCGATGTCTAATACCCATAATGCCTGATTCTGTAGTTTTAGCTGGACCACAGGACTCCCATGGGTGCCAGCAGGTACGCGCGGCTGCATTAGCTTTAGCGCTCAAAAACGCAGCATCAAGCTAACTTTACACTGAGCTAAAAGTGCACGAGGAGAGGAAATAATGCACCCGGCCAGCACTTCTACAAAGGACTGGAAATGTAGAGCAAGCATCTAAAAATATGAGCCCATTTACATAACACATATGCCCATTTCCACGCAGGATTGTGCAAAGTGCCAGAAAAACTCTGCTTCATTCAACAGCTCAAAGCAAAGTTCACCTTCAGATTCTGCACAGAAATGCCTCATATGCAGTGTGTGTAGTGTGTGTAGTGTTTTAGATAAAGGTGAGGTGATTTGTTTACTGGAGTAAAAGCTGTGCTTCCTTTTCCCACTGTGAGTGAGTCTAAAGTGACAAAAGCTTTATGTGATCATATAAAATGATTTGAACATTTATGTTCCTTGCAGCTCCTTCAGATACTTTTTTGGTGTCTATTCTTTGAAAATTCAAAAATGAAAAAGAAAAACTTCTTTTTTTTTTCTTTTTTTAATTACTTCTTGCATTTGCACATCTATCAATATATTGGTATGTGCTTTCTGTTTCATTCCATCTTTGAAAATAGGATGGAATGAATAGAGTTTTCCATTATTAAATATATATATATATTTTACATACAAATGTTATAATTCTTATAATTAATTACTATAATGAATTCTTATTAACAAATTATAATTGCTCTCACTATATGCTTCTGGTGGAGGGTCCACCATCTGTTTGTCTCCATTGTGATGTTACTGCTTTTCCTGAAATGTTCCATAGTATGGCATTAAACATATATCTAGTATTATTCAATTACAGGTGTTTTTATTATTTCTACTACCACAAAAACATGTGCCGGTCCACTTCTCCACAGATCTGACCTGTAACTTGGCCTGGTGATGTGGCCTGCTTGTCTTCATGGATATAGTTCAATTAAATGTCATACTGTAGAACATTCCTGGAAAAAGCAACAAGGACTCAAGCAAGTGGTGGACCCTGTACCAGAAAAGTTACACAGTGCACCTTTAAGTCGTACTATTCAAGTAAGATTCATTGTAAGAGTACCCTTTTACCTTTTTTTCTTATTCTGGAGTAAACTCTTGTAGTTATGTTTGAAATGAGGGCCACAAAACAAAATGCTAATGACCTTCAGCATTGATTTCATAAGCAATCGATGTTACATAAACACAGAGGTTTGTGTCTGCTCCACACCACATGTTGCATTGTCGTATCCTGCATTTATACATCAGACCCTCCAGGAATTCGCAATGTTGCGATTTGCAACTTCAACGCAAGTTCAGCCAATCCCCGTGAATTCAGGGCAGTGTTGCAATTTTGACCAATCACCGCAACTTTCCCGCAATTTTTATAAATTTTGACCAGTCATCGGCGACGTATTGAACTCACATCGACCAACTTCCTTCTGCCTTACTTCCGTGTGACAAAACGAAACTGCGGCCGTGTCTGAGCCCCCTTCAAACCACAGAAGCGTGGTTTGAAGGGGGCTCAGACTGCAGTCAAGGCGGTGCACACTTGCTCAGCCCTGAGTGCAGTCCGCGGACCGCATGGCCGTCTGCGAAATGCGACAGGTCTCGCAACTACGGGAAGCAGCCGCCGACTCCATTTTCTACCCCCGTAGAAGAAGTAGCGCGCGGTGCATGCTGGGATATATGAGTGTGCGAAGCATGCTTTTTCACGCGCTTGGTCCACGCCCCGATTTCCATGGAAACGACTGCGGTCTGCGAACGCGTGTTAACTGTGCATGGGACAAAAAAGAAATAACGCACATGCCCTTCAAACCACGCTCCGAACTGTGAACTCTGGGAATTGGGACACAGCTTCTAATGGCAAAGAAACATGTCTGCGGCGCCATTTGCCCACAAAAATAACAGCAAAAGACCGAGCGAAACAGTTCCCCTCCTAGTAGTAATTTATTTTCGATGTTGGTAAGGTTGTTTTACGACCATATCTGTGATCTCTGTGTCTTTGTATTATTCTTTGTCAGTAATAACTCAGTATTCAAAATATTACTCAATTTTAATTACAAAAAGGGAAAATCGCAACTATTTATCGCAACGTTCACTTCCTCCCGCAACAAAATCGCAACAAAAACCTTAAAAGCACCGCAACTTTTTGGAAAAGCTCCCGCAAATTCAGGCATTTTAGCTCGCGACAATCACAAAAAATGCCCGCGAAATCCTGGGGGGTCTGATACATTTAGAACAATTTTTGGGGGGCAGTTTTGCTTTATGGTTTTGTTTCAGTATTATCTATATTTACTTACAGCAAATATATAGCACTTCAAATGTATCAGACCTATTGGCAGCCACATATCTGTCACTCAGCCCAAGGTCAGCTCTGTCACTTCTATCACAAAGGCTGGAGTGTCTCACCATATGCTATGTATGCTCTGCCCCATCCCCTGACAAATACTGCACAAAAATGTCAAAGGATTTAAACTTTGGGGAAATAAGCTCCAGGAAGAGCACAGAGCAGAGTCTTTTTGGAAGAATGTGGCAGCAGCGAATGCTTGAATGAATGCACGGTGCACATCACACGACTGTAACAGAGCTTTGTAAATGCTCCACCTGTCTCTTGGATCTGCAGTTAATGCATTTTCCTTTTCAGATGTCTCCTCCACCACTTCCAGATCCACACTGAGCAGGTACACAGGAGGAATTCTATACATTTACATGCACAGAGAATTCAAGAGAACAACCAAATTCTAATGATCTTTGACCCAAAACAGAGCGCTCTTATCCCAGCCTGCAGTGGAGGGGCTAAGAGGCATTCAGGGGCATCTAGCAATTTAGCATTAGCAAAAAACACTGTGGCAGAAGTTGCTAATAAAAATGGTTAGCATGCATATTGTGGTTACATATCCAATAATAACTGTTGTTTTGCAAACAAAGATAGGCTTCAGTAACATCTCATTTACGTTGAACATTTAATTTTCAGACATGCTGGAACTGAGTTATTCAGTTATTTGCTCTCCGCTCCATAAACAAATACGACAGCTCCATGAGCACGCTTCGGCTCCATCGACTCTGGCTCCAATTCACTTTCTATTGGAAAAACTATCCTTTGAAAATGTGAAAGTTGCTGCTCCTTGCCTTTGCACATCTATTAATATATTGGTGTGTGTTTTATGTTTCATTCCATCTTTGAAAATAGGATGAATGAATAGGATTTGTGCATCATTTAATCTGTTTTACTTACAAGTAGGCTACATTAACATATTATGAATCACTCTCTTAATTAGTTATTATAATTAATTCTTATTAACAAATTATAATTGCTCTCACAATTAATTGTTCCAATTAGGGCTGTCAGTTTAACGCGTTAATTAGATTAATTAATTACACTGCAAATTAACGCGTTATAAAAAATAATTATGAGCAGCAATTCAATGCGTGCGCATTTTTGAATTTGGCGTGCAGGGCCTTTGAACGCCAAGTTTATTTATAAAAATGTGACGGAGCAGTAAGAGCGTTGTCCCCGGGGAGAGCACGTGAAGGCGCGTGCGGCCGTTTGCTTATCTACTGCGCTCCGCACGTTGAACCCTTTTTATTATCAACCAAACACTAAACTTAACTCCCCATAACATCTCCAACGTGTTCTGCCATGACTAAGGGTGCACACTTAGAAGCGCCAGTTTTGCCCATCCAAATCGCGCTAAACCCGATCATTTGCTTACCCGCGCGCTGCCGCCTTCTCCCTCCTCCCGTGGTGCGATCTGGTAAACCCGGACACAACCACACCGGGAGTTTAAATCCTCCAGTTTTGCATGTGAGCCATGAGTAATTTGCACGGGCAATTATTTGTATTCTCTGTATATTTGAAGCTTTGTATATTATTAACTGATGTTGCATGAAAGCTACTGTACGTGCTCACCTTTTGGCACCAGAGACATTAGCCATTTACCGTAATAGTGGAATGGTGTAAATGAGCTTTCGAATGAATGTTATGTAATGTGGGAGGTGGAATATAGGTGCACTCTGCAGGTCTGCCAGCAGTCTTGTCTTGGTTACAGTGGAGGTAACGTGCATGGAGAGAAAGAGAGTGAGCGAGTGAAAGACTGAAAGATTTAAAGACTTAAAAGGGAAGTCTGCAGTCTTTTCACTGTAAATATTTTTTTATGCACGTTTGACACCTTTTTTGCACTATGGGAGGGCACAATAAACCACCTAAAAATGTATTAAAATACGATTAACTAGATTAATTAATTACAAATCCTGTAATTAATTAGATTTTTTTTTTTATCGCCTGACAGCACTAGTTCCAATCTTTTTGGAAAAACATCACCACTCTCTCTGTAACTGCTGCTCTCAGACTAGTCATTTGGATTTTAAAATATTCATATTAATCAATTTTAAATTATCCATTTTCTTTCACTATTTTGTCTGAAAATCAATAACAGACAAATCAGGCACCTTCTTTCCCTGAGGTTGCTCCCGCTAGTGTTAGCAACAGGTTTGATTTACAGCATTGCTAATCCCCAGCACCCAACCAGCCTCTATAACTTCCAGCATCAATGAGCTTCATTTGACTGGAGACAAACACTGTTGTAGTCCACTTGTTTGTGAATTGCAGTTTTGTGCATTTGCAGTTGTAGGGCCTATAACTCTGTGTGTTTGATGGTAAAGTGGTGTTGTGAGTGTACTGGCCTGTGTAATACTGCAGTGTCTCTGGTGAGTAGTTGAAGCAGGTTTGCCCTCAGCCCGACCTCACCTCATGTGTTCTGTGTGACGTTTATACGATTTATAGCACTGTGACAGGGAACACAGCACTCATTTTGCCCACTGGTCAAAGAGCCATATTTTGTTCTAATATGTGATTTTCAGTAGTTCAGATGGACTTGTAGGCATTATGTAGCTAACAGAAGGATGCAAAGACCTTCTAACCAGTCGGTCCAACAAAAGACTAGAAATCTATTTTAAAGGTCCCATGGCATGAAATTTTCACTTTCTGAGGTTTTTGAACGTTAATGTGAGCTCCCCTAACCTGTTTAGCCCCCCCATAGCTAAAAGTTGTGAAATGTCTAAACTGAGCATTTGCGGTCCATTTGCGGTTCTGCGTTACAAAAAACCAGCGTTCAAATGGGCGAGTTCGGACAAGGCACCTGATTGACGTCAGATCGGCAAATGCAGCTCCAGCCCCTCCCTCTGTCTCCGCTCAGCGTCCCTGTATATCCCGCCCAGAGAGTTTGGACTGTGAATGCGCTACAATGCGAAATGCGTTTTTTTATTTGCCTGGAGGCACGTCCGAGTGTTTCTAGGCTCACAAGTCCCTTACCCGACCCTCTGGACCTCTGAAATACCAGTGGTTTAATTTTATTTTCTGTGTAAATATGCTTTTTTTTCATTGCAAAGTCTATCATCTGTCTTCCTGTGCGGGGGAAACCCGCGCCCCCCCCCGCTCCCCCCCCCCCGCTCCTTAGCCAATCTCTCTGTCCTTCTCATTTGCATTGAAGCAGTAACACCCAGAATAAAGCATTTTAGACACATATCTAGCCTCATGAAGACTGTCAGAGTCATATCTCATGCAGTGAGTGTTGAAGAAGAAGGATTCATTTACAGTATTAGGGAACCATTAAGGAGCCATATAAAAGCATCAAGAAGTACCATGTCATGGGACCTTTAAAGGGCCCCTATTACACCGTTCTGGTCTATGTTCTAATGTAGTTTCCTCATCACAAACAGACCTGCAGTTGTGATTTCTTTCATTCATATGTGTTTAACACACAAACAGAAAACACTCTGTTCCACCTTGTGATGTCATGTGGTTTTGCTTTTGTTCTTTGTCATTTTTGTTATATTCTTATTGGTCCCTCACAAACACCTTAGTGAGGGACCAATGAGGGAGGACCTAGCAGTGAGGGACCTTAGCAGCAAAAAGCTTTGGTGCTAAATCTCAGTAAGTACATACCTAAAAGTAATACCTCCACATTTTTTAAAAACATGGATGAAATATGCCTATTAAAATGTTTGTGCACATTCCTGTATCAAACCAAAATATTATTTAAGCTCTATGACTTGAGGTGGTGTCTCTTCAATTCAAGCAAATAAACCGACTGCACCACTACCGCTATTCATAGGTATACAATCAGTACTTACTAAAACTAACCAAAACCAGTTGAAGAAGTTTGGGACTACTTTCTTTCGACTCAGCCACGATTTGCATATATGTGACCAACCAGTTCTCCTGTCCGTAAACAGCTCCACAGGCTTAACTGAGGAACCGGAGAGGAGGAAGAGGAGGAGGACGAGGAGGAAGAGGCTTAGCTCTGCTCGACATGCTCTTCATCACCACACACATACACACACACACACATACAAACACACACACACATACACACTAGTCTATCACAAATAAGTGCCCGCTCCTCCCTGTGCATCCCTGAGGCAGATGGAGTTCTACTGAATGGATTATAACATGTGGTATGAGTGTGTGTGCGTTTGTGTGTGTGCGTCTGTGTGTGTGAAGGTGTGAAGGGGCTGCAGGGAGGGCAGGGCGCTGCCTGCTATATTCATCAGTCATGCCCCCTGCTCTACAGACAGATGCATATGTTTGTTCCCTCACCTGGAGAGAGAGAGAGACTTTATGAAATTCTACTGAAGTCCATTTGCATAAAACTGTTTTTATTAAAGCCGACGGGAATAAACTCACATTATGACAACAGGAGTTAACATCTGCTCAAACTAATGCCATCAAAACTCACTGCACTTGTCCAGTGTACTGACAGATTTATACATTAATTATAGTTGAGTTTGATTCTAAGTGGGTAGTACATGTATTAAACCCCCTGTATACAATTTTTCCCATATACTGTATTTGAGCCAGTACAGATGTATAAGCAGCTCTTAATTCATAGCATTTATATAGCACCTTTCATGACACCCAAAGCGCTTTACAGTTCATCGTTCATTCACTCCACACTTGGTGGTGGTAAGCTACTTTCCCAGCTGCCCTGGGGCAGACTGACGAAAGCGAGGCTGCCAATCTGCGCCATCGGCCCCTCCGACCACCTCCAACACTCATGCACACTCCACGTTCATACTAGGCAATGTGGGTGAAGTGTCTTGCCTAAGGACACAATGGCAGTTTTTTGCAACTGGCGTTCCCCTGTGGCACCTGGAAGTCCCACTGGTCTCCCATCCAAGTACTAACCAGGCCCTGTCTTGCTTAGCTTCTGAGATCTGACGAGATCAGGCTTTGACAAGCAGGTATGGCCACAACACACATTTTGCCTCTTGAAGGCAAAATAAGACTGCTGTGTAAGGTCTCCATTTAATTATTAAAGGGATATGCCACCCCCAGGTCAAATTTGGGCATCTCCCCACAGTCCAGAGACTAAAATAAGTGGTGGAAAGCGTTTCCTGCTCACCCAGCCATTGTCCGAGTCTGTCGCCACTGACCGCCGCGGTATCTGGTGCTCCTCCGCCTTAGACTGGAGTCTAACGTCGCCAGAGAAAGATTTCGGCCAAAAGGAATTAATTTGCTCGATGCGTTTCCCAATTACTTTGTGTGTAGTGCACATTCATATCGAGTGCAAATAAATGTGCAAATCAACACGGAGAGCTTGCCTTGGTCATTTTGGGTGGGAACTATTTTCCAGTGCGTAAGAATACAGCCGTATCACGCAGTACGCTACCAGGGGAATCCCAGTTACGCACCGGGAAGGGAGTTCCCCTGTTGCACAACGTGGTGCGTGATACGACTGTATTCTTACGCACTGGAAAATAGTTCCCACCCAAAATGACCAAGGCAAGCTCTCCGTGTTGATTTGCACATTTATTTGCACTCGATATGAATGCGCACTACACACAAAGTAATTGGGAAACGCATCGAGCAAATTAATTCCTTTTGGCCGAAATCTTTCTCTGGCGACGTTAGACTCCAGTCTAAGGCGGAGGAGCACCAGTTACCGCGGCGGTCAGTGGCGACAGACTCGGACAATGGCTGGGTGAGCAGGAAAACGCTTTCCACCACTTATTTTAGTCTCTGGACTGTGGGGAGATGCCCAAATTTGACCTGGGGGTGGCATATCCCTTTAAGTGTCTGATTGTCCGAGAAGCAGGGAGTGTGTGTTAGCATGCTAGTGGAAAAACTCAGCTCTGGTCTCTAAGAGAAAAGCACTTATAAAGTCACTGTGCTGAATAATTATGATGCTCAGAATGCATAAGGATTTTGTTTGTTTTCATTGCTTTTTAAGACAAGCTTTTTTCTGTTACTATTTGGACTACTTAGTGGCCAAAGGTCAAAGCCTAATCTAATCAGATCCCAGAAGCTAAGCCGGACTGGGCCTGGCTAGGACTTGGAATACCCGGAGCCACAGTGGAACAGCAATGCTGATGTTGTGTTCTTAGGCAAGACACTTCACCCACATTCAATAGTATGAAAGTTGTGTGTGCGTGAGTGATCGGAGGGAACCATGGCACAGATTGTCAGCCTCACTTCTGTCAGTCTGTCCCAGGGCAGCTGTAGCTATAATAGTGTGCAGTGAAAGTGACTTTGAGCATGTGGAAAAGCACTGTATAAGACTAATCATTATTATTATATTATTATTACTCGGGCTGTCAGTTTAATGCGTTAATTAGATTAATTAATTACACTGCAAATTAACGCAATTAATTATGTGGCAATTCAATGTGCGCATTTTAAATTTGGCCTGCGGTGAGCAAATCGCTGCTTGGGTCTTTGAAAGGCAAGTTTATTTATAAAAAGAATAAAGACAGGACTATCAACAAGAACGCAGTGATTTGTATCTTTTGTCAAAAAGAATTTTCCGATCACCGAAGCTGCTCCAGCCTGACGGATCATTTGAATGACAAACACGTCCAGTTCCATTGTTACTGGTGATAGAGCGCACGTCACCAAACCACCAAAACACCAAACCACCAAACCACGCTCGCAGAATTTGGGAAACGAAGGCAACCGCATGAAAACTGCCAAACTCAATCGCAAAGTGGGTTCGTTCGTTCGCTCGCTCGCTCACTCACTCACTCACTCCCAATCTCTCTCTCTATCTCTCCCTCTCTCTCAATCTCTCCCTCTCTCTCAATCTCTCTCTCACACACTCTTAAAATGTGATTAATTAGATTAATTAATTACAAATTCTGTATTTTTTTTAATCACCTGACAGCACAAATTATTACTATAACATACATAGATTTTATGTTTTGTTTATTAATAATAAAATTGTGCAAAATTGTCCTTTTGGTGTTCTTTAATATAAATATAAATATATATCAAATATAAAGTTGAAAAAGCTGAGCCACTCAAAAAGTAAAACATAATTAAAAGCCTTTATTACCACATGGCAGATGAAGATAAATCACACAAACGTATTTCGGCCCTTTTGGCCTTCATCAGCAGAAAATACCTGGAGTTGTGTGTTGTTGTTTTTTTTTCACACATGTTTAACACACAAACCCTGCCGATTTAGGCTGAGCTCTTCTCTCAAACAGAAAAACTCTCATCATTTGGATAATTTCATGAAAAAATGCAATGACGTCCTGTTCCAAACTACAGAACTCACAAGCCCCGCCTCTTCATTGTAACAAGCAGGACATTTTGAAGTTTCTAAGTGTACAAGGATATGGGAGGGGGAAGGTGAAAATGCAATATTTCTGAGCACTCAAGCTTGAGCTCATTTAAGTTGTTTTTTTTTGCATAGTATGTGTCCGTCAACAATTATTTTACCATCAGAAAGTGTATGAATAGCTCAAAGTATTCCGCTAAGTCAGCTTTTTGGTTTTAGTTTGCCCTGGTCAACAGAATGTGTGAGTTAAGAGCATATATGTAAAGCCTGCTGCTGATTGGCTGCTCCAGTGCTCATAAGTCTCTCCTGGACACTGCACTGGAGGCTGGCCTTCACCTCAATGACTCCAGAGATAATGGATCATACTCCTGAGTCATGGAGCAGAGCGCAGAGCCAGAGGAGCAATACCAGAGGAGCTGAGAAAAGTATTTGTATATATATTTTTTCTTTATGGTCTTTCTTTATGAACAGAGACAAATGTAATGTTTGTCTAAAGTCGATGGTGCATTCAGGGACTTCCAGATAAGTGCTCAGGTTAGACTTGGTCCAGTCGTAAAACAGAACAAGAGGAGGACATGTCCCCCACACACATGCACTGGTCCTCTGCATGTCCAGCTGAGCACTCACATTTCAACTGCAAGAAAAATAAGATGTTCAATGAGGACTAAACTGTGACTAAACATTGATTTTCGTCGACAAAAACTAAACCAGAAAATAAACAGAAGGATCGAGAGGGGACAAGTTTAAAATCTGAAATGAGTCTGAATTTAAAGGAAAAGTAACGTTTTTTAACAATTTGAGCCTTATTTCGGTAATAAAACAAGTTGTTTTACTCACCCATATCACTTTGGTGTCATATGGAGCATTTCCGGAGATGTTTTAGATTAGCGTTAGGCTAACGCCGTGAGCCTAGCGCGACTTATAGCCAATGCTCGGGGCATTCCCCGAGCATGTATTATGCCCCATGCGGGCTCCAAATAACACAAACTTTAGCACTTTTCAAATCATAGAAGCTCGATGTCTTACTCTACGATTTCGTTTGAATCAAAAGTGGCCTGTAATCCGAGATTTAGCCATAGTTTACAGCTTTGCGTTCCATGTTTGGGTCCCGGGAGCTGAGAGCACAGTCCGCGCATGCGCACTGGCGTCCTCATCTACTCGAAACTATGGCTAAATCTCGGATTACAGGCCACTTTTAACCAAACGAAATCGTAGGCTAAAGACATCGAGGTTCTATGATTTGAAAAGTGCTAAAGTTTGTGTTATTTGGAGCCCGCACGGGGCATATTACATGCTCGGGGAATGCCCCGAGCATTGGCTATAAGTCGCGCTAGGCTAACGGCGTTAGCCTAACACTAATCTAAAACATCTCCGGAAACGCTCAGTATGACACCAAAGTGCTATGGGTGAGTAAAACAACTTGTTTTATTACCGAAATAAGGCTCAAATTGTAAAAAAAACAACGTTACTTTTCCTTTAAAGGGGACATATGACACTATTCTCAGCTCTATGTTATAATGTTTCCCCATCACAAACAGACCCGGAGTTGTGTTTTGTTAAATGACACATTTAACGCACAAACCCTGCAATATTTAGGCTGAGTTCTTCTCTCAAACCAAAAACACTTTGTTCTAACTTGTGATGTCATGTGGTAATACAGGAAGCGCTCCACTATATTATTATACTCCACACACCTTCACTAGAATCATGTGGATAATTTCAGACCTGGAATTCCAATGTCTAGAGAACTAAAGGTAAAAGGAGTTGTTCACTTTAACACTACCACTTCATGACATCACGAGGTGGAACAGAACATTTTGAGCTTTGGGGAAACAGCCTAATAATTCAGGGTTATTCAAACATGTGTAAATGAAACAAAACACAACTCCAGGTATGTTTTGGATGTTATAACATAGCATTATAACATATAACAAATAACTTAATGCTCACAATAACCAATTTTGTGTAATATAGGCCTTTTCAATTCCTTAATATCAATTTCTACTTTAAAAAAATGAATAAATACAAGTCACTTTTGAATGTCTAAACCTTAAAGGAAAAGTAACGTTTTTTTTTTACAATTTGAGCCTTATTTCGGTAATAAAACAAGTTGTTTTACTCACCCATAGCACTTTGGTGTCATATGGAGCAGTTTTGAAGAAGTTATGTTTTAGATTCTGTTAGTGATCCCGTATCCGTTAGCGTGAGTGCTCGGGGCACTGATTTGCGGTCTCCAAATAACACAAACTTTAGCACTTTTCAAATCACAGAAGATCGCTGTGTCAGGGTAGACTTTTAGTAGATTCCAAAACGGCCTGAAACCCGATATCGCAACAGAAAAGTAAAGTTCAGAGCGGTGTTAGCTTCTTTCGGACTAGCGGTGTTTACAAAACAGCTGAGAGCACGCATGTCCGCACATGTCCGCACTGGTGTCCTCATCTACTCGAAACTATGGCTAAATCTCGGATTACAGGCCGTTTTGGAATCCACACAAAATCGTAGACTAAAGACATCGAGCTTCTATGATTTGAAAAGTGCTAAAGTTTGTGTTATTTGGAGCCCGCACGGGGCATATTACATGCTCGGGGAATGCCCCGAGCTATGGCTATAAGTCACGCTAACGGCTAACGGGATCGTTAGTAGAACCTAACGCTAATCTAAAACATCTCCGGAAATGCTCCATATGACACCAAAGTGATATGGGTGAGTAAAACAACTTGTTTTATTACCGAAATAAGGCTCAAATAGTAAAAATAAACGTTACTTTTCCTTTAAGTTATACAGTTGTTCTGTAAAACCAGATTTGCAACTGTAATTTTGATTCATTCACAATTTACGACATTCACATCCAATCAGAAAGCAGCATTTCAAACAACTCCTCACAGCACACCTGGCATCACATTTACACCGCTAAAACCTATTCCGGGCTTAAATCAGTGTTTTGCCTTTGAGAAATTAATCCATCTGTGTGCTCACCTAAACAAATCTGAGAAGTATAATGTGCTATGGATTTTTACTCCATACATCTCCAGAGCAGTGGTGTGGAGAGAAAGGAGACAAGCAAGGAGGTGAGGAGCTACCAAGCTAGGACACGAGGAGGAGATTAAAGGAAGTAAGAGGAAACGTTGCATAAGCTGGGGAGAGAACCACGGAGGCGAGCAGAGGAGGTATGGGAGCTAAAGAGAGGCGGTAGAAGGTGAGGGACAAGGAGGTAAGAAATGAGGAAAGGAGAGAAGGTAGGCGGAAAGGAAGTAGGAGGCAAGGAAAGGAGGTAGGAGGTGAGGGAGGGAAAGGGAGTAGGAGCCAAGAGAGGAAATTAAAGGTTTAAAGGGACAGTGTGTAAGATTTTTACCCGTTAATTACTGAAATTGAAGATACCCATTCAAAAATACATTGTTTTCCAAGCCTTTTCACTTCCATCATGAAATCAAAGTATTCTTTTGGACTTAGATATAGTCACATAAAAGGGGGATCTTCCCCATGCAGAGGCAGCCATTTTGAATACGAGAGCCGCAGAAGGACATTTGGGCTCCGCCTTCGCCTTCGGCAAGGCTCGTGGTTTTGGGTAAACAACACAAGCATGCTGCCGGATCAGACGTCGTAATGGATCTAACACGTGTTTTGGACTAAATTGTTTTACTGGATTTTATTCGCTGGATCCTTACGGACAAATTGAGAGCAAGTTTATGGTGAAATACAGAGTTTGACCTGTGCAAAGCATTCTAAGGTAAGCTAACCTCGTTTTGTGCTTTTCCGTATAAAAGCCCCATGTGCTCGGGGAGTGTTTGTTGTGCCGGGAAATGAATTGCATAGTCAAAAAGAGGAGACTGTAAGGTTTCATTTGATGTGTAGAGTGTCATGGTACATGATCGGGAATGTGTGTTTTCATGAGAAAAAAAAATAAAAAAATAACCGGGACCGCGTTACGGCGCACCCGGGTGACCCTCGAGGTCTGCCGTAGCTAAAACAGAAAGTGCAATAGCACCATCCACCTATGCGCCACGAATCCTACACACTGGGGCTTTAAGTAGCTTTTTTGTCCTTTGCATTTGTCCCATCCTTCAGTGTCTCTGGATTAAACCTGTCAGGAGCAGTGGCACACATCTCCAGATCTTGAGCTGGTCTTGGTCAGGACTACCTTAGCCCGAGGATTTGACCCGTTGTGTATGTTTTGAGTTGATGGGGGAAAAGGAAATCTTACCTGTCCATCCAGAATACACATAAAAAGGGTTTTAAAACACCGAGAGACTGAGAAACAGTGTGGATTTGAATCAACAATCGAAGCGCCAAACTATTATTTATCTCAGGTAAAATAAATTATGCTGATGAACTCTGAGAACTATGTTAAGTTCTCAACTGAACTAAAGATAAAATGAGCTGTTCACTTTATGACATCACAAGGTGGAGCAGAGCATTTTAAGCATTTTTGGAGATGTAAACAGACTAATAATAAAAGTGAATGAAATAAAACACAACTTCAGGTCTGTTTTTGAGGAGGTAACAACATTATAACACAGCTCAAAGCTCACAAGAGTCAATTTTGCATAATATAGGCTCTTTAAGGAGGGGAGGAGCTAGGAAGCAAGGAGAGGAGCTAGGAAGGCAGGAGTGGAGGCAGTATGAGGTGAAGCCAGAAGTATTTATTTGTGCCTCAGTGAAGCAATAAGAGGGGTAGAGGAGGGGGTATAAGAATGTTGTAGTATAAGTACTTCCATTTAGCAGTACACAGGTTCAGATGAGGCCAGAGAGACATCAAGGCACTCCAGGCCAAAAGTACCAGCAGGCCAAAGTACAGATCATAGTACCTGAGTACGCAGGTCGCAGGTAAAGTATCACATATGCATGAGAAGTACAAGCCAAGCACTGCTCCATCTGAACAAACATGGACGTGTTCACTTAAACTGATCATTCTCAGCTGTATATATTTATAGAGCACAGTGTATGGCACATGAGTTTATGTTCCATTCTCCAAGAAAAATGTCAAAATCTGAAAAACTAGAATAGTCAGATACTCAATAATTAGATCTGATTTTAGAGAAACTGCTGTATTTGGAAGTTAAAGTAGGGGTTAGAGGGATTATGGTGTATTAACTGCAACACATTGCATATTTAAATAACCATGTTACCTTTTATTATTTTGAAAAAACTATATAAGGCATAACATTTTTTTTCCCAGGACTAAGTCACTCCTCCTTCAGAGCTCTATCCCAACACAATCAAGCACAGGCAGAACAGGCAAACATCACTCCAAATAACTATAGTCCAGGAATCAATCACACCTTATTTGAATCCAAACCATTTCCTTGCCATTTCTTTATGCTTTTCTCGCTGTCAGATTCTTCAGTTACTACAATCCAGAAATCTCTTTACAGCTTCTGTTTGAGAATTTTTAAATATTCATTAAAGGGGTGCTACATAACTTTTCTTCTAGTTTGTCTCCATGGAGATGCCATCTTTTTGTCTGGAATGTTCCACAGTATGTCATTAAAACACTGCATTTTACTGTTGCTGTGTAAAGTTCTAGTCAAAGCAATGAACATCTCCAAGGAAACAAGTATTTTGCTGATCCTCTGCCAGAAAAGTTCCGTATTGTACCTTTAAGCGCACAAAAGTCATCAACATTTGCATATATCAAATCAAATGCCATAATGTGGAACACTTTATTCATTTCCACATTTCCACAGAGACAAGCAGGACAGCGAACTCTACACCAGAAAAGTTCCACAGTGCCTGTTTAAACCCTCAGTCTCCTACTGCCCTGTCGCCATGGCGCCTCCCCTCTCCTTCACCTGCTCTCCCTTGCTCTGCTCTTACTGCTGACAGGACCAGAGCCAGAGCATTAGTCTTGTGGGAGGTTGGGGGTACAATTCCACAGGTCACAAGGACACACAGCTCACTATTGCTGTGTGATGGATGGCACGTACTCAAACTCAATCTTTTTCTATTTTTAAAGCGTCACAAGTGTCATAATGAGGTATTCATCATGTGTGCAGGATTAGATGAAGAGGAGGGTGAGCTCAATCATTTCACTAAGCTGGGTTAAAGAGACACGAGAATGTGCTGATCTCAAACTTTACACTACAGAATAGTGTAAAGTCAAGTAAGTAAAGGAGCTGTGTGTGGCCTGTGCTGGTACAGGTTTAAAGTTACTATAATCACAAATGAACCTGTATTGCCGGTAGTGTTGTCATTTTACTAAAATTTCCAACTCAAATTTGGTATTAAGGAATAGACTTGACAAATGATGAAGATTCCAATACCACAATGATAATTCTACAAAGACTTTCTTTAGACAATATAGAATGTGATCCATCCATCCACGCATCCATTTTCTTCCGCTTATCCGGGGCCAGGTCGCGGGGGCAACAGTCTAAGCAGGGATGCCCAGACTTCCCTCACCCCAGACACTTCCTCCAGCTCCTCTGGGGGGACCCAAGGGAGGCGTCCAGGAGGCATCTGGAACAGATGCCCGAGCCACCTCAGCTGGCTCCTCTCGACGTGGAGAAGCAGTGGCTCTACTCCGAGCTCCTCCCGTGTGACTGAGCTCCTCACCCTATCTCCAAGGGTGCGCCCAGCCACTCTGCGGAGGAAACTCATTTCAACCGCTTGTAGCCGTGATCTTGTCCTTTCGGTCATTACCCAGAGCTCATGAGCATAGGTGAGGGTAGGAACGTAGATTGACCGGTAAATTGAGAACTTCGCCTTTCGGCTCAGCTCCCTCTTCACCACAACGGTCTGGTACAGTGACCGCATCACTGCCGACGCTGCACCAATCCGCTTGTCAATCTCACGCTCCATCCTCCCCTCACTCGTGAACAAGACCCCGAGATACTTGAACTCCCCAAGGACTCCCCACCCACCCGGAGAGGGCAAGCCACCTTTTTCCGGTCGAGAACCATGGCCTCGGATTTGGAAGAGCTGATCCTCATCCCAGCCACTTCACACTCGGCTGCAAACCACGCCAGTGCACGCTGGAGGTTCCGGTTCGATGAAGCCATCAGGACAACATCATCTGCAAAGAGCAGAGACGAGATCCTGTGGTTCCCAAACCGGATCCTGTCCGGCCCCTGACTGCGCCTAGAAATTCTGTCCATAAATATAATATAATATAATATAATAATATAATATAAGAACCAGTGACAAAGGGCAGCCCTGGCGGAGTCCAACATGCACCGGAAACAGGTCCAACTTACTACCGGCAATGCGAACACAGCTCCTGCTCCGGTCATAGAAGGACCGAACAGTCCTTAGCAAAGGGCCCCGAACCCCGTACTCCCAGAGCACTTTCCACAGGACCCCACGAGGGACAAGGTCGAATGCCTTCTCCAGATCCACAAAGCACATGTGGACTGGTTGGGCAAACTCCCATGCACCCTCGAGCACCCGATGGAGAGTACAGAGCTGGGCGAGTTTTCCCCGGCCGGGATGAAAACCCCACTGCTCCTCCTGAATCCGAGGTTCAACTATCGGTCGAATTCTCCTCTCCACACCCTGGAATAGATCTTACCCGGAAGGCTGAGGAGTGTGATTCCCCGATAGTTGGAACACATCCTCTGGTCCCCCTTCTTAAACAGAGGGACCACCACCCCAGTGTGCCAGTCTAGAGGTACTGTCCCCACCGCCATGTGATGTTGCAGAGACGTGTCAGCCAAGACAGCCCTATAACATCCAGAGACTTAAGATACTCAGGACGGATCTCATCCACCCCCCGGGGCCTTGCCTCGCCAGCAGACCAAACTCACAACCAGGTGGTGATCAGTTGACAGCTCTGTCCCTCTCTTCACTCGAGTGTCCAAGACACGCGGCCGGAGGTCAGATGACACGACAACAAAGTCGATCATCGACCTCCGTCCTAGGGTGTCCTGGTGCCACGTGCCCCAGTGGACACCCTTGTGCTCGAACATGGTGTTCGTTATGGACAAACTGTGGATAGCACAGAAGTCCAATAACAGAACACCGCTCGGGTTCAGATCAGGGAGGCCGTTCCTCCCAATCACCCCTCTTCAGGTGTCACTGTCGTTGCCCACGTGGGCATTGAAGTCCCCCAGTAGAACAATGGATTCCCCAGTCGGTGCACTGTCCAGTACCCCTCCCTGGCACTCCAAGAAGGCCGGGTACTCTGCTCTGCTGTTCGGCCCATAGGCCAACACAACAGTGAGAGACCTGTCCCCGACCCGAAGGCGCAGGGACACGACCCTCTCGTTCACCGGGGTGAACTCCAACACACGGCGGCTGAGCTGTGGGGCAATGAGCAGGCCCACACTGGCCCGCCACCGTTCCCCGAGGGCAACGCCAGAGAAATGGAGGGTCCAGCCCCCCCCCCAAGGAGTTGGGTTCCAGAGCCCAAGCTGTGCGTGGAGGTGAAGCCAACTATATCTAGTCAGTAACGCTCAACCTCCCACACAAGCTCAGGCTCCTTCCCCCCCAGAGAGGTGACATTCCATGTCCCCAGAGCTAGTCTTCATGTCCGGAGATCCAGCCGTTGAGGCCCCTGCCTTCGACTGCCACCCAAATCTCCACACACCCAGTCCCCATGGATTCTCCTGCGGGTGGTGGGTCCACAGGACCTTCAGGCTTTGCCCGGCCGGGCCCCGTGGGGAAAGGCCCGGCCACCAGACACTTGCTGGCGAGCACCCACCCCAGGTCTGGTTCCAGGGTGGGGCCCCGGTAACGCCAGGGTGGGGCCCCGGTAACGCCAGGGTGGAGCCCCGGTAACGCCAGTCCGGGCGACGTATCTGGCCTTGTTGTGAAACTCATCATAAATAGAATGTGATTTTCAACATTAAATGGTAGTATTTCTTTTCTATTTCTGGCCTATATCTGTGCACAACTAATTTAAAAGTGTTAAATTCACAGTGTTGGTGTTGTTGTGAGTAGAGTGAAGAAAATCCAGATATGTTTTAACATACTCAAGAGTTATTATGACAGTGTTGTACAGTGAAATAAGTAATTGTTATCCACAGTGTTGATGTCAAACACTTACAAAGCACTAATATTTATACTGCGTATTTTCTGGTATCACTATGTATTTACTTGCTTTAAACAATCTAACATCAAAACTATACTATATTTTTATTCATGCCTTGTTATATTGCATAACCCATTCATTCATCCATCTTCTTCCGCTTTTCCATTTCTGGATCGCGGGAGCAGCAGCCCAAGCAGATCTGCTGCCCAGAACACAATGCACCAGCCCCCATGAATCCTCCCGCAGGTGGTGGGTCCACGGGAGGACGGCCCACGTCACAACTGGCCTTGATGCACTTCTGTCATGGGGGCTACCAGTGTCCACATACACTGGGGGCGAGGTGGGGTTAAGTGTCTTGCCCAAGGACACAACAGCAGCACTCATCTGTGGGAGCTGGGATCACATGCGGTCAACACATCAAGAACGGGATTCGAACCGCCAACCCTTGGATCAGTACACAAACGCTCTACCAACGCTCAGAACCTCCAGAATTCCCTCCCTGAGCTGCAGAGGCTGCACTAGCACTGATTCATGATTGGCTGCAGATGCTGGAGTTTAGGTAGTGATCAATCAGATCAGAGAGAGTCCTTTTTCTGTGCATTGGACATCTGTATTACCCCAATTAGACCGGCTCCTCATACCTCCTCTGTTCTCCTCACACCTCCTCTGGTCTCTTCTGAGAAGCTCTAATCCTCATGACTCACTCTGACTCACCACTGAGTCTAATCCAATGAGTCAGATCCACTTAGAGACAAACTAATCTCATATTAACATCATGAAGCATGACATGGTCCATTTACAGGGACACAGACAGTCCTACGGGGACACTGGACACACAGTGCCCTAACTGCTCATACTATCATAGACACATCATTATAATAAAGGTGAACACTGTGGACTGATTATTGCTCTCTGCATTATAAACAATATTTAATGTATTTATTTTTATTTATTGACTTTATTGATCTCACACATGAGAAACTGTCCTCTGCATTTGACACATCCTTATTAATAGGAGCAGTGGGCAGCACATGACTGCGCCCGGGGACCCATCTCCATGATCTTGTTGCTTAGGCCTGGTCAGGACATAAGCTGGAGGATTTTTACCTGCGGTGCATATTTTGGGTTGATGGAGGAAACCGGAGCCACTCAGCCACCGTGCCACCAATACAATGGGAACAGTAACGATCAGATAACAAAGCCTGCAGATGTTCAAAAACAAACTCTATGGGTTTGACTTAAACATAACTCTGTGAACTGTTCTTCTGTGATTGTTCTGTTTGTTTAAGTACCCCCTCTTTAATGCTCCTGGTTACGATGTGCACTGTATACAGAACTGTTAATTTAAAATCATGTCTAAATTACAATAATTACAACAATTCTCCACTTTCTCCATCCCTCCCTCCCCTCTCTCTTTCTTTCTTTCTGCCCTCTCTCTGAAAACACTCTAGCCTTTGTGTTTCTTAGGATCTTGTAAGACATTTAATAGTTATACAATCACTGTTGTAAACTCCAGGAGAATAGGCTTTATGATGCAGTTATGGCACAGTTCTTTATACTGGCCTCACACGGCATTACTACTACTGTTCAAAGTATCAAAACTCAGATAATAATCCATATTAACTAGTACTGAAACTAAATACTTATTTGAGTAGGTATCGATACTAAAATATTCCACTGACAAGGACAGAAATGAACCATTCCTGAATAGTTTTAGATCTTGAGCTGTATCAGAACAAGAAGTGCACACAGACTCTCCACTCTTTCATCCCACCATTTCAACTCCACCCATCCTCCGCCCCATCTCCACCGCAGCAGCAGAACCACAGCTTCCTCAGCCTCTCCATCTCCTCTTCTGCACCGCACCTCACTCATGTTTCTGTCCATAACAAATTACTTTCATTCAACTTTCAAAATGGCTGACATTTCACCTGCCTTTCTTTTTTTTATTGCACATTGTCACACCAAAAACCCATCAAGACCATTTATTGGACAAATTAATGCACAGTCAAAAGGACAATGGGTCAAATCTATAATTCATTTTGTCAAACAAATGGTCAAATAATGTAAAGATTCTGCTCAAAACAAGCTCCACACCTCCACACAACCATTAAAAGACAAACTATTCAATCATGCGTAAAAGAGCTTCACAATTACACTTATACTTTTTTTTTCCCTCCATTATATTCTTAAAAATGCTCTACCTGTACAGTTTTAAAAATATGAAAAACAGAACTAGTTCATTTGAATGAGTTTGCAGCAGTTCAACACTGTTTCTCACTTCCTCATCTTATGTATTCTGAGCTTTGGTTGTCAAAAGTATCAAACTCAGATATTAATTGATACTAAAACTAGTATTGAAACTAAATACTCATTTAACCAAGTATCAATAGGGCCTACTAAAAAAAGTCCCATTCACAGGACAGAAATGAACCTTCCCTGAATGTTTTTAGAATGATCTGGAGCTGTATCAGAACAAACAGAAGAGCCATCCGCCCATGGAGCACTATGGAACCTACAGGACCAATGAGGGATTACCAGTGTTGGGCAAGTTACTCAAAAACTGTAATGCACTACTTATTACTTGTTACTGTCATTTTAAAGTAATACCTTACATTACAATATTACTCTAAATAAAAAGTAAGCCATTACACTACTTTTGCATTACTTTAGTTACTCTCGCCAAAATGACTGGAAATAAGGATTTGGCAATCAACAGTGCAAATCTGTCATGTGTCATGACTTTCACCTGCCATTCAGGAGGTTTTGGGAGCCTGCAGAGTGAAAACCAACATGTTCAGTAATTGCTTCTTACCCGCTTACAATACCAAAAGATAAATCGTCCTTTCCCTTCTTGCCACACCTTACCATGCACTCCAGCACCTGTTCACTGCCATCCTCTTCAATTCTGTAGCAAATGGCATTTTCACATTTGGTATACACATCTGTGAATATAGCCCATATGTATAGCTATTAAGATAGTTCCAGCTGTATTGCCCTCTGTTAATCATAATTTATACCCATTTATTTCATTGCCCTACCTATACATTCTGCACCATAACTTATTTGCACATATTTGCATATTAGTATTAATTGAACTGAATCTAAATAAATAAATAACAGGATACAAAATTAGCATTTCTATGCCTTTTAATGTTTTCTTTGGAAAATGAGTCCATTCAATCCTCTCAGAAATATAACAATTGAAAAACAAATGAGGTTGTATCGTTCCCTGTCCCATCCCCTCCTTTCCTGACTAATTTCGTGGTGCTATGGCACCTCTGCAAGTGCTTCGTCAAATTGCTTGTACTGCATTTCGACGTGGAAAGAGGTTTGGGATTCACACACAGTGTGCATTTAACTAAAATGTTCTTGGAGTCCTTATTTTGAACGAAGTGAAAGTAGTGGGCGTATGCCCATCTTGAAAAGGAGCTAGCACTATCCGATTCTTCTGGTTCTGTCATCCTTTGTCAGTCTGCCAGTTCGAGACGAAGTAAAAGGAAATGGAATGGTCTGCGCAGACTTTTATATCACTAGCTGATCTCGCGGAACTTTGTATGAAATGTAATGTTCTGCGCGGACTTATCAGATTCAGTTGCTGATCTCGCGGTGATCCGCAAACTTTGTATGAAGAAAACGCAAAACCCACAAAAACAAAGCAGGTTAAAAATGCATTGTAATGTGCATTACTGGCATTGTAACGAGTAATATATTACCGATTTTCTTCCCTGTAATGTGTTACATTACTGCATTACACCAAAAAGTAATGCATTACAGTAATGAATTACTTTTGTAACGAGTTACTCCCAACACTGGGGATTACGCATAAGACCACATGGGAATAGAAAAGAAAGTAGTACCATTTAATGTGGAAAATCACATTCTATTGTTTAAAGGGACAATGTGTAAGATTTTTACCCGTTAATTACTGAAATTGAAGATACCCATTCAAAAATACATTGTTTTCCAAGCCTTTTCACTTCCATCATGAAATCAAAGTATTCTTTTGGACTTAGATATAGTCACATAAAAGGGGGATCTTCCCCATGCAGAGGCAGCCATTTTGAATACGAGAGCCGCAGAAGGACATTTGGGCTCCGCCTTCGCCTTCGGCAAGGCTCGTGGTTTTGGGTAAACAACACAAGCATGCTGCCGGATCAGACGTCGTAATGGATCTAACACGTGTTTTGGACTAAATTGTTTTACTGGGTTTTATTTGCTGGATCCTTACGGACAAATTGAGAGCAAGTTTATGTTGAAATACAGAGTTTGACCTGTGCAAAGCATTCTAAGGTAAGCTAACCTCGTTTTGTGCTTTTCCGTATAAAAGCCCCATGTGCTCGGGGAGTGATTGTTTTGCAGGGAAATGAATTGCATAGTCAAAAAGAGGAGACTGTAAGGTTTCATTTGATGTGTAGAGTGTCATGGTACATGATCGGGAATGTGTGTTTTCATGAGAAAAGAAAAAATAAATAAATAACCGGGACCGCGTTTTATTTATACAGTAGCGGCGTGCAGCTCGTGCGCGCGCCCGGGTGACCCTCGAAGTCTGCCGTAGCTAAAACAGAAAATGCAATAGCACCATCCACCTATGCGCCACGAATCCTACACACTGGGGCTTTAAATAACTTTTTTTTAATTATCATTGTCGTATCCAAATCAGTATTGAGTGTCAAGTCGAGAGATAGAAATTTTAGTATCATGATAACACTAATCAGAGCATCGTAATTATTCACCCCGACAAGACCAGAGCAGAGTTTTGCTGTCAACGGTAATGCTAACAACAACTAGCATGCCAACCATGCACTTCCTGCTTATGAACAATAAAATGTTTTCGATGCAGACAGTGCGACTGAGCTGCTTATACAATCTAACTTTACCGGAGTATTTGGTGAAAGTGTTGGGGCCAGTGGCGAGGTCACAGAGCCCTGCTGAGAGCTGCGCTAATTGGGATCTCTCTCTCCATGACCAATCAAAACAAGTGAAAATAAGGCTGGAGAAGGGGGGTGATTTGTGTGGCTGTGTGTGTGTGAGAAGGGGATGCATGAGGAGGGCTAGTCAGACACATTTATGCCACAGGCTGCTATTTTCATCTTTTATTTCTGATCTCTGTTATAATGGTGTTTCCTCCTTACCAACATTCTTGGAGTTTTGTTTCATTCACACATGGTAGACACACAAACCTTGCATAATTTAGGGTGAGTTCTTCTCTCAAAACACTGTTCCACCTTGTGATGTCATGTGGTAATACAGGAAGTGCTCCACTGTGTTTTTAAACCCCATACACCTTCACTAGCAATGTAAAGTGGCAGCTGGAAATCAGTGATACAGTTTTGAATCTTAAGACAGCCATGCCTTTTACAATAGGTCGCTGTAGATCTGTATTGTGGTTTGAAAATTAATGTCATATAAATTCCCTGTGACCAACACTTATGATCAATCATAACCAAAGGAGTCTTGCCCAAAGACACAACAGTAGCAGTTCAATGAAAGTGTACCCCCTAACGTACTATCTATTTGTTGTTAAATCAGGTCAAGCAGGGCGGCAGTAGCTCAGTAGAGTGTTTGTCTAGTGATCCAGGGGTTGGCGGTTCGAGTCCCGCTCTTGACGGGTTGACCGTGTGTGATTCCAGCTTCCACAGATGAGCGCTGCCATTGTGTCCTTGGGCAAGACACTTAACGCACCTCGTCCCCAGTGTCTGCGGACACTGGTAGCCCCCATGGCAGAAGATACATCAAAGCCTGTTGTGACGTGAGCCGTCCTCCTGTGGACCCACCACCCGCGGGAGGATTCATGGGGGCTGATGCATTGTGTCCAAGCAGAACACTGCTTGGACTGCTGCCCCCGCGTCCCAGAAAATGGAAAAAGCGGAACAAGATGAACAAATGAATGAGTTAGGTCAAGTGTAAAGTAAAACCAAGTGGTTTTCTCTTTCTATTATGTCAATATGATTTTGGACACACAGCCCTATAACAGACTTCAGCTCTGTAACCGCCCTGTCCAGCTGCTGTGAGGCTGGTCTGTTTCAGGGAACAGGTCATAAACAGTAACATAAACATTTGCCAATTTAGAGGACATGTCTTCTGATCACACCTCCATGTTTGACAGTGGAGCTGCTAAATGTTCACAGGCTAACTCATATACGAGCTACGCGTAACAAATCAGGCAGATGACTTATTTAAAGGTCCTGTACATGATTGAGTGTTTGAGCAAAATATGTATTGGCTCTGTACAGGTATATTGTAGAAGCACCTCTTGGTCCCAGTGAGTCCAGATGTGCTCTGTCTAAATGACTGTACATTAGAACATGAGTGTGTTTTTCTTATCACCACAGTGCACTCTACAGCTCTGAAGACCAGGGACCAGGATAATCAAGTGGAATTAAACAGGTTTTTGAGTGGTTCAGAGTGACCCATTTTTAGAGCATTTAACCATGTTATAGACTAGCATTGTTCCCCTCACCATTTACTCACCCCAAATTGTATTTGGAGTGATTTGTGCATGTCTGAGTCATCTTTATCACTTATTTTCAAGATACTATATAAGCTCACTGCTCAGTACTTCCTTCATTCTCCAATTTCAATTTTTTAAATGGTGATGCACTTAGGATTCATCATTAAAATTCATTCATTCATTAAAATGAGGTAAATATCTCTTAAAATAAGATTATACTGTATATTATATTACATCTCTCCCCAAAGTCTCATCAAAATTAATCTTGTTTTAAGATTCAGTAATAAACTCAACTTGCTTGATTCAAGAGTCACACAAAAAGCATCTGAAAACAGACTTTATTGCTCTGATTTCAAGCAGATGATGCCAACGCTTGTTCACACCTGGCACAGGAAACACAAAACAGGCAAACTACCAATACATGATACAGTATATTAATGTCTGTGGGCAATAATGTCACAAAGACTATATTTTATTGACACAAAGGTACTTTCTTTAAAACAAACTGAAAAATAATAAATGCAGTCAACAAGTTATGTTACAAATTCTGTAACCTGGGCAACATTGGGAACTGCCACCTCATATGCCAGCAACTCTGGCACTCAAAAGCAACAAAAAGGAATCTATTACAAAGATGTATTTTATCAGCCCGGACACTGGGAAAGCACCATCTACATCTACAATAATCATAGATTTCCCACTAATGTACTTATTGCCATTCAGGATGTACCATTTCGCAGAAACAACAGATTGCATGACCTCTATGCCTTAAAAAAATCTTAGATTTTTCTCTTAAAGGTCCCATGGCATGAAATTTTCACTTTCTGAGGTTTTTGAATGTTAATGTGAGCTCCCCTACCCTGTTTAGGGCCCCCGGCCATGGCTAAAAGTTGCGAAATGCTCTTAAAACACGGAAGTGGGTGACAACGCACCGCTAATCCAGGAAACAGCGGAGTATTTGGCCCCAACCCACCCGCTGCACTGGCCTGTCTCTGTCCTCCTCATTTGAATTCAAGCAACAACACCCAGAATAAAGCATTTCAGATACATATTTAGCCTCATGAAGACAGTCAGAGTCCTATCTCATGCACTAAGGCTTGATTTTGAAGAAGGATTCACTTACAGTATTAGGGAACCATTAAGGCGCCATATAAAAGCATCAAGAAGTACCATGTCATGGGATCTTTAACATAATCAACATTTTTGATAGCAGAGACAGGCTTCGATTCTCTTTCACTAGCGAAAATTGGATGCTCATTGTCTATTTCATTTTGACAACATTCAAGGTGGTTTGCAAGCGATTTACATACATTTTTGAAATTTAACTTGGAAACCCACTGCTTAAAATAGCTATGCTCAGCCTCAAATCGCATTCACATACTTCTTATTAAAGGACTAAGAGATATGATTTGGCTAGGTAGATGAAGCATGTAATGCTGCTTGGGAATTATATTGGTTTCAGGAAATAGTTCTGATGCAGATGTTGCTCAATCATGCACCTGAGCTGAAATACAGTTTCTAATGAAATAACAGGAGCAAGGACAATTTGAACAATCTGAATTAACTTGAGAACAAATTTGACATACTCATTGTCCATATCATTCAACAGAAAAGGTAGCATTTTTAAAAGTATTAACATTTGTCCACATGACTGTTTTAATTTATTGTCATTAGCAGCTAAAGTGCTGACACTAATAGGGCATGGCTTATCTCATATATCTAGAGGTGAGTAAGGAAAATGTATGATAGCTGAGTTAATCTCATCTAATTCTATCTGTCCTGACAGAATGAGGTTTTTTAACACAAGCTTTTTTTTTACATTGGTGCAACACCTTCAAAAAGTACATGCATTATATCTGATGCAGTTTGTTTGATCAGGTCAAATGCTGGAAAATCAACTAGGCTGCTTCTTCTGTTAATACCATAAGTGGTTTTAAGGGATGCTTTCAATGTTTCTGTGCTTGCTTTGTCTATTTCAAGACATTGCCTGATGTGCTTTTCCAAAGTTCTTTCAGCAAACTTATTCTCCTCAAAAATACTTTGCATATCATCAAAGGAGCATTCACAATGTCTACATTTGCTATAAGCAAAACCGACACCTTGTTTAAACCCAGCAACGTCACGTTGGGCAAGTGTGTCTCCACACACGGCTATCACAGCACCAAACAACTCAATTTCACCATCTGGGGTTTCAATCCCAACACCATTGTAAAGAAGTGTCAGATCTTTTAGGATTCTTTTTAGTATAACATCAACGCCCCATTGAGAAACATCATTTGCCTTGGCATTAGCTAGGAGTCTTATTGCAGCCAACATCAGTAATTTATTTGCAGAGGCATGGGGGCCTAAAGGGTTATATATTTCAATTTCATCAGTGTACAATAGTATTTGCAATGCACTTGGCATTTGGGAATATAATGGGTGGGATGTAAAAAGGGCTCCATCAGTAAAATCATACAAGAATCCCTCTCTACTTGAAACAGAGTTCAACATGGTGAAGATTCTAGAATTGGTCAGCAACTGCTTAAGACTTTGAATGAGTGGTACATAGTAAAAACATTTGTTTCTTAAGGCCATGACCCTTAAAAGACAACGCATTACCCAGAAAATCTTTTGGGACACTACAACTTCCTCTGGGTTGACTGGATTGAATAGTTCCCGGATCGTTTTATTCTGTCCATACACTGTGGTTGAGAAAGGATCCATGAATGTATCAAATGTAGCCAAAGCCTCATCTTGGAGCTGAGCAGTTGTCTTTGGATCGTCTTAAAACACCCTTCTGATTCTCTCCCTTAGCATGTCACAGAGAGATGAGACTGTTGGCAATTCTCTGTGAAAATATATTTTAAAAATAAATAAATACAAAGATAAAAAATATAATAATAATAATAATAATAATAATAATAATAATAATAATAATAATAATAATAATAATAATAATAACAATACATATAGCCGCAAGCGGCGATGATCAGCCCTCGCTTGCACTCGCGGGGGGGTGGCGCTAACGCGCCATTTTCCTCCCCTTTTTTCTAGCTGGATGCATGTGTGAGTTTGTGTGTTATCTGCATACATGTGTGTTGAATGCCTGGGGTTGAGGTGGGGAGGGGTTGTTTTTTTTTGCCTTTTAATTTCAATTATTTTAAGAGGAGGTCACTCATAAGCCTTTCCTGCACTGTTTTGTTATTTCCTATTTCTTTTGTGTATATTTTTGTTCTTTTAAATGCTGGGTGCAAACATTAATAAATAAATTGAATAAATAAAAATATGAGGACAGGAAATGGCGCCGTTGACACCAGATCACATGGTCTATCCAATATGGTTGGTTGCCTAGCAATGGCGTAGTATACTTTTTTTGTTCCTCTTCCCAATTTTGACAGGGTCAAGGGACTACAGATGAAAATTGTTTCAAATGAAAATTCTCAGGATGCATCTGTGTACCAAATTTGGTTTGACTATGACAAAGTTTTTGCCAGGCGTCCCATTGGCAAGGACAGATGTTTAGCATGTTGCCATGGCAACACGATGGGAGATGGCGCGGGGGCGTCATTGAGTTTTTTGATTGAGACCAGGTCACAAATGTGTGTACCAAATTTGGTGTGTCTACGGCAAAGTAAAATTTTTCTGTTCCATGCAATTACCCTAGGGGACGCTATTATGGCCATTTCAGGTTTTCTTATATCAATCTGTTTAGGGCCGGGGTGTCCACTAACGATTAAAGTTTGAGTGAAATTGGCCAAAGTATGAGCGCATTATCACTCGTCCAAGTTTGACAGGAAGTGGCGCCTTCACCACCAAGTCACATGGTCTATCTATCCAATATGGCTGGTTGGTTGCCTAGCAATGGTGTAATATACTTTTTGTCCCTCTTCCCATGATGCATCTGTGTACCAAATTTGGTTTGACTACGCCAGTTTTTTGCAAAGGATCCTAATGGCAAGGACAAATGTTTAGCTTGTTGCCATGGCAACACAATGGGACATGGCGTGGGGGCGTCATTGAGTTTTTTGATCGAGACCCTGTCACGAATGTGTGTACCAAATTTTGTATGTCTATGACAAAGTAAAATTTTGCACTTCCATGCAATCTCCCTAGGTGGCGCTATAGTGCCCATTTTAGATTTTCTCATATCAATCGGCTTAGGGCTGGGGTGTTCACCAAAGATTAAAGTTTGAGTGAAATCGGCCAAAGTATGCGCGAATTATCGCTTGTTGAAGTTTGATGGCGAGCCCGAGATTTGTGGGGTTGTCACGGAAACATTGTTCACTCTTTTAGAACGCTTTTAACAACTTTTAATGTCCCACTTGTCTAGATGATACAGCACAATTCTGGTGAGTCTGGGTCAAAAACCTTAAGAGGAGTTCGTTAAAATACGAGGACAGGAAAATGCGCCTTCAGCTCCGGGTCATGTGCTCAGTCCAATATGGACGACTTCCTGTTGGTCGCCTAGCAACCATGTAATATACTTTTTTGTTCCTCTTCCCATGACACATCTGTGTACCAAATTTGGTTTGGCTACAACAAAGTTTTTGCCAGGTGTCCCATTGGCGAGGACAGATGATTGGCCTGTTGCCATGGCAACACGATCGCAGATGGCATGGGGGTCTTATTGAGTTTTTTGATCGAGACCCTGTCACGAATGTGTGTACCAAATTTGGTATGTCTACAACAAAGTAAAATTTTGCACTTCCATGCAATCTCCCTAGGGGGCGCTATAGTGGCCATTTCAGATTTTCTCATATCAATCTGTTCAGGGCCGGGGTGTCCACCAACGATTAAAGTCTGAGTGAAATCGGCCAAAGTATGTGCGAATTATCACTCATCGAATTTGATGGTGAGCCGCAAAAACGAACCTGAAATTTGTGGCGTTGTCACGGAAACACTGTTCATTCTTTTGGAACGCTTTTAATAACTTTTAATGTCCCACTAGTCTAAATGATCCAGCACGATTCTGGTGAGTCTGGGTATGGTGGCACTATATATATCAATGGAAAGAGCTCGCGTCCAGTAACGCACCCGCGGGGTCCATTGTCAATGACGAGTGCGTTGCGCTTCGCGCTCTGTTTCTGCGCACGAGGGTTCTGCAGTGCTAACAGTTACAATAGGTCCTACGCTTTAGCGCTCGGGCCTAATAATACCTCATATAATTATTGCTAACAGGCCCATAGTTAACATTAAAAAATAAAAAGGAATTATTACGGTATTTATATTTTATAAACATTGTTTCAAGGAATTATTCAAAAATATGATATCAATAGTACCATTAAAGCAGATCTAGCAATATCAGGTCTGGCTCTGGATGTCACAGAAACAGCCTCCTCCTTCAGAAAGAGATAAGGATACATATAGACACATCAGGGTTGATTTGATTTTTTTTTTTTTTTTTTTCTTACAGTGAAAAGTGTTTTTTTCAAGACTATAAATTAGACTACAACAAACAATGAGGCGTGTGTGTAAAATTGACTCAGACAGTGTTATTATTCAGCAAGTATCCAGTTTTAATTACATAGTTAGCCTTAACTTTATGCTACTTTGTTTACAACTAAAAACTAAATGAATGACTAAAGCACATAAATAATGCCGCCTATGAGAAAATGTTATATATTATGTTATATTATATGTCATATGTTATATATGAGTATATGTTTAATGCCCTCTGTATACAGTAGTTGAAAACATTTTGTCTCATTTCTCCTTATGGAGAAAAGTGTGCCATAATGCAGGTCGGACTAACGGATGAGGAACAGGATGCATGAAAGGGGGAAAAAATAATTTTAATCGCTAATTCACTTCACAGGTCTTGGACCTGAGCAGCTGTATCGTCTATATCCAAGGTAAGTGTGAAGTTTGTTTGGACAGCTCCAGTTGTGCGCAAAAAGCACATACCAGTAATTAATTTATTAAATTGGCATGTATTGCAAGTAGTGCTGTCAGGCGATTAAAAAAATGAATCAAATTAATTACAGGATTTGTAATTAATTAATCTAATTAAACGCATTTTAATCTCGATAGAAAGAGCCAGAGAGAGCATGAGAGAGGGAGAGCGCACGCGAGAGAAAGATAAGATAAGATAAGATATGCCTTTATTAGTCCCTCAGTGGGGAAATTCCATTGTTGCAACGCACAGATCAAGAACAGCACGAAAAAGTAACGTCGGCCTCTGCGCGTCCTCCGTAGCAGCTCCTCCGCACATAGCAACGCACATAGCAACGGTGAAAAAGTTAAAATCCAGAGAAAACAGAGGTCGAAATGGAGCAGAAACATCGCGCATCTGAAGCACCCAGCCTCACACACACAATCCTCAAAGTGTGCAAGCGAACAAGCAGGTAAGAGCAGAAAAAAAGTTGGAAAATAAGGGAGCGCGAGAGAGAGAGCGCGCAAGAGAGAGTGTGAGAGAGAGAGAGTGAGAGAGAGTGAGAGAGAGAGAGAGAGAGAGAGAGAGATCGAGAGAGTGTGAGAGAGATTGAGAGAGCGTGAGAGAGATCGAGAGAGTGTGAGAGAGATTGAGAGAGTGTGTGAGAGATTGAGAGAGCGTGAGAGAGATTGAGAGAGTGTGTGAGAGAGAGAGTGTGTGTGTGTGAGAGAGAGAGAGAGATCGAGAGCGGGCGCGAGAGAGGGAGAGGCAACCCACTTTGTGACTGAGTTTGTCAGCTTTTCTTGGCTGATTCGTTTCCCAAATTCTGCGAGCGTGGTTTAGCGAAGTGAGCTCACGCTCGCACCATCACTAGGGATGGGAATTGATCAGACTTTTACGATTCCGATTCCATTATTGATACTGCTTAACGATTCGATTCTTTATCGATTCTCTTATCGATTCTAATTTGGGGAAAAAAGGAGAACAAACTATTTGATTAGCACCAAGATTAACACTAGTCCTGGTCTAGTCCTGGTTTAGTCCTGTCTAGTCCTGGTTTAGTCCTGGTTTAGTCCTGGTCTAGTCCTGGTCTAGTCCTGGTCTAGTCCAGGTTTAGTCCTGGCCTAGTCCTGGTCTAGTCCTGCTTTAGTTCTGTTTTAGTCCTTGTTTAGTCCCGGTTTAGTGCACAGGTTAATGTTGACACAAGCTGCTGCTTTCACCTAATATCTCCATTTGATGCAGAAATGAAATGATAATAATATGACTCACCCCGTGTCGCTCTGTTGTCGGAAAATTGGCATGTCTCCACGTGTATTCACGTATATGCGCTTATATCCCCAGACTTTCTGCGGCTAAGTATCCGACTGCACTTTGTACAGGAGCTCCGGATAAACAGACCTGTCCCGAACCTGTCCCGAACGTCTCCCGAATGTGTCATGTGTCCAAGTGGAAGTTAAAAGTCAATTTTCACAAACGTTCTTCTTGTCATGCGAAAATAGTATATAAACTCCGTATCAGTGAAGAGGCAAAGCACATAGCAATCCCACCACTTTTGTGCGTAATTCGTGCTGGCTGGAATCGATAAGATCGAGATCGATTAGATAAACTGCTAATCGATTCCGTGGAATTGAAGCACACGGAACCGGTTCTCAACAGGAACCGGTTCTCGATTCCCATCCCTAACCATCACTGGTAACAATGGGACTTGTCCGGACAGGTTTATCGTTCAAATGATCCGTCAGGCTGGAGCAGCTTCGGTGATCGGAAAATTCTTTTTGACAAAAGCTGGAAATCACCGCATTCGTCTTCATTCTTTTTATAAATAAACTTGCCGTTCAAAGGCCCAAGCAGCGATTTGCTCACCGCACGACAAATTTAAAATGTGCGCATTGAATTACCAATCATAATTAATTGCGTTCATTTTTATAACACGTTAATTTGCAGTGCAATTAATAAACACGTTAAACTGACAGCCCTAATTGCAAGTCTTGTTGCCTATTTTTATGTGAATAAAGTCGTATTACGGGGACAATGTTAACTAACTTAGCATCCACTGGAGACAATTACCTACTGTACATGAAAGAGAAAGTGTGTCATATGTCACAAGTCAGCATCACACAGAGAGCAAATTAATTGGCGTGATAGGCGCTCAGAGGTCAAAATAAATGGAACTGTGGAAACTTACGGACTCAAGGCGTCCAACAGCGTCAGGCTGCCGTGACCGTTCTGGTAGACAGGCACCAGGTGGGACGGCCACAGGGCTGTCCGCTGCTTGAGTGCTACAGTTGGCAAAAACTGACAGACCAAATGTTTCCTGTCCCAAAGAGCGAGATGAAGGCGTCGTACTCCATCCACTTGGTGGGCATCCAGTCCTAAAATACTGAAGGTGCGTCCGTTTAATGTGGCAAAAGGAGTTGAAAACTCTCAAGTCCTGTTCACATCCATCAATACCACAGTAAACCCAAAAATCCAGGCTGCGACTGTGACTTGCATTAATGTGGCTCGGTAGGACTTTTAGGACTTAGAGTAACAAAGATGAAACATATCATACACCTCCACGCCGCCATGATGCCAAACAGTCTTTGATGCTGCACGGTTTGCGCGGCGATATTCTATTATTTGTGTCACTGGCTAATGACGCTGAGGTGGATGGGGGAGGGGGGCACTCATGCTATCATTTGCATTTATTATTTTAATTGAAAACTTCTCCAATTACATGTTAATTCAATAATTTTAATGTTTTGTTTTTAAAAAAAATCTTTTATTAAGTTCATATGATCATCTGATATTTTCAACACATCCTCAGTTCATGTACACCAGTGGTCCCACCTCAATGAGGTCAGCGATTTCCCGTTTGAGTGACAGAAAGAGGCAGGTTACATTTGTGAAGGAACAGCAGCTCAAGGTTAGTAAACTTCATTGAGTTTTTAATATTACTTGCCAAAGTCATATTCTTTAGAGGAGATTGTTGCTGTGACAGTTACCGTTTTTCAATTGTCTTCCACCGAGGTACTTCCTTAGCAAGGTAGCTGGTTTTAGCTCATGGGCACTTTTGCATGCTAACGAGAGGCTGTGTGTTTTTGCTAGGTTGGGGGAGCCGAAGAATCCAGAATGGAGATTTTTGACGATGCCACTCTATTGGTCTTGGAGGGTAAGTCACGAATAAAGTTTATATTTCATGTATTGATGCTTTTGACATTATAGCTTGTTAAAAATAATGATAAAAGATGATAGCTAAAGAAAAACAAATTAGTAATTTTGAAATTCATCATCTGTGTTCATGTTTTTAAGAGTGGGCTCAAGACTCACCTGTTTAGCTTGGCCTTTGATTGAATTTGTTTGTCTGTTTGTTTGTTTGTTTGTTTGTTTGTTGGCGGCACGGTGGCTGAGTGGCTAACACTCGCCCGGGCCTTTCTGTGTGGAGTTTGCATGTTCTCCTCATGTCTGGGTGGGTTTCCTCCGGGCACTCCGGTTTCCCCCACCAACCCAAAACATGCACCATAGGTAAAATCCTCCAGCTTGGGTCCTGACCAAACTAAAGCAACAAAATCATGGGGATGATCCCTGTGTCAAATGCAGAAAACGATTTCTCCTGTGTGAGATCAATAAAAAGTCAGTCTTCTAATCTTCTAATCCTTAATCACTGTAAGGCGCTTTGTGTTACATTTTATGTATGAAAAGTGCTTTATAAATAATGTTTGATTGATTGATCTGAATTTTTTAGCTCAAATGTGCTGATTAATAATTTAAATGAATTAATTAAATTAGTTAATGTAAATAAAAAACATACCAACACTGAACTTATTGCATAAAAGTAGTCTAATGTTTAAAGTCCAGACTTTTACATTTTTACCCTTGATTTAATTTGGGACAGACATCTTTGTGAGATGATAATGATAATTATTTTCATTGACATTACAATAATTACCGTATTTTTCGGATTATAAATTTTTTCATTTTTTTTTATTTTTTTTTCGTGGTTTGGGTGGTCCTGCAACTTATACTCCGGAGCGATTGGACCCTCTCGTGACAGCCACGAGAGGGCGCTGTAGGATTGTGTGCCAGCATCTGCTACTACTATTACTTCTGTACCACTGAAAATGTAAACAAACTTAAATGGACAACTGAGAAGACCGGGCACTCCGGTTTCCCCCATCAACCCAAAACATGCACCATAGGTAAAATCCTCCAGCTGAGGTCCTGACCAAACCAAAGCAAGAAGATCATGGAGATGGTCCCCGGGTGCAGTAATGTGCTGCCCACTGCTCCTAATAACAGGATGGGTTAAATGCAGAGAACAATTTCTCCAGTATGAGATCAATAAAGTCACTTCTTCTTACAAGCTGCAAGTAGTGAAATATGCAAAATGGCAATCGAGCAGCAGAAAGAAAGTTTGGAGTGAGCGAGAAACTTGTGAGGAACTGGAGAAAAGCAGAGGATACTCTACTGCAATGAAGAAAACAACAAGGCTAATCGCGGGCTAAAAGCTAGATGGCCACAGCTAGAGGAACAATTTAAGAAATGGGTGCTTGAACAACGTGCTGCCGGGAGAGGCTTGTCAACAGTGCAGTTACGTCTCCACGCCCAGGTAGTTGCCAAGGCGATGAATATAAATGACTTTGCAGGAGGACCTTCTTGGTGTTATCGTTTCATGCAACGTAACCACCTCTCTATCAGAGCACGGACAACGATGTCCCAAAAACTGCCAGCAGACTTCCAAGCCAAGGTTTTCGTGATTTCCGTGTTCTCTATTCTGTTGTTATTATGACTATTGCCTTTCAAATTGCCTTTCAAGATGAAATCCTGGTGTCTGATTTTATAACATGAATTTCCCCCAACTTATAGTCAGGTACAACTTATATGTTTTTTGTTCTTCATTACGCATTTTTTGGCTGGTGGCAAATACTTATACTCTGGAGCGACCTGTAGTCCAAAAAATATGGTACACAAAAAGGAGGCTTCATACTACAGGCAACTAGATAAACAGTTTCAAAATGTGTTGGAGCTCTGAGGGACAAATAAATGGCACCTCTTTATGTTGCTTTGTACTGTACATTGGCATTGCTTCATCTAAAGATATTTATTTGTCATATACTGTACAGCTGCCAGTGTTGATAAGGAGGCTTTGAAAAGCCTTAGCCAGGATGACCTGAAGGATCTTTTTCCTGGTCCTGGAAATTTTCTCAGAAGAAAGAAACTTTGGGAATTCAAATTGGAATTGGAATAAGTAATAATTATTAAAATTAAATTGTACCATATTTTTAATTGGCGTAATGCATTTTGTTTTCATCCTACATAATCCTAATAGCGTGAAAATACCATGGACCAAGAGAAGAAGAAGAAGAAGTGAACTTTATTGATCTCACACTGGAGAAATTCTTCTCTGCATTTTAACCCATCCTATATATATTGTATATATATTAGGAGCAGTGGGCAGCACACATTAGGGCGCCCGGACACCATCTCCATGATCTTCTTGCTTCGGTTTGGTCAGGACCTAAGCTGGAGGTACCTATGGTGCATGTTTTGGGTTGGTGGGGGAAACCGGAGTGCCCGGAGGAAACCCACCCAGACACGGGGAGAACATGCAAACTCCACACAGAAAGGCCCAGGCGACCCGGGGATCGAACCCAGACCATGCATGCAAACTCCACACAGAACACACACGGAAAGGCCTGGGCGACCCAGGGATCAAACCCGGAACCTTCTTGCTGTGAAGCAAGAGCGCTAACCACTCAGCTACCGTGCCGCCAGAGCAAGAGGCAAGCACTTGTAGTGAAAGCGGGATTATGCCCTGAACCAGTTCCATGCCACCATGCCAGTCTCAAGCCTCCATGCCCATATCTGCTGAGAAAACAATGAAAATGCCAGACCCTCCAGAGTATGTGGTGTACACAGATTCTGAGTTAGACATGGTGCGTAGTCAGTACTTTGCCTTGCTCTGCAATGGAAAGGAAAAGAACTACAAGATGTCAAAGGAGCCATGTTGCAAACTTGTAAGGAACACAATCACGATCATGGTTGCAATCCTGCATGCTAGTCCCATGGGGAAAGAAGTAAGATACTCCTCCAAACTGGAAATTAGAGCCATGTCACAGAAGATTGTCGACTATTACCCTGTTATTATATGTTACGTGATGCTGATTCCAGTATACCATATGTAAGTAATATATTTTTTTTTTTTCTAAACCAAAACTATAGACAGGTCAGAAACGAGACAAACAACTTATCTAACATTCTTTCACCACAGCTAACCATCTACACCAAAATGTACAAGCGACTCCAGAATTTGAGATCCCAAAAAAAGAAGCAGGGCTCCATAGCACAAAGAGGAGCCAAGACAGCTCTCTTCAGCGCACCAAGACGTGGAGACAGATTGGTCAGATATAAGCAGTGATAATACCATAGCAGTGATGACATCAGCAAGGACAACTCCAGTGCAGGTGTGCAAATTGTGGGCAAAAAAATTAAAGGGTGCTGTCATACAAATGTTTAATAATGTCTTGAAACTATAGTTGTCCACATTTGTTGAACCAGAGTTCATCGCTAGACATGCATTGTGTTTATATATGCCTGTGTTTGGTTGTTATCATGCTTATAATTGTACTGAGATTTTTTCCATTATTTCCTAAAAAAGCATCCCCACTATCATCCCCCTCTGTGCCAATGAGGCCACAGAGGCACCAAAACTTCACTGCTGCCATCCGAGTCAGCCTCATGCTCCGCACCCAAGACTGTGATTGCTTCACCAACCATGCCTACAAAGGATGTTGTTGGTAAGTCCACCTCTCAGCCTGTCATCCATGATAATGGATCAAAATTTCCCAAACAAATAGTGCATTGTATTTTAACCACACTTTATTTCCCCTGTGTTGTTGTTGAAGTGTTTACGCTGAAATGTCTCGGCTGTGTTTTTTGTCATTTCAGTGGGCCAGGACAGTCTGAAGATACAGGCTAGGCACTACAGAACCTTGAGCAACATCTACAATAAGCCCAATGCAAAACCCAATCAAAATGATGTGGCTCAAATTTTGAACCTTGAGTTTGAGGCCAGACGGGCTTTCATTGATGCAGATATTACAAGGGAAGAAGACTGACCTGCAAAAAACTTTGAGGCATATCCATGCTTCAAAGATGTTCGAAATGTATGTTTGTTTTTGTACTACTTAAACTTGAATTACTGTATATCCATCTAAGTTGTGAATTACAATGCATTATTAATGGTTGAATAACTGTGTTATTCAACACTGTGTTTTACAATGCTGTTTTAGGGCATGGGTGAGCTACGGCGCATAGTAGGTGGCACCAACAGCAGACACATTGAGGAAATTAAAGGAAGATGGGCAGAAGGTGCAGTTCTACAGTGTGTGGAAGAAAGTCCTGAAACCTCCTTTCCCTTTGGATATCTGCAGTGGTAAGTTGCTGTTCCATATGTATATGTATTGATATTTATACCACATTCAGACCATTTTGTTCATCTTTCTATTCTTTAGTGGATTTCACACTTGCCCTCTTCAGTGGACTCCCATCCCTCTTCTCCTCACCAACTTCACCACCAAAGAAGCTTGGAAATAACTATGAGGCACTTCTTCATATCCTGAAGGTAAGAAAATGTGTGTTGATAAAGGGAAAACAGATGTGCCTCTAGTGTCCCTCAAATGGTGTTCCCAGAAAGGAACACCATTTGAGGGACACTAGAGGTTTTTTGCAAAACCTTTAATTCATTCATTCATTCATTCATTCACAAAACATTAAAAATATACCACCTTGTGCCTTGCATCAGCTTGTGTCAGGTATTAATCCATCCTAAATTCCTACAGTTTAACATGTTCCCCACTGCCCCATTGTAAAGTAATGTAATTCATGTTTATTTCTTAAAATCTGATCATAATGAGTATGAGTGCTCAAGGCATTGGTTGCATAATAATTTAATCTAAAAATGATCATACACTTTCAATACATTTTTATGTCTTCTCACTCTCTACACATTGTTCTTTTTTCTGTCCCAGTCAGGCGAAGACCTTGCCCTGTACCTGTACCCGTACCTGTACCTGTACCTGTGACCACCGTCCCACAGGAAGATTTCTCAGAAGGTGTTAATGGCATACTACTACAATTTGAATTTAACATACCTTAAATGTGTTGCAACGCTCCTCTCTGTTATTCAAACAGGTAATTGGTGACACAATCCACGATCAGGATGCCACTAGTGCATACAAGAAAGCAATGGTTGATTGGAAATCTTTCATTGAGAAGTAACTGAATGTCAAGCAGTGTTTTGTCATGTCATTTGTTCATGTTATTTTTCCCTGTGCCTTACAATCAATGTTCCCCCTAATGTTTTATGTGTCTGAGCAAACACACTAACTCCCTGACCGCTCCTTGGACTCCTGTGCGCGACATCCAACATGCACCCCCGCTACACGCTGTTGCGAAAGAGCTGCGCGTGCTCGCGGCTTGCACCGGTAGAAGTTTTATACGAGACACGTACTTTTGTTTCTGAATACTGGACGATTCCCCCGTATTCAGATGACCCCGCGGCTGGAAAAAAAAGCGGAACTCTTTCATCCCTGCACTGCATAGGTTTTCTTGTGCGCTGAGAATGTGCGAGCAGCGCGCAATTGCACAGGCGCGCAGCTTAGAGGGAACGTTACTTACAATAGTTTTGTATATTCCACAAGTTTATTACAGTGTCACTTAGTTATTTGCTTAAATTACTCCCAGTAGATCTTGAGTCTTAAGTTTTACACATCCTGTATTTCAGGATAGAGGGGTAGAGATTTTTTTTTTCTTTTTTATATTCAAATGTCTCTGTTAAATAAATATTGAATGCCTTTATAAGTCATTGTGGTTGTTATTTCTGTAAGATGTATATTCTAAAAATGAGGACAGGCTTCAGATTTTAAGGTTAAGTTTTAAGATGAATTCAGCCTTGTTTCAAGATAAACCTGCTTGGATTAAGAATAATCTTAGTTATTCTTCACTAATACTATAGTATTTTTTCCTCTAAATTTTATATTTTTCTTAACTAATCCTCAGCTTAATTTGGTAAAAGTAATAAAAAAAATGTTTGGAATTGCTTATATTTAGTATATTTCACTTATATTGAGGCTGTAAAAAGTTACTATTTAAGTAATCTCATCTTAATACCAGCATTTTATGCTTATACTTAGTATATTTCATTTAATTTAGGGCTGTAAAAAGTTTAATTTTAAGTAATCTCATCTTAAAACAAGCATGTTTGGCTTATTTGAAGTCTTCTAAAAACCTCTGTAGACATGCTTATTTCTAGATTTAACAATCTTAATTTAAGAAATCATGTCAAGTGAATTTATCTTACTGCATGGACAGATAATTTCACATTTTGAGTACCTTTTCCCTCAGATTTAGTGTTTTTATCTTGTTTTAAGACCCCCTTTTTTGCAGTGCACCCTGTCACTGCTGCTCCTGTCACTCTGCCACTCCTGTCAATCAGGCCTGCTCCTGTTACTCTTTGCTCCTGTCACTCTGCCTTCACCCATCACTCTGCGTGCTCCTGTCACTCTGCCGTTCCTGTCACTCTGCTGTTTCTGTTACTCCTGCTCCTGTCACTCTGCCACTCCTGTCACTCTGCCTGCTCCTGTCACTCTGCCTGCTCCTGTCACTCTGCTGTTTCTGTTACTCCTGCTCCTGTCACTCTGCCTGCTCCTGTCACTCTGTCAGCTCCTGTCACTCTGCCTGCTCCTGTCACTCTGCCTGCTCCTGTCACTCTGTCAGCTCCTGTCACTCTGCCACTCCTGTCAGTCAGGCCTGCTCCTGTCACTCTTTTGCTCCTGTCACTCAGCTGCCACTCTGCCACAGCCATAAATCTGTCCTCGTCTAAACAATTTCTCTCTCCATCTCTCTCTCCCCCCTCTTTCTCTCTCTTCTTCTAAATCTCTCTCCCCGTCTTTCTCTCCCTCTCGCTCCCTCTCTCCACAGCCCAAATGCATGATGGGAGAGGAAATGACTTCTTTCCGAGTCCATTTGCTCTGAGCACACTTTTTGCTCCTTCTCTCTTCCTTAAGCGCTCCACGCTGGGCTGCTGTGCATGCTAAACCTCTCCATCTCTCCTCTCTCTCTTTTCACCCGCCTCTCCTCCATCACTGCTTCTTGTCTTTGCCCTCTCTCCTCCTCTCTCTTTTTCTCCTTTTATTCTGTCTTTTACTCTCTCCTCTCCCTGTCTCCTCCCTCTCCAATCTCTCTTCTCTTCCCGTTTCATCCTCTCTCTCTCCACTCTTCACTCCCTCTCTCTTCTCTCTCTCTCTCTCCTACTTCCTCTCTTATGCCTTTCTTCCCCTTTCCTCCTTTCTTCCTCCCCCTCTTCCCTCTACTACCATCCCTCCCTCCCTCTCTCTTTCCTCCTCTTCTCTGTTAAACATGCTCTCAAACAGACCTTGTGTTTTCTGTGTGATCTAAAGCACACTCTACACCTTCTTTAAGTTCAGTAAACACTCAAACACTTATTAACCTCTCAGGATGTAATCGGCAAAATAAGAAATTCTTCTCTCTGAAATCCTGGTCCATCTGTTCGGTCTCACCCCCTCTCTTTTTCTCTCCTCTTCAGTACTCTTTCGCTCTTTGTGGTCAGTCTGGTCATTTTTGGTCTCTCTCCTCTCCTCCCTCCTCTCTCTCAGTGGTCAGTCTGGTACTGCTCTCTCCCCCTCCTGCCTCTGTATCCCCTCTCTCTTTCTCTTCTGCCCTGTACTCTCTCTCTCTCTCTGTGGTCAGTTTGCCCCCCCCCAGTGGTCAGTCTGGTCCCTCTCTCTCTCCCCCCTCTCCGTGGTCAGTCAGCCCCCTCCCTCCCTCTCCGTAGTTAATCTGGTTCCTCTCCTCCTCTCTCTCTCTTTTTCTCTGTGGTCAGTCTGGTAACTTTCTCCCTCCTCTTTTTCTCCGTGGTCAGTCTGGTCAGTTGAATACAGGATAAGGGACATGTCCAGAGCTCAGGCGGCGCAGCGACAGCAGCCGGAGAGTGGCAGTGAAAGAACAGGATTATCAGAATTCATGAATAAATGTTTGCTAAAGCACCTCTGACCACTCCACACTGTGTATGCACTGTCCTTTAGAATGGACAAACTCTGCTTAGACCTGTTCAGGTCTAAGCACCTCCCTGTCCTTCACATGTCACTGATGTGAAGGACAGGGAGGGATATCTGTTTGGGTGGCTCCGGAGCCGCATGTGTCTCTTTGATCACTCTGATGTGGCTCAGTACAGTGGTCCCTCGTTTATCGCGGTGGTTACGTTCTAAAAATAGTAGTAGTCAGCTTTATATTTTACAATTATTCTACATGTTTTTAAGGCTGTAAACGCCTCACCACACACATTCTACACTTTTCTCACACTATACTCACACTATACACTATACCTGACACACCGCTGCGCTGTCACGGGTTTTGTCGGGGAGAAAACTTCCAAACATACAGCACTTCAGAGTCACACTGCTCGCTATCGAACATTTATATAAATCTGGCAAAGCTGAACCCATTCTGTACTGTACAGGAGACACGGCAGGGAGGAGAGTGACTGACAAACCGGCAAAGGTCTACAGTCCTTTAGCCAATCGGAACACATACAATATTAAAAATAAAAATTGTAATAAAAAAATCAGCGAAACAGCGAGGCCGCTGTATTTAATTAAAATGTATTTTATTTTAGTTTGTTCGTTTTCAAAATGTAATTCTATGGCACAAAGGCAAAAAAAACCAAAAAAAAACCCAACAACGTTATATACAGTGTTATTTCATTTTAAATTTCAAAAGGGTTTTGTGGCTCCCAGTGTTTTCTTTACTGTGCGAAACGGGTCCAAATGGCTCTTTGAGTGGTAAAGATTGCCTAGACACTGGTGAAGAGGAGGAGATGGAGAGGCTGAGGGGGCTAATGAATACTGCAGTGGGGATGTAGGGCAGAAATGCTATGCTCTTGTAGAGGAGAGAGTGTATTTATATGAATAATGTCAGAGGTGATGTGTGGAGAGGTAAAGGTCCCCTCGGAGACAGACTCAGGAGGTGCAGCCCTGGTCCCGTGGTTGTGTGTATTCTGTATAATTATAAGTGATGAGAGGAGCTCAGTGTACTCAGTCTGAAGGCGCAGTCCAGAAGTGCTGAGGTGCTCTGGCATCATTCTGTCTGAAGTCTGTTTTTCCTGGATGCTGGAGTGGACCACAATCGTTAGTTCTGTTGTGAACATGTGGTTCTGTGTTCTGTTGGTCTGATCAGGAGCCCTCTGTATTCATAGTACACTTTGACAGAAGAACTGACCCAGGATCAGTAGTAAATGGCCCAGTGAGCTCAAATGTGAGGAGCAGTGAGCCTGAGTTCTGATTGATCAGCACTGACATGTGCTCTGTGCTCTACCCATAGAAGTCACAGTGAAGTCTCCTGTGACAGCTACAACCACACATTGTTACAGACTTAAACCAACTGTAAAAGTCACTATAAACACCAGACACCTGCACTTTCACTACACAACTATAGGATGTATAGTGCACAAAATCAAAAGCCATTATTCTGTTCTGAATGATGCTCTTAACATTTCAGTACAAGCCACAGTTATACAACCGTCATGCACTGCATTCATCACATCATACACCAGGACAGATCTGAGTGTACACAAAGGTGTCACTTTATGGCAACTTCTATCAAATGTCAGTTACAAGATTTTTTTTAAAAAATTTAACTTTGCTATACTGTTGTCCCCTCATCAAAAACATACCTGAGGTTGTATTTTTGCTTCATTCACAATTTTTTTTTTTTTTTTTTTAAATCCGTCAATAAAAAGTTAACTTCTGAGCCTCAAAAATGTTACTTTTGCATTTTGCCTAGATTGCTGCATCACAGATAAAAACCCAGACTTGAGCACAGTTTTTACACACATAAACCATCTCTGGACTCCTTCTACTAACTGTGTTTACAACAAACACATGCTATAAGCATAGCACTGCCTACTTTTTCATGACTTTACTTTAGATGGATGGTACAGGAGGATTTGTTGATATCTAATTCCAAGCCTGATTTAATATTATTTTATTACACTATGTTCTCATCTGTTCTAATGTGTTCCCTCATCACAAACAGACCTGGAGTTGTGTTTTGTTTCATTCACACATGTTTAACAGAAAACACTCTGTTCCACCTTATGATGCCTTCAACACAGCACAGACTCACCCACAAACTGTCATCACTTGGACTACACCCTGCCCTCTGTGACTGGCTCCTGGACTTCCTGACTGGTAGGCCCCAGTCTGTCAGGATTGGTAACAGAACTTCAGCCAGCGTCACCACTAACATCGGTATCCCGCAGGGCTGCGTCCTCAGCCCCATCCTCTACACCCTGTTCACCCACGACTGCATCGCATCCCACCCCGAGAACATCATCCTGAAGTTTGCGGAGACGAGGCAGCCTACAGGAGGGAGGTGGACAGTCTGGTGACTTGGTGCGGGGACAACAACCTCACTCTCAACACAGACAAGACCAAGGGGATGATAGTGGACATGAGGAAGGAGAGGAGACCTCATCAGCCACTGTTTATCCGGGACCTTGAGGTGGAGAGGGTGAGCACCTGTAAATACCTGGTGATCCACATCAGTGATGACCTCACTTGGACACTCAACTCTATACAGGTGGTGAAGAAGGCTCAACAACGGCTGTACTTCCTGAGGAGGCATGTCGCCCAAAATCCTCAGCAACTTCTACAGCTGCATCATCGAGTCCATCCTGACCAGCTGCATCACTGTATGGTACAGCAGCACTACTGTGAAGGACCGCAAACACCTGCAGAGAGTGGTAAAGGCTACCACAAGGATCACCAGGACTCCTCAACCTCTCTGCAGAGCATCTACCATCGCAGAGTCCGCAAGAGTGCTGCCTCCATCATCAAAGACCCCACCCACCCCAAACATGGACTAGTCACACTCCTAGCTTCAGGTCGGAGGTACAAAAGTGTGAAATGCAGGACTACTAGACACAAGAACACTTTCTTCCCATCTGCTATCAAACTCTTGAACCGCTGAGCAATAGCCCCCCTCCTGGACTTTGATTGACCTATACTTTGCACATGAGCAATTTGCACTATTATTGACCAACTGTTAAAATAATCAGACCCTTCAGGAATTCGCGATGTTGCGATTTGCAACTTCAACGCAACTTCAGCCAATCCCTGTGAATTCAGGGCGGCGTTGCAATTTTGACCAATCACCGCAACTTCCAATTCCAATTTTGTCCAGTCATCGGCGACGTATTGAACTCACGTCGACCAACTTCCTTCTGCCTTACTTCCGTGTGACGAAACGAAACTGCGGCCGTATCCACAGTTCAGAGCGTGGTTTGAAGGGGGCTCAGACTGCAGTCAAGGCGGTGCACACTTGCAGTGCAGTCCGCAGACCGCATGGGCGTCTGCAAAATACGACAGGTCTCGCAACTACGGGAAGCAGCCGCCGACTCCATTTCCTCCCGTAGAAGAAGTAGCGCATGCTGGGATATATGAGTATGCGAAGCGTGGATTTTCACGCGCTTGGTCCACGCCCCGATTTCCATGGAAACGACTGCGGTCTGCGAAAGTGTGTTAACTGCGCATGGGACAACAAAGAAATGACGCACATGCCCTTCAAACCACGCTCCGAACTGTGCACTCTGGGAATTGGGACACGGCTTCTAATGGCAAAGAAACATGTCTGCGGCCCACAAAAATAACAGCTAAAGACCGCGCGAAACAGTTCCCCTCCTAGTAGTAATTTATTTTCGATGTTGGTAAGGTTGTTTTAAGACCATATCTGTGATCTCTGTCTTTGTATTATTCTTTGTCAGTAATAACTCAGTATTGAAAATATTACTAAATTTTATTACAAAAAGGGAAAATCACAACTATTTATCGCAACTTTCACTTCCTCCTGGAACAAAACCGCAACAAAAACCTTAAAAGCACCGCAACTTCCATCAAAACTTTTTGGACAAGCTCACGCAAATTCAGGCATTTTAGCCCGCAACAATCACAAAAAATGCCTGCGAAATCCTGGGGGGTCTGAATAATCTGTCAGATTACAGATTACAGCTGTAACTGCGCGAATGTTTCACTTCCTGTTTGCACGATATCAACCATGTTTACACCTCGTTTTTACTACTGACAGTTGCACATAAAACTAATGTTGCACATTATCTGTAAATATGTACATAGCACCTAGCCTATATTTTTTATTCGTAATAATAATAATTAATAATAATTCACTTTTGCAGCCACAACTGCCCTGCAGCAGACGGTAAAGATTGTTTCTATTTGATTATACTTTTTTACATGCTTCTCTTTATCTTTAGCTTTGAATCTTTGAATCCTTGAATCTTTGATGCCATGTGGCTATACAAGAAGTGCTCTACTGTGTTCTTAAACTCCATACACCTTTACTGGGATATAATAATAATATAACTGGAATTGTCAATCTCTCCTGAACTAAAGGTAAAAGGAGCTGCTTGAAAACTACCTCTTCATGATCACAAGGTGGCCATACCGGCTTGTCAAAGCCTGATCCCGTCAGATCTCAGAAGCTAAGCTAATCGGGCCTGGGTAGTGCTTGGATGGGAGGCCGCTGAGAAAATCAGGTGCCACAGTCGGGCACCAGTTGCAAAAAATGCTGTTGTGTCCTTAGGCAAGGCACTTCACTCACATTGCCTAGTAGGAAAGTGGTGTGTGTGTGACACATAAATGATGGTGGTGGTCAATAGTAGCTTACTACCACCGGGTATGGATTGAATGAATAATGCATTGTAAAGTGTCTTTGTGACATACTGTATGTGGAACAGAGTATTTTGAGCTTTGGAGATGTAGGCAGACAAATACTAAAGTGTTACTCAAACATGTGTGAATGAAACAAACCATATGTTTCTATGGTTTTGAACTTGATGCAAAACTACTCATTCTAAATACTACACCATACACATACATACCTACAGGCAAAGTACTTCTAAGTAGGACTGTGCAGACTTAGTACCGATGAAAAGAGACAATAGCTGCCAGCGATGGAGTGGGTTAGCCTCTCTCACTTTAGCACTATAAGCCTATTTCTGTAAGAACTGATTAATTTGGAGATAAAAAGACACATTTCTCGTTGGGAAGTCAAATGGCGTCTGCATATGGCTCAAATTAGTCCTTTTAATTTTTAATTTTTTGTTTTAATTAGATTTCAAAGACACAGCAGTTCTAACAGTTATATCAACATTTGTCATAGTTATTAAGTACAGAAGTAGGATAAACTGCTAGAAAAGCGATTGCTCTATTGTTTAACAAAATTAGGGTTTGGGGTTAAATTCCTGTGGAGACTGCGTTTTTGTATTTTTGTTTGGGTGGGACACAACAATGCTAAATACAGTGGCCTTGTTCAAGCTTTAGGAAAGAGGGAGAGATTATATTTCATCAAAAACATTGCTGAAGAGGTTTTAGATGTCATCCATGCATATTTGAGTAATTAAGCAATCTCACCCTTGCCCTATTCAAACTCTCCTTATGGTTAGCTGTAAGATTCTGTGCAAGGCTCCACCCACAAGCCTATACATCACCCATGCTCCCACATGAGTATTCTCCATAAACATAGAAAAACATGATACAAAACAGTACACAGCAACGTGACAAACCTGATGTGATGTGATGGGATGTCACTCTAAAGGGGGAGTGACTTAGTGTGGGGAGAAAAGGGAGCATTAAATCTAAAATATGTTAATACGTAGTTTGTTGAAAACAATAAAAGGTAAAATATGTTATGCAGTAACTGCCCCATAGAAGTTCTTGTCCGATAATCAGGAAGAGCGCATTAGCATGCTAGTTGTTGTTAGCACAGCTGTGAAGGCAAAACTCTGCAAAAGTTTGTCTGAGTTGTGAAAAGTGCTTATAAACTCATGTCTGTGTATAATTAGGATGCTAAGACTACAGGCAAACCTCAAAAGTCTAGTTCTCTATTTTCATGTTTTCATGACAGTAAAAAAAAGGTATAATGCCTTTAAGACTGAAAATAGTGTAGTTATAAGAAAGGGTTACCAAACCAGATACCATCTGATTATAGGGTAGGTGAATGCTACTTAACCCAGTACACCAGCTGCTACCAGCAAAAGTCCAGATGACAACATCTAACCAGTTATGTGGCCTCCACCAGAAAACTGAAATAGATAAAGAAATAACTTTTTTACAGTTCAACAAATTTGCGGGTTTAGTGCAGGCTGTATGCGTGCTGACCCATAATCCCTCAGTGCTTTCAGCATGACTCAGATTGATGACATAACCTGCCGTTAGCAACACCCAGGGCACCAGGCACTCTGTGCTGTTAGCGCGCTAGTTAGCTCGTCTTTTAGCATGCAAGCCTTTAAATAATGCTCTTTCCCTTGCGGTGCTGTGATTCGTCAGTCCACAATCATCGTCATGTTTGAGAAAGCATCTAAATACTTACTGCTATATATAGAAGTCAAATCACAGTCCAGGTCTGAGAGGCCATGAGGGCAATTCTCAGAAGACCAATCTCTCTCCCCTCCATCAATCTTCAATACAAATTGAAGTACTACATGATATCACACAGGGCTGCCCTGATTACAGCCAGGTATTTCTGATTACTAACACTTGGATATCTTCACAAGAATCATTTGGATAATTTCCGCCCTGGATTTGCAATTGCAACTGAATCTGTACATAACTAAAGGAAAAAGGAGCTGTTATCTTGGATTCTACAGCTTCATGACATCACAAGGTGGAACAGAGCATTTTGAGCTTTGGAGATGTAGACAGACTAATAATACAGGATTACCCAAACATGTGTGAATGAACAAAACACAACTCCAGGTATGTTTTGAGGAGTTGACAACATTATACCATGGCTTCAAGCTCACAAGAGTCAATTGTGTGTGATATAGGACCTTTACAATTCAAACATGTTTGAGTGACTAGCCTAGATTGGAAAATGACTGGAGTCGCAGCTGTAACTCTGCACCTGCTGATGATTGAGAGGGAGTGAGAATCAGAGGAGAATCAGGCTCAAAGTTGTAGCGTGTCCGTAGCTTAAGAACATTGTTCAGTTGGTGCATGTCAGTCATGTCTGTGTGGTTGAAGTTTGTCCTCTGATATGGAAATGTAATGTCCACAGCGGAGCCGAGACACGTCTCAGTATGACATGTCCTTTGAGGGCTCTGTGTCTCCTGAGTGAGAGCAGGGGACAGTGTAGAGGACACATGCATACAGGAAACACACAGACAGATGGACACCAGAGTTACACATGTCCTAATGGAATTACTGCAGCTGAGGCTCTGTCGTGGTCCTGACAGGGGAATAAGAAAATGGGAGAGGTCCAGGCTTCGGTGAGTTGAGAGCTTATTAGTGAGGAGAAGGAATGTGGGGAAAAAAAGACAGAGAGAGAGAGAGAGAGAGTGGTAGAGAGAGCGAAATAGGCCTATGGCACTGTTGAGCTCCATTGACAAAGGCTACTTTGAATAACCTTCAAACTGTCCTATTAGCAGCTTTTCAAATGGACACAATACATAGCTCAGCACGACCTCATAAAGAGAAACGCTCTCATGTTCTTTTACACTATTCCACTCAGCACGTATGAGCAGATACTCAGGCCTTTCACACCTGCTTCATTTGATGCACTTAAAGCTGACTCGAGTCTGGTTGGTTTGGGCTCATGTGAAAGCACCAGTTTGATTTGGTGCAGACTAAAGACACCGGCTCAGTTTGTTCAGTTGGTTTGCTCGCTAATATTCTGCAGTGACCCAGTGTGGAGCATATGCCAGACATATATGATGGTACATAGTTCATAGTTAGCTTTTATTGTTGAAAAATCATATGTACACGACACATAGTGAATCGAAATTTCGTTTACCCCTGGCCAAGCAAGGATAGTTGTATAGAGGCGGTCAACTTGAAGATAACAGAGTAGAAAAAGATGCAGTACAACAATATTCACAAACATATGTGTCCAACCACAGGAAAACCAATACCAAGTCGTCCCGGAGGCGTTTTGAGTTATTCACAGATTCTGAAAATACAGGTTCTAAGCTTTCCAATGATGTCTTACATGTGAAAATCTGACCATATTTTAAAAAAGGTTGTCTCTATTTGAAAGCAGCCATACCAGATTTTCTAAATCCCAGAAAAAGCCTGTCCAAGTTTGCTCTCTTCAGCCCTCCTTGCCTAATTTGCATGACATTAAGATAAGCCCTCCCCCATCATGACTATCAGTGTGGTGTGGTGTCCAAGTACTAATAGCATAACAAAGTAACCAGTATAATAATAATAATTTTAAAAAGTTATGTAATAAAATACTAAGGTACAGGTATTTAAGGAGTATTTCACAGGAGGTAATACTGCTCAAATGAATTTTGTATTGCACATAATATAGCATTATATGTATATATATCCAACAGAGCCTTGTTCTCGCATCTCCCCCATTTATAATATACTATGCTTTAAATAAATAAATAACAATAAATAAATACATGCCAGATATCTACCTATAAATAAACTTTTGGTCACATCAAAATGGACTTTAATAACAATTCAATCATTTCAATAAGCTAGCTTTAATTCCAAAAACAAAGTAAAGTGCATTTTCAAAGTTCTATTAAATAAATCAATTAGTATTGGCATTGCAGCCTAATTCATTCAAAAAAAGTTACAAAAAGAAAACATTTAAGGTTCAGATGCATCCATAATAACTTCCATTCAAACCCTCATGGCTAAATTAAAGTTATTAAAGTTAAAAAAAAGTTACAAAAGTACTGAAACGGGTCAAATTGAATCAAGATAAAGTATTACTCTACCGCTATAGCCTATGGCAAAACGTTTGGCTTTAATATAAACAAAACTAGAGTGTAAATTAACCTAAAGAGACTCTTCTTGTTCGCACTGATCGCATTGTTTCAATGCTAGCGTTAGCATTAGCTTAGCCGCATTGTGAATGGAGATGCGCACAGCGCGGTCCGGCACAGAGCACAGCGCAATATGATCACCGTACGAAAGCTGAATTAGTATTTAAACATGTCCTAAAGTCTATAAAGTACACGTGTTCTGACACGTACTTACCTGTTGTGTGCCTCTTGTCCGTGGATCGCATATCCGTGGTCTTTTCCCCACTAAAGCATCCTATGAAATCCAGCTACATATTCACGAGCTGCTCACAGCTGATAGGCGGAAAAAGTAAACAAAAGAGCGCAAATGTCACGTGATTGGTCCGCAGCGGTAGGATGGTAATTTAGACACACCTTGATTCTTACCGAAAAATAACCCTGTTTCACAGACAAAATGTATGCTTTTTATGCAGCCAATGCTGTTATCTGAAACATGTAGTGGGTTCTTCATGATTTCAACTAGCACATTCTGTAGAAAAACGAAAATCACAAATTTTGAAAAAATTCAGTAAAAACGCGTGTATCCAAGATTGCCTAATCCCGAGTTGTAACCTCAAAGTCCGTGGTGCGTCACATATTACGACAAAAACAATGGGACAGGTAAACACAAGGCGTCTTTTTGGTTGGTGACAAACGAGAGGGTGGGGAAGGGTAGCAGTCCAGAATATTGATGAAATTGATTGAAAACTGAAGCTGAGGCGAACATTACTAAATAGACTGGGCAGAGTGTTTACATAATACATGTCAGAGTGAGCTGAATTGGTATGTCCTTTGTTTATAGTGTGCTGTGATAAGCTGTGACCTTGGAAGTGTTTGTGCAGAAGGTGCAGAGTCAAAACAAGTCCAGTTGAATCCGATTTTCAAGGAGAATTAATTACACCGAAGGGGGGAATAATTTAACATAATCGATACATTTTTAGAACCCAGGCGAACAGACAATTTGCCAGAACCCTGGTTCTGCCAGGCCCCCCAACTTCAAGTCACCAAGCAGGGCTGTGCAACTCCCAGTCCTCCCTCCTGGCACATATGAATGCGGACTGCTGTTCCACACAGTTCCACAAACATTATCCGTGATGGTATCCGAGCGCCAGGGGGGTTTCCACAGATTGGAGATGGTACAGTCCTCAATCTGTGTCACCTTCTGATGTAGACCTTCCCTGGTCTGCAACAGCTCCACTGTGGTGTAAAATGACAACCGACAGCTCGGGGTCTCTTTGTCTGCTGGTGGCATTCCAATTCTCCGATGGGTCAGAAAACATCCCCCAGGGCAATTCAGATGTCCTGCCATCAAAATTCCAATAGTAAATAATTCCGCATCCTCTGGGAACAGCGGTGCCAGGTACACAACACGTCCCTCGTGTATCCAGCAGCGAGTTTCCATCGGGACTGTCCGGTCGGTGCTCCTCCGTGAAAAAAGTGTGGCAATTGCGTTGAGGGACCAGCTTATCAATTCCATAATTTAGGATTTTGAAAATCTCTTCCAAACAGGAGAAAAGAGACGAGACGAGAGAAATAAAAACACCAGACAGAGCAAGATAAGGGAGGAAGAAGAAAACGCGTTCATTCTCCACGACAGCTAGAACAGAAAAAAAAACAAAAAACATAACAGATCATAAGTCCTAACATCACTCAGATCTGATGCACCTTGGATCAGATCAGGTAGGGGCTTTCCTTGGGCCAAAAGGGAAATGCAGGTTCTAGATGTTGTTTCCTACACTTTCTTCTGCTGATTTGTGATGCAGTGCCATCTCGGGTGATGGCGATGTTCTCTTTTCTTTTGGTTCAGTTCAGAGCTCATGGTGATGAGAACATGATCAGCGCCTCATGAAACTGTAAGAATGTTTCAACTTTTAGTCTCCATTGAAGCAGTTCAGTATCTCAAACGTGCGGGTGTACACTCCGAGCATGCCCAGTGGAGCCAAAGAAGGTACTAGAGGAAAAGGCCTATAGACTATTCATAAGAGTTCTATGTAGCCCAAGCAAATGTGTCTAACATCAACATGACATGACCATAAATCAGCAAATCTGACCACACGCAAACAAGTATTTGTGTTTGGAAAAAGAAGCAGAGATGTAACCCAATGTGCTTTACCCAGAATGGCCCAGTTGGGGTGAGCTCTCCTGTTCCTACTCTGGTCCTGGGGGTCTCCCTGGGCATCTGCTGGGGCGTCTGCTGGGGTTCAAAGTTCAAAGTTCAAAGTTAGCTTTATTGTCAATTCTGCCATATGTGTTCAACATACAGTGAATCGAAATTTCGTTTCTCTCTGGTCAGGTAGTGCAAAAAGACAGTGTACAAAATACAATATGAAGACAAAACACAACAAAAACTATCTAAGACAGAGATCTAAAGTTAAAACTAAAGTCTAAGATCTAAAATCTTAAAACAGTGCAACATAATAAATAAACTATACTATATACAGATTTCCAAAGTGTGCAGTGTGCATCATAATGTGCAATGGAAGATACAGCAGTGAATTGGTCATGTGCAGTAGAATGGAAGATACAGCAGTGAATTGGTCATGTGCAGTAGAATGTGCATTGGAGTTAAGATAAAATAAAAATAAATGTGCAACAGTAGTAATTCTAGTGCAATAACAGGAGTAAACAACAGTACTAAAAATTCCAGTAGTAAATGTGCAATAACAGTAGTAAACAACAGTGCAACAGGGGTAAAATTCAATAACAGGAGTAAACAACAGTACTAAAAATTCCAGTAGTAAATGTAAAAGTAAATGTGCAATAACAGTAGTAAACAACAGTGCAACAGGAGTAAAATCCAGTAGTAATGTAAATGTGCAACAGTGCAACAGTCGTCCTTAGCAGCAGTTTTTTAAAGTGTCTAGAGTGATATGTCTTTTTATGGAATACAGGTTATGCCAATATGGGGGGTGGGGGGTGGGAGACGGGCAAGGTGAGAGTTCGGGTGTGAGTTCAGGTGTGAGTTCAGCCTCCTGACAGCCTGGTGGATGAAGCTGTTTGAAAGTCTGGTGGAGTGGGCCCGGAGACTCCGGTACCTTCTCCCCGAGGGCAGGAGGCTGAACAGGCTATGTGCGGGGTGGCTCGAGTCACCCACAATGCTGGATGCTCTGCGGGTGAGCCGGGTGTTAAAAATGTCTAGGAGGGAGGGGAGAGAGACACCAGCGATCCTCCCAGCTGCATTCACTATGCGCTGCAGGGCTTTCCTGTTCTGTTCAGTGCAGCTCCCGTACCACACAGTGATGCAGCTGGTCAGAACGCTCTTAATGGTGCCTCGGTAGAAGGTGGTCATAATGGGTGGAGGGGCTCCAGCTCTCCTCAGTTTGCGGAGGAAATAGAGGCGCTTCTGAGCCCTCTTTGCCAGTGATACAGTATTCACTGTCCAGGAGAGGTCCTCACTGATGTGCGCCCCCAGGAATTTGGTGCTGCTCACCCTCTCTACAGCAGCACCATTGATGGACAGTGGGGGGTGCTGGGTGGGGCCTCTCCGGAAGTCAATAACAATCTCCTTGGTCTTTTCAACATTAAGAAGGAGATTGTTATTGCTGCACCACTGGGTCAGAAGGCTCACCTCACTCCTGTAGTTTGTCTCATCGTTATTAGAGATGAGACCCACCACAGTCGTATCGTCCGCAAACTTCACTATGTGATTGGTGCTGAACTTCAGCTGGTGAGCAGTCGTGGGTCAGCAGAGTGAAGAGCATCGGACTGAGCACACAGCCCTGGGGGGCTCCTGTGCTCAGTCTAATGCAGCTTGAGGTGTTTCTGCCGACCCGCACTGCCTGTGGCCTCTCACTGAGGAAGTCCAGCAGCCAATTACAGAGTGAGGTCTGAAGCCCCAGGTGGTCCAGTTTGATAATGAGCTGCTGTGGGATTATAGTGTTGAATGCTGAACTGAAATCTATGAACAGCATTCTCACATATGAGTCTTTATTGTCCAGGTGGGTGAGAGCCGGGTGAAGTGCAGAACAGATTGCATCCTCGGTAGAGCGGTTGGCCCGGTATGCAAACTAGTATGGGTCTAGGGTGGGGGGGGGATCGGGGTGGATTTGATGTGTGCCATGACTAGCCGTTCAAAGCACTTCATGATGATGGGGGTCAGTGCAACAGGGCGATAGTCATTAAAGGTGGCCGGAGTGGGCTTCTTTGGCACGAGAACGATGGTAGTGGTTTTGAAGCAGGAGGGAACGACAGCCTGGCTCAGAGAAGCATTAAAGATGTCTGTGAAGACATCCTTGAGCTCCTCTGCACAGTCTTTCAACACACGACCAGGAATGTTGTCCGGGCCTGCAGCCTTGCGGGTGTTGATCCTGGAGAGTGTTCTCTTCACGCTGGCTGCAGACACACACAGGGGCTGGTTGTGGGGAGGTGGTGGAGTTTTTTGGGGCCGGGTGTAATTTCCTGCCTCAAACCGTGCAAAGAAGCTGTTGAGGTCATTGAGCAGGGTGATATTGTTGTCACAGGTCTGTGGCAAGGGTTTGTAGTCCGTGATGTTCTGGATGCCCTGCCACAGACTCCGTGTGCCCCTGCTGTCTCTGCTGTCCCTGTGCTGGGGCCAGTCTGTTCCCCTCCTTCTGCAAGAGACGTGTGCGATCAAGAGCAGGCTCAGGTGTGACCAGCAGGGGGCCGAAGACGGGTGCCAAACACAGATTCACAGATCACCAGCAGGGGGCAGAAGACAGGGGCCACTCACAGAGTTCACAAGGGGAAACCTGAGGACGTTGACAGGAGGAGCAGTGAGGTGGAGTGTTAGTACAGTGGTCTCATGGAGCAGTGGATGTGACACTTTAACACTGTGGGTGTGTGTCAGAATTAAAGCACTGTCAAGTTCATTTGATCTTCTTATTGTCCAGAGTTATTTCTCACTTTCCTAATGCATTCCGAGTATCCAGATGATTAACCACAGAGAGCGTATTTCACTACCCTCCCTAAGACTAACTACATGGAAAAAATCAGCTGCTAACACTTAAAAGAGGCTCTGTTCACAGCAGCACATTAGCTTGCTCACTTTGTCTCAAAGTTATATAATACATTTGCCTGGAAGAATCCATGACTCATCGCTGTACCAGCGGTGAGTCTGGTAATGCTTGGTCCAGAATGCGCTGCCGTTGCGCGTAGACAGACAGCTAAGTGAACCAATCAGAGAACAGTTAACGGACAGCGACGTGAACCAATCAAACAAAAGAAAAGAAAGAAAAGAAAGGCCTCTAGAGCTGTCAGCTGCTTTGGTTTTAAGGAATCAATGTGTTTTAGGTCATTTAAAGGTCCCATGGCATGAAATTTTCACTTTCTGAGGTTTTTGAACGTTAATGTGAGCTCCCCTACCCTGTTTAGGCCCCCCCCCATGGTTTTGCGAAATGTTTAAACTGAGCATTTGCGATCCTTTTCTGCATTACAAAAAATCGGAGCTCAAACAGGCGAGTTTGAACAAGGCACCTTACTGATCTTCCATTAAGAACAAAACAAAGAAATGCAAATGCAGTTCCACCCCCGTCTGTCTGTACTCAGCGTCTCTGTAAATCACGCCCAGAGAGTTTGGACTGCGAATGCGCTAGGCAATGCGAAATGCGTTTTTTTATTTGCCTGGAGGCACGTCCGAGTGTTTCTAGGCTCGGAAGTCCTTTATCTGAGCCTCTGGACCTTTACAGGAGCATTAATCTCAATCCATGAAAAAATGCTTGGTACCAGATTATAGCTCTTCAATGGAACGCTTCAAATCTCTTCCCCCGTGCAAAAACAAGGAAATGGATCAGCTGAGGGCTCAGAGCGAGAGGGAGAGTTTGGCCACGCCCCCACCCTCTACTATTGCCCAGCTCTTTTCTCCTTTAATAGTTTTATAATTTCATGGTTTGAAAGGATCTAAAATATTATTTGCATATACTGTACATTTCATCTATGTTGTAAAGTAAGACAGTACTTTTGTTGTGACACTTGATATCCACAAGGGGGAGTGCTTTGATTTTGATAGCGAGGGAGTGGGGTTAGAAAGAAAACAGAAAGGAGATTGGAGCGATACAGTTTTTTGACCTTGTGCGCTCTCTCTTCAGGCTCGCTTCGTAAGATCTTAATTTATTAGTATTTTGTGGATATTTCTTCAGTTTTTGTAATGTTGCTTTAAGTTTTTCAAGTAAACAGTTAAAATCAAGAAGCGGACTCGTGGATTTATTTTTTGGGACGAGAGAGTTTGATGAGCGTCAAGCTAAAGCTTCAATTGGAACCATAAGAATCTACATTTTAGTCAAAAAACTTGCTGTATACGGATTATTGGATACCAAACTGGGCTGACAACGAACAACGAACAACGAACGGACAACGAACATAGGACACCCTTGCACGGATTGAAGGCTATCATTCGAAAGGAAAAGACAAGTTGTAAGTTGAAATCTGCTACGGATTGGCCGTGTTGTTAGTTTACAAAAAAAAAAAAAGATGTCGCTCTGTTGAATGACAAAGTGGAACCATTGGAAAGATAAGTGCTAAACAGTTAAGCTAACTAATGTGAATGTGAAAGGTAAGCTAGCATGGATCAGCAAGAACAGAAACGAGCTGTAAAAATGACAGAAAAAGGCATGGAAGAACATAAAACCAGGCTAATGAATGCACGTAAGGGCAAGCTAAGCCAGCTAACTAGCATGATGAAGCAAATTGAAGAATTAATGACGGACGACACGAATGCTGATCTAGTTAAGAACAAGTTGTGTGTTGAGTTTGGAGGTTTGCAGACAGAATTTACAGATATAAACTACAGTTTACAGCAATATATGAGTGAGGAAGAATTTTGGGAAAATTAAGAGAATTATTTTGAACCCAAACAAGCGTCAATGAATGATTTCTTTTGGAAATGTGAGAATTGGATGAAATAAGTCATGAAACACAGTGAGCAGGCAAAGAAGCAGGAGTGTGATGCAGTGCAAAGTGATAACAGGTCTGTGCGCTCTAAAAGGTCTAGTTCACGTAGTTCACGACATTCAGCCATAAAGTCAGCTTCCTCAATGAAAATTAAAGCAGAGATGGAGCTAAGGCAGCCGATGTCATGGAGAAACTGGCAATAGAACAGGAGGAAGCAGAGCTTGTGGCAGCACAAAGGAGAATCAAAGCTAAGAAAGAAATGCATGAAATTCAAACAGCAATAGCTGAGTCGGATGCAAAATTGGAAGTTTTGCAAAAATATGAGGATGACGAGGATGATGTGAGTAGTTGTGAATCTGATGCACCAGAGGACAAAGGGGCAGTGAAAAGTACTCCACTGGCATTACCACAACATGCCATGCCAGTACTGAATTATCCTCAACTTGATTCATCTTATTACAACTTGTCTGTTAGACCAAAAGGAGATTTAACGGATGCAAAAAGGAATGACAATGATGCAGTAGTGCTGGATAGTTTGTGTCAGGCCAATGTTACAGAGTACCTAGTGAAGAATCACAAGGCATCTTTACTTCCTGATCTCATGATTAAAACTTTCAAAGGAGACCCACTGGAATATAAATCTTTTATTAGATCCATTGAACATGGCATTGAAAGCCACCCTGACGATGATCGTGATCATCTGCAGTTTTTGCTGCAGTACACACGTGGACAGCCACACGAGTTGGTGAAGAGCTGCATTCACATGCCACCTTCAACAGGATATGCCAAAACAAAGCAAAAGCTGCAAGAATATTTCAGTGATGACTACAAGATTGCAGAGGCATACATGAAAGAAGCTATGGACTGGCAGATGATCAAACAAGAAGATGGTGCTGCACTACAGTAATTTGCATTGTTCCTTGCTGGTTGCTCTAACACAATGGCAGATATCAGCTCTATGGAAGATTTGGACAATGCGGCTTGTATAAAGTCATTGGCTTGCAAGCTCCCCTACAAGCTTAAAGAATCATGGAGAACTTTTGCTTGTGACCTGCAAGAAAAGAACAAGAAAAGAAAAGAGTTAAGTTCAAAGACTGTTGAATTTGTGAACAAGCAAGTCAAGTACTTACTGCACCCTCTGTATGGAAACATAAAAGACAACAACACCACCACCAAGGATTCAGTTCGACAGAAACCAAAGGCACAAGATAAAGACACGGCTAAATCCAAGGTTTTCACAACACATGTTGCCTCATCAGCAGAAAACAAAGATAAGAAGGAAAATTAAAACTCAACTTCAAACAAAACCAAACCAGTGAGTGGATGCCAGTGGGAAACCCTGTCTTTGGGCGCTTTGTGTTACATTTTTGTATGAAAAGCGCTTTATAAATATTGTCTGATTGATTGATTGATATTGCAATGGAGAACATCACAGTTTCTGAGTCTGCAAAGGATTCAAGAAGAAGCCACACAAGGAAAAACTTGAGTTTTTCAGAAATAAAGGGCTGTGCTTTGCATGCTTGAAACATAGCCATATGAGTAGCAGCTGTACAGAGAAGGCTCAATGTCAAGAATGTCCGCATCCTACTCTGTTGCACATTACATTCAAAGAGTCAAAGGACGAAACGGCGAAAGAAAGCAAAGAAGAGCAAGCTGTCACTAACGCTCTTGTTCAAGCATCAGAAGTATGTAGTGTTACCGGGGCCGGTAAAGAAGATTGCTTTCTGTCCATTGTTCCGGTACAAGTCAAGGCACAGAAAGGAACTAAGATAGTGACGACATACGCGTTTTTAGACCCAGGCAGCTCTGCTACCTTTGCTACGGAGTCACTAATAAACGAGCTGAGCCTAAATGGACGCCGCACTTGTGAACAATGGGGAATGAGTCTGTGGTGAACACACGCATTGTGACAGGTCTGGAAATCAGCAGCCTGGAAACTGATTTATTGAACTTGCAGAGGTGTTTTCCCAAAAGGCCATTCCTGTGGCGAAGGATAATATCCCACCTCAAGAGGATGTCAGTAGGAGGTCTCACCTCAAGGATGTGAAGCTTCCTGCTGTTGAAGTAAAAGTTGGATTGCTAATCGGAGCTAACGTTCCCAAGGCCATGAAACCACTTCAGGTGGTGAGTAGTGTGAATGACAGGCCATATGCTGTGAGAACGGCGTTATGTTAGACAATCAACGGACCTCTTAAAGGAGTCAATGACAGACTGAGAAATGGGTGGCTAGCGGTAACAGCTAATCTCAGTAGCCAGGCTAGAAGAACTTTGGCATCAGCAATTCAAGCTGGATTTTCCCGATGCAGGACAGAGTGAAGACATTGAAATGTCGAAGGAGGATCACCAGTTTATGAACATGGTGTCTCAGTCAGTAGAACTGAAAGATTGTCATTACAGTGTTTGCCTTCCACTGAGAAACAAATCGCTGTGCATGCCAAACAACAGATCAGTCTGTGATAAAAGGAGAAGTTCAATTTGTCAACTGGACAAAGTTTGTTTGGTTGAAAACGTTTCGCCGCTCATCCGAGAGGCTTCGTCTGCTCCGAGCAGACGAAGCCTCAACTTTTGGTTGAAAAGTTTGTTTTCAACCAAACAAACTTTGTCCAGTTGACAAATTGAACTTCTCCTTTTATCATGGATTCTACCTGGACGACTGAGGGACTTTTCACGCAACAGATCAGTCTGTAATTTGTCATGGCTTGTTTATCTCCTGATTTGTAAATTGGATTTACAATAGCAGGCTGCTTGGGGACAGGAACTATGGTGCTGGTTTTCAGGCAGGTGGGGCATATTCCAGGGAGATGTTGAACAGACTTGTGAAAACTGCACGCAGTTGGCCAGCACAGTGTTTCAGAACCCATCCGGTCCTGGTGCATTTTGAGGGTTGATGCTGCTGAGGGCACGCCTGACCTCGTGTTCGTTTAATACCAGGATGTGCAATGTGGTCTCTGTTAGTTCAGTGAGGTGGTGGGGGATGGGTCCCTCATCAAAACGTGCAAAGAATTTGTTGAAGTCATCAGGGAGGGTTGGGTTGTGAGAGCTGGGCAGACAGGGGTTGGTGCTCTTGTAGTCAGTGAAGGATATGATGCCTTTCCATGTGCGCCTGGGGTCAGAATCTACAAACTGCTTCTCTATTTTTCCATTATAGGAGTGCTTTGCTTCTTTGATGCCCCTCTTCAGGTTGGTTCTGACTGTTGAGTAGGCTACCTGGGCGATATGGCCTAGAAATAAAATCTCAGATTAAAAAAAAAAAAATCCGATTTCCGATTTTAATCGATTTTTCTCTGCCCTACTCAAAAACAAATAACAGATGACAGACAAATGGCTCAAAACAATGCAACGTTCTTTTATAAAAGAAATACATTACACCTAGCATCAATTAAGCTGTTTTATATATATATATTTATTTATTTATATATATATATATATATATATATATATATATATATATAATTTAATTTTCATTTATTTATTTCATTCGTTAAAACAAAACAAAAATAACAGATGCAACACAATTGCATCTATACAATTATAACTTAAATATGAATGAAAAGGGAACAGAAAAAAGCATAAGCTTATGATATCTGCCCCCTTATCAACTCAAAATAACACAGTTATATAAATAGTTATATAAATATCTTTCTTTTATAAAGAAGCATTTTATGGAGCTAAATTATTCCCTGATTGTGGGAAAGATGGACTGGAGTGGGTAGTGTTGTGTTTTAGTTTTTCCTCGAGTGATGCCAGTGAAGCCACTGTCTGTGTTAGCTTGTGCAGTCTGTATACAGCTGTGGCAACACAAGAAAAATATTGGTAGCACATACTTCAGGTCCAAAACTTTCACCATGTTAATGAATCCGGGCTGTTCCACAGTATATATGGGCACCATGTCTTTTACAACATACATCATGTTTTTGGCGTGTGTGATTGCCTTCCGTCGTGGGCCGTGCTTATCATACTGCAAACAGTTCGAAAATGTTTTAGGGACTGGACGGTGGATATTTTCATTCCGTTCGGACCTGCACTTCTCCCACTCCGCTGCGTGCAACAGCTTTCAGCGCTAGGATACATTTTTTTCATGCTGCAACAGCTTTTGAACAGACCTTACAGTGAGCACTCGTTTGTTCTAAGTCCGACACAAGAAAACCAAACCAGTTCCATATAACAGATGTAAACACCCAAGCTCCGGCTTTAGCTCACTCGCTAGCCGCGCTAGCTCGTACAATGTTTGGGTACGCCCCGCTAATTTACCCGTGTAAAACGGGTAAATTAGCATTAGTTCCACGCATTAGTTCAGCTCGCGTGTAAAAAATAACTAAAAATCGATTTTCATAAAAACACATCGTCCTGAACTGTAAAGTCGAATTAATCGATTTAATCGATTTAATCGATTAATCGCGCAGGTCTACTACCTGGTCACCCAAGTGAAAGGCACTGATGTTTCTTAATTCCGAATGAATTGTTCTGAATTAAACATTTCAGAATTAAATTATTCTCCTTCAAGTTTAGATGGAAATAATAATTCTGAATTGAGGTTTACATGGAAAACACGTTAAATTGACTTAATTTAATTCCACTCAACGTCTGGGGGTTGGGTCAGGGTTCTGATTGGACAGGGACATAAACGTATTTACGTCTACTGGGAGAAAACACACAATCAGCTGCTACTTGGTTTGGTTAGTGTCTTTATGTTTTCTGCCATCTACACTTTTTAATTATTTGTAGTTCTTCCAAATGTTTAAAAAAAATGTTTTTGACCAACATTTGCTCCGGGCTGCCATCTTGCAGTGTGTCATCGCATCAGAAGGGCAACCCAGTGGGCGACCGCATGCTCCAGATCACCAGAATTATTTTTAAGCGGAATAAATATTTGCATGATTGAATTTCTCCTTTTGCCACTTTTAATCTGAATTAAAGCTCTCATACGTGACAATTGTGACACCAGACCAAAATACACGTTAGATCTGAGGAAAGGCAAGACCGCTCACATAAAGCCTGTTTATAGTATTGAATATATGCAAAATAGATTATTAAGCCATACTGTGGAACATTTCATGCAAAGCAACTTAGCAAGAATAATGTTGAGATGCGACAAGAACACAACCACATGTACATGCAAGTCTAATCTAAACACACAGCCAAAAGCCCACAGAGGTGTCTGACAGCTCTCAGCACAATACGCCCTTATACAGATGACAACTTAATCTCCTGCTCAGCCTGGCAGCACCAACTGGACAAATACCAAAGTAATAAGATGAAATTTCAGTTATTTAACCCAGACGCAGCGGGCACTACTCCCCCTCCTCAGCCCTATTCTGTAGGCTATAGTGTAACAGGATACCATGCTCCAATTGGCTACGCCATGCTAGTTAGCTACGCCACGCTTACAGTTGCTACGCCGTGCTCCAGGCTAATTGTTTGAAGCTAGCCCAGACAAAGGTAAGGAATCACAGGAGGCTGAGAGCGCTGCACCTGCCCGTTATGTGACTGTGCTGCACCTGCCCGTTATGTTATGATGATGAGACTCACTATAGGAGCGAGGTGAGCCGCCTGGTCAAGTGGTGCAGTAACAACAACCTCTCCCTGAACGTGGAGTAGACAAAGGAGATTGTCATAGACTTCAGGAGAGCACAAACACAGTACGCCCCCCTCACCATCAACAGGGCTACTGTGGAGAGAGTAAGTAGCACCAAGTTCCTGAGGGGTGTGCATATCTCTGAGGACCTCTCCTGGTCAAAGAACACTGAATCACTGGCCAGTAAATCCCAACAGCGACTCTACTACCTCCACAAGCTGAAGAGCTACCAACGCAGCTCCCATCATGAGCACCTTCTACAGAGAGCATCCTCACCAACTGCATCACTGTGTGGTATGGCACCTGCACTGTGTCCTGCCAGAAAAAGCTACATCAAGTAGTGAGAGCAGCTGAGAGAATCATGGGTGTCTCTCTCCTTTCCCTGCAGGACGTCTACCGCACCTGCCTCACCCGCAAAGCCCTCTGCATTGCGAATGATCCCACCCACACATCCAACTGCCTCTTCAGTCTGCTGCCATAAGGAAGGAGACTGAGGAGCCTCAGGACAAAGACCAGCAGACTGAAAAACAGCTTCATCCACCAAGCTGTCAGGAACTGCTTCTTCCGAGTAAAAAAAAAAGTTACAAAAGTGCCGAAACGGGTCAAATTGAATCAAAATAAATTATTACTCTACCGCTATAGCCTATGGCAAAACGTTCAGCTTTTATATAAACAAAAATAGAGTGGAAATTAACCTAAAGAGACTGTTCTTGTTCGCGCTGACCGCATTGTTTCAATGCTAGCGTTAGCATTAGCTTAGCTGCATTGTGAATGGAGATCCACTGCGCCACAATATGCAGTGAGCAGCCGCATAGCGCGGTCCTGCACAGAGCACAGCGCAATATGATCGCCGCACGAAAGCTGAATTAGTATTTAAACATGTCCTAAAGTCTATAAAGTAAATGTGTTCCTGCAAACATAATCAGGTACACTTACTTGCCTCGTTGTTTGCCTCTTTGTCCGTGGATCGCATATCCGCGCTCTTTCGCCAGTAAAGTATCTGATCGCATTCTGTACATGAGCTCCTTCCTTCTTATGTAGCATTTACAGTCAAAGTTAAGGATTTTTAAGTTACGGATGCAAATGCATCTTATGAAATGTGGCTACATATTCAGGAGCTGAGCACAGCTGATAGGCGGAAAAAGAAAACAAAAGAGTGCAAATGTCACGTGATTGGTCCACAGTTGTAGGATGGTAATTTAGACACACCTCGATTCTTTCTGGAAAAACAAGCCAATTTCACAGACAAAATGTGTGCTTTTTAAGCAGCCAATGCTGTTATCTGAAACATGGAGGGGGGTCTTCATGATCTCAACTGGCACATTTTGCAAAAAAACAAAAATCACACATTTTGAAAAAAAAAACAAAAAAAAACTTGTTTATCTCAGACTTTCTAATGCCGAGATGAGGACTGAAAGTCCGTGGTGCGACACATATGTGATGTTTTAGTCACTGTGTTTATTGTCTTGTTTATCAGATGTTTTATGTTCACTGTGGGCCTAGGGAGTTCTGCAATTTCAAATTCTGTGTGTGTAACCTGTACATATGGTTTTTGACAATAAAGCTGAACTTTGATGTGCCTGTGCAGCCCTGTACCACACACATGCAGAGGCCACTTTAATAGGTACGCCATTAAAGTTGCTTTTAACATGGACTGAAAGGTTCACCGCAATTTGAACTGTGGTAATTTAAACAGCTGTAAGAGCAGAAGCTGCATACATTTGTGTGCTATAATGTCCTATACCGTAGACAGTTACAGAGTGGTCTCTTTATGGAATGTATTGTGTATAAAACCGTACACTGATGTCAGCTGTAAGGGTCAGCCACCTGCTTGTCTCCAGAGATGCTTTTGATTTGCCCAGAATGTTCCAAAGCAGACCTATTCTGCAACATGGACTTTTCAGAGCTTTTAACCATATTATAGTTGTTTTTTTGGGGTTTTTTTGAGTGATTTGTTCATGTTTTATTTATTTCTTTTATTTTTTTTAGCTTATTTTCAAGACTTCATTTTGCCGATCAACTGCTGTTTTCACTGCCACTGGTGTACACCCACTTTGTGTACTTCATAGGATTCTGCAGTATCGATTAGTCATTTTGGGACAAATGAAAAAAAGCTCTGCTCTAGTGTGATGTGCAGCTATCCATAAGAGGGGCCCACAGCAAGCGGCGCCTACAGTGATGTCAGCTCCCACTAGACACCACAGTTTTATAACGCAGAAGTCAGTAAGTCATTTTAGATCAATACTGAGATTTAAAATGTAAAAATTATGGCATAATCATTCACGGGGGTCAAAGATTATATCTGTAGAGCATACACACAATAGATCTGCTTAAAAAAGACAAGATATTTACTGACATATGTACTTTAAATATCTTGCTATACAGAGGTGGGCAGTAACTTTTTAAGAAACTGTACTTCTCTGAGAAGTTCAGACCGCATCTTTTACTCTTATAGTATGCTATACCGTGTAACTGTACTCTTACTAGACTAAAAGTTGTGGTTACTCTTCCCACTTTGAGTAAGTCTTTATTTAGTTTTTATTTAGATGCTTTGTTACATTTTTTTTGTATGAAAAGCGCTTTATAAATAATGTTTGACTGATTGATTGATTTAATGTTTTCTCCTTTATTTATATTAATGTCAGATGTCCAGACAGTTACTCTTACTTTAGTAGTTTCCCTGAATACTTTTTACTCTTACTTTTGTCGTTTCTTTTGTCTACTTAAGTAACATTATTTTGAAGTAACAGTACTCATTTTTGGCTACTCTACCTCTATACAAGACAAAAACAATTCGTCCTCTTCCATACACTGTGTACTGGCTCTACCACTCTGCTCCGAATCCTCTTGTCACTGCATTAAACATGTCCACTAACACTTGTACTAAAAGCCTGTGTAAAGCGCATATGAACACTCTGCAGGTACTCTCCATGAGCGGGGGCCAAAATGAGCGACAGGAGAGGGGCCCCGGAGCGACTTGAGCTGTCATTCGCGTCTGTGTTAAGTATGATGAATCGCCTCCTCTCCTCAGTCCTCAGCTAATCAGAGCTCCCCGTGGCCGTTTACCTCTGCGTATGTGATGGGATTGGGCACGTGGTGGGAGGATGTGTGTGTGTGTGTTTGTGTGTGTGTGTGTGTGTGTGTATGTGTGTGTGTGTGTATGTGCGTGTGTGTGTTTGTGTGTGTGTGTGTGTATGTGTGTGTGTGTGTATGTGTGTGTGTGTGTGTGTGTTTGTGTGTGTGTTTGTGTATGTGTGTGTGTTTGTGTGTGTGTGTGTGTGTTTGTGTGTATGTGTGTGCGTGTGTGTGTGTGTGTGTATGTGTATGTGTGTGTGTGTGTGTATGTGTGTGTGTGTGGTGTGTGTGTGTGAGGGGAGGGCGCACAGCTGGACCTGTCATTCACAGACAGAGCAGGGAGTTAATAAATGGCAGGTGGAGGTCGGTTAGATGTGCGCTTAAATGTTGTACAGGAGACATTTGGGGACATGTTGCAAAAATCTGCTTTTATTTAAAGGTCCCATGGCATGAAATTTTCACTTTCTGAGGTTTTTGAATGTTAATGTGAGCTCCCCTACCCTGTTTAGCCCCCCCCCCCATGGCTAAAAGTTGCGAAATGTCTAAACTGAGCATTTGCGGTCCTTTTCTGCGTTACACAAACCCAGTGTTGAAACGGGCGAGTTCAGACAAGGCACCTTTTTGACGTCAGATCGGCAAATGCAGCTCCAGCCCCTCCCTCTGTCTCCGCTCAGCATCCCTGTATATCCCGCCCATAGAGTTTGGACTGTGAATGCGCTACGCAATGCGAAATGCGTTTTTTTATTTGCCTGGAGGCACGTCCAAGTGTTTCTAGGCTCGCAGGTCCCTTACCCGACCCTCTGGACCTCTGAAATACCAGTGGTTTAATTTTATTTTCTGTGTAAATATGCTTTTTTTCATTGCAAAGTCTCCCATCTGTCTCTCACGGAAGAGTAGACACAGCGGAGCCGAGCTGCGCTAAGCTGCGGGGGAAACCCGCCCCCCCCGCTCCTCGGCCAATCTCTCTGTCCTTCTCATTTGCAGTGAAGAAGCAACACCCACAATAAAGAATTTTAGACACATATCTAGCCTCATGAAGACTGTCAGAGTCATATCTCATGCAGTGAGTGTTGATTTTGAAGAAGGATTCATTTACAGTATTAGGGAACCATTAAGGAGCCATATAAAAGCATCAAGAAGTACATGGGACCTTTAACGTGCATATGACAGGTTAGACTATTAGACTCATTTTACTAAAACAGATTTTAGGGGGGGTTATGATTAGACTGAGAAAAAAAAAATATATATATATATATATATATATATATATATATTAGGGCTGTCAAACGATTAATTTTCTTGATCGCAACTAATCTCAGAAATTTCATAGTTAATCGCGATTAATCGTGATTTATTTTGCATGTTTAAAATTGATATCTTGCAGTAAGACCGTTCGAATCTAAAGTTAAACTCACAATGCAAAGTATTTCTCACCATTTTTTTTATTTCAAAAAAGTGCAGAGAAAGGAAAAAGTAACAATGAACCAGTAATAGTGCTTACTTTGAGAAATTGTAAATAAATGATTGAAGCCCGCTCGAGCTGCCTACGGATGCGTAGAAGGAACAAAATACTAGCAAACTCAAAATAGCGCGTTTAACCGACAATGAGTTTAATTAATACAACCAAATGAGCTGCATATGGATGGTAGAATTGCAGAAAATGCTGGCAAACTCTGATCGCGATTAAAACAATTGTTCACGATCATAACTCTAATCGATTAACGCGTTAATATTCCCAGCCCTAATATATATATATATATAATATATATATATATATATATATATATATATATATATATATATATATATATATATATATAATATGATATATATATATTATGCATACTTGAGTAATACCCTATGTCCGCCTACTTCTCTGCAGGAGACCTGCTTGTAACGCATACTCAAACGTGGCTCAAACAACACAACTCTTCAACAAAACAGTGATAAAAATTATAACTATTTATTTATTTTTTTGCATCTATCATAAAAGTGCTAAAACCTTTGTGTAAATGGTTGAGGTTTAGATACTGGACTAAATGATGGTGCTGACAACAGGATGTCTGTGAGCCAGTGTCACTGACCAACAGAGAGAGACAGTGAGGGTGTCAGAGGGACAAAAGGAGACAGAGAGGGTGGAGGGGTCAGGAACAGGAGAGGACAGGGAGAGAAGAGAGTCAGAGGAACAGGAGGGGACAGAGAGGGTGGAGGGGTCAGAGGGACAAGAGGACAGAGGTGAGGGTCAGAGGAACAGGAATGGATAGAGCGGGTGGAGACGTCAGAGGAACACCAGGGGACAGAGAGGGTGAGGGGGGTAGGGGAACAGGAGAGGACAGAGAGGGTGAAGGGGTCAGAGGGACAAGAGGACAGAGAGGAAGGTCAGAGGAACAGGAATGGATAAAGCGGCTGGAGATGTCAGAGGAACATCAGGGGATAGAGAGGGGGTCAGAGGAACAGAAGGGGACAGAGAGGGTGAGGGGGTCAGGGGGAACAGGAGGGGACAGAGAGGATGGAGGGGTCAGAGGAACAAGAGGACAGAGAGGAGGGTCAGAGGAACCGGAGTGGACAGAGAGGGTGGAGAGGTCAGAGGGATGAGAGGACAGGGTGGAGGGTCAGAAGAACAGGAGCCAACAAAGAGGGTGAGGGGGTCACGGGAACAGGAGGGGGCAGAGGGAGGCCACTCAGAGGAATGATAAGGGACAGAGAGGAGGGTCAGAGGAACAGGAGGGTTCGGGAGGGAGGTGTCAGAAGGACGATTGGGCATAGAGAGAGGGGTGGTCAGAGGAATGGGAGCAAAGAGTCAGAAGAATGGCAAAGGCCTGAGGGGGAGGGTGGGTCAGAAGGACAGGTGCATGCCGAGGAACGTATAACCCTGTTAGGACTGGGTACTACTCGTTCATAGTCATAGTCATAGTTTGCTTTATTGTCGAAAAACTATATGTACATGTACATAGAGTAATTCGAAATGTCATTCCCCCGCTAGCCAGGCAGGACAGGGATAGAGTGGCTAGGGGAGAGGCCACGCGCATGTGCGCACCGCCAATTCAGAGATACAGAGTGGAAAAGATGCAATTAATGACAATTATTCACAACATGTAATGACAGAAAAACAACTGGACAGGTAACATATGGTGTTTTTTTCTTTGGCGACAAAGGAAAGGGTGGGGCAAGGGAGCAGATCAGAAATCAATGAAATTGATTGAAAACTGAAGTAGAGGCAGACATCCTAAAAATAGAATAGACAGGGCAAGTGTTTACATAAATACATATCAGTGAGTCCGTATAGAGTGCCAGTGTTTTTGTAGAGTGCCGTGATAAGCCACAGCTGGCAGCCTTGGACGTGTTTGTGCAGAAGATGCAGTCAACACAAAGTCCAGTTGGATCACATTTTCAGGAGAATTGATAACATCAGGGAAATTTTATGTAATCGATACATTTTTAGAACCTGTTTTCAGTACTTTAAAAACACCTGCTTTCTATAATATGGTTGAAAAGTAATATTGTACCTCCAGCCTTTACATATGTCCCCTTTAAAAAGAGCAAATATTAGCCTCAGAGTTTCACATCGATATCTGGTAGTATTTCACTATAATTATGCCCTAAACAGGACACACACATACTGAAGTGCCATAGTGATTAGAATTCCTGCCTCAAAATGAGAAGGTACCAGATTTGATTTGGGAGCTGGATCTATCAGCTCCTCTATCGTGGTCTCTCCCTGTTCTCCCTGGTCTCACATCACTGACGTCTGGACCTGCCTTTCCACGCAATGAACTTGCATGTAATAGTCTTGTGGTTGGTTTTAAGCCTGGAGTGTGTGTCCCCTGATGATGAAGTAGAATTGCGTACTGACTTCAGCCTGAGGGGGTGCTGTCACTGTCTCCACATTTGAATGTTCAGATCAAAACTGATACACCTTATAAAAGAGCACAGCGGCAGAGAGCGCAAAATCACAAATATGAAATTCCAACATGTTTATAGGAGGGAAAATATTTTTCTTAAAGCAGACCTATTCTGCAAAACCTGTGAGCTTTTTACCATCTTATAGCTGTTTTCTTCTCATTGACCCTCTGAAGTTGTATTTGGAGTGATTTGTGCATGTCTGAGACATCTTTAATTTTTTATTTTGACTCTCGTTTTCACAGCCACCGCCGTCCACCCAATGTGACATATGCACTTCGTTCTCCAGGTTTCCGTGATAAATATAGGATTCGGCATCTTTGTATTCTGGTAAAACTGTGAAAAGTGATTATAAACTCACTATGAATATGTGTAGAATCCCTCAGTCATCCAGGTAGAGTCCATGGCAAAAGGAGAAATTCAATTTGTCAACTTGACAAAAGTTTATTTGGTCGAATACGTTTCGCAGCTGATCCAAGCTGCTTCTTCAGTTTTGGTCAGAGTGCTGGTGGACACTGCCTTATATCTGCCTGAAGGGAGAAGCTAACCACAATGAAATTACTCTAAGACACTTAAAGTTTCTGTTAGTTAGGTTGGCCTATGCAGTGGGATGGAGTGTGGGGTGTTGTTAGCATAGCCATTCAGGGCCATAATGGGTGTTTTCACAGCTCTGGACCTGACCTGGCTAGCCCTATTGTTTGTTTTGATTTAGGTTTGAGGATAGAGTTATAGATGGGAGATCTGTCTGGGAGAATGATGTCTGAAACCTCCATCAAGGAAGGATTCTCTTTTTTTGACAAAAATAGCCTCTTTAACTCCCGTCTCAAACCAGTTCATTTCTCGAGCTAAGATACCTTACATAGCCTTCAGCCTCAGTTCAGTCCAATATTCTCTGTATTTCACTCTTGTCCCCTTCCCCACCCTCCCGTAATGTAAACCAAACAAAAAGATGCCTCATGTGAAACCGTTCCACCGTATTATGGTGTATGTGAAATTGCTTCAGTACTTGGAGCGGAATAAAATAGAATAAAATAAAGTAGAAAACTTAAATTTACAAATTTACAAGAATATAACAGTGCAGGTGCAAAAAACCCAGCACAGGGTCATGTGACAGACACAGAGTGGGGGGTGGGAACAGTCCTAGTGTTATTATTATTCAAGAGTCCAAGAGCACAGGGGAAGAAGCTGGTTTTTATGGCGAGAGGTTCTGGTCCGAATGGGCCGTAGCCTCCTGCCTGAGGGGAGCAGGTCAAAGAGTCCGTGACCAGGGTGAGAAGGATCGGATGCAATCCGACCTGCACGTGTCCGTGTCCTGGAGGAGTACAGGTCCTGAAGAGATGGAAGGCTGCAACCAATCACCAACCAACAACACGCTGCAGTCTCTGTTTGTCCCTGGTTGTGGCTCCAGCGTACCACACGGTGATGGAGGAGGTGAGGAGGGACTCGATGATGGCAGTGTAAAACTGCACCATTGTCCGTGCTGGCAGGTTGAATCTCTTCAGCTGCCTCAGGAAGTATAACCTCTGCTGGGCCTTCTTTATGACGGAGGTGATGGTGGGCTCCCATTTGAGGTCCTGGGTGATGGTGGTCCTCAGTCAGGATGATGGGGGGGGGGGGCACACCAGACGGTCAACCTCCGTCCTGTAGGCATCTCCGTCATTGGACTCATCCCCGTCCAAGATGAGTCCAATGACTGTGGTGTCGTCTGCATATTGATTGTATTTGCATTTTTTCTACTTTGAAGAAGAAGAAGTGACTTTATTGATCTCACACTGGAGAAATTCTTCTCTGCATTTTAACCCATCCTATATATATAACCCATCCTATATATATATATATATATATATATATATATATATATATATATATATATATATATATATATATATATCAGGAGCAGTGGGCAGCACACATTAGGGCGCCCGGGGACCATCTCCATGATCTTCTTGCTTCGGTTTGGTCAGGACCTAAGCTGGAGTACCTATGGTGCATGTTTTGGGTTGGTGGGGGAAACCGGAGTGCCCGGAGGAAACCCACCCAGACACGGGGAGAACATGCAAACTCCACACAGAAAGGCTCGGGCGACCCGGGGATCGAACCCGGAACCTTCTTGCTGTGAAGCAAGAGTGCTAGCCACTCAGCTACCGTGCCGCCAAGATGTCTCCAAGATGGTGGCGCACACGGATGCAGCGGCCCCTCTCTGTGCCTATACTTTTTCTGCTTGGCCAGAGAGAAATGCAATTTCGATTCACTGTATGTCGAGCACATATGGCAGAACTGACAATAAAGCTGACTCTGACTCTCTGACGTGAGCTTGGCATCGATGAGTCGATGGTGAGATGTGGCCATGGCAGCATGATGAACTGACTCAATGCAAAAAGATGACAAAAGCTTTCAGAGGAAATAAAAGCAGATGGCCCAAACTTGAAACGTTCTTGAAGACGTGGGCACCTGCAGCTTACAGACAGGTGCGGCCTATAAAAATCTTTCAAAATTTAGTTGATAAGACTTATATTCAGGTGTGCTCAATAGTCCTGAAATTACAGTATATTATATTATATATTACTCAAACATGCATGAGTCACTCCAAATACAACTTCAGGGGGAATAATTATAACATAGTGTAAAGCTTTAAGAAGTCAATATTGCTGAATAAGTCTGCTTTAAAGACTTTCTAAGTCTTTGTGCAGTTATTGTTTTTTCTTTCACTTGGCCTCGCAAATCTTGTCCTCCCACATTTTTGTCTTGAGCCGTGACAAAGCCAATGTCAGTATTTCCTTCCTGTCTCTGAAGCGCTGGGGTCAGGGTGATAGTCCTGATAACATATACTCTGGCCTCATGTTTATTCACGGCACCACTCCTCCTAGACGCTCCAGCGCTCTTATCAAACGCACCCTTCACCACAGATACTGCTCTGAACCTGCCCGCGTGTGTTTGCTTTCTACCCCTCACGCTCCCACCTGTAATCACCAGTGAAGAGCTGTGTGCCGGACCATTTCCTCCACACTTTACGTATTCAAAGAGTCCAAACACAAGGAGACCGAGTACATAGATGGGGCACAGAGATCGCATCATTTGGGAAATTACGGAGTGCAGATCAGATGTGGCACTTTGAAGGAAATGGTGTTGGGATGAGGAGGAGGAGTTAATGCTAAGTTTGCAGTGCTGTGAAGAGCAGAGACTGGAAAATAAGCCAAAGAAAAGCCATGTTTGGAACAGGTCAGATCTGCTCCTCTGAGGAAGTGTGGATTTTGTAAAGCTGAGGTATACATTCATCAGGAGGATGCAAGGAGCCTTCTGACCAATCACATGTCCTCAGGTCAGACATAGGTCAGAGAGGTCAGGTATAGGTGAGAGTCAGATAAAGGTCAGAGAGGTCAAATGTAGGTCAGACATAGGTCAAAGAGGTCAGCTATAGCTTTCTCCAGCCTGGCAAGAGAAGACTGTCAGACTTTATGGAGAAAGCGGTTTTGTCCATATTTAAAGCAACACTATAGAAGTGAACTTTATTGATCTCACACTGGAGAAATTTTTCTCTGCATTTTAACCCATCCTATATATATATACACATATATATGTTAGGAGCAGTGGGCAGCACACACATTAGGGCGCCCGGGGACCATCTCCATGATCTTCTTGCTTCGGTTTGGTCAGGACCTAAGCTGGAGGATTTACCTATGGTGCATGTTTTGGGTTGGTGGGGGAAACCGGAGTGCCCGGAGGAAACCCACCCAGACACGGAGAGAACATGCAAACTCCACACAGAAAGGCTCGGGCGACCCGGGGATCGAACCCAGACCATGCATGCAAACTCCACACATATATAACTTGCCAACTTTGTCAAGGTGGCCCCTCACGAACATGGAAAGAGAAAGTTAAAACCATACATAGAAATAGAACAACTAAGAAATAGAACATTCTCCATGGAGATAGATATGTTTTAAGGCATACTGTAGAAGATTATAGCCAAAGGAACAACATTTCCATGGAAACAAGCAGGAGGAGGCCTTGTGGAGATGCAAGCTCACTCACGGTAACGACACATGTTCCCCATTTTTAGTGCTATAAAAATGTCCTAAACACACTTTTATTATACTTTTATTTCACTGAGAGAGAGTGCCATCCCATTTTGGTCCACAGAGGGACAACAAGAGGATGAGGCACTGTCTCCCAAAGGATAAGGTTAAAAAGTATTTGTCCACAAATACAAAAACACAAACAGACGTTTGGACTATTTTTTTTGTTGTTTTTTGTTTGTTTGGTTGTTTGTTTTTCCCTATGATTTTCACCTAACTGTCATTATATTCTGTGTCATAATACTATAAATGAAGAGCACGTTATGTTTTACACCAATAATAATGCAGTAGTCATATAGAGCTGCATCAACACAAGGTGTGTTTTTTGTTTGTTTGTCATTTTAATTCCTTCTGGATTAAAGGAGATATATATGTACAGGCTGTAACTGTTACTAAGCAACCATGTAAACAATTATTACTTATAAAAAATATATAAATAAAAGAGAACATCTTATTTAGTTAAATAGAGATTTAAACAGTCAGAAAATGTAAATAAAAAATTTAAAATATATCGATATTTGTTAAACTCGATATGGATTTTGATATATTGTATATATCGATATAATGTTTATATTTAATTCAGATTTCACCTCTTCGCTTGTTTGCCTTCTCTGTGCTGTGCGCGCTCCCACTTGCCTCTTTCGCGTGCGGGGGGGAGGTTAAATTAATCTGCTGCAGTGTAAAACTTGTACAATCATATTTGGAAACGTTTGGTTTGTTCTGTGCAGTGGGAAACATCAGAGCTCCTGACCAATGGTGAGGAACATGGATCTATTAAAATAAGGAACATGGATCTATTAAAATAAGGAACCTCCTAAGGTTCCTAAGGAGCTTTTTGCAGTAGCTTTTGAAGGGTTATTTTTACTGTACAGATATCGAGATATATATTGTATATCGAGATATAAGAAAATATATCACACAGGGCATACCAACACGCACTCAACAAGTGTGTGCTCTGTACAGCAACTGTGCACGCACAGAACATTCCACACACAAGTTTCACTACAAGTTCAGAGGGAGAGCGTGGAACCACAGCTCGAACAAAACAAACCCAACAGTTTAGAAGAGACAAGTATATTATACTTTTCTCTATCCACCTTATTCCGGAAGTTGCTGTGGGCACCAACATCATCATTTGGGTTGTATTATTTTGTGTTCTCCGCGCCTGTCCGTGTCTGTGTCGTCTGAAATATCGCGGTACTTCATAGCGCTCTTGCGAAAGTTCCCGCGGGACTTCTGCAGGATTTCTTCTTTTTAATATGGCGCGCTCCACATACGGAGGTGTGTGTGTGGTGACGCCTGCTAGGAGCTGTTACTCAGGCGCTTCTGCCAATTGTTGAGGTAACAGTGTCATCTTTTGCGCATGAAAAACAACGAGGGAACTGACCAGGTTCCTTTGTCCCAGGTTCCTTTGTTCCATTGTTCCCCTTTTCCTTCTGTCCATCCATCAATCAACGGTCAATTACTCTCCAATTGTCGTTCCGTCCACTCCATGGTCCAGCTGGACCCGATGGCAAGCTGCCCAAGGCCACGTGCCTAAGGAACCACACCAATCACCACCTTTTACAGTGCAGTAGGAGGCGCATTAGCCTGCTCCCCACACAACACCTTACACTGCAATAACCATAAAGGACTGGGTCAAAACCTACTCATTACTCACTTGGACACTATAAACTTTCCACTACAATATCAACAATATTGAACTGAACTTTAAATCAGAACGGCAACATGCCATATTCTTTTTTCCATTGTGTGCATATTGTAAATAATGTAAATACTGTAAATATCCCCTTCAATACAACTCACCCCCTGCACCACATTACTGTTTCTTGGTTTTGTGTTTTAAGCTCTGTCTCACTTCCCTCCCTGAGCCGATCTTCATCTTCCGTTACTAGCCTGTGCCCCTTCTCTTGTGTAGTATGTTTTCAAATCATATATGCTACAAAAAGCTTTTCACAAATTCTCCATTGACATGAATGGGATCCCTGTTGAACAAGAAATGCCACCACAAAAAAGTACAGTTTAGGAGCATTTAGAGACAAAAGTGAGCGGGGCTGCATAAGGTGGATAGGCAAATGTTTCCTGTGCATTTGAACCATCCTTTGATGGGTTAAACCTGTCCTGTCCAGGACTACCTTAGCTGGAGGACTATTATGCATCTTTTGCGTTGTTGGGGCAAACCAGAGTGCCCAGAGTAAACCCACCCAGACACTGGGAGAACATGCAAACTCTACACAGAAAGGCCCAGTTCAGTATGGGAGTCAAACCTGCAACCTTTTGCTGTGAGTTGACAGTGCTAACCGCTCAGACCCTTTAAAGATCATATACATGTCTGATATTTTTGCAAAATGCAATATTTTTCACTTTTAACAAGATAAGATAAGATAAGATAAGATAAGACTTTATTGATCTCACACAGGAGAAATTAACTTGCCACAGTAGCTCCAGGTAGGGACAGTTTGAAAAAGAAAGAAAAGTGCATGTAGGCAAGAATGGAATAAAATAAGTAATAATTCATGCTGCAGTGCATTCTCTATGAAACATAAAAAGTAGCTTAAGTCTTTCCAATAAACCCTTCAGTTAAAAGTCTGTTTCTGTACAAGCAGAAGAAAGGTTTGTGGATATTTTAAACTCTGCATGAGCTGACTCTGCTTACAGCTGTGGCTTTAAACAGGATATTTTACAAACACAAATGAAACATGAGGGGAGAATAGACTTAAAGATTATGCACTCATGATGTGGGCTGTGCTGTTACACATGGGACTACACTACTACAGTGTGTCTGTTTGGAGAAAGTAAGTTGTACTTTTTAAGTGCAGATCATTATTGCCATGCTAATAAGACAGTACCTCACACTGTGAGGTCCACACACACTGAGGAGTTGCACAAGCTAAGATAAGATAAGATAAGATAAGATAAGATAAGATAATCCTTTATTTGTCCCACAATGGGGAAATTGCAGGGTCACAACGCAAGTTTCAGAAACAGTTGGAAAAAGAGCATACATCAAAAATTAAGATAAATAATAATAAGTATGTACAATCAACTAAAAAACACAACACTGTAAGGCTAAAAGGCACAGGAACGCTGCACAATAAATGATTCTGAGCAGTGAACAAACAGCAGCAAAGTGACTCCAGTATAATAATATATAATATCCCTACAATAAAGTGACTCAGATGATTGTGTACAGTGCAGCGATGGACAGTGGTTGTTAAATAAATAAGTAGCAAGCTACAAATGAAACTTACAAAGAATATTTTTTTTTGGTTTGGGGGAAAAACCTGCAGTATATTTAACAAAAGTTCAAAACAAAGATTGTACAAAATTATCCATAACAACTGAAAATCCATTCACGTCACTGCAGCATTTACAACAGACACACAAGCACTGAAATAGGGGATAACAGCACCATCCACAGGCCGCACACAGCACTGTCATCACAGACATACACTCCTTGTCACACACGTTCACACCACCAGCACCTACAGAGAGACCAACAGAGCCTCCATTCTGCACTATGACGCTGTTATGAGACTCCGCTTTGGGTTAGAGCAGGCACCACACTGAGGAACAAGAGGAGGAAGAGGAGCGAGGAGGAGGACAGACGAGAACCAAGCATGCACCAGGAGAAGGCATGTGACCCAGTGTGTGTGACTCAGCGTGTTACGCAGTGTGTGTAACCCGGAATGTGACACTGTGTGTGACCTAGTGTGTGTACCACAGTGTGTGCGACCCAGCATTTGACCCAGCGTTAGACCCAACTTGAGACCCAGTGTGGGTCTCAGTGGGTAACACAGTGTGTGTAATCCAGCGGGCTGGGACTTACCGAGGATGGGCGCCAGGCGGAAGATGTCGGACAGGCGGCTGTTCACAGGTTCATAGGGAGAGTCCTCCAAGAAGTCGTTCCCTGAAACAGAAGAAGAGAGTGAGTTGTAATTATTGTAATAACAGTGTATTCTTCTCAAGAAAAGATTAAAGAGTGAGTATTATGCAAAACTGACTGAAAAAATATTCTTTCTACTATGTTATAATGTCCTTCATCAAAAACATGCCTGAAGAGGTTTGATGTCTTCCATGCATATTTGAGTAATCTAGTGATCTCTTTTTTGAACCATACTTAAAGAAAAAGTAATGTTTTTTTTTTTACAATTTGAGCCTTATTTCGGTAATAAAACAAGTTGTTTTACTCACCCATAGCACTTTGGTGTCATATGGAGCACTTCCAGAGATGTTTTAGATTTGCGGTTAGCCTAGCGCAACTTCTAGCCATAGCTCGGGGCATATAATATATTCCCCAAGTATGTAATATGCCCCGTGCGGGCTCCAAATAGCACAAACTTTAGCACTTTTCAAATCATAGAAGCCCGATGTCTTAGTCTACGATTTCGTTTGAAGCAAAAGTGGCCTGTAATCTGAGATGTATCCATAGTTTACAGCTTTGCGCTTCATGTTTGGGTCCCGGGAGCTGAGAGCACAGTCCGCACATGCGCACTGGCGTCCTCATCTACTCGAAACTATGGCTAAATCTCAGATTACAGGCCACTTTTGCTTCAAACGAAATCGTAGACTAAAACATCGGGCTTCTATGATTTGAAAAGCGCTAAAGTTTGTGTTATTTGGAGACCGCAAAGTAATGCCCCGAGCACTCAAGTTAACAGATACGCTACAACATAACTTCCACGAAACTGCTCAAAATGACACCAAACTGCTATGGGTGAGTAAAACTACTTGTTTTATTGCCGAAAGAAGGCTCAGATTGTAAAAAAAACATTATTTTTCCTTTAAATTTAGCAGTACTGTCTACAACCCTACATCATCCATACCCCTACTGGGTCATTTTTCATAAATATATAAAAGCAGGATACAAAGCAATACACAACTTCACAAACCTGAGAGTGCACATTTGGACACGAGTAAACTGTTAGAGTTAAACTGTTAATAACATATTCTTGAGGTTTTAGTTGTCTTTTAAAGGGCCCATATTTTTCTATTTTCTGATCTCTATTATAATGTTTTCCTCTTCACAAAAAGACCTGGAGTTGAATTTTGTTTCATTCCATTCCATTCACACATGTTTAACACAAACACTCCATATTTAGACTGTTCCACCTTGTGATGTTATTTGTTAATACAGGAAGTACTCCACTGTGTTTTTAAAATAAATACACCTTCACAAGAATCATTTGGATGATTTCAGCTCTGAAACTGACAGCCTCTACTGAACTGAAGATAAAAGTAAAAACTACCTCTACATGACGACAAGGTGGAACAGAGCATTTTGAGCTTTGGAATTGTAGAGCGACTAATACTGCAGGATTACTCAAACATGGCTGAATGAAACAAAACACAACAAAACAACTCTGGGTGCTTTTGATGAGGCAACAGAGTTCTAAGTGCATCCAAGAGGCTAGCTAAGGAGCTAGCAGAAGATCTTCCAAAGGAAACACTGTGAGAACTTCCAGAGGAAATACTTTGAGGGAATTAACAATTTCATCACCAACTGAAACAAAGGAGAGGAGTGTGAACAAAGTTGGGGAGAACCAAGTCAGGTTCTAAATCAGAATTGCAAATGGTCTAATCAATCAACCAATTAATCGGCTTTACAAAGGGTTTTGACCCATTTTTATAAAGGAAAACTTCATCTTTTTGTCTAAATCTAAATATAAGGGTGTAGTAGTTGTTGTTTGTTTACCCTTTGCCTGGCCCTCACACTGGCCCACATGTGACACACTCTATTTGGGTCAGTCGATTTCTTGTCCGGCCCCCTCGCCTGATTAGGCAGGCCGTTCAGCTGGGACAGTCCCCCCCCCACCCGCTGTGATGACCACTGGAAGATAGGCTAACCAGAGCTAAGACTTCTCACGCCCCATTAATTACATGTAGCGCCATCGAGGGAGGAAGAGGTCACCAACACACGGCCAATTTGGACGTGTTTGTTTGCGATGTTACCGGACAGTCACGGAGAGAGAGAGAGAGAGAGAGAGAGAGAGAGAGAGAGAGAGAGAGAGGGAGGGAGGGAGGGAGGGAGAGAGAGGGAGGGAGATTAGATACTGTGGGTATATTACAGTTGGGGGTGAGGTGAAGTGCCAGAGGGGTAAGGGGTGGGGTTATAAGTGACAGTGGGAGGAGCTGAAAATGACACCCAAAACAGATAAATATTGATTTGATTCCCGTCATTCAAAGCTGAAATTTTGAAATTCCCTTTAATTGTACTACTACTTTGTACTTCTACTTGAGCAATCATTATCTTGAAGTACTTACTTCAAGTCAATTTTTGGCTACTCTACCCTCTCAGTGTAAGTCTGAGCCTTAACTTTAATAAAGCATGAGCAAAGACTTCATAATGAACAAATCATTTACTGGGAATGACTTAGGCTTAATAATTACTTAAAGCAACACTGTGGCACGCCTGCATCATTTCATTGAAATAGAAAGTTAAAAGTATGCTTCAGTTTCAGTTTTATGTCATACTGTGAAATATTTTAGCCAAAGGAAGACCTAAAGGTCTTTGTCCTAGAGGTCAAATGAGAGTCAGGTTTATGGAGATGCAAGATGCTCACAGAAAGGATGTTTTCAGTGCAATAAAAAACTGAAAGTGTAAAACAACAACCTAAACTGCAGTCAGATATAGTGATAAACAGATATAGTGTATAAACAGCTCTTGGGGTCAAAGTCTGCTAGTCTGATTACAAAGCCTATTATTGTCTCGATTAATCAGGAAGTGCCTGCTAGAATGCTAGCTGTAAAACACACTGGGATGCTTTAACACGCTGCAAAATTGCTGCCCCCATTATTTTTGTGAGCATGTATCGAGGGTCCTGCACAGACTGGGCGCACACCAGTGTCTGAAAACTTATAAGTACACACACATGTCTCTGTGACACACGCGCACACACACACACACACACTGATGTAAACAGTGCACAAAGCTGCAGGAGACACAGAAAGACACAGAGCTGCAGAGAGACTGCACCGGTGTTCCACTCAGCCCAACACAGCTCCTCTCTGCTTCTGTACTCTCTCACTCTAACCTCCTGCTCAAAGCAGCTCCTCTGCTCTGCTCTCACAGCCTCACTCTGTCTCTCATTTTAGAAGTGATCTGCAGAGAAAACTCCTCCAGAGCTGTGGAAAGCCTTCTTAAGAGCTGTGTACCTTTATTAAAGTGTAATCCAGTATATGTACCTTTAATTTAGTTCTATTAAAGTGGTATCCAGTGTGTGTGTGTGTGTGTCTGTGTGTGTGTGTGTGTGTGTGTGTGTGTGCGTGTGTGTGCGTGTGTGTGTAGATGTGTGTGTGTGTGTGTGTGTAGATGTGTGTGTGTGTGTGTGTGCGTGTGTGTAGATGTGTGTGTGTGTGTGTGTGTCTGTGTATGTATCTTTAATATAGTTCTATTTAAGTATTATCCTGTGTGTGTGTGTACCTTGCAGAGTCTGGTAGATGCCCCAGTAGATGCGCAGACAGTTCTTCTCTTTCTTCATGCCCCTCTTACAGCGGCAGTTGTACAGGGGGCTCTGCTTGAGGGCATCTATGGCGGTGCGGCACTCGTCTTTGCCCTCCAGAGAGGGGCCCAGGCTGGGGTTGGCTTCTTTACCCCCAGACACACACTGTCTCATGGTTCGATACTTGGAGCTGCAGGCTTGCTCCCTCAGACACTGCTCACTGGCCCTCACACAGTCCACACGAGGGGAGGGGGAGCGACGGGGGTCCAAGGCCAGAGACAGGACCACTGAAGAGGGACACAGGGAAGGAAAGACGTAATTACTACATCAACTTATCATCCAATATATGACATATTTCTGTATACAGTGGTACCTCACCTTACGAAATTAATTTGTTCCAGAAGTGGTTTCGTAACGTGAATTTTTCGTAAGTTGAGTAGCTATTTCAATGGAAAAGGCCTGATCTGTTCCAAGTTTTTTTTTTTTTATAGTGTAACTTTTTTTTATAGTGTAACATTTGTGTTCTGCGTCCTGATTGGAATAAACCAGGTCTAGACCAGAACTAAACCAGGTCTAAACCTGGACTGGACCTGGACTAATCCAGGATTATCCCGGGACATGGCAGTGCCGTTGGAGGAGCGCGTTGCTCGTGTCTCCGCGCTCCTTGCGCGTTCCGCGCTAGAGCTAAGAGGCCGAGAAAGATGCTCTTTCAGCGGGAATAAGAACGGGGCGGGGCGGGCTCTGGTTCTATGTGACTTCCAGAGCCGGGGGGCTGACACTGTGAGCTAACAGACCGAGAAAGGTGCTCTATCGGCGGGCAAGACCGCAGGGTCTCGCTCGGGGTGGGCTCTGGTTCTATGTGACTTCCAGGTCTAGACCAGAACTAAACCAGGTCTAGACCAGGTCTAAACCAGGACCGGATCAGGTCCAGACCCGGACCAAACCGGGACCAGACCAGGATTAAATTTGCGCGGGCGGGCCAAGCCGCGCGGGCCCACGGCCCCGAGGGGGAGGCACGGCCCGGGCGCCGCGGCTCCATCCCGCGCCGTGTCGACGTCGCTTTTTGATCCTTCGATGTCGGCTCTTCCTATCATTGTGAAGCAGAATTCACCAAGCGTTGGATTGTTCACTCACTAATAGGGAACATGAGCGGGGTTTAGACCGTCGTGAGACAGGTGAGTTTTACCATACTGATGATGTGTTGTTGCAATAGTAATCCTGTGTCTCCGCTCCCCTCGCGCGTTCGGCGCTATATTGAGCCGTGTCTACCCCCACGCTTCACTATCAACACATTCCATTGAAAATCTATGAAAGTTCGAGTGTTCAAACGAGAGAGAAAAGCGAGAAAAGCCCAACTCCAGTCTGAGAAAAGCGTAGAATGTGTGTGGTGAGGCATTTACAGCCCTAAAACATGTAGAACAATTGCAAAATACAAAGTTGTCCTACCTCACGGACCTCTCCCACCGCGGGCCACCTCTGGAACCTAACCCCGTGTGTGTTGATAAAGTGTATTTACGTTTTGGGGCATGCATCTGACCGCGCATTAATTGAATTTTTGAGATTTCGCGTTTCGTAACTTGAATTTTCTTTCGTATCTAGAGACCAAAATTTGACGTGAAGGCGTTTCGTAACTTGGATTTTTCGTATGTGGGGTCTTTCGTAAGGTGAGGTACCACTGTATTTTGGGGCTCAATAGGGAGAAGGGGTGGGGTCTGGAGGACTACATTTTCTTTGCAATAGTGAGAGATGTTGATGTAATCAGGTCAGATTTGAGCTGTAGAGAAGAGAATAAATCAGTTATGTTGCTCATTATTGGTTAAAGTCGCTATTTATTTGTTGACAGTGCTACAAACCCTCTTCTCTCAATGAGCTTTCAGTCTTCTGAAATGGTTTTCACTTCACAGTTATTTTGAGGGTTTTTTTTTTTTTTTTACTCTATTCCACATGTCATTCATAGATTTGATGCTGCAGTGATAATCTACAGTGTATATAATCATGAAATTTAAGAGGAACATTAATGAAAATGTGTGTCCAAACTTTTGGTGGGGTTTTATATCTACTATATTATGATACTTGCACATAAACAATTTACACATATTTGAGCCTTATTTTACACTTCTTCTTTTTTGCTACTTTAAAGGGCCTGTACTTGATGTCTGCACCTAATTATAAAGCATTTTAATGTCTGAGATTCAGGAAGTGTGTGGCTGATTTGTTAAAAATAACTACTGTAGCCAAAAATATAAACTACTATAACTACTGTAGCCACAGCTGTCCTGAAGCAGACTGACAGTCAGTCTGCATCCAGCCCTCCAACCATGCCACATTCATATTAAACATGATGGTGAAGTGTCTTGTCTAAGAACACAATAACAGTTTCCACTAGACACATCACTGCTCCAGTGTGGCACCTGCCATTGTCAGCGGTCTCCATCCAAGCACCAACCAGACTCTGCCCTGTTAGCAAAAGAGATCTGACCAGATCAGGCTTTGACAGGGAAGTCTGGAAATTCTGGACAGTTTTGACAACCATAATCCCACCAAATCAAGTAATAAAACATGAAAACCTTCATATGCACTTTACCATTTGATTTAAATCAGAACAGCTAAACTAACACAAGAAACACATTTATTATATTTGTAGAGGTGCACAAACTACAGAATTAGCAGCGTTTACACAAAAAAGACCCTATGGAGAGATAGGGAGGGTATCTGACACACGGGGAGGGCATCTGACACAAGGACATTTCAAAACCTGTTTGCAGAGGTCTAAACTACAGGTACATGAAGTTCCTATTCAAATAAATGCCCGTGTGCTATATTGAACAGAGCTACTGTAAATGCACTTGTTCAAACAGTAATGGTCATGTTTGCTCCTCCGTCGCTCCCTCTCTTCTCTGTCATTCACAGTTTTACATTTGCAGTACGTTTAGCACCATTGCCATGGCAATTGACAATTCAAAACATTACACCTTTGGAATGGGCAAATGTCCTCAAACTACCTATAACAGGAATCCTACACTGTAATGGAGAGACATGTATTTGAAGTGCAGAGTTTGGTCAGGCCTCCACTCGGTCATGTCAGAGAAAGGTCTGACAGTTTGTGTTGGCCATTAATTATAATTTACTTATTTCAATTAAAGCAGACTTATTCAGCAAACTGGACATTTCAGAGCCTAACCAGGTTATATTTTTTCCCCTTTCTCCCTCTCAAAGTTGTATTTGGAGTCATTCGTGTCTGTTTGAGAATTTTTAAGACGCCATTTTGCCGATCAACTCCCGTTTTCATTTTCACTGGTACATGTGACATACACACTTCTCCAGTTTGATTTTCTTAATCAGTGATACATGTAGGATTCGGCAGCGTCATTTTAGTACAAATGAAAAAAAAAAAGAAAAAGTCCTTAATTATATTATGGTGATTAACATTTAAAGCAGAACTATTGTGTTTATGTGTGCTCTATAGTTTTTATCTATGACCCCCGTGTATCATTAGATTATTATTTGAACATGTTAAATCACAAAACTGATCTAAAACAACTTAATAAAAGAAACAAGTGTGGGCCCCTCCTATGGATAGCTGCACATCACACAAGAGCATCTATCCATCCATCCAGTTTCTTCCGCTTATCTGGGGCCAGGTCACGGGGGCAACAACAAGTCTAGCAGGGACTCCCAGACTTCCTTCACCCCGGACACTTCCTCCAGCTCCTCCAGGGGGACCCCAAGGCTTTCCCAGGCCAGCCAAGAAACATAGTCCCTCCAGCATGTCCTGGGTCTTCCCCGGAGCCTCCTCCCCGTGGTACATGCCCGGAACACCTCCCGAGGAAGGCGTCCAGGAGACAGGACGGGATGAAAACCACACTGAATCTGAGGTTCGACCATCGGTCAGATTCTCCGCTCCAGTACCCTGTACCCACTACCCTAATGTATAGACCTTACCAGGGAGGCTGAGGAGCCTGATTCCCCTGTAGTTGGAACACACCCTACGGTCCCCCTTCTTAAACAGAGGGACAACCACCTCAGAGGTACTGTCCCCAACCACCACGCGATGTTGCAAAGGACGTGTCAGCCAAGACAGCCCCACAACATCCAGAGACTTAAGATACTCAGGACAGATCTCAGGAGCTTGCCAACCACCTCAGTGACTTCAGCCTGGGTGACGAACAAGTCCAACAACGAGGTCAACAACTCTCCACCACCTAAACAGTGTTGGTGAAGCACTGCTTCCCCCTCCTGAGGCACCGGACGGTTTAGAAGAATTTCTTTGAGGCCGTCAGATAGTCCTCCTCCATGGCCTCTCCCAACTCCTCCCAACCCAGAGTTTTTGCCTCTGTGACCACCCGGGCTGCAGCACCCTTGGCCCGCTGGTACCTGTCAGCAGTCCCATGAGCCAGTAAGCCCTAATAAGACTCCTTCTTCAGCTTGACAGCAGCATCCCTTACTTCCTGTATCCACCACCAGGTTCAGGGATTGCCACCGCGACAGACACCACAGACCATATGACTACAGCTACGAGTGGCCACATCGACACTAGAGGCCGAGAACAAAGCCCACACGGACTACATGTTCCCAGCTTCCCCCAGAATCTGGGAGAAGCTTCTCCCGGAGGTGAGTTGAAGGTCTCCACCAGTCGTTCCCAACAGACCTTCATTATACGCTTGGGCCTGCAAGGTCTTTCCAGCTTCCTCCTCCACCAGCAGACCCAACTCACAACCAGGTGGTGATCAGTTGACAGCTCTGATCCTCTCTTCACCTGAGTGTCCAAGACACATGGCCGGAGGTCAGATGACACGACAACAAAGTCGATTATCAACCCCCGGCCTAGGGTGTCCTGGTGCCACATGCACTGATGGACACCTTTGTGGAACATGGTGTTCATTATGGGCAAACCGTGACTAGCGCAGAAGTCCAATAACAGGACACCGCTCGGGTTCAGATCAGGGAGGCTGTTCCACAAGGCTCGGGCCCGGCCATTAGATGCTCATTGTTGAGCACCCACCCCAGGCCTGGCTCCAAGGTGGGGCCCCGGTAACACCAATCCCGACAACGTAATTGGCCTTGCTGTATTTCTTTTCATAAAGGCCTTCGGACAGTAGACACTAGAGCAGAGCTTTCTTTTTTTTTCATTTGTACCAAGCATGACACTGCCGAATTCCACGTGCATCACTGATTAAGAAAATAAAATTGGAGAAGGAATTTCATACGTCACAGTGGAGTTGTGCAGGTGGAGCTGAAAATGGGGGTGGATCGGAGCGATGACGTCTTGAATACAGCAGAATAAAGATGACTGAAATATGAATCACTCTAAATACAACTTTAGAGGCAAAATTAGAAGGGGAACAATTATGACAAGGTTTAAATTTTCCGTTGCATAGTAAGTCCCCTTTAAAAAAAAAATCTTCTCTTCCAGATACTTGCAGATGCGTAATACTGTACATAAATATTTATATAACAAAACCAACACTGACATCCTCTTTATAATCAGATTAGAAAGACTTTTATTGCCATTGTCAAGTGAACACAATTCACAAACTATGAACTTGTCTCGGTGATAAGGTGCGAACATAAAACACTAAATAATAATAGCAATAGCTAGAATATAGTTATAACAGAGGGAACTCAAAGCTGAAGGCATATGCTCAAAGGCACAATGCAGATAGATACGTATTATGCCATACTGTGTTTCCAAGTGTTAGTTTAAAAAGTGACATACTTTGTCTTTAATATAATACCCTAATAATTACACTTATGAGCTATTATAAAACAGCTCTAGCTCAGGCAACAGAACGCATGTTGAAGACAAAGGGGCACCACGTAACTTTTCCTATGCACAGAATAATGGCAAGGTGATGCCACTAAAGGTCAAATTACAGATCAGATCTGTGGAGATGTGAACCCGCTCAGTAAGAAATGGCAATAGTCACTTCACAATAAAGAAAAAATAATAATTAAAAAAGACAAAATAATAATAATAATAATAATCATAATCATAATAATAATAATAAACACTTAAAACATCCCAATGAAGTCAAGAAGGTGGAGGGAAAGTTACGTAGTGCGCCTTTAACAGTAGGATTCCAAACGTCTACTTTCTGAATTCTGCTCCTTTGACAGTTTAGTCCAACAACTAAAGCCGAAGTGCGTAACTTTATCGGGATTGCGTTATGGCACGGTTCGTACACTAACGATCGGAGCGCTCGATAGACCCGCTTAGAGGGGAGAGAAGAGCCTGACACCCGCGACGAGAGTGCGCTCTGCTCCGGTACACAGTCCGCGGAGGTCGGGAAGGTTTACGCACAGAAAGCGCCGGAGTGCTTTTACCTTTTGGTGTTTTAAGTGAAAGCAGAGCTCATTTTGAAGAATCACTTTTGTAGGTTTTAGTGATTTGAGCCACGTTTAGTCCATATTATCAAGTTCTGTCAAAAGACTAGTTCTGGTTTAGTCTTGGTTTACTTATGATCTGATTTGAACTCGCATTTGACATAGTAAATTGTCGCTTTTGTTAGACCCGATTTAGTTTAAACCTATCAGTATTTATTTTTAATTTATTTAGTAATTTCCCATTTCTGTTTCTCCCCAAACCTTCCAAAACGAACGTTGCATCTTGTTAATAAACTTACCCAGAAGCGGCAGTCCGGCGTAAACCGCTACGTACAGCATCCTTTGCTCCATGCGCAACAAAACACAATTCTCAAACTCAAAAGTGCCTTAAAAAACCGTTATAATCCCCACACGAGCACTTCTCCCAGTGCGGTACAATCCATCGAAAAGAACCCGCAACCCGTGCTCCGCTCCACTCCGATAAAACACGTCCTTTAGTCCGGAAAAGTGCCACAAAAGCCACGTTTACGCTCCCCGAATCGGTAACACCGAACTGGGCTTGTTTCTTTGGCTTCTCCCGGAGCGCTGCGGTCCTCTCCGCGGGATGTAGGCTCAGGGAGACTTGGGACCGGTGCTTCCTCTTGTGCGTCCTGACCAAATGGATGGCACTGCTGCTCTGGCGCACGAGTAGACTGGCTCCTCTCTCCCGCACGCACCCCACACGGCGCTACGGAGCACCGGAGACGGCGAAAGGAGTCGCACTGTCGTTTTGGTCTCCACGTATCAGGCAGTAGTTTGTAACAGGATAATGAACGATAATTTGCTTCAAAATGTTACACCTTGTTTAGTCTCGCTCCAGTCCTGGTTTAGTCTCGTTTTCATTGGGGTTAGTTTAGTCCTGTTTAAGAGGTCTAGGTCTAAACTGACTCCTGCGAGCTTTGAGACATGTTAGAATATTGTTACCTCCTCAAAAACAGACCTGGAGTTGTGTTTTGTTTCATTCATCCCAGTAATCGTTTATTATTAGTCTACCTACATCCCCAAAGTTCAAAATGCTCTGTTCCACCTTGTGATGTCATGTAGTGATACTTGTACTACCTTGTAAATTTTGTCGAATAGAGATTGACAATTTCAGGTATGAAATCATCCAAATAACTCCAATGAAGGTGTGTGGAGTTTAAAAACACACCACATACAGTATGTGTTACCACATGACATCACAAGGTGGACTAGAGCATTATCAGTGTCAGTCAGGCCTGGACTGGTAATCAGGCATACCGGGCATTTTCCCGGTGGGCCGACAGTCCTAGGGGCTGATGCCGTTCTTTTTTCTTTTTTTTTTCTTAGAGACAGGCCCACAATTTAGAACTGAACCAGGACTAAACCAGGACTAAACCAGGACTAAATCAGGATTTGAACCAGGACTAAACCAGGACTAATCAGGTCTAAACCAGGACTAAATCAGGTCTGAACCAGGACTAAACCAGGACTAAATTAGGATTGAACCAGGACTAAACCAGGACTAAATCAGGATTTGAACCAGGACTAAACCAGGACTAAATCAGGATTTGAACCAGGACTAAACCAGGACTAATCAGGTCTAAGCCAGGACTAAATCAGGATTGAACCAGAACTAAATCAGGACTAAACCAGGACTAAATCAGGACTAAACCAGGACTAATCAGTTCTAAACCAGGACTAATTTGGACTAAACCAGGACTAAATCAGGACTGAACCAGGACTAAACCAGGACTAATTATGAGGGGCCGGTCTAAGCCAAAAATGCCAGGGCTGTTTTTGTGTCCCAGTCCAGCCCTGGTGTCAGTGTTATCAGAAGGACTGAGCTTAAATTTGAAGGGTTTCTGTGTTAAACATGTGTGAATGAAACAAAACAACTCCAGGTCTGTTTGTGATGAGGAAACTACAGATCAGAGAAAACTTTAATATAAATCTTTCCAGGTGCGTTCACACTTGTTGGGTCCTAGTTTGAGCTCGGTTTAGTCCAGATATAGATTTGGTTTAGTCCTAGTTTAGATCTAGGCTAGTCCAGGATTAGTTCAGAATTTGGTCCCAGTTTAGTCCCAGTTTCTATGTAAGTGTGAACACAGTTTGGTTGGTGTGCTACACTCTGTACCAACGCGCGTAAAATCGCATTCTAAATTTACTCAAGCATTAAACCTTTTCCGTGTGGTTCATTTCCAGCTTCTCTCACTTTTCACTCTCCCAAACTTCCCCAGCTCACTTACCAACCGCCCAAACACGGAATTTACAAACTTTTATGCGGCGTTACCTGACGCATAGACAAGAGCGCAGCACACACTGCGCGTGGGCCGGTGATACGTCGCAGCGTGACTGAGAGAGGCCAAAGAGCGCGCCAGGTTTACGCGCGCTGCCAACACGGTTCTGCCCACGCGTGGATCAGCGGCGCGCAGCCCGAGGAAGGGGTCTCAAACACGGGTGTGCGGTCCGCTGGCGCACCCATTCTGGTTCTCTGTTAATACCTTCACTGTCTCGTGATAGTCTGGTAAGTTTAAAGCCGGATGCCCTGGTTATGTTCTTATAGACCTGGTTTAGACCTGGTTTAGACCTGGTTTCAGGTCTGGACTGGGACAAAAAAATGGCCCTGGCATTTTTGGCTTAGACCGGCCCCTCATAATTAGTCCTGGTTTAGTCCTGGTTCAGACCTGATTTAGTCCTGATTTAGACCTGATTAGTCCTGGTTCAGTCCTGATTCAGTCCTGGTTTAGTCCTGGTTCAGACCTGATTTAGTCCTGGTTCAGACCTGATTTAGTCCTGATTTAGATGTAATTAGTCCTGGTTCAATCCTGATTTAGTTCTGGTTCAGACCTGATTTAGTCCTGATTTAGACCTGATTAGTCCTGGTTTAGTCCTGGTTCAGTCCTGATTTAGTCCTGGTTTAGTCCTGGTTCAGATCTGATTTAGTCCTGATTTAGATCTGATTAGTCCTGGTTTAGTCCTGGTTCAATCCTGGTTCAGTTCTTAATTGTGGGCCGGTCTCTAAGTAAAAAAAAAAGAAAAAAGAAGGGCATCGGCCCCTAGGACTGTCGGCCCACCGGGAAAATGCCCGGTATGCCCAATTACCAGTCCAGGCCTGCCTGGTTTAGACCTGGTTTAGACCTGGTTTAGACCTGGTTTAGACCTGGTTTAGACCTGGTTTAGTTCTAATGAGTCATAAGTCACGTAGCCTTTGTCCCGGATTGGATAGATCATTAACCATAAGACTTGACGTAATAATTACATAATTATAGGCTATAGATACAGGCATAAACTATATAGGCAAGAGGTGGTGTAGTAGGGTGGTTAATTGTTATTTCTGCTCTGTAGTCCTCTTTTAGTCCTGGTTTTGTCCTTATTGCACAGCTCCTTATTTTATAGAGACAGTGGTGGGACAGGAGAATGTGACCACGCGCTGTCAGAGGCTGTTCCGCTGCGCACGAGCTCGCACTGACCGCTGTGTAACTGGCGCCATCTACTGGGGCGCTGAGGAACAACTGGAGGAAAATCAATTGAGTTGAACAAATAACTAACAAAACAAAGGCTATTATCTATTTAAGTGCAACTCTTTTTATAGTCTGTACAGAAACGTTATTATCTCTACCCGTGAAGGTTATAATGTGGTTTAAAATATGAGTGTGACGACAGCCCACATATTAAAGGAAAAGTAATGTTTTTTACAATCTGAGCCTTATTTCGGTAATAAAACAAGTTGTTTTACTCACCCATAGCACTTTGGTGTCATATGGAGCACTTCTGGAGATGTTTTAGATTTGCGATCTCCATCATGTGAGTTCTCGGGGCACATGTTTGCGGTCTCCAAATAACAAACTTTAGCACTTTTCAAATCATAGAAGCTCAATGTCTGAGTCTACGATTTCGTTTGGTCAAAAGTGGCCTGTAATCCGAGATTTAGCCATAGTTTCGAGTAGATGAGGACGCCAGTGCGCATGCGCGGACTGTGCTCTCAGCTCCCGGGACCCAAACATGAAACGCAAAGCTGTAAACTATGGATAAATCTTGGATTACAGGCCACTTTTGACTCAAACGAAATCGTAGACTAAGACATCGAGCTTCTATCATTTGAAAAGTGCTAAAGTTTGTGTTATTTGGAGCCCGCACGGGGCATATTACATGCTCGGGGAATATATTATATGCCCTGAGCTATGGCTAGAAGTCGCGCTAGGCTAACCGCAAATCTAAAACATCTCTAGAAGTGCTCCATATGACACCAAAGTGCTATGGGTGAGTAAAACAACTTGTTTTATTACCGAAATAAGGCTCAAATTGTAAAAAAAAAAAAAACTTTTTCACTTTCTGAGGTTTTTGAACGTTAATGTGAGCTCCCCTACCCTGTTTAGGGCCCCCCCCCCCAAGGCTAAAAGTTGCAAAATGTCTAAACTGAGCATTTGCGGTCCTTCTCTGCGTTAGAAAAAAACACAGCTCAAACGGGCGATTCTCAACAAGGCACCTTATTGACATCAGCTCGAAAAATGCAGCTCCACCCCCGTCTGTGTCTCTACTCAGCGTCTCTGTAAATCACGCCCATAGAGTTTGGACTGCAGAGGAGCTACGCAATGCGAAATGCGTTTTTTTATTTGCCTGGAGGCACGTGTGAGTGTTTCTAGGCTCGGAAGTCCTTTACCCGACCCTCTGGACCTCTGAAACAGCAGTGGTTTCATTTTATTTTCTGTGGAAATGTGTTTATTTTTCAATGGAACACTTCTCATCTCTTCTCCGCGCAAAAACGCGGAAATGGGTCAGAGCGTACAGCTGAGAGTGGAGAGTTTGGCCACGACCCCACCCTCTATTATAGGCCATCTCTTTTCTCCTCATTTGCATTCAAGCAACACCTCCCATAATGGACTGTTCAGAGAGGGAAAAATTACTCTTTCTCATCTTATCTCTGTTTCTCATGCACTGAGTGTTGATTTTGAAGAAGGATTCATTTACAGTATTAGGGAACCATTAAGGAGCCATATAAAAGCATCAAGAAGTACCATGTCATGGGACCTTTAAGGCAATACTTGGAGACGCTGAGTCTCTCCCCCTTCAGAGCACTACCGCAACACCATCAGAGTGCATCCCGCTAATGAAACTACTGCACATCACATCAGGTTTGTCAAGTTGCTGTGTACAATTTTGTATCATATTTTTGTATATTTATGAAGAATTGTGGTTGACATTGGCTTGTGGGTGGAGCTTTGTACAGGATTGTACTGCTAATTATAAGGAGGGTTCCAATAGGGCCTGGGAGAGATCACTAAAATACTCAACCATGCATGCATAACATCTAAAACCTCTTCGGGCATGTTTTTGACGAGGAAGCAGGGGGAAAAAAAATCTAATTTGCATAATTTCCCCTTTATGGTACATTACTAAGCCTGTATAAAATCAAGCCTTAAACAATCAGGTTAAACAACATTATGATATCTGTTGTTTTCTTATTGGCTTATTGTCCATATGCAGAGTCTCACCTATGGGCCATTGATTGTCCATATGCAGTTTGAGCTAATCCACTCCTCCAGGATCACACTCTGTCAATAAGTGGCTCTTATAAAGTCAGACTCAATCAATATAAAGCCACTAAAGCCAGGGCTCATCTGCAGCACGCCACACACACCATCTTCTTTAGAGGCGCTCTTCCTCATTTTTACTGTCTCCAAAACATGAAAAACAGAATTAGTTCATTTGAAAGAGTTTGCTGTGATCCAGAGTTATTCCTCACTTATCTTATGCATTCTAAGCATCCTAATTATTCACCATGATGAGTTTATAAGCACTTTTCATAACTCTCAAAGACCAGAGTGGAGTTATGCCGTGATGCGATCCAACATGGTAACTTGGCACTTCTTGATTACCAGACAATAAAACACTTTATAATTAAATGTATACACTGTCTAGACAGTATTTACTTTGTCTGTGTTTATTAAACTATTCTCATGAAAACATTTATGCTCACTGAATTGACCTCTAATTAAAACTCATTTCAGCCTACAGTGAGCATAAGCCAAAGGGTCTCAGGTTATTATGTCCCTTGGCAAGACATTTTACCCATAAAATGTCTGTGGTGGTTAGCAGTACACATGACTTTATTTATTAACCCTGTGTGCATAAGAAAAATGTAGACAAATAAACATTATGAAATGATTTCTCAGTATCATCAGTGCGCTAAACCTTAAACCGTGTTAGATGAACTCTCTCATCCACCAACCCAAAGCTCGGACCAAGTTCTGTCACTGTGTTCTTTCACCTATATTTCACCCACCTTGCCTAGTGTGAAAGTGCTTCGTGCAGCCTCTCTTCCATCAGTCTGCCCCAGGGCAGCTGGGGCTACATTAGGAGCGTACCACCAGTGTGGAGTGAATGAAGAATGATCAGTGTGTGTAGGTTCCTATGGTTCCAATTGAAGCTTTAGCTTGACACTCATAAAGCTGCCTTGTCCCAAAAACAAACACTCCAAAAAATAAATTGTAATAACAAAAACTGAAGAAACATCCTCCAAATACAAATAAATCAAGGTCGTATGAAGAGACCCCGGAGAGAGAGCAAGTGAGGTCAAAAAACAATTTCACTCCAATCTCCTTTCTGTTTTCCTACTAACCCCACTCCCTGGCTATCCAATCAAAGCACCCCAATGTGTGAGTATCAAGTGTCAACAAAAGTCTTATTTTACAATATAAATAATTGTACATGCAAATAATATTTTAAATCTTTTTAAATCATGAAATTATAAATCATATTTATCTTATCAATGAACTTGCACCCTTTTATAAGAAAATTATTTAACCACAAATAGACCGCATTTAGGCTCTTACAGTGTGTAGCCCTCCAAGAGCCTTGGACAGGTCTGTAAGTGAAAGTCCAATTGTTCTGAATCACTTGTGTTGGCTTTGGTCAAATGTAATGAGCTGCAGTGTTTGTGTCCAAAGGGGTCATGAGCTGACCTGGGGCTTGTGAGATCATGATGTAAGTATGTTGGCACTGTATTTATTTTTTAAAGTGAAAAATAAAATTTGAGTGAAATTAAAGGAACCATATGTAAGATTTAGAGTTTGAATTCCGCACGCATAAACCACCAGATATGAGGGAAACATGTTCAAATCAAATAGAGCTTTTACTGATAACAATGAATGCTGATTTACCTAAACCCCGGCACCTGTGCCAAACATTAATCAGTGCTAGTGCAGCCTCTGCAGCTCAGGGAGGGAATTCTGGAGGTTCTGAGCTTCACATGAGCCATGGCCTGTCAATATACTGAGAATGAGATCAACTTGTGTGTGTGTCTCCAGGTTAAGGCTCTGGGATCATAGGTTCAGTTTTGTGGCCATATCTGCTTGTCAAAGCCTGATCTCGTCAGATCTCAGAAGCTCAGCAAGGCAGGGCCTGGTTAGTACTTAGATGGGAGACCAGTGGGAATTCCAGGTGCCACAGGGGAACGCCAGTTGCAAAAACTGTCATTGTGTCCTTAGGCAAGACACTTCACCCACATTGCCTAGTATGAATGTGGAGTGTTGGTGGTGGTCGGAGGGGCCGATGGCGCAGATTGGCAGCCTCGCTTCTGTCAGTCTGCCCCAGGGCAGCTGTGGCTACAAAAAGTATCTTACCACTACCAAGTGTGGAGTGAATGAACAATGAACTGTAAAGCGCTTTGGGTGTCATGAAAGGCCCTATATAAATGCAATGAATTACTATTATTATTTGATCATTTTTTCTTTTCTTTTTTTTTTTTCTTTTTTTTTTTTTTTACTGTAGAGCAGGGGTCTTCAACGTTTTTCAGGCCAGGGACCCCCAAACAGATGGCGAACTGGGCCAGGGACCTCCTACTATATATACGGCATAGAATTGTGTTTTATATTAAATTGAGCTTAGTGTCATGTATAAACATTGCTACTCTGTTATGGTACATCCAATACAAGGAAAAAATACACAGGTTAATACTGTATTTTATACTATAAAATATAAAATTATATTATTTTAAAGTGAAATCAAAAGATTTTGCAACCCCCAGCAGTACCTCCGCGACCCCCCTAGGGGGGACCTCTGCTGAAGACCTCTGCTGTAGAGCACAGGATACATACAGTTATTTTAATTCAAATAAACACAATAGGCCATTTCACCAATGCTGTTACATTTATTTTGCCTTATTATAACCATATTTACATTTGTTAAACAAGGCCATACATTATTTGGATATAAAAATACATAGTCTATAATTTCAGTAGAGATTTCTGTCAAACTATTCTTATCCTTATGAGCATCCTGAGATCGTCAGCGTTATTAGAGCACATTCTAAGTGTACAAATGTAAAGTAGTGCTGTCACGCTGGTGTTAATTCTACAAATGAACGCCCTCCTAAAATAATGCCCTTTGTATTTGTGAACATTAGTTTTCTGCATGAGTCAGAGCTCTGTGAGGCCAACCACCTCTGGTACCAATTTCACCTCCTCAGATGAACGGATCATGAGATATTTGTAAATAATCGATTGGCCTTTATCAAGAGCGTGACTTATTCTGTTTGAATGAAATTATCCTCAGCACCCTCTTAAAGGCAAATTAACGTTTTTTTTTACAATCTGAGCCTTCTTTCGGCAATAAAACAAGTAGTTTTACTCACCCATAGCAGTTTGCTGTCATTTGGAGCAGTATCGCAGAACTTATGTTGAGCCGTTCTGTTCTACTAATGATCCCGTATCCGTTAGCGTGAGTGCTCGGGGCACTGATTTGCGGTGTCCAAATAACACAAACTTTAGCACTTTTCAAATCATAGAAGCCCGATGTCTTAATGTAAGATTTCGTTTGAAGCAAAAGTGGCCTCTAATCCGAGATTTAGCCATAGTTTCGAGTAGATGAGGACACCAGTGCACATGCGCGGATTGTGCTATCAGCTCCCGGGACCCAAACATGAAACGCAAACCTGAAAACTATGGATAAATCTCGGATTACAGGCCACTTTTGCTTCAAACGAAATCTTACATTAAGACATCGGGCTTCTATGATTTGAAAAGTGCTAAAGTTTGTGTTATTTGGACACCGCAAAGTAATGCCCCGAGCATATGATACGAGCACCATGTTAACGGATACGGGATCATTAGTAGAACAGAACGGCTCAACATAAGTTCTGCGATACTGCTCCAATTGACAGCAAACTGCTATGGGTGAGTAAAACTACTTGTTTTATTGCCGAAAGAAGGCTCAGATTGTAAAAAAACGTGAATTTGCCTTTAATCAATTATTGTCATGTGTCATAGAAAGTGCAGGGTGTTTGTGTTTTAAATGCCTCAATAGGCCATGATCACAAAACACCCCAAGTCATTTTGAAGTCATTTTGTTGCCTGACAGAAGTGTAATGTAGCATTTCTCATTTGTTAGTATGTTCTTTTTGTATAAACACATTATCACGTTGTACAGTTTTCAGTTAGGTACAGTTTTTTGTATGGATGCACCCATCTGTTACTGGTGCTGGCTTAAAAAATTATGGATATATGGTAATAAGACTTTACTGTTTGTAGTCGGCCCAGAAAGTCTCATAATGCTGAACATTAGTTGTTCTTATTGTCTTATTTTAGTTTAGTTTAAAAGAAATAAATGTTGTTTTCAGTTTCTGCATTGGTAATGGCATTGAGAATTGGCAGATACTTAAAGCTATAGTATTGAAATTGCATCCCTATTTTTTTGTCTTTCATGAAAAATGTGAAAAAATAACTTATGACATTATTTTAGAAGGCTGTCGAAATGTAAAGTATGGCTATAGTCCATTCTGGTCCTGAGTGTACAATGTAAAGTAGTGCTATGGTACTTGCTAGTCCTGACTGTATAGTGTAAAGTAGCACTATGGTCCATGCTAGTACTGCGTGTACAGTGTAAAGTAGTGCTAGTGTACAGTGTAAAGTATTGCTATAGTCCATGCTGGTCCTGAGCGTACAGTGTAAAGCAGCGCTATGGTCCATGCTAGTCCTGAGTGTACAGTGTAAAGTAGTTCTAGTGTACAGTGTAAATTAGTGTTAGTTTACAGTGTAAAGTAGTGCTAGTGTACAGTGTAAATTAGTGTTAGTTTACAGTGTAAAGTAGTGCTAGTGTACAATGTAAATTAGTGCTAGTGTACAGTGTAAATTAATGCTAGTGTACAGTGTAAAGTAGTGCTATAATCCATGCTGGTCCTGAGTGTACAGTGTAAAGTAGTGCTAGTGTACAATGTAAATTAGTGCTAGTGTACAGTGTAAAGTAGTGCTATAATCCATGCTGGTCCTGAGTGTACAGTGTAAAGTAGTGCTAGTGTACAATGTAAATTAGTGCTAGTGTACAGTGTAAAGTAGTGCTAGTGTACAGTGTAAATTTGTGCTAGTGTACAGTGTAAATTTGTGCTAGTGTACAGTGTAAAGTAGTGCTATAATCCATGCTGGTCCTGAGTGTACAGTGTAAAGTAGTGCTAGTGTATAGTGTAAAGTAAGGCTGTGGTCCATGCTAGTCCTCAGTGTACAGTGTAAATTAGTGCTAGTGTACATTGTAAATTAGTGCTAGTGTACAGTGTAAATTAGTGCTAGTGTACAGTGTGAATTAGTGCTAGTGTACATTGTAAATTAGTGCTAGTGTACAGTGTAAATTAGTGCTAGTGTACAGTGTGAATTAGTGCTAGTGTACAGTGTAAATTAGTGCTAGTGTACAGTGTGAATTAGTGCTAGTGTACATTGTAAATTAGTGCTAGTGTACAGTGTAAATTTGTGCTAGTGTACAGTGTAAAGTAGTGCTATAATCCATGCTGGTCCTGAGTGTACAGTGTAAAGTAGTGCTAGTGTATAGTGTAAAGTAAGGCTATGGTCCATGCTAGTCCTCAGTGTACAGTGTAAATTAGTGCTAGTGTACAGTGTAAATTAGTGCTAGTGTACAGTGTGAATTAGTGCTAGTGTACAGTGTAAATTAGTGCTAGTGTACAGTGTGAATTAGTGCTAGTGTACATTGTAAATTAGTGCTAGTGTACAGTGTAAATTTGTGCTAGTGTACAGTGTAAAGTAGTGCTATAATCCATGCTGGTCCTGAGTGTACAGTGTAAAGTAGTGCTAGTGTATAGTGTAAAGTAAGGCTATGGTCCATGCTAGTCCTCAGTGTACAGTGTAAATTAGTGCTAGTGTACACTGTAAATTAGTGCTAGTGTACAGTGTAAATTTGTGCTAGTGTATAGTGTAAAGTAGTGCTATGGTCCTTTCTAGTCCTGATTGTACAGTGTAAAGTAGTGCTAGTGTACAGTGTAAATTTGTGCTATAATCCATGCTGGTCCTGAGTGTACAGTGTAAAGTAGTGCTATGGTCCATGCTGGTTCTGAGAACGACTAAGCGTCTGCTCACTTCGATGACTGCACCCTTCTTGTGTCTCCATGGGGACCCCTGTGTGTCAGGGCAGGCGTTGCAGGATGATCTATGCAGAGAGTCAGATCGATAGGGCCATATTCATAGAGCCATAGAGTGATGTATCCAGCCGTTGAACAGTGGGCCTAATGCGCTTCGTGGCACCAGATCAGGAGTGTGAAGGGAGTGAAGGGAGAGCCCGGTTTGACAGATCTCACACAGAGAGCTGAGCGAGCATTATTCTATCGGGCCAAAGCACTTTTCAAATGCACTTTTGCTATTAAAGCGACATATTGTGCAAATCCATATTTTTATCTTAATTAAAGGTGCACTTTGTAACTTTTCTGCTGGAGGATCAGACATCAAGTCCATGGAGATATAATCGCTTTGCCTGAAATGTTCCACAGTTTAGCATTCAAGAGGAAGGGGGGCTTTCTACCTTATTATAAAGTTGCTACTCATCAAAAACATGTATCGATCTTTCAGCACTATTCAAACCCTCCTTACAGTTAACATTATTTTCAAGTGATTTGCAGACAATTAGAATATCATGCAAAACTTTAGGGGGCAGGAGTGCTACTTGGATGTATAAGAGATTGTGCAAAATTGTCCTTTTGGTGCTCTTCAGTGTACGAACAAGTCTCAAATACAAAGATGAAAAAGCTGAGGCAGATAAAATTAAAATCTCACCAGTGCGTTTCAGCCCTTCAGGGGTAAACTCGAGATGGTTATCACAGTGCAGATTTAAAGTAATAGGTGTAGGTCACATGTTCAAAATTGGCTTGTCCACAGTCCCCTGGTGCATGATGGGACATGTAGGTTGAACAGATTTTAGATACAAGCTTTTTAAACAAGATATAAATAGTACAGTTCCCAATAACCCATACATAGAAACATACATAATATAAAAATATATAGTGCAAAAAAAAAGTGCTACAGATACAACATGTATAATATATTAGAGGGCTAATCTAAAACAATTCCATGAAGATGAAGATGTTAAAAATAGGAAGCGATTGCACTTTTAAAGCTTGTGGTTTTAAAGGAAGGGGGAGAAATCTAACTTTCCATTGCATAAATTGGGTAGCCTTGAGAGTATAGATCCAGTAGGTTTTGTCAGTCTATCTCCTCTTATTGTTCTTCTTTAATATGTTCAATTCTTTGTAATGCATGGCCATGGAATACAAAACAAACAAAAACATAAAATAACTTACTGTGGATTATTCCAAGTAAAGCAGTAAAATCTCCATGGAGACAAGCAGATGACTAACCCCTCCACCAGAGAAGTTACATAATACACCTTTAAAGCAGATTATAAAAACACCGGAGGACAATCAAGCAGCCTGATGTTTACAAATTGATATAATGTAGGCTAGAGGTAAAACAAATACCTAAAGAACCTAAACCTACAGTAGACTATGAAATGTGACAGAATCTGATGAAAATAAGACTTAAATTAAGAGGCATATGCACCAAAGCAAAGTACAAGGGGAATTGTGCAGTAAAGACTCATGCTTGCCTTTGTCTGCACTGAAAAAAATTGTCTGTTAAATTAACATAAAAAAATTTTGTACATCGGTTGCACCTATTAAATCATGTCTACGAAGAGCAATTAAGTCACGTTGAAAGTGGAAAATAACATTCTGTTAAATGTGCATGATTTGTTTGTATGTATATGAATAAAAAAATCATTCAGTCAAACATGATTTTTTTTGGTTTACTGAACATAATTTTTACATGTGCCACCGATTGATAAGATATTACTTTTTTCTGTTTGATGAACATGACTTTTTCTGTTTGATGAACATGACTTTTTCTGTTTGATGAACATGACTTTTTCTGTTTGATGAACATGACTTTTTTCTGTTTGATGAACATGACTTTTTTCTGTTTGATAAACATAACTTTTTAGGTGCAACCGATGTACAAGATTTTTTCATGCAACGTTTTTAAAAAATTATTGTCGAAAACATCATTTTCCTTAATAACATCATACAAATCAACCACAACTATTACTAGAGTTGAACATTCAAATGTTTATTTCACAATTTCCATACTGTACAACCCCAAATCTAAACACTGAAACTTTAAAAACTGATAATATAGTACAAAACAGTCATGGCAGTTCTTAGGAGTGCATTGGGTGCGAATCATGAAAGATTTATCAGTTGAAAATAATTAAATTATACAATAATACAATTCAATAATACAATTTCACCTACAGTCACTCCCTGGCTTTTATTATTTGCAAGTTACCAACAATAATCAACAACTATCCGATGTGTCAGTAAATTCCATGTTTTAGTAGCGGCCGTTCCACAATAACAGATGTGAATGTTTCAATTAAGTCTTAAGGAGAACAAACAAACAAACAAACAAGACAGGCATTTTCCTGACCCTATGGACAGGTGAAAAAAAGCCCCATAAAAAGCCCCATGAAAACTTAAGAAGCATTTCCAAAAAACAAACATTTCTGGGGCATCATATAAACCGTGTATATTTTCAATCCCAGGATTCCCCGAAGACTTTTGCATAAGAGAAAGACAACACAATCCTCAGCTGTGGCACACAAACTCATTCTGACGCACAAAGGGCTATATGCATGACGTCGCACACATGCATGACGCACTCACCACAACACTCAGTCAAACACACACACACACTCATCACGACACAGACACACACATCACTCTTGCGCACACACAAACACTCACTCACTCACTCACACACACACACACACACACGTCACTCTCACACACAAAAACCTGCAATCTCTCTCACACACAAACGTCACTCACACACACTGAAACACGCCACTCACACACACACACACACACGTCACACTCACTAACGGAGCTTGTTTTGGAGTGCCCGGCATTTCTTGGACATGGTGGTGCCCTCCAGCTCCATGACCACCTTTTGCAAAAACTCAAATGTGTGCTTTAACTCTAAGGGATAGCCCATGTTGAGTGCGTACAACAGCCCAAACAGCAAACTGGTCGCCAGAGCCACATTGTCGAGCTCCACTAATACCTGCTGTCCCTCCAGGATGATCCTAATGTCAGGACGCTCTGCGATGTGGCGCTTTACTGACAGAATCCCCACTGTTATTCCTTCCACTACCTTTTCAATCTGACCATCATCGTCTTCCTACAGAGTAAGACAAAATGATAGTGAGAATGGGGAAATATGAGAAAAAATCTATTAATAACATGCAATGAGCCTTCAGTTTCTGTAACTGATTGGATCAGCTTCACATCCTGCAGTACACACCCTCTTAACGTTTAATTGGACATTGCAGAAATTTAAGGAACAGTCTACCCTTTTAAATGTTGGCATATTTGCAGTATTTCCAAGTAAAAAAAACAAAAAAAACAATGTGCATATCATTTTCTCAGTTTGTGCTTCATAAGTACATTTTGTATTTTGTTTGGCACAATAGACTTCAACTGACATGTTAAATATGGCTATACTGTCGAAGTAGGCATTGCAAACACAGAAAAAAATCCTATGTATTCTCATGTTTTACCAGGACTTAGCTACAGATGAGCAATTTCTTTGAAAAAGGTGGACTGTCCCTTTAAATAATGTGCCCATGTTCAGCTGTATTCAGATGACAAAGCAGTGATAAATTACATACATACATGTATTAAGTTATCAGATCTGTTAAAATATGAGGGTATTGCATTGTGAGGGGTATTGCATTTTGTGCCAAATATACACAATCAAAATACATGATCAAGAGCATGCTCACATCTACAAACTTACCACTAGTTCTCGAATGAGATTGCTTGGGTCCTCCTGGAGGTAGAAGCACAACCCTTTTAGCAGGCATTCCCGGCCAACATCAACTTCATCAGCATCAGTGTCACCACCCTGAGTAAAGAAGAATGAGGGGATAGCCACTTCTGATTAGAAAAAAAAAATGTTTACTACATAGCCTACTATAATCTGTACAATGCATCAATTCAATTATATCACAAAAACCTGGCATTTAAACAGGGGTGCTTAGACTTTTTATTGGCACTATCCATCACTGCAATTTTCATCCCTCAATAGTTACACTAATCTTACCTGAATAATTGGTGACATGACTGTCTTTAGATTTGTGCCGGTCTTGCCAGCTGTTCTTGTGAAAAGCTTCACAAGCTTGTCAGACAGGATGTCCAACTGTGACAAAAACCTGGACTGCAAGGGTGTTGTTGTGATCCTCTTGAACTCAGCATTGATCTGGAAAAGACAGTGAAGCAAATAGCCAAAAAGGAATTATTTCCTCCTTACATCCTGATTTCATCCAATTAATGCAACACGTGGTCAAAAAGTGATTCCCAAACTGTGGGCCAGGACCCAATGATGGACATTCCAAGTGGGCCCTGAAATCATTTAAAAAAAAAAAACTAAATAATATTTGTGTATCAAGTATCTAGTGGGCCCCACATCGGATAATATTGGGAACCCTGCTTTAGAGCATCCCATTCAAGAATTTTGGCATATCTACTTGGTGGCATGTCAAAATCAATTGCTGCATATGTTCCACACCCACTTGTCCTGTACCGACAGTGGACCTTGAAGGAAAGTCTATACAGAAGCATCATTTCAAACTTAAAAGGTGCACAGTGTAATATTTTTAGTTGTTTGTTTCCAGAATTCTTGCAGCCAATTCACAAATGTTATCTTTTTCATGAATACTTACCACCAAAGTATTTATTATGACTGGGAAAATTACACTTTTCATAGATGAGAAGTGGAATCTTCTCAATGTGCACCATTTGGAATTTCCATTTTTAGCCACAAAACTACTGCACTTTGGTCATTCTAGTAATAAATATTGGTTTATTACCTAGTAAATATTCATGAAAAGATCAAATTTGGTCACAGGTGACATAGTTACACCTACCCTGTCCTACACAGTGCACCTTTGAAGGTTTTTCTATCATCTCCCAACCAATTTTTCACAGTGATACAGAAATGTCATGCAAACAAACAACAAACAGAAATAGTACAAACAACAACCCATTTTCATGAACATTTGCTACAGCCAACTTAATTTCAGTATCAAGTCATTTTTCAGTTTTGTTGCCTTACCTCGTGTACATCAAAGAGGGCTGGCCATCTTTGCAGTACCTCATGGACCATGGGTTCCCTCCCAACGATCTCTTGTCTTCTGTAAGCGAAAGTCTTGTCCATTTTCATCCTCATCTCTCGTACATCTTTCCTCTGTACATCTGATGCTAGCTCCACTCTGAGCTTCTCAAGGGATTGGTCATCTTCTCCTGTGGGGTAAGCGGGGCAGTAAGTACAAACGCCACAATTTTGGATGTCATTGAGTGCAATGTTCAAAATGTGCACAAAACTGTTATAATTTTTAAAATGTTTCGGTAACACTTTATAATAACGGTCGCTTATAAAGCATTAGTAACACTTAGTAAATAATGAACTAATTATTACTAATTATTTTACAAAACATTTACAAATATGTTAAAAATATTTGTTAATGAGTAACAAATACTACACTAATAGCATTAGTAACACTTAGTAAATAATGAACTAATTATTTTACAAAACATTTACAAATATTTGTTAATGAGTTAGAAATATATTAAATATTTGTTAATGAGTAAGAAATAATCAATTTAATCTCGCCAGAAAGACCCATTGAAAGGAGATATTATGACACGCATGGTCCCTCCCACTCAACCAATCCTAAAAATACAAATAATTATCTATAATTATTTGTATTTTTACAAATAATTAGCTTTGAATCTATACAACTGTAAACAACTCACGCATACAACTGTAAACGAAAAACGGCGTATTTCGACGTAAGGCGGCCTATTTCGACGGGGGGCGTAACCCGATAGACATCGCCGTCAAAATAGGTCAGTGGTGGGCTCATTCTGACGAGGCGGCCCATATCGACAGTACAGCGGCTCTGATCGGCTAATAATGATACAACATCGCCATCTACAGGTTGAGAGATGTGAATTACACCTCAAAAGTTGCTCCAGGCCGTAACCTAGCAACCCCCGCTGAAAAAAGCAATTGACGTCTATAGACGTCACGGCACTCAACGGTTGGATTCGAGGGGACGTCAATAGGACGTCTCCGGCACTGAATGAGTTAATACAGCATTACCAATTACGCATGACTGTTTTTAAAGTAAAAAAAGCACATCTGAAGGGGTTTGGCTAAGACATTGCTTGAAAAAGTCTTTCATATTAGATCATGCCACATAAAGAGAAGCTGGTAATTTGATGCACTTATAGCATTTAACAGTTATACAAGGTTCAATTAAAATTTAAATGCCTTGTCCATATAAGCATTGTTAACTTGTGACCAACTAGTAGGTAAACAAAATGTACCTTGGCCTGTATGAAGCAGGATTTTACAAGATATGTGCAAATGCAAAATATGTATGTTTTTCCAAAGTTCAATCTCATTATAGCCTACTACATTATAATACATACTAAAAAAGTCTTTATTTATTCACCTGCTCAACTGTACCAGGCTACAAAACACCCCTAGGATTAAAATCCTTCAGACGTACTTCAGCCATATAGTTTTTATTTTTTATTCCGCTGTTAATAAAGGCAACCTTCCTCAGTAGACAACATTCAACCTGTGCGGAGTTAGGCTACAAGGACTCCTAATTTAGATATGGGGATGATGATTCGTGCATCATGCAAGGAATTAGATTTGCAGGCACGAAGGCGAGAAAGGGACAGTGGCGCGTGAGAGGATGCACGCGGGTATGATCAAAGCAAGTACAAGAGCTAGTGTACATGTTGAACGCTTAACAGAGTGCGCTGATTAGTTTAGTCAGCAAAATTACAATACGCATCTCCCTGAAATTAGTTTTCGGAACTCGGGGCGTCTGCATTTAAGATTTGTGCGATCATGAATTACACCGTGCGCACATTCACATTCATCCAGATGCACCTGACACAAGAGCTACCAGTAGTTCCAATGGCAAGCTACTGCAACTACCTACTACCTCACACTCATAGCTCATTTCCACCGCAACGGTGCCGGGGCCGAACTGGCACCAGTTCCTCTCCAGTACCGGCACGGCCCAGGTGGAAAAGAGGTATCAGAAAGCACCGTAGCTAGAGCACAATATAACGGTCGCTAGTAGGGCACGAATCAATGCACGCATTCCATTCCAACAGCTATACTACCGTATTTATGTTATGCAGTATTGGCGCCATAAACTAGCTAGTGCTAGTTTAGCATAGTAGCCCATCTAGATATCTTTCTATGTTCAGTTAGCATAGCGCTTTCCCTGACAAGCAAATGAATTCGGTATGAAACACATGGCGTTAACTATCTGCTTGTAAAACCACAATAACTTGGTAATAAGTTCGACTGCTCGACTTAAATCTACCAAAGATTAAGAATACAGTTATTTTACCTCACACTGAGGAGCAACACTTTCTAGGTTCAGAATTAGCGCTTTCCCGACAGTCAAATACATTCGATAGGAAATACATGTTGAGAACTATCTGTTTGTGAAAATACAATAAGTAACATATTCGGATTACAGCTACCAACGATTATGAATCATGTTATTTTACCTCACACTGTGAAACAGGTCCTTTAATCCCGGGCGTCTTCAGCAAATTCGGATGCAGCTCAAGTGTGAATGAAAAGAAGAAGCCTGCGCGCGCGCTGCTACCAAGTACCAACCGTCTCTTGCGTGCAGTCAAGGGCAAGTGGCACTGACGTGATCACGTAGGGCGGAGCTCAGTGGACCTAAACCTAACTTTTTCCTTATCATCCAACATGACAAAATCGTGAACATTTGACATTCTCAAGGAATAGCTTCGGTCCACATGATTTTTTTTACTTTAAGAGTGAACACTAATAAATGATGTGAACTTCATTCAATAAAATTACGCGAATTCTACAACCCCAAAGAGACATTTTTTTCAGTGTGTAATGATGTGATACTGTGACACTAAATGGGCTCAAATGTAAACAAGACAACTGGGAAATTAGATAGATTAAATAATAATACTTTATTTATCCCAAAGGAAATACATTTTCAGGGTTTCATGATTATTTTTCTTTTTTTCTCTTTCATATTTGTGAGTATGTGAGTACATACTTTTTTGGTCATTTATTATTATTTGTTTCAGCAGGGGTGGGGGGAAAAACATAGCCTAAATATTATGTTGTTATGTCACAATTCACAATAAAGTACCTATAAATTAATAAATAAATAAAATAAAACAGCACCATTTCCACCATTCATTTATTTACTATGTTTTTTTTTTTAATTATTATTATTTTTTATTACACACAACTGGGTGTGTGAATGAGATACAACAAACATGGCTGTGTCGTTACATGTCTGGATGAGGGAACATAAATACATCATATTATAAAATAACAATAATAAAATAACATAAAAAAAAGTGCATTTGCGATTCAATGAATATTTTAAATTCATTTTTAAACCAAGTAAATTTAGGGGGACCATTTATTTTCTATTTGCATATTTTTTCTCTCTGTGTATGAGCCTTCTCAGCTGCCATACTGCACAGAGCATTAGCACGTAGCATTAGCAGTAAACATGAGTCTGGACTCTCTGTTTCAGCAGATCCTCCTGAGCGAACAGCAGGTGACCGAGCAGACACACAGGTTTAAACAAGGTCACTATGGACTTCCTGTTTTGCTCTTTATTATTACACAGTGCTATTACTAATAGTACTAGTTCTAGTGATTACTAATAGTACTAGCATTAGCATCAAGCTAATTAGGATGATTACAAAAGCACCTGGTGTCTCCATATTTCTGTAATTACACAGAGTTTATGTTTAGAAAGTCACATAATTCATATTTGTTTCTGTGTTATTATTAGTGAAGGTCGCTATTATCAAGAGTAATGAGAAGATTAAAGCCGCCAAGGAGAAGTTTGAAGAGGTTAATCAGGAACTGGATGAAAAGGTAAGATGTTAGCAGAGCATTCAGTCCATTCTGAGAAATATACTTTTTTTATTTTTTATTTTTATCTTTTATTATTAAAGTTACATGTTTCAAAACCACAATAAAATTCACAAAGCACTCAGAAGGCACATTGTGGGACGTGGGCACGGGCACAAACATCACTGGGTGCAAGGGCTAAGGGGCTGAAGGTACCTGGGGGAAGTACAAGGGGGACCGAGAAGGAAAACTGTTATTAAAGAGGGGGTATAATACAACATTTTTAGATGTCATCCATGCATGTTTGAATAATCTAGTGATCTCTCCTGGGCCCTATTCAAACCCTGCTTACGGTTAGCTGTAAGATTCTGTCCAATTGTCCACCCACAAGCCTACTTCTCCCAAGCCTACGTCTTCCTATGCTCTCACATGACTATTCTCCACAACACATGATCTAAATATGTGTTAGAAATGAATGCCTCATAGAGGTGTCTTTAATGTGTGTGCTATGCTAGCTTTCCATGTACTGTGTTATAATCTTTATTTTGCCATATAGTAAAACTAGCTGAAATTACTTTTTCCCCCTTTGAATATGTGGTAGTATTCAAAAGAAGGCATTGTTGTTAATGTAAAATAACTTCAAGGCAAATGATTAACATGGTCATTTCATAGATTTGGTTTAAGATAAGATAAGACTTTATTGATCTCACACAGGAGAAATTCACTTGTCGCATTAGCTCCAGGCAGTTTAGTGCAAAAGAAAATTAGAACAAAAAAAAAGTGCATGTAGACAAGATAAGTAATAATAATAAAAATTAAAGCCGCAAGCGGCGTTGGTCGGGACCTCGCACCTGCGTTTGTTCGTCTTACTGAGACGCACACCCATACCAAATTTCGTGTGCCTGGCACAATTATCTCACTTCCTGTTGGGCGTGGCCAAAGACAGATCAAAGGTACAAAGATCAAAGATCTTTGATCAGGGCGTTGCCTAGCAACACATACCTCCCATTCATAACTCATAACTCCCATTCAATAAATACCTAACTTTATCGATCCGCCGTATCGTCATATTAACGCTTATTTGAAAATCCTTCGCAATTTAACATCTCCAACGTCTTAAGATTATGTTCACCAAAATTTAAGCCTATCTGAGGTACGGTGTAGGAGAAGTGTTTCAAATTCCATACCTAACTTTATCGATCCGCCGTATCGTCATATTACCGCCTATTTGAAAATCCTTCGCAATTTAACATCTCCAACGTCTTAAGATTATGTTCACCAAAATTTAAGCCCATCTGAGGTACGGTGTAGGAGAAGTGTTTCAAATTCCATTCTATGTCAAATACCCCAAAATCACACAAAAGGCCAATTATCTCACTTCCTGTTGGGCGTGGCCATGACATTGCAGTGAGGCATTTGTTCGTCTTATTGAGATACACGTCCCTACCGAATTTCGTGCGCATATCTTAAACGGTATGCCAGCCCCGAAAGACAACGCGCTAGGGGGCGCTATCGAGCTCCTGGGGGTCACTGGGGGACGGGACTTTGTGTGGTCGTACTGGCAGCACTTTGTGATGCCCGTGCAAAGTTTCGTTCGTTTTGAAGCATGGGAACATGCTCAAAATTGCCCCAGCGTGTATGAACAAGAATAATAATAATAATACGGAAACAAAGCAACTTCAATAGGGACCTTCGTGCCCCTTCGGGCTCGGTCCCTAATAAGAAAATGTAGAAAAAAAAATTGCACATTTGGACTAGTGGACTATACAGTCTGATGGCGGTGGGGATGAAGGATCTGCAGTAGCGCTCCTTCTTGCACTGAGAGTGCCTCAGTCGGCTGCTAAAGGAGCTGCTCAGCTCCTCTACAGTCCGTTGCAGAGGGTGCAACTCCTTGGTCTTACTGGTGTTAAAGGGATATGCCACCCCCAGGTCAAACTTGGGCATCTCCCCACAGTCCAGAGACTAAAATAAGTGATGAAAAGCGTTTTTCTGGTGACCCAGCCATTGTCCAGGTCTGTCAGCACTGACCGCCGCGGTATCTGCAGCTACTCCGCGTTAGACTGGAGTCTAACGGCGCCAGAGAAAGATTTCGGCCAAAAGGAATTAATTTGCTCGATGCGTTTCCCAATTACTTTCTGTATAGTGCGCATTCATATCGAGTGCAAATAAATGTGCAAATCAACACGGAGAGCTTGACTTGGTCATTTTGGGTGGGAACTATTTTTCAGTGCGGAACAATAAAGCCGAAGCACAGAGCACGCTGCCAGGGGAATCCCTGTTACGCACCAGGAAGGGAGTTCCCCTGTTGCGCAGCGTGCTCTGTGCTTCGGCTTTCTTTTTCCGCACTGAAAAATAGGCGCCGTTAGACTCCAGTCTAACGCGGAGTAGCTGCAGATACCGCGGCGATCAGTGCTGACAGACTTGGACAATGGCTGGGTGACCAGGAAAACGCTTTCCACCACTTATTTTAGTCTCTGGACTGTGGGGAGATGCCCAAGTTTGACCTGGGGGTGGCATATCCCTTTAAGGCTCAGGTGGTTGCACCCACACCAGCATACAGTGACGTGTGGTGAGGGTCACAGCTGGTGAGGCAGTGATATCATCACAATCAGATTTACAAATATGTAAACCAGGTATCGGCAAGTAAATTTGGCCCTGGGCCAGTTTCTCTCCCTGTAAGTGACTGGTAGCGCATAATATTTTTTGATGTGAAACCGAAAATGAATTATTATTGTTGTAGTGCATCTAGTAGCATCATAAATTTATTTTATTTATTTATTTATATATTTATTTGGCAGGGACAATGCAATCAGACATAGTTACAGAACAGAGCTTGCAGCTGATGTGATGCATACAGAGTTTAGTAAATGCAAATTAATTAAATAATTAAAATAGCAACGTTTTTAGCTCGATCTGGCTCTGAATGCGAGTGGTGGACTGCTCATGTTTAACAAGGCTTCTTTGCAGGTCACAATATCCCATCTGAGTCCAGACATTGTCACAGCACATTGAGAAAAGAAGGCAGGAAAAGCAGAAAAGATTATATCTTATTTGACATCCACACAACCAGCCTTTTCGTCTGTACAGTGGTCCCTTGCTCTATCGCGGTTTACTGTTTGCGGCCTCGCTGTTTCGCTGATTTTATAGTTTAACTTTTTTTTTTTTATAGTGTAACATTGTGTTCTGCATCCTGATTGGCTAGACCTTTGCCGATTGATAGATGGGGGATGCAGGGGGACCGGGACCAGACCAGGACTAAATGTGGACTAAACTAGGCCTAGACCAGAACTAAACCAGGACTAGACCAGGACTAAATGTGGACTAAACTAGGTCTAGACCAGAACTAAACTAGGTCTAGACCAGGTCTAAACCAGGTCTAAACCTGGACTGGTCCTGGACTAAACCAGGACTGGACCAGGTCTAGACCTGGACTAAACCGGGACCAGGTCTAAACCAGGATTAAATCACTCCGTGTGGCGCTTTGCTGGTTTCGTGCGGCTCTTGCGTTCGTTTGTGCGTGTTCGGTTTGTGGCTGGGGCTGAGAGGACGTGGTCCAGGCGCCGCGGTTCGATCTCGTGTTCGCAGCCCCGGTATTCGCACGGCCTCGCACCGGTTACGCTGCTCTGTCACGGATTTGACCACGATGAGGGGTACACGTGTCGCGCACTTCTCCAAGGGGTTGGTGCGCGTCGCGTCCCGGGAGTGCCTTTGGATGAGCGCGGTGCTTCCAGTGGATCCAGTGACTCATCTCTCCGCGCTCCTCACGCGTCCGGTGGGGCTCCCGGCGGAGCCCCCACGCTTCACTATTAATACATTTTGTTGAAAATCTACGAAAGTTTGAGTGTTTAAACGAGAGAGAAATGTGAGAAAACTTTAATTACGGTGTTTTAAGGTGTTTACAGCCTTAAAACATGTAGAATAATTGTAAAATATAAAGTTGTCCTACTTCGCGGATTTCACTCATTACGGGTTATTTCTGGAACCTAACCCCCGCGATAAACGAGGGACCACTGTACCACCCTGTTTGAAGAGAGCGAGTCTTTTGTCCCGTAGTCTGGGGCAAAAAGCCTTTAGTTTTGCCTTTGACCGAAAGTCCAGTTTAGAAAACTGCTTGAGCTTTAATATGTAATTTTTCTCAATTTAAAAAGTAGGGCCACGCAAGAAAAATGTGAACGGATTGCTAAACTTGACTTGCTAACTCTAAATTGTAGCTTGCTGTCACTTATTCTAATCTGCTGCCTCAGGAGATGCAAGAAGAATCCCTGTGCTCTGAATGCCCCTACCATGAGGTAACTACGTACCTCTCACCCGGCGCCTTTTCTCAGCCACTTTAGCGCAGTATATGTCACTGCTGAGGATACAGCGCAGTCAGTCCATGGAGAGGCAGGAACAGCTGGTGTCTCTCCACATGTCTCTTCTCAGTATTTGAACAGTAAAAGTGAAAATTCATTGATTTTGAATTTAAAAAAAAGAATTAAATTGGCAAACTTAAATAGAAAATAACTTTATAGTACAAATCATTGGATAAATATAACCATTTATTTTTTCATTTTACTTTTTTTTTTTTCTCTGTGATGCCTCCCCTGACTGCACATCACTGGTGGTATCAGTGTCATGATTCAATGTGTTTTGCTGTTATCATTTCATATTTTGTGTATCTTATTCCTTTGGTGTGCCCTTTAGCGTTTTATTTTGACATTTCTGGTCAGCTTGTTACTTTTAGTTTTACTTCCTGTCTGTTGATTGTTTTCCCCGCCCTGGTGTGCTACACCTGTGTCTGTCTGCATTTATACCCCATGTTCTCCTCTGCCCTTTGTTGGTCCATTGTCAATAGCCGTTTCCCAATTCAGCGAGTGCACGATTCGGAGTGTGGTCTCGGTGCATACTCGCTCAGCCCTGAGTGCAGTCCGTGGACCGCATGGGCGTCTGCGAAATGGAACAGGTCCCGCCTCAGCTCAATGAGCTGGGTGGTCTGCTCCTTGTTTCCTAAAGACAAAAATATTATTCTATTGCGAATAATAATACTTCGAATTGGGACATGGCTATACTGTAGAATATCCAGCATTACAACAGCAAATTAAATATAGAAGTGTAAGGGAAAAAGCATGTGAACGGTAATACAGGTGCCGTGAACTATGCTGTTACAGCTACCGTCACATTTTAGCGTAGTTTATGAAGAGTTTCATGTAGCATAGTTGTCGGTGAGGTGAACCAGTACACACATTTTATAGTGAAGTCGCAACTGTCATATGGTGATGTTGCTGGCGAGTCCATTTTGGTAGTCATATATCCTGCTGCGCTGTGCATGCTGGGGCTTTTGAGTGTGCGAAGCGTGCATGTTTGCACGCTTGGTCCACGCCCCGATTTCCATGGAAACGACTGCGGTGTTTGGACCGCGTCTTAACTGTGCATGGGACAAAAACGAAATGGAACAGCAGTTGTCGCGCCGGATATGACGCACATCCCTCTCCAAGCACACCCGAACCGTGCACTCCTTGAATTGGGAAACGGCTAAAGCAGGGGTGGGCAAACTTTTTGGCTCGTGGGCCACAAAGGGTTCTAAAATTTGACAGACGAGGCGGACCGGGATCAGGTGGATTTAGTGTTTTGGTAATCCACCTCATAAGAGCAAAAAATAACATGGGATATGTAGAAAATATGTGCTTTATTTCAATTAAAAATTAACAAAAGCATTACAACAAAATGTCCATCTTTCAAGTTCCATGGTATTTAGTTATTTATTGAAATGACTCTTAAAACACAGAAAATTGAATTAATAAAATACAGCTTTTTTAAATTACTAACAGTATTTTAAAGCACTGAAAGTTCTGTTCTCCTTCAGGTTCTTTTGTTCTTTTGTTGACTGCTTGCTAGCATAGTTAGCATGTTTTGTGGCAAAGTGACGGCTGATATTATATTCTTTAAAAACCGCTACAGTCTCTTGGCATATCAGGCATACAGCAGCTGATTTAGTATTTGGTAAAAAAATATTTACTTGTCCACTCCTTATTAAACACTCAACATTCTCTGTCCACTTTTCTTTTCTTAGCTCCGCTCATCTTTACAGGAGGGCTGAAGGGTTAAAGAGCAAAGCACAAACGTGGAGCAATACGCCGCACTTCAACAAAGGTCATTGTATCTAGTGCGCCAGCTATTGGAAAACACCAGAATTGCATGGAAATTAAAACATTAAAGCATTAACAAGGTTTATTAATATAATTTCTTCAAGTTCGGCGGGCCGGATTAAAAAGCTTAATGGGCCGCATTTGGGGGGGCCATAGTTTGCCCATACCTGGGCTAAAGTCTCATCTGGTCTCGGCACGTCACGTCTTGTCTTGTCTTGTCTCGTCACTAGTAGTCATGTCTTGCCAGTTTGGATTTTTGGATTTTGGTCAGTTCTTTGTTTATTATTAAAGAACTTAAACAGTAGTCTTGCATTTTGGATCATCCCTCCTTTTTCCATGTGCCAGAATGGACCAACCACATCAAACCCAAGCAGACTACTATCCTTTATTTCCTTTTATTATTATTTTTTTTTTAATGTGTGGGAAGTGGACTGTCTCTGGCAACTGCTCTGCAGCAGTCCCAGGACTATGCCTGCTATGAGTCTGCCACTTCCTGAAGGGTCACAAAGAGGAGACATGGGGTTTGCAGGTGGCAGTCCAGCCCTGCTTGTTCAGCCCTCCTTCCTCCACCTCAGCTCCCACCTCCTTCACAAGAGCCACTGGTGTCCAATGCCTTTATAGACTGCCCACCATCCCTGAATTCTATTCTTCTGGAACCTTTTTTTTTGTGTGGAGATTCCTGACCTCGACCTGCCTGTTTCTGTTCCTGAGCCACCGCTAGACACATCTCTCTGTCCAGGGTGGTTGTTCTCCCGAGCCCCTGCAGCAGCTTCGCTGGACAAAGTTCTCTGTCCAAGGAGCTTACCTGCTTCTGTTCCTGAGCCACCGCTGGACACATCTCTCCATCCGGGGTGGTCATTCTCACAAGTCCTTGCGGTAGCTTCGCTGGACACAGCTCTCCGTCCAGGGAGCTTGCCGCCAGATCTCAGCCCTGTCCCTCATCCAATTTAAGCTCCAGACATCAGTCTGATCTTTCAGTCTGATCCCATCTGATATCCCATCCCATCTATCAGTCAGGGGTGTCAAACTCATTTTGGTCCGGGGGCCGCATCCAACCTACTTTGATCCCAAAGGTGCCGGATCAGAAAACTCATGGCAAATATACCCCAAAAATAGCAATAAGTCCAAATATTTGTGCAGAAAAATGCAAATATATTACAGACTGCTTTGTTTATCTTCTGTCTTCTCAATTCTCTGTTCAAGTTATTGTATTGTTCAAAATGCCGTGTCTCGTAGTGGCGTTTACGATGATATTCCTTGAGCACCGCCACTTGTTGCAAACACACCAAGCATACAGGTTTCCCGTTCACCTCCGTGAACAAATAGGAATTAGTCCATTTTGCCCTCGGTGTCCACTTTTCTCATTTTTGACATTTTGCTGATGAGGATGTCACGGTCAACAGTCAAAACGATGGTCCTTTAAAAAGAGGAAAGAGGCGAGTCTTCATTTGTGCTGCTCTGGTGGGAGGGGTCACGCACAGAGGCGCTGGAGACGCTGATATGCTAAACTGCGCAGAAAAGAGGCGCAGAAAATTACCAATATTTTAATAGAAAATCAGCCGAGGGCCAGATTAAAGGTCTTGGAGGGCCGGATCCGGCCCCCGGGCCGCATGTTTGACACCCCTGTTCTACATTATGCACCACTTTTGCCTCCATTTGCCTCCATTATGAGATTTCAAATGCTTTTGTTTCGAAACTTTTAAAGGGTATATTGGTTTATCATTTAATCCTTGACATTATCTCCCACACACTGCAGTGGTTCACATAAAATAATTCCTGTTAAAACCAGTCCATCTGAAGTTAGCGTAAACGTTTATGTCAGGGCTGTGAGAGATGGTGGAGCACATTGGCATATTGACGTGCTGATCTTCTTTATGATTCAGATGACTTGATCCCCCTCTCTGCATTTAATCAACAGCCTCCGGATCAATCTGGAGTGTGCCCGTCCAATCAATGTCTAATTTCCTTGCAGATAACATTAGCTAACCTTTTAGCATGTGCACGCTATGATGAGCCCCAATGTCCAACGACCTTTGTGAAATATGGCCAACTCCTTCCTCAGATCAAAAGTTCATGTGGCTTAGGCTAATTAGACACAAGACGGAGTATGCCATTGACTGTGCGTAGGGGAAGTAGTTAGCTAGCTTCAGCCATTTGATGTATGAAAGGGACTGTTAACCACATTGTTTACAGCAAATATCAAGAGGTTTATGACAGCCTATTCAGATCATAATCATGTTGGGAAATTATAGCGCTGCATTTAATATGGCTCATCTGTCTGCATCACAGGATATTAGAAGAGCAATATATCTGAAGGAAATAAATGTGTACTATGTAACTTTTTTCTGGTGGAGGGTTTGCTGCCTGTTTGTGTAGTCCAAATTCAATTGTGTACCAAATTTCAAACTTGATTTTGATACTAAGGAATAGAATTAGACTGACTTTAGTGCCTTGAAGGTGGAAAGGCTATAAAAATGTGACCATTTATTCAGACTCAGTGCCAATTTCAAAACTACAATGATTAAAAAAAGTTTGAGACTGGTTTGAGAGGGGAGTTAAAGAGGCTATTTTTTGTCAAAAAAGAGAATCCTTCCTTGAACAGAAATGGAGAGGTCAGACACAATTTGTCTCCCATCTATAATTCCATTCTCGAACCTAAATCAAAACAAACAGAAAACAATAGGGCTAGCCAGGGGGGTATTCCACGAACGTCACTAAACATAGCGGCGCCTAAGTGGTTAGTCCTTGCCTGACTTACCCGCAACCCAGACTAAAGCCTCAAGTTGTTCCACTAACGCATTTCAGCTGCCCCTCATCAGCGCTAACTTCAGTCAGGCCTATCCAGGCCTGGCCTACAGGCGTGCACTGTGTACATAAGAAGCCCTGAACAAGCGACTGTTGAAAAGGCGATCATGTCGAAGATTCAGGCCGATTATTTCAGAGCATCAGAACAGAAGTTGCTTTTGGAATTCTACAACACATTTGCAATAACCAAGGCGAGAGACATGGCGTGGCAGAAGATCGCCGAGCGCTTAAATACGCAAGTTAAGTCCTATAACAGTGCTGAATGTTGAGTTTTTAAAGTATTTTTTTCACCATCAGTGTCAAGACAAGTCCGTGGGGGAGAGGATATGCTCCAGTCTGGCATGCGGGAGGGGTGAGTTCGATTCTCAGGGAGGACAGTTGATGTCATAAATATTATATATTTGTAGAGCAGTCTTGTCAGTTGTAATTTATTTTTACTGTGTAAAAGTATTTGCTCCAACTAATACGTTAAATTGTGTTATCTTGTCTTTGAGCAGGAATAATGTGAAGAGGACTGTTTTGCAGATAAAGACAAAGCATAAAAACATTTTGCAGAGTGGTAAGTAGGCTAATATTAATATTATTATTCAGTGAAATTAGTAATACTGTTGAAATGGTACCTTAATTTAATTAAAAATTAACAGTAGCTACCAAGCCACAGGAGGTGGGAGCCCCCCTCAAAACCTTTCACCTGCAGAGGAGCTGGCACTGGCCCTAAACCGGGGTCGCCCACTGGTGGAGGTAATTGAAGGAGGGACCCCATCAAAGATCCTTCCTGCGAGTTCTCATGAAGAGTATATTCAAGGTATTCTCTAGGCTAATGCTTGCCTCAGCTGTGATCCAAGCATTTGTGTATTTTAATAGTACGTTTGTGTTCTAGTTACTGAAGATGGCGTACACTTGGACCCTCCTCAGCAGTCCTCCAGCAGTGCCTTGCCTGACCCTCAGCAGTCCTCCAGCAGTGACCTCACACCAGAATGTCATACCTAATGTCTTTTATTGTTTTGCCTCTTGTTGTATGCCTATTGATGGAAGTTGATAAATAGGATTTCATTAAAATGGCTTGCACAGCATCTTTGAAGCAAATTTGTTGAATCATTGAAATGTTGCATCATGGAGTGTGCCTGTTGTTATTTGGCTACATTTTCTTTTAAAAGTCAAGGTTTACCTTTAACTGTATTCTTTGATAGAGGTGTCACATAAAATATAAAGTGTCAATGTCGTCAAGTGAGAGTGATGTTAGGCCCAGCTGATATAAGTTCTATGATGATATGAATAATTTTAGGTTAAATTCATTGACATTTGTGTAATGTGTGGCAAATGTAAATTCGTGAAAATATACCACAAAATTGACTTGCGCATGAATACGTCAATATCAATCAAACCCGGTACTCCCACAAGTCTTTCTCTGTGACAGCTCTGGAATTCTTCTGTCTGATAATGTTGTAAAAACAGCGGTTCAAAAGCATATTTTTAAATTACCGGAGATTTGTTAAGAACCAAGAACGTAAGGTAATATATTTTTTTGCTGATATTGTTTTCGGACAACACAGTCATGCGGGAGGTGTGCGGAACTGTTTGACACTCTGTTTACGTCAGGTACGTATTCTCTGCAACACGGCCTGATTAAGCCACATCTTTAGCCTGCCCGCGACCATGTTGCCCCAGTAACTCAGCGGGGACTAAGGTTAGCGAGAGTCATGGAACCGAACTCTCACTAAAACTAGCGCGAACTGTCGAATAAAGCCGGGCTTTGCGCTTAGCCGCGTTTGTGGAATACCCCTCAGGTCAGGTCCAGAGGTGTGAATGACTATGCTAAACAAGACCCCAGACAGAAACTGAAAACAAAGAGGTGTGATAGGTTCATAGTAATTTCATTGTAACAGTTAGACTTTTTCATAAAATCACTTTGTCATAAATTTATATTATGATTTTATTCCTGTGGCACCTGCTTATTTTATTCTATTAACGTGAGATTTATACTCTTGTGTATGTAGCCATATTGCACATCGCAATCTTTTCCAATATTGTGCAGCATTACAGTCCCTGTGTGGCCTCAGCCTGCATACCTGTGCACTTGCTCAAGAACAGTGTGATGTGTGCTTGTGTCCAGGCACAGCAGCTGTGTGCCATGAGACTGAAGTACAGTCTGCTGCAGCGGACTGAGGAGCAGATCAGCAGCCACATGGAGGATCAGAGGAGGAGCAGACAGCACCTCACAGAGCACCTGGTATTCCCACCCACAGCACACCCTCTGCACGCAGACTGCAGTCTGCACACAGTCTGCACACAGCTTGCACACAGTCTGTCAGAGGTTATAACTGCAGTGCAGTCATGTTGGGGCTTCAGTGACTTGGTGTGAGGGTGGAACAGACTTACAGTACATCACAGTAGATCTAATGGACTTCAGTGTAATAATACAAATACCTAATATTTGTATTGCCTCTCAAAGCTAGGCAGTGTACTCACTATTCACACACTTGTTGATAGTAGGGTCTGTGGCCACAGATGCCTTGAGACAGACTGATGGAAGCAAGGTTTCCAATCTGCACCATTAGAGCCTCTGACCAGCAATAGTCACTTATTCCTTATTCAGTAACTGTTGGCTCATTAACATTATAGTTAATTCACACAACACGACACGATTTCTCTTCTCACTATGAGTAACTCTACAATAGGGGTGTGCAAAATAATCGTCATGACAATGCATCGCGATACTAAGGCTACGTTCACACTGCAGGGCTTAATGCTCAATTCCGATTTTTTTGTGAAATCCGATTTTTTTTGCGAGGCCGATCACATTTCCAGTTAAATGCGAATTGTATGTGATCTCCAGTGTGAACGCTAAACTCCCCAAAAGTGTCCCGCATGCGTCTTGGAGGACACGATGACGTCACACGCAGTGAACGTGCTCAATGTTTACGGAAGTAGCCTAAAGTTGCTTTCGTACCGGAGCCAAAACATGTACAGCTTATTTGTTTTAAGGAGGAGACGGAGAAGGAGAAGGACAAGGTTTTTGGCCACAGCGTTTTGCGGGGCAGTGGCAGCAACGTGTGCAGAAAGGAACATGTGGGTGCGGAGTCACAGGCAGGAGGGGTGGGATTGCTACGTGCTTCGCCGCTTCACTGATACGAGTTTATATACTATTTTCGCATGATGAGAAGAACGTTTGTGCACATTTGTGAACGCCTACTTGTACCACTCTCATTGGAGGAAACACACTCAGGTCGGATGAATGCGACCTGGCCGTTCAGACTGCAGTCGCATGTCAAAAGATCGGATATGTATCGGATTTAGGACCACATATCCAAGTGGCCTGGATCGCATTTGAAAAAATCGGATCTGTGTCGTTCACACTGTCATTAGAAGATCAGATACAGGTCGCATAGAGGCAAAAAAATCGGATTTGGGTCGTTTCAGGCTGCAGTGTGAACGTAGCCTAACTTTCACAATATACTGCATTGATTCTTGATGCCAAAAATCGATTATTATTAATTAATAATTTATTAAGTAATTATTAATAAATAAATAAATTATTTTATTTTTTATTTTTTTTTAAATAAATCCTATGCACTTTTTTCTTTGTGAAAGGGTATTGTTTGTTGTGATGGTAGCTACCTCCAAAATGGCAAATGTTTGAACATCATTTTTTGTTTTAGAAAAAATCCTATGCACTTTTTTTGTTATTGGTTTGGTTTATTTGTTTTTGTTATTCAATAAATTCAGTTATGAATTGAGTTGCTCAGAGTTATGTATCAATTGAAGACACTACCCAGATACACAGCCATTGACATTTAAGTTATCCTCTTTTTTTTTGGTACATTTTTACTGAAGTATGTCGAATATATTGCAATGCATCGCAATAATTCAAGTATCGTGATGCATCGTGATAGTACCGCATCGTGGCATATGAATCGTGATTCGAATTGAATCGTGACTTCTTTGCCAATACCTACCCTACTCTACAAGTGATAAAAGCTTTATGTTGGCAATATGAAATTATTTGAATATTTGCGTTTCTTGCAGAGCTCCTTCAGGTATGATTTATTTTGTCTCATTTTTGTGTCTGTCCTTTGAAAATACCAGATTTTCTAAATTATTTATGTTTTTCCTTCAAATTACATTAATTTCAAATTATAAATCAGATGTTATGTCCCAGCAGTTACTCTTTTTTCCCAATATATATTTTTTTACTGTTGGACTTGGACCACTTGGTACTTCTACTTGAGTAATATTAGTAACATTACACTTACATGAGTACAATTTTGGGGTACTCTACCCACCTCTGTAATACATGAACCTTCTTTTTAAATAGATATTGTGATAGTAAGTCTGATTACTGCACTGCTGCTCATACTATATTTATATGTTATTTGTGTGTCAGGCATCCATAAAGCAGCAGGCTTCAAAGGAGCAGGAGAAGTTTCTGGAGGAGATCTCAATGTTCAACAGTGGCATGAGCCTCCAGACAAGCCCTGGCACCATGGTCCACAACAGGAACCAGGAAATGGCCCAGGAGCTGCTCAGGGTGGAGGGGGAACTCAATACAGGTGACGCAGCAGCACAGCCTCACCTGAGTATTTACGGACAAACATCATACATATGTTAGTTTGTGTGTAAATATGGTTTGCAGACTATATAGAATGTTTTAATATCCATCCATCCATCCATCCATTTTCTTCCGCTTATCCGGGGCCGGGTCGCGGGGGCAACAGTCTAAGCAGGGACGTCCAGACCTCCTGCACCCCGGACACTTCCTCCAACTCCTCCGGCGGGACCCCAAGGCTTTCCCAGGCCAGCCGGGACACATAGTCCCTCCAGCGCGTCCTGGGTCTTCCCCGCGGCCTCCTCCCGGTGGGACATGCCCGGATGTGTTAATGTCCCTCACTCAAATGGGGTAGTAGTCCTCCACAAACTATAGTATTTTCACAAATATACATATTGCTACTCTGATGTGAATCTTTATGCATTAAAATCACAATCTTTTGTTATTCATATTTTATTATACTTAGTATAAAGTAAGTGAAATTCCACAAATGATTAAGCTAATAATTTATATTATTCAAAAGTTCTACGCCACAATGTCTACCGATTTTACAAAATTGCTTGAACAACATTGGAGTTCAAATTAATGAATCACAACCAAAATTTCAAACTCAAATAACTAAAAGAAAGGCTAAAACTAATGCTAAAGTTGGATTAAGTGAAAGGGTCGTACATGCTTTTGAACCATGACTGAAGAACAATTTTCAACATAAATTCATATCCCTACTCACTTAGTCCACTCCAGCCTCTTTGATGTGAATCTGTATGGCATCCCCTTCAGCAGTGTCGTGCATTAACACTGACTTACCGCTGACAGTGTCCTGTGAGCCGGGTTTTTGCCCAGTTCTGGAGCTGACGAAAGTAGGTCCGGCAAGTTAGCCAGGACAGTTAATAAAGCTTGTTTTTCTTCTCAAAACAATATTTGTCCAAAAAGTGATATATTTGCGTCACAACAGTTGCCCACGAAAAAGTCAAAAGTCATAATCGTTATTTCTATTTTCTATTTTCTATTGCTATTTTCTCTTGATTCTTATCACTGTGCGCCTATTATTATTATTATTATTATTATTAGCTTGTTCACCTGTAAACATTGCCACTTACAAGTGAACAGGCTAATAATAATAATACTTCCGTCAGCTTGAGAACCGTGCAGAAACTCGGCTCACAGGACACTCTCAGCGATAAGTCAGTGTAAATGCATGACACTGCTGAAGGGGATGCCATACAGATTCACAAAAAAATAACCCGAACTATCCCTTTAAGAAGACCAAAATGAATTCCATGATTTATATTGTTATGGTGATGAATGTAGATTCTTGTCTTGTGAATATTGTGTTTGCTGATATGTTAAAATGCAGCTTTAATTTATTTCTAATAGTGTCAGTTTTATCCACAGACATCTTTTATATTCAGTGTCAGAGATTTGTGAAGAATCCCTCAGTCGTCCAGGTAGAATCCATGGTAAAAGGAGAAATTCAATTTGTCAACTGGACAAAGTTTATTTGGTCGAAAACATTTCGCAGCTCATCCGCGCTGCTTCGTCAGTTCTGGTTAGAGTGCTGGTGGACACTGCTTATCTAGCTGCAGGGAGGAGCTAACTACAATGAAATTACTATGAAACTATCACCTCTTTGTCTTTGTCTTGTCCAAGTTTAGCATACCCATTCAGTTAGATAATGGGTGTTTTGATGAAGGACCTTCATCTGCCGTACATCTCCACCTAGAAGCCACGCGCCACTCCTTTAAGGACAGTGAGGTTCAGATCTTAGCCAGGGAAAAGAACTGGTTTGAGAGGGGAGTTAAAGAGGCTATTTTTGTCAAAGAGAATCCTTCCTTGAACAGGAATGGAGGGGTCAGACACAATCTCTCTCCCATCTATAATTCCATTCTCAAAACTTTTGATTTAGGTTTGAGAATAAGAATAGGTTTTGAGAACAAAGGAAAAAATAGGGCTAGCCAGATCAGGTCCAGAGGTGTGAAAACACCCATTATGTAACTGAATGGGTATGCTAAACTTGACGCCAGACAGAAACTGTAAGACAAAGAGGTGATAGTTTAATAGTAATTTCATTGTAGTTAGCTCCTCCCTGCAGCTAGATATAAGCAGTGTCCACCAGCACTCTAACCAGAACTGACGGAGCAGCTCGGATGAGCTGCGAAACGTTTTCGACCAAATAAACTTTGTCCAGTTGACAAATTGAATGTACCCTTTTACCACAGTGTCAGAGATTGTGTGGCTATGACTAGGTTCAGAATAAAACTGTCATTACTAAAGAGAATCAGGAGGATTATTATTTATGAAAATGCTCTCACACATTTTTAGAACATAACCTCAAATGCACCAGTGCAGTGCATAGCAGTGCAGGTGTGAAGTATTAAGGATGTGATTTAAAATAGCTACAAAGGAACACGCTAAACGTGCTGTCATTATCAGAGGTGGGTGTACTCAAAGGAGTACACTGGAAGGAACAGTATCCATGTTTTTCACAGTATATGGTCAAGCCATGCTTCATGTGCAAGCTCAGAATTCACTGTGTGATGAGACTGACAAAAAACAGTAGATCACAGAGGAAGTGAACCACAAATCGCCACAAAGCTTTGAGGGACACACACAGGGCCCGCATACCAACAGTGATGAGATGGTGGGTTCTGACACCTTCTACATCCACTGCACAGGAGGCTGCTCCTATCTAGGGTTGTCATGATAATAACAAAAAACTTTACTTGCTCAAATGAGGATCTATTATACTACTTTTAATATCGATTAACAGATTATTTTTGATACGTGAAGAGTCCCATAGGGATGAGCGGCGAAACGTTCAACCAAACATACTTTGTCCAGTTGACAAATTGAACTTCTCCTTTTATCATTATTTTTGATACTTAAAGAAAAGGGGAAGGATATATATATATATATATATATATATATATATATATATATATATATATATATATATATATATATATATACAGACCTGGACTGGTAATCGGGCATACCGGGCATTTTCCCGGTGGGCCGACTGTCCTAGGGGCCGATGCCGTTCTTCTTCTTCTTTTTTTTTTTTTTTACTTAGAGACCGGCCCGCAATTTAGGACTGAACCAGAACTAAACCAGGACTAAACCAGGACTAAACCAGGTCTAAATCAGGACTAAATCAGGTCTGAACCAGGACTAAATCAGGATTGAATGAGAACTAAACCAGGACTAATCAGATCTAAATCAGGACTAAATCAGGTCTGAACCAGGACTAAACACGGACTAAATCAGGATTGAACCAGGACTAAATCAGGACGAATTATAAGGGGCCGGTCTAAGCCAAAAATGCCAGGGCCATTTTTTTGTCCCAGTCCAGACCTGTATATATATTAGGGCTGTCAGTTTAATGCATTAATTAGATTCATTAATTACACTGCAAATTAATGTGTTATAATAAAAATTTATGCAATTAATTATGAGCGGCAATTCAATGCACGCGCATTTTAAATTTGGCAGGCAGGGCCTTTGAACGGCAAGTTTATTTATAAAAATGTGATGGATGCAGGTTCATCCCTAAGAGCGTTGTCCCCAGGGAGAGCGTGTGAAGACCCGTTTCCTTATTCGCTGCGCTCCGCACACCAAACCCTTTTTATTATCAACCATAAACTAATTCCCATAACCTCTCCGCGACTAAGGTTGCTGCCTTCTGCCTTTTCCCATGGTGCGATCTGGCAAACCGGACACATTCGCACCGTGAGTTTGAATCCTCCAGTTTCGCGGGTTCTGGGGTTCATGTGAGCCATTAGTAATTTGCACGAGCAATTATTTGTATTGTATCACTAAATTTTGCACAAAATTCAAGAACGCCAAAAAATGAATTTACAAATAATCTGTATTAAAAAATCTTTAAAAATGGCTCGACAGTGCCCCCTGGAAAATTAAAATACCTTGCGCCTATGGCTATACCTGTGTTGCCATCGCAACGGGCCAAACATTTGTCCTCGTGAATAGGACACCTGACAAAAACTTTTTCGTACCCAAAGCAAATTTGTTACAAAGATGCATCATGGGAATAGGAACAAAAAAGTATATTACACCGTTGCTAGGCGACCAACAGGAAGTCAGACATATTGGACCGAGCACGTGACATGGCGCCGAAGGCAAATTTTCCTGTCCTCTTATTTTAACGAACTCCTCCTCGGGTTTTTGACCCAGACTCACCGAAATTGTGCTGTATCATCTAGACAAGTGGGACATTAAAAGTTATTAAAAGCGTTCTAAAAGAGTGAACGGTGTTTCCGTGAAAACGCCACAAATTTCAGGTTTGTTTTTGCGGCTCGCCATCAAATTTCGACAAGTGATAATCTGTGCATACTTTGGCCGATTTCACTCAAACTTTAATTGAAAATAAACTTTAATCGAAAATAACAGAACAGTGCAGGAAAGGCTTATGAGTGACCCTCCTCTGAAAATAATTTAAGGTCCCATGGCATGAAATTTTCACTTTCTGAGGTTTATGAACGTTAATGTGAGCTCCCTTACCCTGTTTAGGGCCCCCCGACCCCATGGCTAAAAGTTGCGAAATGTCTAAACTGAGCATTTGCTGTCCTTTTCTGCGTTTGAAAAAAACACAGCTCAAACGGGCGATTCTGAGCAAGGAAACTTTCTGACGTCACATCGAAAAATGCAGCTCCACCCCCCCGTCTGGATGTCTACCCACCGTCTCTATAAATCACGCCCAGAGAGTTTGGACCGTGAATGAGCTACGCAATGCGAAATGCGTTTTTTTTATTTGCCTGGAGGCACGTGCGAGTGTTTCTAGGCTCGGAAGTCGTTTATCTGAGCCTCTGGACCTCTGAAACAGCAGTGGTTTAGTTTCATTTTCTGTGAAAATGTGTTTTTTTTCATTGAAATGCCTCTCATTTCTTCCTCCGCGCTTAAAACGCGGAAGTGGGGCTGGCGCACAGCATAAAACAAGGAACCAGCGGCGCATTTGCCCCCCCCCCCCTCACCCGCTCCTCTGACCTATCTCTGTCCTTCTCATTTGCATTCAAGCAACAAGGCCCAGAATGAGTTGTTCAGAGAGAGATTTTCTGACTGACTGTGTACATGTGTCTTTCTCATGCACTGAATCTTGATTTTGGAGCAGGATTCATTTACAGTATTAGGGAACCATTAAGGCACCATATAAAAGCATCAAGAAGTACCATGTCATGGGATCTTTAAATTAAAAGGCGAAACAAACAACCCCTCCCCAGCTCACCCCCAGGCATTCAACACACACATGCATCCAGATAACACACAAACTCACACATGCATCCAGCTAGAAAAAATGGGAGGAAAATGGCGCGTTAGCTATATTATTTATTGACGTTGTATGAAAGCTACTGTACGTACTCACCTTTCGGCACCAGAAATATTAAACATTTAATTGTGGAATGGTGTAACTGAGCTTTCCAATGAATGTTATGTAATATGGGAGGGACAAATGGGGGTATATAGGTGCACTCTGCAGGTCTGCCAGGAGTCTTGTCTTGGTTACAGTGGAGGTAACATGCACGGAGAGAAAGACTGAAAGGGGAAGTCTGCAGTCTTTTCACTGTACCACACGTTTGATACCTTTTTTGCACTGTGGGAGAGCACCATAAACCACCTAGAAACGCTTATCCCAACTAAGCCTGAGTTCTTGAAGTATCTCACCACAAAAAAGAACGAAGACGGGACTATCAACAAGAACACCATGATTTGTAGCTTTTCTCAAAAAGAATTTTCCGATCGGCTCAGCTCTACTCTGTTCTTCTTATATAGCAACCGTTGTAGTTGCTATCCAGGCTACTACAATTTGTGTCAGAAGCTGGGGCCCATGCAGCAGACTAACAGAGGATGAGTACACAAAGAAAAGTGTAGATTGACCAACATGGGGATCCTGATCACGGGACAAGTGCCCCTACCGACCAAGGGGCTGGAGCAGCTTGCACACCTGGGGACAAGCTTGAAGAGTTGACCGCGGTGGTAATGTCACTCGCACAGTCCCAGGCAGCCAGAGATCAGCATCTAGAATAAGAGGTGGCACAATGAGGAGCATGCAGCACCAGAAGAAGGAAATGCAGTCCTGGCTGAGGTCACCTCTATGCTGGACCATGAGTCTCACCCCCTGCAGGATACTCTGTCTGCTCTGGAGAGCAGCTTCAGTGACAGACTGATTCACCCTCGCTGTGTGAATTTATTTATTTATTTATTTGACAGGGACAGTGTGCATTAATGAACATTTCTGTAAATGTACCAGATTTAATCAAGAGGCTAGTTTTCATCTGCAGTCCCTGGACAGATGTTACATTATCATCCTAAGAAAAAAACAGGTTAAAACAATGTACAATAATCTCTCATTTATCGCGGGGGTTAGGTTCCAGAAATAACCCGCAAAGTAGGACAACTTTATATTTTACAATTATTTTACATGTTTTAAGGCTATAAATGCCTTACCACACATATACGCTTTTGTCAGACTGGAATTAACCTTTTCTCACATTTGTCTCTCGTTTAAACACTCAAACTTTCATAGATTTTCAACAAAATGTATTAATAGTGACGCATGGGGGGAGACACGGCCCCGGAAGCCCCGCCGGACGCGCGAGGAGCACTGCCATGTCCCGGGACGCGACGCGCACCAACCCCTTGGAGAAGTGCGCGACACTGCACCCCTCATTGCGGACAAATCCGTGACAGAACAGCGTGACTGGCGCGAGGCCGCGTGTACACCGGGCGAGCAGGAGATCGAACTGCGACGAGCACACCCGAGCCACAAACCAGCCGCACAAAACCCAGCAAAGAGCGGCACAAAACCAGCAAAGAGTGGTTTAATCCTGGTTTAGACCTGGTCTAGTCCCGGTTTAGTCCAGGTCTAGACCTAATCCAGTCCTGATTTAGTCCAGGGCCAGTCCACGTTTAGACCTGGTTTAGACCTGTTCGAGACCTGGTTTAGACCTGGTTTAGTCCACGTTTAGTCCTGGTCTAGTCTCTTAGCCAATCAGGACGCAGAACACAATGTGACACTATAAAAAATAAAGTTACACTATTTACATGTTTTCAGGCTCAATCATAGGAGGAGAGGTTTCGCAGGTCTTTCCTTCCTGCTGCTGTCAGACTGTTAACATGTCATTCAACTTTATCTACACTACAATACTCAGCTATACTCGAGAGTCTATTTTTAGGTCTATTTTTAAATTATTTTAAGCCATTATTTATTATCTTGTTTTATTGCATGCTACATTTTCCTGCTGTTCTTGATCTGTGCGTTGCAACTCTGGAATTTCCCCAGTGGGACTAATAAAGGCATATCTTATCTTTGGTGACTCGCGTCAAAGGACAAGACCAAAAGCAAGAAATTGCTCCCCCTACAGACCAGAACGAAAACGAGCAGGAAGAAGGTCCCAGTGTCTGTGAGTACAACAGATTCTTCAGAGAGATGGTAGTTCACAGAGAGCCCAAACTGTTACCTAAGATAAAATGAGATAATCCTTTATTTGTCCCACAATGGGGAAATTGCAGTGTCACAACGCAAGTTTCAGAAACAGTAGGAAAATATGAGCATGCATCAAAATTAAGATGAATAATAATAATAAATATAGCCGCAAGCGGCGATGATCGGTCCTCGCTTGTACTCGCAGGGGGGGTGGCGCTAACGCGCCATTTTCCTCCCATTTTTTCTAGCTGGATGCATGTGTGAGTTTGTGTATTATCTGGATGCATGTGTGAGTTTGTGTATTATCTGGATGCATGCGTGTGTTGAATGTCTGGGGGTGAGCTGGGGAGGGGTTGTTTGTTTCACCTTTTAATAAGAGGGGGGTAATAAGAAGAATAAATAATAAGAAAAACCAGAACAATAACAATAGGCCCTACGCTTTAGCGCTCAGGCCTTACAAGTATGTACAATCAACTCAACAAACACAACACTGTAAGGTTAAAAGGCACAGGAACGTTGCACAATAAATGTCTTTGATTCTGAGCAGTGAACAAACAGGAGTTAAAGTGACTCCAGTATAGTAATATATAATATCACTACAATAAAGTATACCTCTTTCACTTGACGATGACATAGAACATTTTCTCATCACATTTAAATAATGGCTCAAGTCCACAAATGGCCTAGAGATGAGTTGGCATTCTGCCTAGTGCCTCTACTCACAGGCATGTCCCACAGTGCATATGTTCAAATGGACTTTCTTGATGTTGAGGATTATAAAAAGATAAAGCAGCACTGTCCCTGTCAAATAAACCAATAAATAAAAATAAATATTGACAAAATAAATGAAATGACTCCAGATATGGGCGGCAGTAGCTCAGTTGGTAGAGTGTTTGTCCACTGATCCAAAGGTTGGCGGTTCACATCCCGCTCTTGACATAAGAAATATCAGTGGTTGAGCGGTCAGATCCACTGACCCACAGGTTGGTTGGTACGATTCCAGCATCCCACAGATGAATGCTGCCGTTGTGTCCTTGGGCAAGACACTTAACCCACCTCGCCCCAGTGTCTCCGTACACTGGTGTATGAATGTGTGTGTGAATGGGTGAGTGGTTCCTTGTTGTAAAGCGCTTTGGGTGCCTTGAAGGTGGAAAAGCGCTATATAAAGATGTGACCATTTACCATACTTATTTCGGTCCACATTACATTATGGTTTCCTTTGGGATAAATAAATAAAGTATGTATTTATCTATCTATCTTGCAGTACCAGAGTGGTATTCCACGAACGCGGCTAAGCGCAAAGCCCGGCTTTATTCGACAGTTCGCGCTAGTTTTAGTGAGAGTTTGGTTCCATTAGTTCCCACTGAGTTACTGGGCCAACATGCTTTCAGCGGCTAGTCTGGTCCGGGGCAGGCTAAAGATGAGGCTTAATCAGGCCGTGTCACAGAGAATACGTACCTGACGTAAACAGAGTGTCAAACAAACAGTTCCGCACACCTCCCGCATGACTATACGTATGTGTTGTCCGAAAACAATATCAGCAAAAAAATAAATTACCTTACGTTCTTGGTTCTTGACAAATCTCCGGTAATTTAAAAATATGCTTTTGAACCGCTGTCTTTACGACATTAGAAGACAAATAGACAAATAGAAGAATTCCAGAGCTGTCACAGAGAAAGACTTTGGTTGTGTGGTTAATTGCTGTGTCTTTCACATGGGCGTCCCGGATTTGATTCCTGCTATTGACGGATTCATGCGCAAGTCAATTTTGTGTTATATTTTCATGAATTTACATTTGCCACACAAATGTCAATGAATTTAACCTAAAATTATTCATATCATCATAGAACTTATATCAGCTGGGTCTAACATCACTCTCACTTGACGACATTAACACTTTATATTTTATGTGACATCTCTATCAAAGAATACAGTTCAAGGTAAACCTTTACTTTTAAAACAAAATGTAGCCAAATAACAGGCACACTCCATGATGCAACATTTCAATGGTTCAACAAATTAGCTTCAAAGATGCTGTGCAAGCCTCTTTAATGAAATCCTATTTATCAATTTCCATCAATAGGCATAAAACAATAAAAGACATTAGGTATGACATTCTGGTGTGAGGCCACTGTTGGAGAACTGCTGAGGGTCAGGCAAGGCACTGCTGGAGGACTGCTGAGGGTCAGGCAAGGCACTGCTGGAGGACTGCTGAGGAGGGTCCAAGTGTACGCCATCTTCAGTAACTAGAACATAAGTATACTATTAAAATACACACATGCTTGGATCACCGCTGAGGCAAGCATTAGCCTAGAGAATACCTTGAATATACTCTACACGAGAACTCACAGGAAGGATCTTTGATGGGGTCCCTCCTTCAATTACCTCCACCAGTGGGTGACCCCGGTTTAGGGCCAGTGCCAGCTCCTCTGCAGGTGAAAGATTTTGAGGGGGGCTCCCACCTACTTTGGCTTGGTAGCTACTGTTCATTTTTAATTAAATTAAGGTACCATTTCAACAGTATTACTAATTTCACTGAATAATAATATTAATATTAGCCTACTTACTACTCTGCGAAATGTTTTTATGCTTTGTCTTTACCTGCAAAACAGTCCTCTTCACATTATTCCTGCTCAAAGAAAAGATAACACAATTTAACGTATTAATTGGAGCAAATACTTTTTTTACACAGTAAAAATAAATTAAAACTGACAAGACTGCTCTACAAATATATAATATTTATGACATCAACTGTCCTCCCTGAGAATAGAACTCACATCGTCCGCATGCTAGACCGTAACATACCCTCTCCCCCACGGATTTGTCTTGACACTGATGGCGAAAAACATACTTAAAAAACTCAACATTCAGCACTGTTATGGGACTTAAGTATTTAACCCCGTAGAACCCAGACATAGAAATATTTGTTGAAAAAAATCATCCGTGTTAAATTTTAGTCAATGGGGATGGGTAAGAACAAAATTTGTCAATATTTTTTGTAAGCAGCATTCATTGACCAAATTTGATGATGTAGCACATTTGCGACGCTGGGCTTTTCAGGGGCGCCATTTGGACATAAGTATAGTAACTACTACTGCACAAAAAACAAAAAACAATAATGCTATAGTAACTTTATTGAAACTGAAATACTGAATACAAACTGCAAACAGTTCAGACAGAACATTACTCAACATGGTAAGCCATGTAGCAATTGCGCTTCTCATTGAAGCACAGGCGAACCTTGCACTTGACACATGAAGTGTCAGTGAAACCATCTTTGCACACTTTGCATCTGCCACGCTTGCTGACTTTTATTGGCAAGTGTCCAACATTGTCATGGCGAACATCATCCGGTTGATCTACTCTGAATGCCCTTGGAGAGTAGACTGGCAACTTCTCCAGTTGGCCTTCCTCTTTGTGCCACCAGCACATTTGACATGATTAGGGCAGTAGCTACAGCAGCCTGGAAGTTGCGGTGTTTCATGATATCCTTCTTGTGCATGCCCAGGGCACTGCAGTGTCTACGATAGAGCAACCATGCTTGAACAAGTGCAGTATTGACTGTGTGCCAGAAGAGGTAGATGTACCATCGTCTGGCCTTCATCGGGTACCTGTACTTCGAAAGCAGGCAGTCTAGGAAGTCAACACCCCCCATCAGACTATTGTACACCTTCACCACATTTGGTCTGGTGACAAGAGTGAAGTCCTTCTTTGCTTTATCCCAGCGTCTGACACTGTCTGTTGGTTCTGGACCAAGGTAGGATGAGACTAGCAGCACAGCACGATTATCGTACCATTTCACAGTGCTCACACCATGTGTAGTTTCGACCCTGTAGTCAAAGCTTCCTCTTCCCTCCTTTTTGAGATCTTTCTCATCTTTCAGTCTACAGTTCTTCAGCCTATTGTTCCGTGCTGTTCCAAGGTACAGAATGCCCCGCTCTTTCAGTTTGACAATCAACGGCACGCTGGTGAAGAAATTGTCTGCGGTGACTTTGTAGTTCTTCCCATCTGGAAGTGTGGAGCAAAGACGATTTACAACATCTCCTGACATACCAAGGCCAACACCAGCCTCCTTGACACCACTTCCTTGATAGATTTCAAAATCATACAACAGTCCTGAAATGCCACATCTACACCAGATTTTGAAGCCCCATTTGTGTGGTTTGCTATGCATATATTGCTTCACACCACTGTACTTTCCCTTGAATGGCACCATCTGCTCATCAATGGAATTATGCTCCTCAGGTACAAGTTTCAGGCAATTGTTGCGAAAGATAGTGAGCCAAGGCCTGATCTTCCAGAGTTTGTCTGTCTTGTCCTCCTCAGTCACTACCATGTTATCAACGAAGTGAAGATGTGCAATGATGTTTTGAAACCTGTTCCTGCTCATAATGTCGGCAATCTGGGAATACCTTGTATCAGTTTCCCAAAACATCCTTGTGCCAGCCATTGGAGCCAGGCCCATTTTGAGAAACATTCCAATAACCTGCTCAAGTTCCTTTTTGTTTGTGTTTAGTTCCCTCCCACTCTTCTGTGCAGCATATATATTTGTCTTACTAGCCAGCAATTCAAGCATATCATCATCAATGAATGTTTTGAAATATTCCAGTGGGCTTCCAACATCCAATGGAACCTCAGGTTCCTCACCAGTAAATCCAGATTCAGGGGGCTCATAGTCAACTTTCTTCCAGGTGTATTTGTCCTGTCTTGCAGTAGCTGGAGGCAGTTTCTTGTGTTTCACTGGTGGTAAATCGGCAGGTGATGCGGTGTCTTCAGTGTCACAAGCCTGGCTCTCACTGTCAGTGTCTGTAGAATCATCACTCGAAGGCTCATCATCCCCTGGGCCTGGTTGGTAATCCTCATCATCATCACTATCGGATACAAGTTCCTCTTTTTCACTCTCATTACCATTGTCCAGCATTGCCAGGACATCTTCAATATTGTACCTTTTTGCCATCTCGCCTGAGAAAAATTAGAAATGTAGAATTAATAATTATTTAGCACCTTGATGCAATAAAAAAGGACACTGATAATTTATGACATCAACACAAGTCAATTGCAGTCCATTGATCCAATGAACAAAATGTGCAGTTGATATACTAACATAGACCTAGGAACCCAGTGTTGCATCTTTGCAACGTAATCAAAACAGTGGAACCTACCAAAATATGCCAATATAAAACTGAAAGACTATGACATGTCTTAAGTCTGTAGGTATTCCTCTGCCTATATTGATAAACTTCAAATTGATTTCTTACCTTGACATTGGACAGTTTGGTGTCAGAACTTGAGAAGTCAAAGAGTATGTGGCTCACATGCAGACAGACATCTTGGATTGGATGGTGACACCACAGACCACTAGATGGCAGCACTCAATGTAGCATATTTGCTTCTTTGGGTTCTTGGGTACATGAATTAGTTAATACATTTTTAAAAAAGACTCCTACTTTTTTGCCATGACCTTTGAATTATATGTTGCATATTTGCGACCGAGGGTGCTACGGGGTTAAGCGCTTGGCGATCTTCTGCCAAGCCATGTCTCTCACTTTGGTTCTTGCAAATGTGTTGTAGAGTTCCAAAAGCAACTTCTGTTCTGATGCGATGAAATAATCAGCCCGAATCTTCGACATGATCGCGTTTTCGACAGTCGCTTGTTCAGGGCTTCTTATGTACACAGTGGACGCACGTAGGCCAGGCCTGGATAGGCTTGACTGAACTTAGCGCTGATGAGGCGCAGCTGAAATGCGTTAGTGGAACGACTTGAGGCTTTAGTCTGGGTTGCGGGTAAGTCAGGAGAGGACTAACCACTTAGGCGCCCCTATGTTTAGCGACGTTCGTGGAATACCCCCCAGGTTTCTGACTAATTGTCCGTTCACCTGTGTTCTAAATTCTCATTCTCCCCTCTGGCAATTATCTCCCAGAAATTCTGCAAACAGGACCTTTGTTTTGTCTGCTGCTCTTGCACACAACATTTCCAAGGATACACAGCTGTTGTTTATCACAGTGCACCATAAGCAAAGGACATGTTAATAAATTGGCAAGAACACATGTACACGTATTTATAAAAACACTCTGTCCTTCTTACATAGCTGTCCACCTGTATATATTTTCTTTATTTTCATTCTTGTACCCCCCCGTAATGTTTTCCAAACAAAAAGATACCTTGTGTAAACTATTCTACTGTATTATGTCTTTGTCTAGTGTTGATTGTATTGCATTTCTATTCTGTTTATGTTCTTGTATCACTGAAGAGAGAGGACATTAGCTCCCCCATGTCAGCTGCTTTAAGGTCCATGGACCCATCCATTTCCAAGTGTTTTTGTTGTTTACGATGACATATAAAGCTTCCATTCCATTATGTCCATACAACAAATTCAGACTCACCATTGAACAGGTTCAATGGAGATGTCTTAAACACATCTTAAGGAGATGGCAGGGGATTTTTGGACACTTGTGCTAACTGAATGAGAGCGTTTTGAGATGGTCACTACATCCAAGCATATTTGTGTCCTTGTGTTCCAGAAATTGAGCAGATGATCCAGGGCAGCAGATACCTGAGGAGTGTGCAGGAAGAGAGGAGAGCACTGCTGCTGGAGCTGCATGGGGTGGACTCAGTGTGCACAGGTAACAGTACTGTCATCTCTAAGCATGTATGTGTGGGTCATATCTACAAGGACACAACATGGGTTACAATGACACCTCTAGTTTCCTGTGCCGCACCTGGATCTGTAGAAGAACTAGATAAGATACTCCCCCCTCTGCACTGGTGACAGCTAGCTTAGTGGCTACTCTGACACTGGGTACAGAAATAATACTCTCATAGAGCACAATTTATTTATGTGAATTTAAACCTCCTGCATTTTGAAGAATCTTCTCTCTATTTTCACAATGTAAAGTATATTACAATGTAAAGTCAGCTTTGTAAGATTTAGCCTTGTTCCACTATGAACCCGTGCTAGCTCCTCCGTAGCCGCTGTGGCTTTGATTGGTCAGAACAGTCACAAAGCCCACATTTGTGTCATGCATTACTTCTTAATAATGGATCAGTTTTATATAGCACATTTTTGGACATTCAAAGACAGTTCATTATTCATTCACTCCACCCTCTGTGATGGTAAGCTTTTATTATAGCCACAGCTGCCCTGGTGCAGACTGACCACTTTCAGAGTAGGCAATGGCAGTGAAGTACCTTGTCTAAGGACACAACAGTATTTTGTGACTGGTGCCCCCCTGTGGCACCTGGAATTCCCAGCAGTCTCCCATCCAAGTACTAACCAGGCCCAGCCCTGCTTAACTTGTCTGACGAAATCAGGCTTTGACAAGTCGGTATGACCACTTGTAATCAAATAAATAGAAATTAGGTATAATCCTAGATTGTGGAACATTTTAGACAAAGCAATAACATCTCTATAGAGACAAGCAGGACCATCTCACGAGAAAAGTTATACAATGCAGCTTTAAAGCCACAGTATATAACCTTTTATATTTAGAAAAAACATGCACAATGTTGTTGGATAATGTTCCAAAGTGTGGTTTTATTTATTTGATAGGGACAATGCACATTAATGAACATAAGTATAAAACAAATGTAAATATGCAGAATTTTAGCTACAAAGCTAGTTTTCATTCGTAGTCCCTAGGCAGGCAAATACATAAAAATACAACATACAATACAAACAGCACAAACAAAAGTCTAGTGGTCACATGACTGGTTGGTTTTCAGCCATAGTTTCAGTTGTGTTTTAAAAGTGATCAGTGTAGGGCTCTCCTGTATGTGCAGAGGAAGACTGTTCCAGATGTTAGTGGCCCTCACAGAGAGTGTTCTGACCAAAGACGGTTCTTCTGTGGGGGACCTCACAGTCTCCTCTGGAGGAGGCCCTGACTTTTGGACCACTTGATGTCTTAGGTTTGAAAAAGACAGACATGGGAGGTGGGGTTAGTCCATGTAGCGCTTTGTAAATGAAGCATACATACTTAAAATGTATAAAATTTTCAAAATTTAAAAGATTGTACTTATTTTAAATATTACATACATGAAATGAATTAGGTTTTTGGTCAAAAACTTTAAGAGATTTTTAAACAGTGATTCAATTATTTTCAAATCGGTAACAGTGGTGAGAGACCAACTTGTGACGCAATATTCAATATGGGATAAAATCATTGAATGAAGAAACATTCTAGCAGCACCAAGTGTTATAAAAGACCTGATTTGTTTAAAATTTTTAAGGTTATATTTGATAGTAAGTTTTTTGTATGATTTTTGAAAGACAAAGTGGAATCAAGTGTCACACCAAGATACTTGAATTCTGTGACCAACTGTAATTCCTCTCCTCTCAAGAATACTCGGGAGCGTTTTATCTCTTGATTGCTTTGAGAACATCAAACAGACCTTTTTTTTTTTGGAATTTAGAAGCAAACATGATTTAAAAAGCCAGTAATTTACTTGTTCCATAGCTGAGGTCAGAATGGAAGCTGCCTCTTTAACGCTCCTTGCCTGAGTATAAATTACAGCGTCATCTGCATACATTTGAAAATTCACGTTATTACATGTTTTGGGAAGGTCATTTATGTACAGTGAGAATAACAGAGGTCCAAGTATTGATCCTTGGGGAACCCCGACAGAGACATCCAACACTGATGATTTTACACAGTCAATTTGTACACATTGTTTTGTTGAAGTTAAATATGATTTAATCCACTGAATTGCCTCTAGCGAGAAGTTGAAGTCTGTTAATTTTGTTAGAAGTATTTCAAAAGCCTTTTTAAGATCAAGGAACACTGCACCAACACAGGGATATTTATCTAATTTACTTTTCACATTTTCTAGAAAGAAGCTATTTGCATATTCAGTGGAGTGGTATGCTCTGAAACCAAATTGCATGGCATGCAAGTTAGAGGAACTATTATGTAAATGTTCATTTATAATATTTGCTACCCATCTCTCAACAACCTTGGAAATGACTGGAAGTATACAGATTGGTCGATAATTGGATATATTTTAACTTTGTATTTCCATGGAATCATGCAAGTGACACGCCACCTCCAGAAAGTGACATACTGTAGCTTTAAATAGATGATCATCACTGTGCAGCCCTAGACAAACACAGCAGGAGAAGCTGTAGTTTGTGTTAGCTCTACACTTTGTGTGGAGTGCATGATGCTGTTGTGTTGTTGCAGATGTGGAGAAGGCGCTGAGAGAAGCAGAGGAGCAGACCCAGGCTCTGAGGGGTGCAGCGGTCAGCCAGAAGACCCTCACTGACCCCATCTGTGTCCGGTCAGTACATGTTCCAGACTCTGTATACCTCTTTGTGTGGTTAGCTTACAAATGCTTCACACAGGATCACAGGGTAAAATATCCACATAATGTTGTCATTTACTAGGGCTTTCAGTACAGTACATTTCCATTGTTACAAAATACATGAACAATAATACAATTATTCTTAACTTTTTTTTTTACCGACTGATATGCACAATTGTGACCCACAGGAAAAACAGGACACATAGGCTCCCGGAGGCGTTTTGAGTTATTCACAGAGTCTGAAAGTATAGATTCTAAGCTTTCCAATGATGTCTTACACATGAAAATCTGACCATATTTGAAGAAGTTGTCGCTATTTGAAAGCAGGCACAGTAGATTTTCGAAAGCTCTGAAAAAAGCTTGTGAACTTTCCTCTCTTCAGCCCTCCTTTCCTAATTAATAAAATTTTAATAATAGTATAAACAAAAATAGAGTGGAAATTAACCTAAAGAAATTATAGGGTATTTAAGGAGTAAGGAGTATTTCACAGGAGGTAATATTGCTCGAATGAATTTTGTATTGCACATAATATAGGATAGTATAATATACTATGCTTTCAATAAATAAATAAATAACAATAAATAAATAAATACATGCCATATACCTATAAATAAACTTTTGGTCACATCAAAATGGACTTTAATAACAATTCAATAATTTCAACAAGCTAGCTTTAATTCCAAAAACAAAGTAAAGTGCACTTTCAAAGTTCTATTAAATAAATCAATTAGTATTGGCATTGCAGCTTAATTCATTCAAAAAAGGTTCCAAAAACAAAACATTTAAGGTTCAAATGCTGCGCATCCCTTAAAGGGATAGTGCATTTTTAAAAAATGTTAATCTGTATGGGTTTCCTTCTAAAAGTTACGTGTGTTGACACCGCCTTACCTCTGACAGTCTCAGCTGATCCCAGTTCGGCTCGCTTTCTGGAGCCCACGTAAATAGGTCCGGTAACTTCCCTGGAACATGAAATGAAGCTTGTTTTTCTTCTCAAAACAAAACATTTGTTAGAAAGGTGATATATTTGTGCCCGAAACAGTTGTCCACGAAACATCCAGCAGCGTATTTCGCATTTGCGTATTGTTTCTCTCCACTCGTATCACTACGCCCATGTTAACTCTATCAGCCTGTTCACTTGTAAACTTTGGCGTAGACATCCGCTGAAGGTGAACAGGCTGATAGAGAAAGCGAGCCGAACCGGGATCAGCTGAGAGTGTCAGAGGTAAACTGGTGTCAACACATGTACCTTTTAGAAGGAAACCCATATAGGTTAACATAAAAAAACTGCACTATCCCTTTAAGAACTTCCATTCAAAACCTCATGGCTAAATAAGCGCGAGTCAAAAAAAGTTACAAAAGTGCCAAAACGGGTCAAATTGAATCAAAATAAAGTATTTCTCTACCGCTATAGCCTATGGCAAAACGTTTGGCTTTCATACAAACAAAAATAGAGTGGAAATTAACCTAAAGAGACTGTTTTTGATCGCACTCACCGCATTGTTTCAATGCTAGTGTTAGCATTAGCTTAGCCGCATGCATGTGAATGGAGGTCCGCGGCGCCACAATATGCAGTGAACAGCCGTGGTCCCGCACAGAGCACAGATGATCGCCACATGAAAGCTGAATTAGTATTTAAACATGTCCTAAAGTTTATAAAGTCCATTTGATGCAGAAATATGATCATAATTATGACTCACCCCATGTTGCAGTGTTTTCGGCGTATCTCCACGTGTAAATGCGTATCGTGTGTTTCGCACTCTGTACACGAGCTCCAGAGAAATGGACGTGTCCCGAACCTGTCCCGAAGGTCTCCCGAACGTGTAATGTGTCCAAGTAGAAGTTAAAAGTCCATTTTCATGTCCTTTAGTGTCCTGCAGTGCTGCTTACATATTCAGGAGCTCTTCACAGCTGATAGGCGAACAGGGGAATCCCCTTCGGCGCTCCTCGCAACGGGATTGGTGAGCACGTGAGCGTGGCAAAATATCTTGATTTATACACGCCCCGTTTCTTTCTGCAAAAACAAGCCCATTTGAAATTAAAAATGTATGTTTTTAACGTCACTAATGCAGATCTGAAACATGGAGAGGCTTCTTCATGATCTCAACTAGCACATTCTGCAAAAAAACGAAAATCACAAATTTTGAAAAAAAAATACAAAAATTGCATTTTTTCTGGATCTGTAATGCCGACATGAGGGCTCAAAGTCCGTGGTGCGTCACAATTTATTATGTCAAAAACTTGCTGCCTGCTGTCTTGTCTCATTCTTATAAAGTATATTTCTATTGAGGAAACATGACAAAAACAGTAGAGAATCTGCTGTTTCATAAGGTGCATTGTGAAACTTTTCTGGAGGATGGTCGGCCACCTCCAGAAATTCCAAAGAGGAGACCTCAGACCATTTTGAGCATTGTTTAAGACCAGTGTGAACAAATGGCTGAACCACTCAGATTACACTCCTCTGTAGATATGAAAGAGATCTCTATTTGGCCTTAACCAAATCTCAAACTTTCACTGTGTTTATTTGCTTGTCTTTGTCTCCCACAAAGACACTGAAGAGATATCATCTTCTGTTCTGCTCAAACTAACCTCAGTCTAGGCTCTGTGTAATACTTCTCACCTGCTGCTCAATTTGAATTTGGACAAACTTTAATCCCATTGGTCAATGTGGGCTTGGTGCCTGATTTTCAAATTCAGCCTGGCTGTGATTGGCTGAGAGCTGCTGTCTCTCGAACAGCTTAGCTATGAGTGGCTGTATTCAGAGCTGCCAAAGAACACGTCTATGAGTCTCTGCTCCCAGCAGCACAAGGTCTCCTACCATAGATACAGAATGGTAGATCTCGTGTTCAGGCATGTGTCAATACCGCTGCCATCTTGGTACAGGGGTTCCATGGTCTAAGGTCTAAGTTTTTCACAGTATCAGCGAACGAAAATGCTGGACTACATATGGCATACAGCTGTGTGAACGAGCGGAATAAGAAGACGAAAGAGCAAGGCATAACAATTCATAGGTGAGATTTTATTGTCAGCTGCTTCAGAAGTCCCACAAGCCAACAAGCCCTGATAGGACTTCTTCTTCAGCTGGATGGCATCCCTTACTTCCGGTGTCCCCCACCGGGTTCGGGGATTGCTGCTGCGACGGGCACTACAGACCATACAACCACAGCTACGAGCGGCTGCATTGACAACAGAGGCCGAAAACAAAGCCCACTTGGACTCCATGTCCCCAGCCTTCCCCGGTATCTGGGAGAAGCTCTCCCAAAGGTGTTAGCTGAAGGTCCCTCTGACAGGTCTGACAGGTCTTTCCAGCTTCCTCCTCCACCAGCTGACCCAACTCACAACCAGGTGGTGATCAGTTGACAGCTCTGCCCCTCTCTTCACCCGCGTGTCCAAGACATGCGGCCAGAGGTCAGGTGACATGACATGACAACAAAGTTGATCATCGACCTCCGGCCATGTGCACTGATGGTGTTCGTTATGGACAAACCATGACTAGAACAGAAGTCCAATAACAGGACACCGCTCAAGTTCAGATCAGTTCAGATTCCTCCCGATCACCCCACTCTAGGTGTCTCTGTTGTTGCCCACATGGGAGTTGAAGTCCTGCAGTAGTACAACAGAGTCCCCAGTCGGTGCACTGGCCAGTACCTCTCCCAGGGAGTCCAAGAAGCACGGGTACTCTGCACTACTGCTCAGCCTGTAGGCCTACACAACAGTGAGAGACCTGTCTCCGACTAGGAGACACAGGGGCGCAACCCTCTCCTTCACCGGGGTGAACTACAACACAAGGCGGCTGAGCTGTGGGGCAATGAGCAGGTCCACACCTCACCCGATGCCACTCTCCGCGGGCAACGCCAGAGAAATGGAGCGTCCAGCCCCCTTCACGGAGTTGGGTTCCAGAGCCCAAACTGTGCGTGGAGGTGAGGCTGACTATATCTAGTCGGTAACGCTCAAACTCCCACATGAGTTCAGGCTCCTTCCCCCCAGCATGGTGACATTGCATGTCCCCAGAGCTAGTCTCCATGTCCGGAGATCTGCTCGTCGAGGCCCTTGCCTTCAAATGTAGCCCAGATCTCCCTGCACCGGCCCCCTATGGATCCTCCTGCGGGTGGTGGGTCCACGTCGCTCCTTTGGGCTGTGCCTGGCCGTGCTCCATAAACTCCACCCCCAACCACATTTCAAACAGAGCTGTTAAACTGGTCTGTTAAAGGGGAGAGTGAGGGGGTGGAGGGGCAAAGCAGCAAATTTATGTAGTTTGCAATAAAATTGCAAAAAAATATATATAAATTAAAAAAAATAACACCACAATTCTATGTACAGTTTAGTAAGAAAAGTGGATTTACTATTTACTTACACTAAACATCTGCATTTTCTAACATGGTCCAGCTGCAACAACAGAAACGCAGTGCTCTGTCATTCACACTCAAATGTGTTGTTTTCCTAAGCTGGGCTAGCCACAGAGATGCTTAATTAGCTTAGCCTCCTGTGTTTCAACAGCCTGCAGCATGCGTACAACTGTCCGCCTCCTAATTAGCCTTAGGATTTAAACCCATACAAGTGCTCACTGGAGGGATGCTAACAGCTCCCAAAATGATTCATACAGAGGAGGGGCAAGAGAGCAGCCCCTGTCTGCTACTGCCTGCCCCTGTCTGCTTCTCTCTGCCCATGTCTGCTTCTGCTTGTTCCTGTCTACTCGTGCCTGCTCCTGTCTGTGCCTACCTGCTCCTGTCAGCTTCTCTCTGCTCCTGCCTGTTCCTCCCTGCTTCTGCCTACCCCTCCCTGCCCCTGTCTGTCAGATTCTATGTATCTGGCAAAGCTCCAAACCAAGTGTAGATAACCAGCATTAAGAGCTTTTCACTTAATGAGGAGTTGATCCACTGTCTATTTCATTCGCACCTCAACAGCACAGAGACAGGAAGGAAGGAGGGGGAGAGAAGGGGAGAGAGATGGACAGAGAGATGTGGCCATACCGGCTTGTTAACGCCTAATCCTGTCAGATCTCAGAAGCTAAGCAGGGCTAGGCCTGGTTAGTATGTGGTTAGTGGATGGGAGACCGCTGGGAAAATCAGCTGTCACAATGGGCTGCCAGTTGCAAAAACTGTTGTTGTGTCCTTAGGCAAGGCACTTCATCCACATTGCCTAGTATGAAAGTGGAGTGTGAGTGATGGTGGTGGTCAGGGAGGCAGCATTGTTTCCTTCATTCTGCCCCAGGGCAGCTGTGGCTACAATAGTAGCTTCCCACCACCGAGTGTGGAGTTAATGAATAATGCTCTGTAAAGCGTCTTTGAGTGTCCAGAAAAGCGCCATATAAAACTGATGCTTTATTATTTTTATTAGAGACAAATAGGGAGAGGGGCCAAGCGACAAAGAGGCAGAGCGAGATGAGAGTAAGAGATGTAAGGTGGAAAAGATGAGATGGAAGGGAGAGATTCAGAGAGAGAAAGAGATGGATGCAGATTAACAAGTGTGGAAATGGATTAAGTGCAAATGGATGGACAGTGGTTTACCAGCAGACAGCATAGATATAGCTGAACCTGAGAAGACAAGCTTTTTATCAGGCATGAAAATCCCTCACCTTTCGGCGAAATTTTCCGTTTTGAAGTCAAAATAGGTGACCTATGTGAATTTTGTAGATCCAAGGAGAAAAAAACTGGGGGGTGGGGTCGGGAGGTCGGTAAAATATTAATTGACTGAGCAAAATCCCCGCATGTTCGAAGGGCCGAACTGCGCTCCAGCTTCCAATCATGTTGCAGCATAAATACCCACCGAACGAGCTCCCGCCAATCATGACGATTAGCGCTGTTGTGTTTTTGCCTGTTCGCCATTCAGCTGTGAGCGAGTCTCGTGAATAATGTACGCGGCATTTCATGAAACTGGAGAAAATCCTTAACTTGCTACGTAAATGCTATGTAAGAAGGAACTCTCGCCTCGGAACACGGAACACGTTCGGGATTATGTCCGTTTCTCCGGAGCTCCGGATAATTAAAGTCCGTGGATATACGCGACACGCGCATACACAGCCGTGTCTCAATTCTCAGAGTGCACAGTTCGGAGCGTGGTTTTAAGGGTACTCAGACTGCAGTCAGGACTGTGCACACTTGCTCAGTCCTGAGTGCAGTCCGCGGACTGCATGGGCGTCGGCGAAGAAGTAGCGTGCGGTGCATGCTGGGATATATGAGTGCGCGAAGTGTGCTTTTTCACGCAGTTGGTCCACTCCCTGATTTCCATGGAAACGACTGCGGTCTTCAGACCGCGTGTTAACTGTGCATGGGACAAAAAAGAAATGGGACAGGAGTTGTAGCGCCAGATGTGACGTACATGCCCTTAAAACCACGCTCTGAACTTTGCGCTATGAGAATTGAGACATGGCTGTAGATACGCAAACTATCGGACAACACAACAAACTATTACAACGGAGTGACCGCGTTCTTATGGGGTAAGTCAGATTATCATATTATTTATGCATCAAAGGGACAGATTAGCTGACACCAGGGGGCTAAACTGGGACTAAGCCAGGACTAAAACAGGACTAAACTTGGACTAAATCGGGTCTAAACCGGGTCTAAACCGGGTCTAAACCGGGTCTAAACCGGGTCTAAACCAAGACTAAACCAAAACTAAACCGGGACTAAACTGGGTCTAAACCGGGACTAAACGGGGTCTTAACCAAGACTAAACCGGGATTAAACCAAGACTAAACCAGGTCTGAACCAGGATTAAGGTGTCTGTCCGTCCGTCCGTCCGAATTCTTCAAATGTCCTCAGATTTCCTTGTGTAAGGCATTGTTGGAGAGCTTAGAATCTACACTTCTGTGAATAACTCAAGGGGGGGTTAGCGTTAGTGCACCTTTTTCACCCCTGACCCATTTTCATGCCTGTTTTATGTTATGTCTGTTTATATATTGACTTAAAATCAGAGAATTAGTGGCCATTTGGGTAGGTTTCGCTACTTTTTTGGAGCTTTCTATCATGTTATAAGATAAGACTTTATTGATCTCACACAGGAGAAATTTACTTGCCACAGTAGCTCCAGGCAGGGACAGTTTGAACAAGAAAAAGTGCATGCAGGCAAGAATGGGATAAAATAAGTAATAATAAAATAAGTAATAAAAATAATAATAAGAACAGTATCTAGGAGAGTATGGAGAAAAAAAAGATACTGCTATTATAGTGGAGTTATACAGTCTGATGAAATAAGTAATAATGATAAAAACAGTAACTAGGAGAATATGGAAAAAGGATATTGCACGTTTGGACTGTACAGTGGAGTTATACAGCCTGATGGCGGTGGGGATGAAGGATCTGCGGTAGCGCTCCTTCTTGCACTGGGGGTGCCTCAGTCTGGTGCTGGGTTGGGTCCGTGTGAGGGGGGGAGGGGGATGTGACTACTGGCCCGGGGAGGTGTGAAGAGGAGGCGCGGGGAGTTGGCAGAGGGGTAGGGGGCGATTCAAATCTGTTAAAGTAACAGTTTAATTCGTCCGCCCAGCGCTGATCATTGTCAGCTGTCCCTCTGCCACTCTGTCCAAACATGTCCAGACATGTTCCTCAGTCCTCTCCACACGCCTGGTGTGTTGTTCTGGGCCAGCTGCTCCTCCATCTTCATCCCATAGTCCTTTTTGGCCTGTCGGATCCTCCACTGGAGCTCCCGCTGGACCCTTTTCTGCTCCTCTCTGTCCCCTGTGTTGAAAGCCCTCTTCTTCTGGTTCAGGGGGGCTTTAAGCTCACTTCCGCTTCCGGTTGAGTGAACGCTGGCGCACTGTGATGCCGCTGCTCACCGGCAAATAAAACTTGTTTTGTACAGTGTCCTTGGGTGTCTTGAAAGGCGCTTTTAAATAAAATGTATTATTATTATTATTAGGGGTGACCCAGGGGTGGTTGTTGGAGAAACACCATACTCTTCTGGTAGGCACAGTGTTCTCCACGCACAAGTTGATGTAGTCCATGATGCAATGGGTCAGGCCGTTGATGTCGTCTCCATAAGAGCTGTTGAACATGTCCCAGTCAGTGTTCTGGAAACAGTCCCTCAGACTCTCACAGGCCTCCTGAGTCCAAAGCTTCACAGATCGCTTCTGCACAGGTCCTCTTCGCACCCTGGGTGTGTATTCCGGGAGCAGGTAGACCAGACAGTGATCCGAGCGTGGGGAGGGGGGCAGAGGTGTAAGCGTCTTTGATATTGGCGTAAAACAAGTCCAGAGTCTTATTGTCTCTCGTGGGGCACGTGACGTATTGTGTGAAAGTGGAGAGAGTAGCGGAGAGAGATGTGTGGTTAAAGTCCCTAGTGATGAGAAAGAGGGCGTGTGAATGACGTGTCTTCATGTTGTTCATGACGCTGTGGAGCTGCTCGCATGCTGCCGCTCCATCTGCCGATGGGGGAACGTACACATAAAAAATAATAATGTGAGAATTCCCTAGGCAGATGAAACGGCTGCATACTCACAGTTCAATGTCCCGGGAGCACAGCTGATGTTTCACATGCACATTCCCGGGATGACACCACCAATCAGTCCTCCTCCTCGTTTTTTCCCACTCTCCATCACAGTCCGGCCCGCACGCCTCATAATAAATCCGTCCAGTGAGATTACATTGTCCGGTATATTCCCATTCAGTCACGTTTCTGTGAAGCACATCAAACTGCAGTTCCAGAATTGTCTCTGATGTCGAGTCAGTGCAGCCAGCTCCTCCACCTTGTTGGAGATGGAGTGCACATTTCCCGTAATTACCATAGGTAAGCCATTCGGTAAATACGGTCTCCATTTCTTGCGTCCACCTCTGCAGCCTCTCCTCTTTCTCCGTATCTCAGCTGGGACCTCCGGTTTCCCCACGTGGAATAGAGAAGGACCCCGTAGCTCGAGGAGCTGGTTGCTCCTGTTGTAATCTGATGCGTAGCTGAAAGTTGTCTCCGGCGTATCTCCTGGCGCAGATTCATGAAGTGCAGAAAAACACTACAGCTAACGATATAGCTGTAGTAAAAGTAAGCTTCCCAGGTGCACAATTGCACCGTGTTTCACCTATTCTATAGAAGAAAAAAAAAAAAAAAGACTATATACAAGTATAAGGAGGAAAAAAGGTAAAGTAGGGATGGAGCTCCAACAGCAGTCGGCTGGCCTCTCCAGCGCCATCTTGAAAAAAATATATATATATAATGCTACTCCCTCATCAAAAACACGTCAAGAGGTTTTAGATATCATCCATGCATGTTTGAGTAATTTAGTTATCTCTTCAGGGCCCTATTCAAACTAGAGGTAAGATCTTAAGCCCAAGCCCGAGCCCAACCCGAATTTCGGGTCGGGTCGGGCCTAAAATGTCAATCATTGCTTCGGGTCGGGTCGGGCCGGGCTTCTCTCTCGCTGACTTTTTAAAAATAAATATATGTTTATAAAAATGTATACTAAAACGATGTGTGGATACTAAACTAAGGAATACTTGTTTTAAAATAAATAATTTGGATAAAACAGAGAAGGCGCTGTAAGGTAATTGCTATTTAAATACTAAACAGGAGCCGCAGAGCCAGAGCTCTGCGCACGTGAACGCCGCCCTCTTAATAATCTTCCCCTCCGCAAGTCCGCATCTATTTTGACCTGGTATCCCCAATATGGAGGAGCAAGAAGTTAAGGATAAACTAAAGACAGGAGAACTGAAAAGACAAACACGCACCGGTAAGAGTGAGGTGTGGAAAAGCTTCAAATTGATTGTTGAAAATGCTACAGAAACTTGCGTTGGCTTCGCTGAATGTAGTCAATGTGGCGCTTTGCTTTCATACGAGAGCAAAAAGGCTGGCACCTCGACGCTGAGCAGGCATTTAAACAGCTGTACTGGCAAAATTGATGATCGTGCGTAATGCCCTGTCAGTGTCAGAGCTAGTAGCGTGGGCCATGATGTGCAAGAAACACCGTGATTAAATCAGTATCTTGTCACAACTCACTGTGATGTTGATACCCAAACATCACAGTGCGCTGAGGCGTTTCGAGGCCGTGAATAGTTTTGGCCACGAGAGACCGTGGTTCGCAAAAAAAAAGAAGTCGCCTCATCACAACACGTACTGTACTAAACTCTTGCAATGACAATTCAAAGAACTCCTTCCTGTCTCTGTCTATTATCCACCCGTCATTGTTCTTCTTTGTCTCTCTGCTTCTCTCTCTTAAAGTGCCGCGCTAGATTCTTAAGGACGTACTGCTGCTGTGGTTTATGGCCCAATTTTCAACCCGTCAAAATGACGGACGGCCTTAAATTTTTCCCGTCAACTCTTAAAAAAATCCGTCAATGATGGAAAATTGTCGGTTAATGTACCCTCTTCAGAAACAGAAATATAAAAGATGTAAATGTTTATACAGTCTTGTTTAACTTAGATTTCGTTACAAAAGACAGGCTTTAATTTGTTATCATAAATCACCCCTCCTCCTCCCGAGTCCTCACAAATAAAATATGAAATTTCGGGTTTGCTTCGGGCGCGGGCCTGCAAATCAAGTTAATTGGTCGGGCTCGGGCCGGGTCTGGCTTTAATACCCGCGGGCCGGGTCGGGTCGGGCTGGATTTTTTAGGCCCGATCTTAATTCAAACCCAAATAAATTATACTGTTTGATATTACTTGTCAACAAAGGTAACAGACTTGATCAAAGGTGTGATACCCCATTTAGTACTGTTCAACACTGTGGGATGATGACCATGTGGAGGCAACTGTCATTGTTCAACAGAGAGTTCGAAAATTTGGTGGGACTAACAGTTCTCTCTGAGGGTGTTTTCACACTTGGTCCCTTTCAGTGTTTAAAGCGAACTCAGATCACTAACTGAGCTAACTCGATTCACTGTATGTTGAACACATATGGCAGAATTGACAATAAAGCTGACTTTGAACTTTGAACTTTGAGCATTATAGGTTTATATGTGAACACTCTAAGCGCACTCAGACCCCTTTAAAACAAACCGAGCTGAGACCATCTCAGGAGGTGGTCTCAGTACGTGAGCCAAGAGCCGGAAAGAGCCAATCATAGGCCGAACTGCACTCCAGCTTCCAATCATGTTGCAGCATAATTACGCACCGATCGCTCTCACGCCAATCATGACCATTACCGCTGTTGTGTTTGCGCCTGTTCGCCGATCAGCTGTGAGCGAGCCGCGTGATATTTACCCGGCATTTCCAAGAGAAGAAGAAACCTTAACTTGCTACGTTAATGCTACGTAAGAAGGAACTCTCGCCTCGGGACACGGGATAAGTTCGAGATATGTCCTTTTCTCCGGAGCTCCGGATTATTAAAGACCGTGACACGTGCATGCATGGATACCGTTCTTATGGGTGAGTCATATTATCAGATTATTTCTGCATCTATTTCGGCACTAAACCAGGACTAAACCAAGACTAAACCAGGTCTAAACCAGGTCTCAGAGCTCTAGAGAAGGTACAGTGTGAACAGAAAGAGGACTGAGGCTCCATCAGCGCTTAAGTGGACCAGAAAGAGAACTCGGTCCTCTTTCACAATGTGAACACAAACAGAACTGAGTTTGTGTTCTCCTGGTCCCCTTGTTGGTCCAATTTTAGGGGACTGAGTTCGGTTCGCTTAAAGGGGACTATATGTGAAAACATCCAGAAACATTTGGGGATGACCTTTTAGATTCATTGACTCATTTGCCTGGATTTGAATAATTTCTCTTGATTCAGATCAAGGTTTTTGTTTGTGTGTGTTTGTTTTACTGTTCAACAGTATTTATTTATTTATGTATTTAGTGTACAAAGCTGCAGCTGTGATTTTACTGTTTAATTTTCTAAATTGTCCTCCTGTGGACCCACCACCCGCAGGAGGATCCATAAGGGCCGGGTGCAGAGAGATCTGGGCGGCAGTCGAAGGCGGGGGCCTCGACGGCTGGATCTCCAGACATGGAGTCTAGCTCTGGGGACATGGAATGTCACCTCGCTGGGGTGGGGGGCTGAGCTTGTGCGGGAGGTTGAGCGTTACCGACTAGATATAGTCGGCCTCACCTCCACGCACAGCTTGGGCTCTGGAACCTAACTCCTTGAGGGGGGCTGGACCCTCCATTTCTCTGGCGTTGCCCGCGGGGAACGGCGGCGGGCTGGTGTGGGCCTGCTCATTGCCCCACAGCTCAGCCGCCGAGTGTTGGAGTTCACCCCGGTGAATGAGAGGGTCGCGTCCCTGCGCCTTCGGGTCAGGGACAGGTCTCTCACTGTTGTGTCGGCCTATGGGCTGAACAGCAGTGCAGAGTACCCGGCCTTCTTGGAGTGCCAGGGAGGGGTACTGGACAGTGCACCGACCGGGGACTCCATTGTTCTCCTGGGGTACTTCAATGACAGTGACACCTGGAGAGGAGTAATTGGGAGGAACGGCCTCCCTGATCTGAACCCGAGTGGTGTTCTGTTATTGGACTTCTGTGCTAGCCACGGTTTGTCCATAACGAACACCATGTTCGAGCACAAGAGTGTCCATCAGTGCACGTGGCACCAGGACACCCTAGGACGGAGGTCGATGATCGACTTTGTTGTCGTGTCATCTGACCTCCGGCCGCGTGCCTTGGACACTCGGGTCAAGAGAGGGGGGCAGAGCTGTCAACTAATCACCACCTGGTGGTGAGTTGGGTCTGCTGGCGGGGGAGGAAGCCGGAGAGACCTGACAGGCCCAAGCATATTGTGAAGGTCTGTTGGGAACGTCTGGCAGAGCCCTCTGTCAGGGGCACCTTCAACTCACACCTCCGGGAGAGCTTCTCCTGGATTCCGGGGGAGGCTGGGGACATAGAGTCCGAATGGGCTCTGTTCTCGGCTTCTATTGTCGATGCGGCCACCTGTAGCTGTGGTCGTAAGGTCTGTGGTGCCTGTCGCGGCGGCAATCCCCGAACCCGGTGGTGGACACCGGAAATAAGGGATGCCGTCAGGCTGAAGAAGGAGTCCTATCGGGCCTTGTTGGCTCATGGGACTCCTGAGGCAGCTGACGGGTACCGGCGGGCCAAGCGTGCTGCAGCCCAGGTGGTCGCAGAGGCAAAAACTCGGGTTTGGGAGGAGTTCGGAGAGGCCATGGAGGAGGACTATCGGACGGCCTCAAAGAAATTCTGGCAAACCGTTCGGCGCCTCAGAAGGGGGAAGCAGTGCTTCACCAACACTGTTTATGGTGGTGGTGGGGAGCTGTTGACCTCGACTGGGGATGTTATCGGACGGTGGAAGGAATACTTTGAGGATCTCCTCAATCCTGCCGTCACGTCTTCCGAGGAGGAAGCAGAGGCTGGAGACTTGGAGGCGGACTCGTTCATCACCCTGGCCGAAGTCACTGAGGTGGTTGGAAAGCTCCTCGGTGGCAAGGCCCGGGGAGGGATGAGATCCGTCCTGAGTATCTCAAGTTGCTGGATGTTGTAGGGCTGTCTTGGCTGACAATCTCTGCAACATCGCGTGGCGGTCGGGGACAGTACCTCTGGACTGGCAGACCGGGGTGGTGGTCCCTCTGTTTAAGAAGGGGGACCGGAGGGGGTGTTCCAATTATCGGGGAATCACACTCCACAGCCTTCCCGGTAAGGCCTATTCCAGGCTGCTGGAGAGGAGAATTCGACCGATAGTCGTACCTCGAATTCAGGAGGAGCAGGGTGGTTTTCATCCCGGCCGGGGAACACTGGACCAGCTCTATACTCTCCATCGAGTGCTCGAGGGTGCATGGGAGTTTGCCCAACCAGTCCACATGTGCTTTGTGGATCTGGAGAAAGCATTCGACCGTGTCCCTCGTGGGGTCCTGTGGAGAGTGCTCTGGGAGTACGGGGTTCGGGGCCCTTTGCTAAGGGCTGTTCGGTCCCTGTATGACTGGAGCAGGAGCTGTGTTCGCATTGCCGGTAGTAAGTCGGACCTGTTTCTGGTGCATGTTGGACCCCGCCAGGGCTGCCCTTTGTCACCGGTTCTGTTCATTATATTTATGGACAGAATTTCTAGGCGCAGTCTGGGGCCGGAGGGGATCTGGTTTGGGAACTACAGGATCTCATCTCTGCTGTTTGCAGATGATGTTGTCCTGATGGCTTCATCAAACCGGGACCTCCAATGTGCACTGGGGCGGTTCGCAGCCGAGTGTGAAGCAGCTGGGATGAGGATCAGCTCCTCCAAATCCGAGGCCATGGTTCTCGACCGGAAAAAGGTGGCTTGCCCTCTCTGGGTGGGTGGGGAGTCCTTGCCTCAAGTGGAGGAGTTCAAGTATCTCGGGGTCTTGTTCACGAGTGAGGGGAGGATGGAGCGTGAGATTGACAGGCGGATCGGTGCAGCATTGGCAGTGATGCGGTCGCTGTACCGGACCGTTGTGGTGAAGAGAGAGCTGAGCCGAAAGGCAAAGCTCTCAATTTACCGGTCAATCTACGTTCCTACCCTCACCTATGGTCATGAGCTCTGGGTAATGACCGAAAGGACGAGATCGCGGATACAAGCGGCCGAAATGAGTTTCCTCCGCAGAGTGGCTGGGCGCACCCTTAGAGATAGGGTGAGGAGCTCAGTCACACGGGAGGAGCTCGGAGTAGAGCCGCTGCTTCTCCACGTCGAGAGGAGCCAGCTGAGGTGGTTCGGGCATCTGTTCCAGATGCCTCCTGGTCGCCTCCCTCGGGAGGTGTTCCGGGCATGTCCCACCGGGAGGAGGCCCCGGGGAAGGCCCAGGACACGCTGGAGGGACTATGTGTCCCGGCTGGCCTGGGAACGCCTTGGGGCCCCCCCGGAGGAGCTGGAGGAAGTGTCCGGGGTGAAGGAGGTCTGGGCGTCCCTGCTTAGACTGTTGCCCCCGTGACCCGGCCCCGGATAAGCGGAAGAAAATGGATGGATGGATGGATGGATTTTCTAAATTGATCTTCGTTCAATCAGCCATTTTGTTAAGTCCTGAAGATGAGTGCTGTTGTGACTTTGGGCGGTACAAAATGTATCTGAATTGAAATAGATATAGTGTACTGAGTAATGCCCAGCTCTAACTGCTGCAAATTGTATCTAAGACTAGAACTACTACCTAAGCAGTGCTCCTCAGACCCTCTATGCACATTAATTGGACTCAAATCACCACTTGTCTTCTTTACAGTGTTTGTATTTTTGTTTCACTGCCCTGAGCATGAAAAGGACTGTAGAAAATGTAACTTTACTTTTCTATTTTTCATAACACAGTGGATTATTCAATATAAACTACTGACTTGAGATTTTAAAAAGCCCAGATAAATCATAATATGGGGACATTCAACGTTTGAATACATGACAGTAGCTTGCTAATAAGAATGTAAGTCTTTCTACATTTCCTTGCGGTCTCAGTGCAGTATGACAGAGGATGTGGCTATGTTTGCTCCTCCACAAAAGAACTTGTTCATGATTTAATTAAAGTGGTGCAGATCAATAGTGCTCCCGGAAATGGGTGCATTGTTTCTGGGGGTGTGCTTGGATAATGTCTGCTCTCGTATGGATCTGAGCCCAGTCTAATCACTCCACACAGCACAAATATTCTATCAAAACCACACACACGTCAAGAAATAATCCTTTAATTATACAGTCATGCATTTGATGTGTGTGAAAAGGGCTCAAATCATTAGTAAGCACTGACCTTATACGAGAAGTTGCAATCCGTGCTGTCATTATTGTTTTGTTTTTTTGCCAGAGTAACAATGACGATGATAATTTTTAGGCAAAATTCTGGATTTTTGCCTCGGACTGCTGATCTCAACAGCACTATAAGTTCTATATAGATCACACAATTGTTTCTAAGGCACTGTTAATTGGTTAGTGCGCGACTGAACATTTTATACACAACTCCTCACTGTGCAGATGGTTCATATGGCACTAAATGGCACAGATGTACTTTATGCTAGGCCAGTGCTTCTCAAATAGTGGGGCGGGCCTCCCTGGGGGGGCGTGGCGTGATGCCAGGGGGGGCGCGTATGACCCTGGGAAACATGTTTTTTTGCTGTACTGTACTAGAACTAAGTGTAATTGCACATCAACAACAGTAGTTGGCAGTGGCGTTCTCACATGCGATTTACGCACAGTCTCACCATTAACAGAACATCCTCTGTCACAGAAAAAACACGTATATTCCACTGAGTCGTGTCCTTTAGTCCGACAGAAGCTGACGCATCAGTGGCACAAGGAGAGAGCGTTTTTTTTTCAGTGCTTTTAGCTTATGCAAATGAGGTGGTTTTAAGTTTAATTTCTGTAAAACGTAAACAAATGTGCGCAAAGCTGCATTAAAAACACATTAATATTTGAGTCCTCAGTGCAGTCTTTGTTGTAAGTTTCTTTCTTTTTTTGTTTATAATGTTAATAAAAGGATACAATGGTGTTCTCATAACAATTTTCTAGACAAATAATACTATTTATAGTCGCGCGCAGGAAGGGGGGCGTGAAATTTTTTCTTCTTCCTAGGGGGGGCGTCACAGAAAATAATTGAGAAGCACTGTGCTAGGCCAAGGAGAGACTTCTAAACAACAGAGATGCTTCAAAGTCTGTTCTCTGAGCCGCAGGAGCCACAATGATTTAGTTCTAGATCCATCCTACCGTTCAATGTTCAGAGATGTTGGTACTTTTTCAGCCATTCAGTACCACTTCTGAGTCAGAGGCGACATTTTTCAAACAAACAGACAAAAAAAACAAAAAAACAAATACCAGTGAGATCTAAAGCTAGACTTGGACTTAGGTCGTTTTCACACCTACCTTGTTTAGTTCATTTAAAACAAACCAGAGTTCGTTTGCTCCTTTGATTTGGACCTTTTGGGCTGGTGTGAATAAAAACCAAAAATCTCGATCCGGAACAAACAAGCGAACCGAGACCACCTAAAAAGGTCGGTCTCGGCACGGTTCCTTTCGAACTCTGGTGCGGTTAGTTTGAGGTGAGAATGCAGACCGGACTCGATCCGACACAAGTTGGCTTTTTGTACTTAACGAGCTCCCGTCGTATGTCGAGCCTTATGGGAACCCTCTATAGTCTGGTGCACTGGGTGAGCAGGAGTGTCCAGGAAGGAGAGCAGTTTGTCCAATGTCCTGCTGTCCCTCACTGTGACAAATGTCTCCAGCTCACAGCCGATCACGTGACCGCTTTGTGGATCAATTTGTCAATCCGTCCAATGTCCCTTTTACTGGTGCTGCTCCCCCAGCAGACCACAGCGAAGTACAGGGTGTTGGCAACCACAGACTCCTAGAAGATCTCCAGTAACTTACTGCACACATTGAAAGACCTGAGCTTCCTCAGGAAGTAGAATTTACTCATGCCCTTCTTGTACACAGCATTACAGTTGTCCCTCCAGTCCAGCGTATTATTCACATGAACGCTGAGGTACTTGTAGCAGTCCACAATCTCCACCTCATGACCCTTGATGGTAATAGGCTCCACAGGTGACCTCATCCTCCTGAAGTCAATCACCAGTTCATTGGTCTTGTCCAAGTTCAGGAGCAGATGGTTTGCCTGGGACCACTCCACAAAATTTGAGATCAGCGTCCTGTACTCCATCTCCTGTCCATCCCTGATACAACCTACCACCGCAGAGTCATCAGAGAACTTCTGCACTTCTTCTTCTTCTGAAAGCAGAGGTGTACAGAGTGAACAGGAACAGAGACAGGACTGTACCCTGGGGGGCTCCTACATTACTGACCACAGTGTCAGACAGGGTGGTCCCTAGTCACATGTACTGAGGCCTGTCTGACAGGTAATCCAAGAGATAGTGGAGGAGCTGACACCCATCCTGAGCAGTTTTTCACCCATCAGAGAGGGCTGGATTGTGTTAAAGGCGCTGGAGAAATCAAAGAACAATATCCTCACAGAGCCCTTAACACTATCCAGGTGTGAGTGAACCCACTGCAGAAGATAGATTACAGCATTCGCCACACTCATGTGGGCCTGATGGGCAGATTGGAGAGGGTCCAGGGATGGTGCCACCAGGGGTCTGAGCTGAGCCAGAACAAGTCTCTCAAACACTTTCATGACAGGTCTGAAGTCACTGTAACTAACAATGATAATAATTATAATAATGATCCACAAGGGCTATATACTGTAGATTTTAACTATATAGCAGACAGCGCAGTTATTTCTATAATCCTTTACACTACTGCTACCCACTAGTTCAAAGGTGAAATAACAATCAGCATATTTGCTCCCATTTGAAAACCACACAATATCCATTCTATTAGCCCTGTATAACTCCCACACTGACTAATCACTGCTCCATACACTTTGATCATCTTTATGTCTTCCAGTGACCCCTCCCTTCAGCTCCTGTGCTTTCCCATCTAAATCATGAGTCTGCTGCTCCATCTATTTACCCTGATGCCCTTCCCTCTGGGCTGATTAGCCTCAAGAAGTGCTGAGGATGCACTCTCTGCCCCCTCCTCATCATCCATCCAGCCCCCTTTAAGAACACTTTTAACTCTGCTGCTACTGATCACTGCAAATTGAACGTGTGTCAATCGTAATGAGTGCTCCAGTCATTTATAAAGTGTTCAGTGAGCAGAAACCAGCCCTGTTACACAGCATGGAGGATTAGGCAAGGCAAAGATTATTTGTATAGCACAATTCGTACACAGAGTAGTTCAAAATGCTTTACAGTAGTAGTAAGAAGTACATTAAAATCACAATACAAAGAGATCAAAATATAGGCTTGTCTCACATGTTCATGAAGACTGTTCCAGGTTTTAGCTGTATGAATCTGAAATGCTGACTCCCCGTGTTTAGTCCTGACTCTGGGCACCAGCAAGAGGCTGGTCCTTGAGGTCCTCAGAGTGCAGATGGTTCATATGGCACTAACTTGTCAGAGAGGTACTTTGGTGCTAGGCCCTGGAGAGACTTGTACACAAGCAGAGCTGCTTTAAAGTCTATTCTCTGAGTCACAGGGGTAGCGCAGAGACCTGAGCACAGGATGCATGTGCTCGTACTTCCTGGTTCGAGTCAGGACCTGAGCTGCAGCATTCTGGATGTACTGCAGTTGTCTCACAGCTCGTTTGGAGAGACCAGTGAGCAGGCAGTTACAGTAGTCTAACCTACTGAAGACAAACCAATTGATAAGTCTCTTAAGTCTGCTTTATACTGTATACCTTTGATTTTTGTGTTTTTAGATGGGAAAAAGCTACAGATGTTATTGATTTGATGTGGCAGTTAAAGTTCAAGTCTGAGTCCATTATTATTCCTACATTTCTAGCCTGATTTGAAGGTTTTAGGGAAAGAGACTGAAGTTGACTGCTGACAGTGTTTCTTTTTTCTGTGAGCCAAAGACTATGATTTCTGTCTTTTCTGAGTTTAGCTGGAGAAAGTTGATTTGCATCCACATCTACTGTACACACACATTCACATCCACATCGCTTCTGCTGGATGCAGTGGCTGACTGAGTCCACTGGTCCATAGTCCCCTGCTACCAGTGAAAAATAGATCTGAGTGTGGTTCTGCGTAGTTGTGGTAGGACACATTATTGCTGCATATTAAATGGCCTTCAATCTTTATTTGGCGGCAGCATGTATAGATTGGACAAAGGGATTTACAAGCTCCAAAGGACAGACAGGATTTACACAAGAGTTTAAATGTGCTGAGTGCATGCTACAGCGCTGTGAAACATCATATGGTAGAATTAACGTAGTCATAACCTTTTACATTATTTGTTTTAATCTAATTAAAAATAATAAAGACAAAGATACAAGAGAATAGTTATTGCTTTGGGAAAAAAAATCATAAAAAATTGTAAGATAAATCATTGAGAGTTTTACACAATCTGTTTACTTTATGGCCCTACATTAAACATTATAATAGAAATTGGAACAAACAACAATGATTATTTTTCAAACCTTTACTGTCTTTACTGTAGTCATTTTGAAAAGAGCTAAAACTTCAAATTGGAACTCAGAATGTTTTATTATTCACTGAAATAATAAAATATCATACAGCAGAAATGTCAAAATTCAAGCAGCAAAATCAGTTCAAAAACAAAAGAAATGCACAATACTACTGAACTGTCTCATACTCTGTCTAGCTCACTATTGGCACCACCACTCCTGTCCTATGATATTCCTCTTGCAGGGGTCCCCAAACTATGGCCGTCAGTGCAATTTTTATTGGCCCTCAGCCCCCTGCTAGATTGGTCCAAATGCTAATAGGAAGTACTTTTAATGGCAAATTATGCACAACTTTAAGTAACTCTACCATTATATCCCCAATAACATTACATTGCATTGCCATACAGACCTAAAATGAACATTCCAAGTTTTATTAAAGCTACAGCGGCCCTGTCAAAGCTGTGTTTAATGCACCCGCCTGAATATGGCCATACCTGCCTGTCAAAGCCTGATCCCGTCAGATCTCAGAAGCTAAGCAAGGCAGGGCCTGGTTAGTACTTGGATGGGAGACCGCTGGGAATTCCAGGTGCCACAGTGGGGCGCCAGTTGCAAAAAAACTGTCGTTGTGTCCTTAGGCAAGACACTTCACCCACATTGCCTAGGATGAAAGTGGAGTGTGTGTGAGTGTTGGAGGTGGTCGGAGGGGCTGATGGTGCAGATTGGCAGCCTCGCTTTCCGTCAGTCTGCCCCAGGGCAGCTGTGGCTACAGAAAGTAGCTTACCACCACTAAGTGTGGAGTGAATGAACAATGAACTGTAAAGCGCTTTGGGTTGCAATTAATTATTATTATTATTATTATAATCCTCTCTACTGATCACCAGGCCCTCCACTTCACACTTGAATACTGGAGGCTATTTCTGTGTTTGGAAAAGTGTTTAATAAATGCTAATTTTGAGGGATAATATTTATTGGAATAGTGCTGCAAACTGGAGTAATCTTTGCAGAAAATCAATGTTTATTTAAAGTTTATTTATTTGGTTTTAATATAGTGTATCAGGCACAGTGAACTAGCCAGCATGCTACTGTGCACAGAGACTTCATCAAAGCTGATGACAAAATAAACGTATTGCTACTTTATTTTATTGTTCATGTGTGAATAATTTAAATATAAAAGTCAAATATTGGTTTAGTTCTGGTTCAGTCCTGATTTAGTCCTGGTTCATCAATCAGTCAATCAATCAATCAATCAATCAATCAATCAATATTTATAAAGCGCTTTTCATACAAAAAATGTAACACAAAGCGCCCTACAGTGATTAAGCATTAGAAGATTGACTTTTATTGATCTCACACAGGAGAGATTGACCCAGGAACAATCCCCATGATTTTGTTGTTTAGGTTTGGTCAGAACCCAAGCTGGAGAATTTTACCTCTGGCGCATGTTTTGGGTTTGATGGGGGAAACCGGAGTGCCCAGAGGAAACCCACCCAGACACGGGGAGAACATGCAAACTCCACACAGAAAAGCCCGGGCGACCCGAACCTTCTTGCTGTGAAGCATGAGTGCTAGCCACTCAGCCAACAGAGAAAAAAAAAAAAAATTCAGTTATGGTTTAGTCCTGGTCAAGTCCTGGTTTAGACCTAGGGTGACCATTCGTCCGGATTTCGTCCGGACAGTCCGGTTTTAGAGCTGTCTGTCCGGCCGTCTGTCACGTGTCCTCCTTTTTTACATTTTGTCCTCCTTTCGGACCCTCGTCGGCCACCGTTGCATAAATCGTCATAAATCCCCACCCATTATTTACACTTGCTACTCTGCGATGTTGTGTCGTATGCAAACATTCGCGATGCGCGCGCAGCTGATACAGCCCCTGCAGCCCCTGCAGCCCCTGATTGTCTGGAAGCTGCTGTCACTCAAAAGCTCCGCTCATGCTTGATATTTTTTGTTGGAGAAGTTCGTGTGGACAAGCAAAGACCAGTAGGCTAAATGACAGAGGCCTACAACTTTTTTCAATTTTTCATGCTTTTTTGCTTTTTAGCGCCATATGATGGCATGGCAAAGACTTAGAGACAGTTTTTTCAGTGAATTGGTGATGATATTGTTTTTTGTTCATATCATCTTGACCATAATTTGCCACATTTTTGTTTTTGATGGGTGTTCCATGTTAATAAATATATGTTGACTTCATACATCCCCTTCCCGAGGAAAAACAAAAAACAAGGTGTCCTCACTTTAGGGCCTTTGTCCTCCTTTTTGGACACAAGTGTCCTCCTTTCCTGTTTCATGCCGGTGGACTCTATTTAGACCTGGTCCAGTCCTGCTGTAGTCCTGGCAATCAGCTCGGCGGTTGCGGCGTGTATATTTATAATCTGCTAATGAAACAGCGTACATTTTCTTGTTCTGGTGTTTGTGGCTCCCCACCACGGTGCGGCCTCTTGTAAATGAACGGGAATTCCACCCACACTCCGAATTTATCAACGGTTTACCCTCAGCGCATTACAAGTCATCCACTCATCTCTACTGTGTATGTTCGGACTAAGGGGCTGTCGGACCAATAGTTCTCCTTTTTTCAGACTAGTGGAATGTCAGACTAATGGGATCTCTACTCAGTCCATTTTCGGACTAACGGGCTGTCGGACTGATAGGCTGTTGGAACAATGGGCTGTCTGACCAATGGGCGGACTTCAAGCCATTAAGCAAAACAACAGCTCAAGTCAACCATTTTCGACGATAAGAGGGAGAACCTTCTCATGGAATGGGACAACCCTAAGGTCATAGACACAGAGCAAAAAGCACTAGTAATGTTTGGATCATCATGGAGGTCATTTAGATCCTGATTGTAAATCGGGATGGGGGCTGTACCACCTCTCATACCTGGGATACAGTTCTGAAGAAGTGGGACTGCAGATGGCGCTGTCATCCTACTGCTCCAAGTATGAAGACAAACCAGAATCTGTACAAGTCATCTGCGCAGACACATCACAGCAACATCACAAGACACTAAAGAGGAAGGAGCAGCGTGCAGCCCAAACTGTCCAGGTCTGAAACAAAATAACATGTCTGACATAAGAATTTCTAAATCCTTCACCGCATGCCTTCCTGAGGTTGTTTATCTTAATATATTATTTAATCAATTCATTTATCTTATAATGTAGTTCTGTTAAGCATTTGTCATTTGATAAAGGCATAGTGGGATGGAAGGGCATCAGGTGGTTCCATGATGACTTGTTGATGAAAATGGGGGCAGCTTAGTATACACTAAAGTTTCTTACATTTTTGTTGGGAGGATATAGGACTGAGCACAGAACTTAAAAGACAGAACTGACAAAGTAGCTTGGATGAGCTGCGAAACGTCTTCGACCAAATGAATTTCTCCAACTTAATAGACAGTTTTGTACTCTTGCTCTTTCATGTCCTTTTTATGTCTCTTACCACAGAAAGCACTTTACAACAAAACAAATGTGTTGAAGTGAACTTATGTTGGCTGAGTTGTGTTGAATGAACACTTTGAAGAGATTGTGAACTATTCTTTATTAGGAGTCTATTGATCGTGGTCAGTGTTAAAGATAGGCTTTTATTAAAACTATAAAGCACATTTTACGTCAGAGTGGAGGCTTACGGGGAGACTCTGATGCCTCTGCTCTCCGCCATAACAACAAATAATACCAAACAATAACTGGATTTTCTCAGGTAGCAGCTCATATTGACGGCTGTAAACTCAATAAGATACTAGGGCTCCATAAGCATCATACAGGGAGGGGAGGCTGGAGCTGTGTGTGCCTGACGCGAGTACTGTGTTCTGGGCAGGGTGAGATGGTACAGGGAGGGGAGGTTAGAGCCAGGCAGAGGTGGGTAGAGCTCCCAAAAATTATAGTCAAGTATAAGTATATAGTTGTGCTGCAAGAAATTACCCAAGAGTAAAAAAGTATTTGGGAAAAAGTACGAGTAACTTTCCATCTGTCGGTATAACATCTGATTTATAATTTGAAGTTAATATAATTGGGAAGACAAAACATTAATCAAGACACAAAATCTCGTATTTTCAAAAGACAGACACAAAAATGCGACAAACTAAATCAGGGGTGCCCAACACATTGATCGACCAGTCGATAGCCAAGTTAGTGTGGGTAGATTGCAGTGTCATAGTACTCGACACCAGTCTTGGTCGCGAAATGAGTGCGATCATATTTCATTACGGCCGCTGCCATCAGCAATAAACTTTTACCGGTGTGCAGGACTGCACGGGGCTTCTCACTGCAGCCTGTGTGCTCGTCTGGAGCCGCAGACACTGCGTGGAACGTCACCACACGCGCCGCCAACGCACACAGCTTGTTCGCAACAATGTGTACCTTTGCATACCAGCATGTATCACAGGGCAGGTTAAACCCAGTGGTGAAAGTAAAGCGGTGCGCACTGGAACGCAGCACAGGTATAAAATTCACAGCACCGCTAAGAGAATATGGTTAATGGTGGCCAAAACCCACATTTGAAAAAAAAAGGAAGGTGCGCTATTTAAGTAGAAAACACAAACAACCACACTATGCCATTCGAGAATAACTGAAAGCTACCCGAAACTCTCGTGCAGAGATATCTGCAGTCTGTTAAGCAAGGATTGTCAAAACTTATCTGACTGTAGCCGTGAAAGTACCCTAACCATTGCGAGGCGGTGCTGCGCACTGGTAGAAGATTTAAGGCCGGCGCGCTGCCTGCACCTGTAAGAGAGGGTTTATGCTTAAAGGGACAGTGTGTAAGATTTTTACCTGTTAATTACTGAAATTGAAGATACCCATTCAAAAATACATTGTTTTCCAAGCCTTTTCACTTCCATCATGAAATCAAAGTATTCTTTTGGACTTAGATATAGTCACATAAAAGGGGGATCTTCCCCATATAGAGGCAGCCATTTTGAATACGAGAGCCGCAGAAGGACATTTGGGCTCATCCTTCGCCTCGGCTCCTGCACAGCCGCGCTGCGTATGGCTCCCCCCTTCCCCCCTCCCCTTCCCCTTCTCTCCTTCGGTCCTCTGCTCTCATATGCAGCCAGGAGCGAAGGAGAGAAGGGGAAGGGGAGGGGGGGAGGGGGGAGGGGGGAGCATGCTGCCGGATCACACATCGTAATGGATATAACACGTATTTTGGACTAAATTGTTTTACTGGATTTTATTCGCTGGATCCTTATGGACAGATTGAGACCAAGTTTATGATGAAATACAGAGTTTGACCTGTGCAAAGCCTTCAAAGGTAAGCTAAGTAAGCTAAGTTTTGTGCTTTTCTGTATAAAAGCCCCATGTGCTCGGGGAGTGATTGTTTTGCAGGGAAATGAATTGCATAGCCAAAAAGAGGAGACTGTAAGGTTTCATTTGATGTGTAGATTGTCATGAATCATGATCGGGATTGTGTGTTTTCATGCGAAAAGAAAAAAAAAAAGTGAACGGGGGACCGCGGTTTATGTATACAGCGGTGCGCGGTTCGTGCGCGGGCACGCGCGATTTCGGAGCTACGTCGCGTCCGGGTGACCCTCGAGGTCTGCCATAGCCAAAAGAGGAAGTGGAATAGCTAGTAACCACCTATGCGCCACGAATCCTACACACTGTCCCTTTAAGTATATTTAAAAAGTTATTTATCTATGAAAAAGGTGTAAAACGTAAAAAAAAAAAAAAAAACCATGGGTAAAACGAGTGTTTAAAAAAAAAAAAAACGGTAAAGTGATGCACTGGACATTATAGCACCTGTAAGAAATGAAAACTACTTTCACCACTGGTTAAACGTTATAAAACATCCTACCTGTCTGTCCGTCTCACGTCAGCGCGCCGCTCCTCGCCTTTTCATGCTCTCGCTTCTCCTGCTCATATGAGCTCCTCTGTCCTCCTCAATACGCTCTGATTAGAAGTGCAAGACTAAGTGCAAAGCAAAAACTAATCTAAATTTATGTTACAGTGTTACTCTGTTTCAACTTCCTGTTTGAGTAATTCAGGGGCGGAGTGAGATTGGATTGAATCTCACTCCAAAAGCCCATATTTGCCATGTCTAACATGTCATTCTAAAATGGACTAGCCCCCCCCCTCAGTAGATCTCGGTACACCATCAACCTCAAAAGTAAATTTCGGTTAAAAAAAGGTTGAGCACCCCTGAACTAAATTATATCTGAAGGAACACTGCAAGAAACACAAATGTTCAGATAATTTCATTTTGTCAACATAAAGCTTTTGCCATTTGTAGATGGTGATGGGAATAACGGTGTTAAAGATCCCATGACATGGTACTTCTTGATGCTTTTATATGGCGCCTTAATGGTTCCCTAATACTGTAAATGAATCCTTCTTCAAAATCAAGACTCAGTGCATGAGAAAGCCTCGTGAACACAGTCAGAGTCAAAAATATCTCTCTGAAACACCTTATTATGGGCGTTGTTGCTTGAATGCAAATGAGGAGGACAGAGACAGGCCAGTGCAGCGGGGGGGTTGGGGCCAAACTCTCCGCTCTTTCCTCGTTTAGCGGTGCACTGTGCGCTGTCACCCACTTCCGCGTTTATGCGTGGAGGAAGATATGAGACGATTTCCATTGAAAAATAAACACATTTCCACAGAAAATAAAATTAAACCACTGCTGTTTCAGAGGTTTGGAGGCTTGGATAAAGGACATCCGAGCCTGGAAACACTCTCACGTGCCTCCAGGCAAATAAAAAAACGCATCTTGCATTGCGTAGCTCGTTCGCGGTCCAAACTCTATGGCCATGAGTTCTAGAGATGGTGGGTAGACATCCAGACGGAGGGTGGAACTGCATTTGCATTTTTCCCTGAGTGTGACGTCACAAATTTCCCTTGTTCAGAATTGCCCGTTTGGGCTGTCTTTTTTTCAAACGCAGAAAAGGATTGCAACAAATGCTCAGTTTACACATTTCGAAACTTTTAGCCATGGGGGGGGGGGGGGGGGTAGGGGAGCTCAGACGTTCAAAACCCTCAGAAAGTGAAAATTTCATGCCATGGGACCTTTAAAATAAACATCATTACTAACGGCATTTCCTTTTTTTTGTAATGGCTAATATAACAAATTTTTCTATCGTTACAACACCGTTACCAACACGCCATTACTGCGCATTACTGGAGCTACTCATTGAAGCTGTCATCCGACTTGGCTCACCCAGACACAGGAGCTGCAAATGTGTGGGTTTTCTTTACCCTTCGGTGAGGGGAGGGGGCGACTTCACTATACAAGCCCTGTGTGTGTGCCGATATCACTCATACAAGGAAAACAGTGAATAAACCCCACTCCAAAACATACACGAATCCGTGCTTACCTTCAATGAGACAGAAAAGACAGAAGTTTTGCAGCCTCTCTCCTGCTGTCCTCACTCCTCTGCGCTGTTATTATATCCATAAACTCATGGAGCAGCACCTATCACAGCAGGACTTATATCTGTCTCGCTATTTAATAGATACAGTGGTACCTCACCTTACGAAAGACCCAACAAACGAAAATTTCAAGTTACGAAACGCCTTCACCTTAAATTTTGGTCTCTAGATACGAAAGAAAATTCAAGTTACGAAACGCGAAATCTCAAAAATTCAAATAATGCGCTCAGCCACACACATTATACGCTTTTCTCAGACTGAATTTAAACATTTCTCACATTTGTCTCTCGTTTAAACACTCAAACTTTTATAGATTTTCAACAAAATTATTAATAGTGAAGTGAAGGGGGAGGGGGGAGAAAACTGCGCGCGGACACGTGTGATGGCGCACATGACCCGGCGCGGGGCTGCCAGCAGGTCTAGACCTGGACTAAACCAGGACTGGACCAGGACTAAACCTGGACTAAACCAGGACTAAACCTGGACTAAACCAGGACTAGACCAGGTGGATTAAAGTGCCGCGCGCGGGTCTATTTCCTGCTTTCGTTTCGAGTCATGGCTGAGGCGAGCAGCGAGGGGGACCGCACGCAGTCTGAGCGCATGAACGAACGCATGCAAGAGCCGCGGTGGTCTAGACCTGGTCTAGAGGAGGTCTAGAGGAGGCACGGTTTGAGCACGGGTCTCGTGGTGATGTAATTGTCTATTGGGAAGAAGGCTGGAATTCCTGCTCACCCCTTTGTGCAAGATGTGTGCTTTTCAGGGAAGGCAGCTGCAAATGAACAGAGGGGGTGCACTTAAAAGCAGCCAGCATAGGGAAAATTTGAGTCATGACAATTGTCGTCTGACAGAAAACACATTTGCAGCGCTCTGTGATGTCAGAATTAACACAAATTATCACAAAAGAGGTACACATTTTTTTATTGAGGAGATTCTTCACAAAAAAACACCCTGCCAAAATCTATCAGACTGCAAATGAAAGAGCTGTCTGCAGCAGACCTGTGCACCACAGATCAGTATCGCTGCATAGCTATTTCGGTTTGACTTTACATTATTCTCTTCATCAGACGCTTGTCTGAAATGACATATTGTGATAGATGGGTTTTCTACTTAAAGAGCGCACATGACTAATTTCATTATTATATTACAGTGGTCCCTCGCTATATCGCGGTTCACTTTTTGTGCTCGCTGTTTCGCAGATTTTTTTTTTTCCAATTTTTTTAATAGTTTATCAACGCGCATTGTGTTCTGCGTCCTGATTGGCTAAGGGATTGTACACCTTTGCCGATTCATCAGTCATTCTCCTCCGTGCCGTGTCTCCTGTACAGTACAGAATGAGTTCAGTTTGTCAGATTTATATAGATGTTCAATCGCTCGCAGTGTGACTCCGAAGTGCTGCATGTTTGCAAGTTTGGTGCGGCTCGGACTGCTTCTTATTCAAACAATGTGAGCACAGAGGGACCCACGGAGTAGGGCGCGAAACACTGACGCTACTTCCCGATGTGCATTAACCTCCTGGAGAAGTGTGCGCGCGGACACATGCACCTGCTCATCGTGGTCAAATCCATGACAGAGCAGCATGACCAGCGCGGGGCCGTGCGTGAAATCATCTTTCAGGCATGGCCTGAAAGAATAATTTCAGAGAAATAATTTTCCTTTGGGGAAATGCAGAGAAATAATTTCCCTATGGGGATAAATAAAGGATATCTTCTTCCTCATGATGCCAGTTACAGGGATTTGGAATTTATTTATGGACAAAATAATGAAATAAAAACAAGTTAATATGAACATTTTAAGGCTCACTGCAGCAGGTACAGAGAGGGGTGACAATTTTTCAATGTTAAGTCAGAGTCGATGGACCCGAAAGTGCTCTCATGTTCACTTCCTATTTGGAATTGCAGCGGCTAGCGGGTGAGCTATGTCCATTTAAATTAAAGCGGGAGTGACATGGTGCAGAGACCAAAGGAAGAGGGACTCAGAGCATCAAAAATGAAACCTAAACTTATTTAACTTGTTTGTATGTCATCCATCCATTTTCTTCCGCTTATCCAGGTTCAGGTCGTAGGGGCAACAGCTTAAACAAAGCGGCCACCCAGATCTCACTGCGCCAGCCCCTATGGATCCTCCTGCGGGTGGTGGGTCCACAGGAGGATGGTCCCACATTGCTCCTTCGGGCTGTTCCCGGCCGGGCCCCATGGGAGAAGCCCTGGCCACCAGGCACTCACTGTCAAGCTCCCACCCCAGGCCTGGCTCCAGGGTGGGGCCCTGGTAACGTCAACCCGGGCGACGTAACTGGCCTTGGTCTATTGCTTATCATAAAGGGCTTCTGAACTGCTCTTTGTCTGACCCGTCCCCCAGGACCTGTTTGCCTTGGGTGACCCTACCAGGGGCATGAAGCCCCCGACAACATAGCTCCCGGGATCATTCAGGCACTCAATCCCCTCCACCACGTTAAGGTGGCAGTTCAAGGAGGGGATGTTTGTATGTTGTTTTTGCTGAATATAGCATTTTCAAAACAATAAAAGGTAACCTGGTGCTCTAAATATGCTATGTATTAGCAATTAAAACCCAACAGAAATAAAATACCCACTCTTTAAAAAGATAGTCAAGTAAATGTAACTGAATTAATGTAATTGAGTACTATCCGCCTCTAGAGCTGTGTAAGCCTGATGTGAGTGCTCTTTTCTGTGCAGGTTAAGGACAGAGCTGAACACTCTCAAAGATAAGGAGATGGAGCTGCTGAGGGAGGCGCTCAGCTCAGAGATCCTCTTCCTGTACAATGTAAGTGAGACACTAGACACATCAGAGTTCAGTTCATTTGTTGGTGGTTCAGGCTTTATGCTCAAAAAAGCTGGTCTACATTAAGAGGAACAGGATCAGTACAAGTTCTGTATGTGCACACACCCAGCAATAAATAATGCAGGTCGCATTATGAATAAAAGTGCCTTTAAAGTGGGACTAAACACCCAAACTCTACACACAACCACATTTCAAATAGAATGATTTTTTTTTTACCAGAGAGCTGCAAATGTGCACAGTTTGCACTAAAAAAAGGACTGGACAGTAGATAATTTACACAGTTTAGCAGGGGGGAAAAGCAGATTTGGTGTCAATTTTCACTTTAAGTGAGTTCACATTTAAGTTCTCAGATTGTACCATACTACCTTATTACTAAAGGTCCCATGGCATGAAATTTTCACTTTCTGAGGTTAATGTGAGATCCCCTACCCTATTTAGGGCCCCCCCATGCCTAAAAATTGTGAAATGTGTAAACGCGTTTGAAAAAAAGACAGCCCAAACGGGCAATTCTGAACAAGGGAACTTTCTGACGTCACACTCGCGGAAAGGTTTCCACCCCCCGTCTGGATGTCTACCCACAGTCTCTGGAAATCACGTCCAGAGAGTTTGGATCGCAAACGAGCTACGCAATGCGAGATGTGTTTTTTTATTCGCCTGGAGACACGTGAGAGTGTTTCCAGGCTCGGATGTCCTTTATCCGAGTCTCCGAACCTCTGAAACAGCAGTGGTTTAATTTTATTTTCTGTGAAAATTTGTTGTTTTTTTTCATTGGAACGCGTCTCCTATTTTCCTTCACGCATAAAACACAGAAGTAGGGACAGAAGGATTCATTTACAGTATTAGGAAACCAATAAGGCGCCATTTAAAAGCATCAAGAAGTACCATGTCATGGGATCTTTAATAATTTACTATCAAAATATTGCATATAATAAAAAAAAAAATTGGAATATTAAGTCATTAAATACAGTAATTTCCATACTATTGAGCACAACAAGAAGTTCGCATGCGACTCTTCCACTCTCCCACTGACTCTGGCTCCCATTTACTTACATTGGAAAATTGTGACCCCTCTCTCTGTAACTGCTGCTGTGAGCCTCATCATTTTATTTATTTTTTTCCCGCTATCTTGCACATTAAAAAAATCCTATCCATAACATAGAGGCTGGCTCTAAATTTGCCCCTGTAACTGTTAGCGTTGTGACCGTTTGGGTGGAGCTAAACGCTGCGGGTGATGTCACACTCGCGTAGTCACTTCTTTATACAGTCTATTGGTCCACTGCAACTGCACAGACAACAGTTTCTCCATGGGTTGCACACACACACACACACACACATGCACAGCTAAACAGAAGGACTGCAAAAGATGGTTTAAATGAAACGAACACATTCATAGGATTCATGTGGCAAATAAAAGGCTGCATTTTATCTGCTCAAGCTCAGGTTCTGCATGTATCAATTTTGTCCACCATCACAAAGAGTCCTTTGTTCTGTACTCCACAGGGTTCAGAAACACACTCACTTTGAACTGGGGCTAATTTTAGGTCTTCTAGGGACAATCATGGTAAGAGGTTTTAAAGTTGCACTATGCCGCTTCTCTAGGAGGGTGCCCGTCACCAGCTCATCTTTATGGATATTTTATAGCTTTGCCTCAAATGTAACCTAGTATGGCATTAAACTACACCCTACCTAGCTTCATGGAGACAATACACCACTAGGCCAAAGTACAGTTCAGATCTGTGGAAAGGCTCACAGAAAGAAAGCATGTTTATCAAGGTATTTGATTTTAAAGGAAAAGTAACGTTATTTTACAATCTGAGCCTTCTTTCGGTAATAAAACAAGTCGTTTGACTCACCCATAGCACGTTGGTGTCATTTGGAACTGTTTGGTAAAGTTATGTTGTAGTGTATCCGTTAGCGTGAGTACTCGGGGCATTACTTTGCGGTCTCCAAATAACACAAACTTTAGCACTTTTCAAATCATAGAAGCCCGATGTCTTAATCTACGATTTTGTTTGAAGCAAAAGTGGCCTGTAATCCGAGATTTATCCATAGTTTTCAGCTTTGCGTTTCATGTTTGGGTCCCGGGAGCTGAGAGCACAGTCCGCACATGCGCACTGGCGTCCTCATCTACTCGAAACTATGGCTAAATCTCGGATTACAGGCCACTTTTGACCACACGAAATCGTAGATTAAGACATCGGGCTTCTATGATTTGAAAAGTGCTAAAGTTTGTGTTATTTGGAGACCGCAAAGTAATGCCCCGAGTACTCACGCTAACGGATACGCTACAACATAACTTTTACCAAACAGCTCCAAATGACACCAACGTGCTATGGGTGAGTCAAACGACTTGTTTTATTACCGAAAGAAGGCTCAGATTGTAAAATAACGTTACTTTTCCTTTAACATGTAACTGGCAACAAATGCAGAACGTATGCAGATAGACAAGTCAGAGGTGCAGGGAGAGGAGCGGGTGGTGGACCACACAAGTTACACATACACAAGCTAATTAGTGATTATTGAAATGATGATTGAACTGTTTGGATCTCAGTCTAATTGAAATGTGATGAATGCACAGCCCAAGCTACACTTAAATAAGCAGCCATACACGACTCTATAGGCCTGTCACAATAATCACTATATCGAAATCACTATGAAAGCTTGAACTATATATTTTGGGGCTCAATAGCTATCATGTGTAGAATTTCTTAGAGACATTTTTGCCATTTTTATGTAATAATCCAAGATATGAATTGTAGAGGGTTGAATAAATCTCTCCTATAGCTAATTCTGAGTTCATTCTGCAGCTCAGGCCTTTAATGAAACAGTTTATTTAAAAATAGCTTTACTGGGGTTCTCCTGCTGTGTGTCAGTCACATAAAGTAGTTTCAATAGAATCGTTTAAAGCTGCACTATGTAACTTTTCTCACCACTTTGGCTCCAATGAAATGTTATTTCTTTGTCTTGAATGCTACACAGAGCAACGTGAAACATCTATCTTGCATTTGTTCAGTTACATGTGTTTTCTTTAAATGCTAAACAATATCAAGCAGTGTCAGGGTCACCTCTTCACATGGTCACCTGTCCACAGATCTGACCTGTAACATGGCCTGATTGCCATAGTGTGGATATGGAATGTTCTAGGCCAGTGGCTTTCAGTCTTTCACACCAAGTCCCACCTAAGAAATTACTGGGCTTTCTGGGCCTAAACTGGAGCTAAATTAGGTTTAGCGTTGGTTTGCATCATTGCTCCAGCTCCTCTAACCAAAAGAACAACCAAAAGAGGATCAAAATGTGGATACATTTAAGTCTCTTTTAGATTGGAAAATTCATTTATTGCAGAGGTCTTCAACAGGGGGTCACGACCCCCCTAGGGGTCGCGGAGGTACTGCAGGGGGGTCGCAAAATCTTTTGATTTCACTTTAAAATAATATAATTTTATATTTTATAGTGTAAAATACAGTATTAACCTGTGTATTATTTCCTTGTATTGGATGTACCATAACAGAGTAGCAGTGTTTATACATGACACTAAGCTCAATTTAATATAAAACACAATTCTATGCCGTATATATAGTAGGGGGTCCCTGGCCCAGTTCGCCATCTGTTTGGGGGTCCCTGGCCTGAAAAACGTTGAGACCCCTGATTTATTGTATTTCTCTAGTTTCTCGTGTTCCTTTTTCCTGATGTTACCATCGCTTGATATGGACAGCGCCGGGCCCTGACATGATCCACGCGTACTGGCTAAAGAAGCTCACTGCTCTCCATGAGCGCCTGGCAGCACAAATGAACCAGCTGCTAAGGGATGGGACTCACCCTGAATGGCTAACACAAGGGCGTACAATCATCATCAGGAAAAAGGAACACGAGAAACTAGAGAAATACCAGGGGCTCAAGGAAGAGCTGGAGAAGGCCTGGAAGGTGAAGGCATCAGTGGTGCCCGTGGTGATCGGAGCACTCAGGGCTGTAACCCCCAAACTGGAGGAGTGGCTACAACAGATCCCAGACATCTCAGACATCTCAGTCCAGAAAAGTGCAGTACTAGGAACAGCAAAGATACTGCGCAGAACTCTCAAGCTACCAGGCCTCTGGTAGAGGACCCGAGCTGGATGAGAGAGAGAGAGAGACCAACCACCATGGAAGGTGAAGGAGCACATTATATATATATATATATATATATATATATATATATATATATATATATATATATATATATATATATATATATATATATATATATATATATGTGTCATTATTGACCCGACCATAAGACCTATAATTTTATGTAAAATCTGTTTCCTGAAACTATTAATTGTATTTATTATATATATATGAAGTTATTAAATAATCTTTTGTGCTTTTTCACTTAATGAATGATTCTACTGTGCCTGTAAACTCCGGATCCCTAGCAGACTCTTTGACTTCTCTATAGGGACCAGCAAGTGACACACTCCACTGGAAATGTTACACTGTGTACCTTTAAACCCAGTTTTTGCATTATTTCTACACAGACTAACTGAATACTTATTCTGTTGTATTTGTGCCTGTGTTGTGTACAGAAGCTGGCTGAAGTCCTAGAGAAACAGCAGGTCTGAACCAAGGACAGGTCTGAGGAGAAGAGAGGAAATTGACAAGTGCGGAACATCTCTTGTCCAATTATTAAACCTTCCTGACTGCATTGTTTAAAAGTTTCAGAAGTTTCAAACATTCTCACATACATGTTAATACAATGTATATTCTGTATTTCAAATTCATGTTTTGATCCTGTTCCACAAATACCTGAAAATTTGAGCAAATTTCTTTTTCATGTTTCTAATTGGGACTTGGTTTGGTGGATAGTACCTGGGGTCAATATTTATTATAGTTTTATAGTTTTATAGTTTTATAGTTTTATAGTTTTATAGTTTTATAGTTTTTATTATCAGTCCAGTGACCGTTTGTGGGAAAAAAGTACCCTCTGCCTTTGTCACCAACAGGGAAACTCCAAAATGCAGAGACAGTTTACATGAAAGGAAAGACATTTTCTGAATGTTTAAACCTCCATTTAACTAAATAAAGGAGTTGTTTTATTAATTTATTCATTACTGTTCTATTTTGACAGAGGCATCTTAAACTGCTGCAGTAAAGGCCAGTTACATTCTTCAATTTGGTCCAGGCTGTGAGCCCTGTCCTAAATGACAAACAAATCAGACCCAAACACACTTCTGTAGAGAGGCTGCAGTTTGCCAGGTAAATGTGTTTATCTGTTGCCATCTAGTGGAGCAATTACAACATTACAGATAGAGCTATTAGCTGAAATCGAGCTGTTATAGTTGTTTTAGACATTTTTTTGCAGCTTGGTTTAGTTTGAGCATTTGATTCAAACATGTATTTCAACAGGGGTGCAGGTTGTCAGATCATTTGGAACATTTCTCATCAGTTCACACAGGTCTCAGGCTCTCAGAACACTTGACACAGCTCTCATTCACAAAATGCATTGTTTTTTTAATAACACTTTTCACAGAAGAAGCTTCACAATAAAATAACACTAAAATAAGGACAGGACAGACAAAACAATAATGATCATGATCAGTGAATTCAGCTTTTTCCAACACTTTAGCCCAAACTATTTCTTTCACTATAGTAATTCAAACTTAAAGATCCCATGACATGGTACTTCTTGATGCTTTTATATGGCTCCTTAATGGTTCCCTAATACTGTAAATGAATCCTTCTTCAAAATCAACACTCAGTGCATGAGAAACAGAGATAAGATGAGAAAGAGTCATAAATATCTCTCTCAAACTCTTTATTCTGGGCGTTGTTGCTTGAATGCAAATGAGGAGAAAACAGCTGGCCAATAGTAGAGGGTGGGGGCGTGGCCAAACGCTCCGCTCAGAGCTCAGAGCACACAGCTGATCCATTTTCTTGTTTTTGCACGGGGGGAGAGATTTGAAGCGTTCCATTGAAAAATAAACATATTTCCACAGAAAATAAAATTAAACCACTGCTGTTCAAAGGTCCAGAGGCTCAGATAAAGGACTTCCGAGCCTAGAAACACTCGGACGTGCCTCCAGGCAAATAAAAAAACGCATTTCGCATTGCCTAGCGCATTCGCAGTCCAAACTCTCTGGGCGTGATTTACAGAGACGCTGAGTTCAGACAGACGGGGGTGGAACTGCATTTGCATTTCTTTTTTCAATCTGACGTCAATAAGGTGCCTTGTTCAAAATCGCCCGTTTGAGCTCCGATTTTTTCTAACGCAGAAAAGGATCGCAAATGCTCAGTTTAGACATTTCACAACTTTTAACCATGAGGGAGGGGGGTCGGGGGGGCTAAACAGGGTAGGGGAGCTCACATTAACGTTCAAAAACCTCAGAAAGTGAAAATGTCATGCCATGGGACCTTTAACAAATAGTATCGAATTCTCTCTAAATGCAAAGTATTGGCTAGGTCCCATAGCCACATTTTAGAGCTTGATAATAACGGTTGTTATTGTTAAATACTTCTGATGTACCAAGGATGATTAACAAGAGTTCCGGCAATGTTATTTCAGCAATCTGTGATATTATATTAAAGACATCAGAACAACAGGCTGCAACTTTTGGACAAGACACAAATGCGAGGTAAATCGTTGCATCAAAGGACTGACACTTATCACAAGCCGAGGAGACATCGGGGAAAACATTATGGATTTTCACTTTTGAGTAGTAAAGCCTATGTATAATTTTAAATTGTATGAGACAGTGTTTTGCATTACTGGAGCGTAAATGGAGACTTGAGGCAATCTTCCCAGACATTAACAGGGATCTGGATACCCATGTCCTTCTCCCAACTATCTTTATATTTGTTGGAAGATGGGGAGGAATAATTGTTAATAATTTGTTATATATACAAGAGATTTAAGCAATCATCAAATGGAGACTGTTGCTCTGTTTCAAAGGATGTGAGATGTTTTGTTGTATAATCCCTGATCTGTAGATATCTGAAAAAGTTATTGCAGTGTAAATTATACTTCCTTTGTAATTGTACAAAAGAGGCAAATGTGCCATGTATATACAAATCTCTAATACAATGTATCCCCTCCCAATCACCAAAGGATGAGCCAAAATTGGATGGAACAAAAGGATTTTTTGCAATTGGTAGGGAGAGGGGGATTGATTTGAAAGTAAAATGTGATTTAATCTGTTTCCAAGTCAGAATTAAATTGAATATAATTGGGTTTTTAATAATAATAATAATAATACATTTTATTTGCTCTATAATGATTTGTCTAGGGGTGATGGTGAAAGTACTATGGCTACGGGAGAGTATGGATGACAGTCTTCCAGCTCTATAGTTAACCAAGTAGGGAGAGTGTCAGGGACTTAAGTGAAAAAACACATGTTCTTAAATGCACATGCCCAGCACATACAACATGAAATCTGGAAGGGATAGACCCCCAGTCAGTTTGGATTTAATGAAATATTTCTCAGTTATTCTGGGAGTTTTGTCGTTCCACACAAAAGGTTGAACGATTGAGTCAATTTTCTGCGTTTAGCGGCGCACAGCGCGCCGCTAATCCAGGAAACAGCGGAGAGTTTAGCCAGACCCCACCCGCTGCACTGGCCTGTCTCTTTCTTCCTCATTTGCATTCAAGCAACAACGCCCAGAATAAAGTGTTTGAGAGAGAGATTTTTTGACTCTGACTGTGTTCATGAGGCTTTCTCATGCACTGAGTCTTGATTTTGAAGGATTCATTTACAGTATTAGGGAACCATTAAGGCGCCATATAAAAGCATCAAGAAGTACCATGTCATGGGACCTTTAAATTAAGATTTGACTAGGCGAAATGAAGTTGTAGATATCTCTATGTGGAATTACAACTAGTCAAAATTACGTTGAAGATATCTTAAACTGGAATTAGGGATAGTCATAATGTAATATATCTATTATCTATCACAGATAACTTGAAATGAATTTTGATTAGAGAAATCTGACATTGGAGATATCTTTAATATTCATTTTGCCTAGTCAAACTATAATTACAGATATCTTGAATTGGAGTTTTGACCAGGCGAAATGACATCGCTGTATGTAAATGATCTTCACTTTAGGCGGGAGCGGAGCATTTCCACATGGCTCCTGTCGGCTGTTAATGAACAGTTAATTTATCAGTAAGAGAGCCAAAATGCATTTTAGGATCATTTTGTTTATGCAATCTAGTGAAATGTTTGTTGAAAATTATATTAACGACAAAAACAAATTTTAAAACTGAAGGTTGTTTGGAAAATAAAGTCACCTTTGCCATTCATGTGTTTGGGTTTCATAATTACTCTATATGTTTTATGTTACCAGTCTAGGGACAGATGCCTCAACTCTTTAATTCAAGACAACTTTCCAGTTTTTATTCGTTGTAGCTCAAAAAATCCACAACAATACAATTACCAATTACTGCACTTCTTCTGGCCTTATTTTAGAACTATGCTTTTTGTGTTATCAGAACATACTGGTAAAATCCAAATATATATCGTAAATTTCTTCAATTAAGAATATTACTTTTCTTGGAGGAATTAGAGAAGCTGCGATTAGAGAGAAAACTGCTTGCCATTTCTGACACATCCACAGACACCGGGGGCGAGGTGGGGTTAAGTGTCTTGCCCAAGGACACAACGGCAGCGCTCATATATGGGAGCTGGGATCACACGCGGTCAACCCGTCAAGAGTGGGATCGAACCGCCAACTCCTGGATCACTAGACAAGTGCTCTACCAACTGATTTTAAGCTTTTAATTTGTTTCACTACTCAGAGCTCAACGTCACAGTCCGGAGTCTCTTTTAAGTCAGACTTAAAAAGCTGAAGATCAGCTCCAGCTTTTTAAGTCTGACTTTAGGCTCACTTGATGCGGCCTCAGCAGCTCTTTCTCCTTTAGAGTGTTCAAGATGGTGCACCTTCAGATGAGCAGGTTTTCTCAAAGTCCTCCCACACTGGTCAGAGCTGCAGCTTTTTCTTCAGTCTGAAAGATTTGGACCTGAAAGCCTACCCTATCTCCTCACACGTCACCTTTGTGCGTTTGGTAGTGACTGGAATGTTCTAAAAAGCTTTTCACACTGGTCACTCATCTTGTGGTGACCACCATCACTGGTGAATTCTCATGTGTCTCTTGAGATTGGGTGATTGAGAGAAAGCTTTCCCACACTGGTCACATCTGTATGGTTTCTCTCCTGTGTGAATTCTCATATGTCGACGGAGGGCACCAGAGTGTCTAAATTCTGTCCCACACTGGTCACACTCATAAGGCTTCGCTCCAGTGTGGATTCTCATATGTGATTCTAGGTGGTTTGACTGTGAAAATGCCTTTTCACAAACATCACATCTGTATGGCTTCTCTCCTGTGTGGATTCTCATATGTGATTCTAGGGAGCTTGACCGTGAAAAAGTCTTTTCACAAACATCACATCGGTATGGCTTCTCTCCTGTGTGGATTCTCATATGTGATTCTAGGGAGCTTGAGTGTGAAAAAGTATTTTCACAAACATCACATCTGTATGGTTTCGCTCCAGTGTGGATTCTCATATGTGATTGTAGGTGGCTTGAACGTGAAAATGCCTTTTCACAAACATCACATCTGTATGGCTTCTCTCCTGTGTGGATTCTCATATGTTGACGGAGGGCACAAGAGTGTCTAAATTCTGTCCCACACTGGTCACACTCGTATGGCTTCTCTCCAGTGTGGATTCTCATATGTGATTCTAGGTGGCTTGAACGTGAAAATGCCTTTTCACAAACATCACATCTGTATGGCTTCTCTCCTGTGTGGATTCTCATATGTAGATGGAGGGCACAAGACTGTCTAAATTCTGTCCCACACTGGTCACAGCTGTATGGTCTTTCTCCTGTGTGAGTTCTGTAGTGTACTTTCAGTGCAGAAGCGGTTGGCCACACCTTTCCACACTGCTCACATGTGAATACCATTCTGTTGGTGGATCTTGGAGCTCTGCATAGAACAAAGAAAAGGAAGTGTCAAGTAAAGTAACTTTTTAAACTGTTCAAATAAAGTAACTAATTAAATACACATAAAATCACACATAGTAAATCGTGTGTAAGAATGTTTCAGTGTGTGTTTTACAAGCAAGTTCCATTTTGCTGAATGAATCAACTAAGTTTGTATTTTATTTTACAGGCACTTTTTCTGTCTGTAGCAAAGAAGATTTAAACTAAGGAGCACATACAGACATTGAACAACTTTGTGGCTCTGAATTCTAATCATGTTGAGCGGATATGATATTTGTAACATACGTGAAGACAGAATCCTGGGCTGTGGTTTAACAGTGACACTTTAAATGTAGGGCTGCAACGATTAGTCGACAACGTCAACGACATCGACAATAAAATTTTCTCGACATGAAATTTCATTGTCGACTAGTCGTATTATTTAAGTATCATTTTAATTTGGAGCTTAATACTCGTCTGTGTCAAGAATCCGCATAAATCAATACGTGTACTGAAACTGCAAATCGTCGCCGGTAGTGGTGAGAGCAGTATAGCCTCTTTCCGTCCTCATTCAGGCAATCAGTGAAGACCGCCGAGCTGAATCAAAGTCAGTCCTCAAAAAAATCTGTGGCTGAATGTGCTAACAACAATGGCGGAGCCTGCGGCTCAGAGTCAGCCCGAAGAGAATGTTGCGGCCTCAAACTTTTCCCAATCGAAGGTGTGGGAGTACTTTAAGGATAATAAAAACAATAAAGTAAGATGCAACATCTGTAAAGTGGAGTTGGCGTTCCATGGCAGTACAACGGTGATGAAACGAAACGAAACAAAAGCACCCAGGACTCGCGTCCAAAGCTCCAGATGGGTAAGTTGTTTGCAGCTAGCTTGTGTTTACTTTTTGGGAAACTTTTAGCCTTGAGTGCCATCGTATTTTTAGATGTTTTTGTGAAAGACAGGAACAATGGGCGAGGTTACATGTAGGTTTTGCGTGCGAGTCATGTTGGTTGACATGAAATGTGGCCGAATCTGGCGCAAACAACTCCTCCGTTTATTACCAGGTTAGTCCCTGCATGTATCTGCATGTGAGGAATATTCCAATATTAGCACTAGTGCTAAACAGAATGGTGGCCATCCTCAATTTGCTCATGAGTCATGGACAATCTTTTTCATTCTGAATGTAGTCTACTTGTGTTTTGGCAGTATTCCCTTAACAGAACGCTGTTTCACAGAATACTTAAATTTTTTTAAAACTGGATACTGACAATATTCCGCTTTGAAACGGAATGCTTAAAAGCATGCACGCGTAACTGCGCTCACTAAATACCAACGTTAGTGTCGTGTCCATTACCCTAGTAATATTTTTTTTCGTGACTAATCGTGACTAATCGTTACTGGATCTATAGATTAGTCGACTACTAAAATAATCGTTAGTTGCAGCCCTAGTTATATGGAGGATTTTTTGTTTCAATTTGTCAATGAAATCATTATAGAGATGCAACAGCCTTGTAATTATGACCAACAAAAAAAAAGAAAAAAGAAAATCCATCAACTGTGGACATGGTGGACATTAACCAACAGATAATGAGACTACCTTGTTATCTGTTCTTATTTCAATTCCATCCTGCAATGAACTGACTATTAAACACAGTCAGCAATCAATAATTTATTCATTAATCAAAAAGGGAAGTGCACTTTTTCATATATCAAACATACTCAGTTGTAGTCAATAAATCAAATTAGTTAAGTAGAGATCATAATACTAAGCAGATGATCAGATCTCTGGGTGGGTGGAGAGTCCTTGCCTCAAGTGGACGGAGTTCAAGTATCTCGGGGTCTTGTTCACGAGTGAGGGGAGGATGGAGCGTGAGATTGACAGGCGGATCGGTGCAGCGTCGGCAGTGATGCGGTCGTTGTACCGGACCGTTGTGGTGAAGAGGGAGCTGAGCCAAAAGGCGAAGCTCTCAATTTACCGGTCAATCTACGTTCCTACCCTCACCTATGGTCATGAGCTTTGGGTAATGACCGAAAGGACGAGATCGCGGATACAAGCGGCCGAAATGAGTTTCCTCCGCAGAGTGGCTGGGCGCACCCTTAGAGATAGGGTGAGGCGCTTGGTCACACAGGAGGAGCTCGGAGTAGAGCCGCTGCTTCTCCACGTGGAGAGGAGCCAGCTGAGGTGGCTCGGGCATCTGTTCCGGATGCCTCCTGGACGCCTCCCTCGGGAGGTGTTCCGGGCATGTCCCACCGGGAGGAGGCCCCGGGGAAGACCCAGGACCCGCTGGAGGGACTATGTCTCCCGGCTGGCCTGGGAACGCCTTGGGGTCCCCCCGGAGGAGCTGGAGGAAGTGTCCGGGGTAAAGGAAGTCTGGGAGTCCCTGCTTAGACTGTTGCCCCCGCGACCCGGCCCCGGATAAGCGGAAGAAAATGGATGGATGGATGATCAGATTAATAATTCAAGTTGCGCAAGAAATCATTCATTTTCAATGAGGAAAATCAAAATGGAACCCTGTAGCTTACATAGCGTTCTCTCAAAAAGTTGTCAAAGTGGACAAAATCAATTCAAAATGGGAAAAAATGAATGAATGCGTATAGTAAACTAGATTGTTATCTACAATACGGCTTGAATGTAAACTTAAAATCGTTCAATATTTAATTAGTATAATCGGTGTTTCAAAAAGCGCGAGTAAACGGCGCCAATATACACAGGGGTTTTGAACAGGAGTGCAACAAGACGGTAAGTGCAATTTAGCAACATAAATATGACCGCTAATCACAAAAATAGTACTCACTGTAGATGAAGAGGTCGTCTGGAATCCGAAAAATCCACAAATTCACAGGTTTGTCCCGACAGTGACCAAATAAAGCCTGGGTTTAAGATCGGCCTTTTGTTTCCTGTCTTCACACTGACCAACTGGTGAATCCTGCTTCGAAAACTCCCCTCTCTCTGTGTAGCATCCAGTCGAATTTAGAAGGCCAGAACTGAAGGTTCAATGACTTTTAATTTTTCCATGCCTTGTCATAGAACCGACATAAGAGCTGGACAAGAACAAAATAACAGAAATTACCAAATGATCACCGTATTACAGGCTCATTACATTGTTTAACTGTTATCCATTCATTTAGTACAAATTACAAGTTGCTCAAATACACATACATAAATAAAACAAACCTTGTTCCTCTGTCGACTGTTGCTATCTTTGGGTTTTTGTAGAACTTTTCACCGTGGGTTTTTGTTTTTCTCTGTTATCTGTTGCCTTCTTTTTCTTCTTCTAATGATTTCCGGCAGGCTACACACTACAGTGCGCAATGCTGCCCTCCACCTTCATTAAAAAAAAAAAACATTAAATTCTCAAACAGAGAGGCCGGTGCGGCAAAGAAAGTTAAAAGGAGAATTAATGTTTTTTACAATCTGAGCCTTATTTCGGTAATAAAACAAGTTTTACTCACCCATAGCACTTTGATGTCATATGGAGCACTTCCGGAGATGTTTTAGTTTAGCGATCTCCGTAATGCTAGTGGTCGGGGCACGACGCTGCAGTCACCAAAACAACACAAACTTAAGCACTTTTCAAATCATAGAAGCTCGATGTCTTAGGTCGTTTTCACACCAGGAAAGTCCGATAGTTCACTTGCTTTGGTCCGGACCAAATTTTTTATTATTTTTTTTATTTTGGTGCGGTTCGCTTTCACACTGCAGTTTTTCCCCAAGCGAACTAACATCTATAAACAAAAGCACATGTGCTGAGGTCGCTCAGCCATTGGACAGAATGAGCCCTGTCGGTGTCCAAACCCGGAAGGAGGAGAATAAAGGTGTTATGTGCTGTTTTCAATCTAGCCTTAGCGATATGGTTTGCTCAGTTTTTACAGTTCGCACAAATGTTTGAGCAGCATCGTGAGGTTTACACTATTTTACAATCAATTTACAAATGACGAAGTCACAGGGCAAGACGACTACGGAGGACAGAACTCATGTGCGCAACAAGTTCTGACTCTTGCTCTTCACGCAAAACGTAAGTAAGACTCGTAAGTTTCGTTTTGTTTCGTTTAGTTTGGTTTCGTCAGCCTCGGTTTCCCATAATGCTCGACATACGACGGGAGCTCGTTAAGTACAAAAAGCCAACTTGTGTCGGATCGAGTCCGGTCTGCATTCTCACCTCAAACGAACCGCACCAGGATTCGTATGGAACCGGACCGAGACCGACCTTTTTAGGTGGTCTCGGTCCGCTTGTTTGCTCCGGATCGAGACTTTTGGTTTTTATTCACACCAGAACAAAAGGTCCGAATCAAAGGAGCAAACGAACTCTGGTTCGTTTAAAACGAACCAAACAAGGCAGGTGTGAAAACGACCTTAGTCTACGCTTTCGTTTGAGTCAAAAGTGGCCTGTAATCTGAGATTTATCCATAGATTCGAGTAGATGAGGAGGCCAGTGCGCATGTGCGGAGTCACAGCTTATTTCGCTCTCAGCTCTCGGGACCAAAACATGAAACGCAAAGCTGTAAATTATGGATAAATCTCAGATTACAGGCCACTTTTGACTCAAACAAAAGTGTAGGCTAAGACATCGAGCTTCTATGATTTGAAAAGTGCTAAAGTTTGTGTTATTTTGGTGACTGCAGCGTCGTGCCCCGACCACTCACATTATGGAGATCGCTAATCTAAAACATCTCCGGAAATGCTCCATATGACACCAAAGTGCTATGGGTGAGTAAAACAACCGAAATAAGGCTCAGATTATAAAAAACGTTAATTCTCCTTTAAGCACCGCTAATTCCACTTGACTATTGTTAGACGAGAGAATAGAAGTGAAAAGGTTTCGATCCCCTGGTCAGATGTAGCTCCTTGTAGAGCTGCCCCCTCTCTCTGCTGTAAGTGCTGCATGACAACAATGTGTGGCTAACGGTTTGTGGACTGTCACAGCTGCAGAGGCCATTAGGGTGCTTCCCGATTTTAAATAAACAAGCAGCTAAGCCACAGTGCCCAAGTCTCAGTCTTTTTAGGACCAACTCATCTTTTCTGCAATTGGACCCACACTTACTAATGTTTGTACTGACGGTTGACAGGAAAACTAGTGCCTGCCCCGCCGTTCCCCCTCCCATTCTTTCTGTCATTTATTAATTAGATGCTGTTTACAGACACTGTGGCATTCCTACTTTGCCAGTGATACAACCAGCTCTATTCTTTGTTTCTGAAGTGCCTTTTTAGCCAGGACATCAGCTTCATCATTCCCCAAAATACCAGCATGCCCCGGGATCCAGACAAACACAGAACTTGATCCCAAATGTTTATATCCCCTACATAGACTAACGACAAAGTACGTTCATATTGCACATAACAATAATAATAATAATATAGTAAACTGTATATATTGTGTATACTGTATATTGTATATAGTGCATAGGTCGCACTCGCTGCTCCTTGCACTTCTGATTAGATGCAAAACCTCATTTCGTTACCTGTATTTTATACATGTGTAATGACAATAAAGTTGAATCTGATCTAATCTAATCTGTGTTTCAAAAAGCGCGAGTAAATGGTGCTAATACACAGGGGTTTTGAACGGGAGCGCAACAAGACGTAAGTGCAATTTAGCAACATAAATACGACCGCTAATCACAAAAATAGTACTCACCGTAGATGAAGAGGTCGCCTGGAATCCGAAAAATCCACAAATTCACAGGTTTGTCCCGACGGTGTCCAAATAAAGCCTGGGTTTAAGATCGGCGTTTTGTTTCCTGGAGAATCCTGCTTCGAAAACTCCCCTCTCCCTGTGTAGCATCCAGTCGAATTTAGAAGGACAGAACTTCTGGTACAAATTACAAGTTGCGCAAATACACATTCACAAATAAAACAAACCTTGTTCCACTGTCGACTGTTGCTGTCTTGGGGTTTTTGTAACTTTTTAAGGTGGGGTTTTGTTTTTCTCCGTTATCTGTTGCACTCTGGAATTTGGTCTTGGTCCACACGACACTTCCGCTCAAACAGGAAGTTACCAAAAATAAAAGCGTAACCTTACTTTGAAATGCCGTGGACAGTTAATCTATATACGAGCTAACGTGGCCTTTACACTCCCACCAAATTATTTGCTTTTTACAAACACTAAATAAAACACAAACAATTTCTCAAAGTTACCAACTATAACAATTAAGTAAAACTTTGACATTTCAGTGTATTTTAGCTTGTGTACGATTACTTTTCTTAACCTTCTAACAACAAAACTAACTGTAATTAGGAATTGCACAACAACAGGTGGATATGCTACAAGAACCCAGTTCAGGATATTACACAGTGATAAATATTGCCCAGGTGGATATGCTCCAAAAACCCTATTATTACCACCCGGGCTCTCAAGTTTTGAGCGGGGTGGCGCGTGAGGGGGATGGGGGGGTGGGGTGACTTTTTCGCTGAAAACGTGCGGTGCCTGCATTAACTAACCGATTTTCTGGGCACAGAAGCGCTGTGAACAGTGGCTACAGTTTTGAATTGTTTAAAAAATAATTGTTTAAGAAATACCATGCGCGTGAGCATGTGAACACGTCAAATTGCGTGTGTCACACTCTCAAAGCATGAGACTTGAGAGCCCTGTATTACACTGTAGTAAATACAGGGGGTCCTTGGGTTACGACGTTGATCCGTTCTTAAGACGCGTCGTAACCCGAATTTCGTCGTGAGTCGGAAAGCACCAAAGCACCAATAACCTTTCCATCTCAATAATAAGACCACTACGCTGCTTGGTTATCAAAGATCAAAGATCAAAGATCAAAGATCAAAGTCAGCTTTATTGTCAATTCTGCCATATGTGTTCAACATACAGTGAATCGAAATTTCGTTTCTCTCTGGCCAGGTAGTGCAAAAAGACAGTGTACAAAATACAATATGAAGACAAAACACAACAAAAACTATCTAAGACAGAGATCTAAAGTTAAAACTAAAGTCTAAGATCTAAAATCTTAAAGCAGTGCAACATAATAAATAAACTATACTATATACAGATTTCCAAAGTGTGCAGTGTGCATCAAAATGTGCAATGGAAGATACAGCAGTGGATTGGTCATGTGCAGTAGAATGTGCATTGGAGTTAAGATAAAATAAAAATAATGTGCAACAGTAGTAATTCTAGTGCAATAACAGGAGTAAACAACAGTACTAAAAATTCCAGTAGTAAATGTAAGTGTGCAACAGTGCAACAGTCGTCCTTAGCAGCAGTTTTTTAAAGTGTCTAGAGTGATGTGTCTTTTTATGGAATACAGGTTATGCCAATATGGGGGGTGGGGGGTGGGAGATGGGTAAGGTGAGAGTTCAGGTGTGAGTTCAGCCTCCTGACAGCCTGGTGGATGAAGCTGTTTGAAAGCCTGGTGGAGTGGGCCCGGAGACTCCGGTACCTTCTCCCCGAGGGCAGGAGGCTGAACAGGCTATGTGCGGGGTGGCTCGGGTCACCCACAATGCTGGACGCTCTGCGGGTGAGCCGGGTGTTAAAAATGTCTAGGAGGGAGGGGAGAGAGACACCAGCGATCCTTCCAGCTGCATTCACTATGCGCTGCAGGGCTTTCCTGTTCTGTTCAGTGCAGCTCCCGTACCACACAGTGATGCAGCTGGTCAGGACGCTCTCAATGGTGCCTCGGTAGAAGGTGGTCATAATGGGTGGAGGGGCTCCAGCTCTCCTCAGTTTGCGGAGGAAATAGAGGCGCTTCTGAGCCCTCTTTTCCAGTGATACAGTATTCACTGTCCAGGAGAGGTCCTCACTGATGTGCACCCCCAGGAATTTGGTGCTGCTCACCCTCTCTACAGCAGCACCATTGATGGACAGTGGGGGGTGCCGGAGGGGCCTCTCCGGAAGTCAATAACAATCTCCTTGGTCTTTTTAACATTCAGAAGGAGATTGTTATTGCTGCACCACTGGGTCAGAAGGCTCACCTCACTCCTGTAGTTTGTCTCATCGTTATTAGAGATGAGACCCACCACAGTCGTATCGTCCGCAAACTTCACTATGTGATTGGTGCTGAACGCTGGTGAGCAGTCGTGGGTCAGCAGAGTGAAGAGCATCGGACTGAGCACACCTGTGCTCAGTCTAATGCAGCTTTCATAGGAGCAGATCAGAGCCCACATCAGGTACTTCCGCCCACATTGGGCATGCACACAAGGCCGTCTTCTTCGCCCTACAATCACAACAAAGCATATTCTTCCGCCGTGCGCCGCGCGCCGTTCGCGTTAGTTTACGTCGCTTACCACGCTAAATCGCGTAAGACGGAATGCCGCGTAATATATATATATATATATACTTTTTTTTTAATGGGGGCACGTTCGTAACCACGAAACGGCGTAAGTCAAGACTGTCGTAACCCGAGGACCCCCTGTATTGTCCAACAAGATATATTGCACTGTGTTAGGTAAATTGCACAACGGGTGGATGGATGGAGAGTGGGGGATAGGAATATGGAGTGAGTCAGTGCATGTGAGTGTTCAAGGTGGTTATGGCCCTTGGGAAGAAGTGTGCGAAGTGGGAAGAATTTGAATTGAAAAGGTGTCACAATGAATGAAATATGGTCCAGTTTCTATTGGATCCCTAAACTAAGTCAAACAGTATCATCCTACATTCGTCAGTGTGTAGATTGTCGGAGACTACAGAGACCTGTGGAAGGACAAATAATGAGTGATCTCCACACTGAAAGAGTTGAATGTTCTCCACCTTTCACATACTGTGGTATGGACGTTTTTGGCCCATTCATGACCAAACAGGCAAGAAAAGAACACAAAAGGTACGGTCTCATTTTCACATGTTTGTTTTCACGAGCTGTACATGTAGAAAGGTTAGAAGACCTGTCTACAGATGCCTTTATTAATGGACTAAGGTGCTTTATTGCTTTGAGAGGCTTTGTCAGACAAATAAAATGTGATCAGGTTACTCATTTTGTTGGTGCCAAAAATGAACTGAATGCAGCTCAAGATTAAATAGACACTGACAAACTGACATTCTTCCTTGCTGAAAAACAGTGTGATTTTGTTCTTAACACGCAGGTGGAGTATGGGAACAGCAAATACGGACTCTGAGGTACGTTCTCAATGCCACATTAGCTCTCACAAACCTTTTTGTACGAAGCAGCTGCAATAGTAAACAGCTGTCCACTGACAACGGACAATCTCAACGATCCAAACCGCTTGGAACCACTAACCCCAAATCACCTCGTCACTATGAAAACCACAACAGCATTGCCTCCTCCAGGACATTTCGTTAAAGAGGACTTGTATGCACAAAGGCGCTGGCGTCAAGTACAGTATTTAGTGGAACAATTTTGGAGCAGGTGGAAGGAGAATCTTCATAACATCATGGTGCGGCAGTGATGGCACATGCCGAAAAGAATCAGACAGGTGACATAGTGATGGACAAGGATGAAACTCAACCATGGACCCAGTGGAGACTTGGTAGAGTCTTGGAAACTGTAACAGATTCAGATGGACATGTGAGAAAGGTTAAAATTGCCTTTGCAGACTGAAATTTCAACAATAAGGGTGAACGTTTGCATAAAATGTGTATAGTGGAAAGCCCGGTTCATAAGTGCAATATCCTGTGGTGCAATACTTAAGACAGTGCAACATTTAATGCAGTACAATATGCTAAAGTGAGTTCTGTGAAACTTCTCCCCCTACAATGTAGAGACTCTCAAGTGTGTATATGGTTGTATACGTCACCCTTACTGCAATATCTGAGTAAGACTTGCAATAAGCAATGCGTGCGTAGTACAGGACTTTTTTTTTTTTGCACTAATTTTTTGCATATTTTTTATACTGGGTTGTAAATATACAGCTGTGTTATATATATCTTAGATGTCTACTTAAATGTCTGCACTGAAGTAAGATGCTTTCAATCTCATTGTGAGCATGTATAATGTAAATTGTACATATTAATTTTCCTTGATGACTGACTCTTTCATGACAGTGAGCAATTATCAGTTTGTGATATGGTGTTCTCTTGGAATAACACTATAAATAGCACTATAATAGCTGTAAAGCTAGAATTAGCTGTAAAGCTAGAATCTGGTACAAGCATCTCTGCCTTTGTGCTTAATGTAACTGTACACTGTCCTTATCAATAAAATGAAATGAAAAATGAAATGAATGACAGTTGGATGTTTGAAGGAGTTTGGGAGCGATGAGTAGCCTTCCTCCCACTTTGTCTTTGTCCAAGAAGAGATCCAAATTGTATATTTTATTGTTCTTTGGCAATGTTTTTCCTTTGCTCAGTGACAATATTTCGTTTGAATATGCTAGTCTTTGAAGATCTTTAATGATTATGATTTTTGTGTTTTGCCTCTCAGAGACAGTAGTGAGTGACCTTGATCTGTCTTTGAGCAGGTATCGTTGGAGACGTGCTATAGCACTGACTGCACGGGAACCGGATGAGAACTTGGTGAGATGGTCGCTGAGACTTTTATACTCTGAAGTTTGCGTGTTTAGTGTCTGCACTTTTCTCACCTCTGGGTCTCCTATTGGAAGTTCAATAGAAGATCTATCTCCTTTTTCCACAGGAACTGTGGGCCTGTATGCAGATGATTGTAGAGTAGTTAAAGATTTATTCAAGTAGGTGTACATTACTATAAAATAATTGAAGTAGAAGAACAAAATGGTCCAGGGAATTACTCAAGTAAAAGTAGAAAAGCATTTTAGAGAATTACAGCTCAACAAAATATGAAATAATGCTTACATTTTGGTATTTGAAAAATGTAACGCTTTTGTAGACTCACAGTAGGAAGAGCAGTCTTACTTGTTTACATAAACACTTAAGATGTAAACAATCAAGTAAAAGTAAAAGAAAAAAATCTAAGTAAAAGTACCAGTTTAAAAATGTACTTAAAGAGTAAAAGTAAATGCATTTTGTATAGAATTTAAGATCTAATAACGCATTAAAGGAAAAGTAACGTTATTTTACAATCTGAGCCTTCTTTCGGTAATAAAACAAGTCGTTTGACTCAGCCATAGCACGTTGGTGTCATTTGGAGCTGTTTGGTAAAAGTTATGTTGTAGCGTATCCGTTAGCGTGAGTACTCGGGGCATTACTTTGCGGTCTCCAAATAACACAAACTTTAGCACTTTTCAAATCATAGAAGCCCGATGTCTTAATCTATGATTTCGTTTGAAGCAAAAGTGGCCTGTAATCCGAGATTTATCCATAGTTTTCAGCTTTGCGTTTCATGTTTGGGTCCCGGGAGCTGAGAGCACACTCCGCGCATGCGCACTGGTGTCCTCATCTACTCAAAACTATGGCTAAATCTCGGATTACAGGCCACTTTTGCTTCAAACGAAATCATAGATTAAGACATCGGGCTTCTATGATTTGAAAAGTGCTAAAGTTTGTGTTATTTGGAGACCGCAAAGTAATGCCCCGAGTACTCACGCTAACGGATACGCTACAACATAACTTTCACCAAACAGCTCCATATGACACCAAACTGCTATGGGTGAGTCAAACGACTTGTTTTATTACCGAAATAAGGCTCAGATTGTAAAATAACGTTACTTTTCCTTTAAATGTAGTGATTTTGATACAGATTTGTAAAACAATTTAATGTTTTTTTCTAGCTGTTTTCAGTTGTACATTTTTGTTTGCTCAAACTACAAATATATAAAAAAAATAATAAACCACCTGCTTTTTCAGCAGGTGTTTTCAGTCACTTTTCAGTCCTGTTCAAAAGTACAGATACAGGCTCTCAAATGTAGTGAAGTAAAACTAAAAAGTAAAAGTACAGATACCTAAAATGCCTAATTAACTACAGTACTTTACTACTTTTACCATTTGCCTTTTCAATTAATGCTATAAAGAAATCGGCTTTTGCTTTCTTGAAGGACCTTACCACTTTATTTCTCAGCATTGTGAAACGACCCGTCATGAGAGGACTTGCTTTTATTTGCAATCTTTAGAAGAATAAGCAACTTTATTGATCTCACACTGGAGAAACCCATCCTGTTATTAGGAGCAGTGGGCAGCACATTACTGCGCCCGGGGACCATCTCCATGATCTTCTTGCTTGGTCAGCTTGGTCAGGACCAAAGCTGGAGGTACCTATGGTGCATGTTTTGGGTTGGTGGGGGAAACCGGAGTGCCCGGAGAAAACCCACCCAGACACGGGGAGAACATGCAAACTCCACACAGAAAGGCTCGCACGACCCGGGGATCGAACCCGGAACCTTCTTGCTGTGAGGCATGAGCACTAGTCAGTCAGCCACCGTGCCGTGTTTAAAGCACTGTCTCTTCCTTTCATTAGTTTCTTTTAAGGTTATCATTAATCCATGTTGTTTAGGTTGTCCCGACAAACTACGTTCACTTCAGCTAGAAAATTCTGATATTTGTTTTTAGGAATGCCCACAAATTCCTCAGTATTACTTGCACTAAAGCGTTTTTGCTAATGTTTCTATTTAACAGGATGAGGTTGTGGTCAGATAGACCTGATAGCATATTAAGTGACTTCACAGTTCTCTCTGGCCTGTTACTAAAAATTACATCAATTTGCGTTCTGTGATTTTCTTAAATTTCTGTCAAGTGTCTCTGTCTTCCCAGTTTATGATGAAGTCCCCATAATAATTATTTCCTTGTCAAAATTACATTGCTTTAGTGTTTTCGAAATTATCGCAGAAACTGATGTCGGCAGACAGCCTGTAAATTTTTATAATTACAAAAGACATTTGTTGAGAAAGGGACATTTTGAGGCCTAAACATTGTAACTGCTGGTCATTTGCCCATTGGATTTGTTGGCATTTAAGTGTATTTTTTACATAAGCCATCACCCCCCTCCCTTTTTGGGACCTTCCCTATCTCTCCTATATGTGCTGTAACCAGAGATATTTAGAGCTGCTGATGGAGAGTTACTTTTGAGAAACGTTTCAGACATACAAAGAAAATCTAGGTTGGAGTCCTGCAGTAGTTGTTGTATTTGTTCACTCTTGGAAAGTATACTTCTAATGTTTATGTTATGTTTAAAAAAAAGTTTAAAGTTACATTTTGTCGTGGGCAGTGGAAATGACAGTGATCCCTAGGGACAGCTGTTCTTTTTATGAAAAATAAATAAAATACTAATATAGCTTTCAAGCACATGATATTTTTCATTAAAATAAGGAATTTCTGTGCCATTTGTCAATGAAGTTACTGTTGAATCAAATTTAATTTCAGTCTTATGAGGGACTGAGAGTCCAAACCTGGCCAAGGGACAAAGGGACACCATATTTTATATAATAAAAATAGTACTTTACATTTTTTGTAAGTTTGTCTTTGTGTGTAGTAAGTGCAGCATGAATAAAAAAAAAATGACAAATGTGTTTTTGTTTTCCTTATTTCTGCCTGGGACACAAATTCTTTGATAGTTGGAGAATCACCCATATACACCTACTTATTTTACCTTTAAATACGGTACTTTATTATTTTTACTTCATTATGTAGACTGTAAACATTAAGCAGCGCCCTTTCCAGCTCCAGAGTGTACTGACGTCTTGTTTATGGCTGTGGCTGAACTCAGGCAGACAAGTAACAGCTCCACAGATCTGACTCAGCATGGGGTATTTAGGCTTATTTTTACATATTATCTTGCATATGTCATCCTTAGCCTTTAGTAACTGCATTTTCAAATGTACGAATGAATGATATGATTATAAGAAATTAAGGAAACATCTGGAAACGTCTGGGTACATACAGTAATTTAGAACTGATATTCAACATTATATAAAAGAGAAGTGAGTATCCTCTGGTGGTAAAAATAGGCATTACCGTCTATAATTCATGAGTATAATTCAATAGTAAAATCTGAAACATCTCTTTTGGGAAAAAAATGTATTTGTATACGTATTTGAACTTAGAACGGATTGGAGGAATGCTTTTAAAAGGTCCTATATTATGGAAAACTGACTCTTGTTCGTTTTAAGCCATGTTATAATCAGTAGTGGAGTTGTAAAATGAAACCGGGGGGATGGTGACATTTTTCACTAATGGGGGGGGGGGGGGTCCTGGCTTAGTCCTGGTTTAGACCTGGTTTAGACCTGTTTTAGTCCTGGCTTAGTCCTGGTTTAGACCTGGTTTAACCCTGATTTAGACCTGGTTTAGTCTTGGTTTAGTCCTGGTTTAGATCTGGTTTAACCCTGGTTTAGACCTGGTTTAGTCTTGGTTTAGTCCGGGTTTAGACCTGGTTTAGTCTTGGTTTAGTCCTGGTTTATACCTGGTTTAGTCTTGGTTTAGTCCTGGTTTATACCTGGTTTAGTCTTGGTTTAGTCCTGGTTTAGTGCCGAAATAGATGCAGAAATAATCTGATAATATGACTCACCCATAAGAATGCGGTCAGATCCATTCTAACAGTTTGCCGTGTTGTCTTTAATAATCCGGAGCTCCGGAGAAAAGGACATAATCCCGTGTCCCGAGGCGAGAGTTCCTTCTTACGTAGCATTAATGTAGCAAGTTAAGGATTCTTATTCTCTTGGAAATGCCGCGTAAATATCACGCGGCTGGCTCACAGCTGATCGGCGAACAGGCGCAAACACAACAGCGTCATGATTGGCGGGAGCGCGTATCGGTGCGTAATTATGCTGCAACATGATTGGAAGCTGGAGCGCAGTTCGGCCTATGATTGGCTCTTGGGCACTGGCCATTTTTACTTAAAAACGGCAAAATTCGCCAAAAGTTTAGGGATTTTCATGCCTGATTGATAAAATGCCATAAGGGATGGAAGAAGGGATGCCCGTTTTAGAAGAGGGATGATTTTGACTATTTTTGCCACCCCCCCCCCCCCATCCCCCCTCAACTCGAGTACTGGTTATAATGTTGTTTCCTCCTCAAAAACAAACCTAGACTTGTGTTATGTTCATGTTCAAATCTTCTTACCTCCTCAAAAACCTGGAGTCGTGTTTTGTTTCATTCACACAGGTTCAAGTCACTCTTTATTTTTTAGTCTGTCTACATCTCCAAAGCTCAACATGCTCTGTTCCACCTTGTGATGTCATGAAGGATTAGTTTTCATGTTACAGATTTAAGTCGATGTATGAATTTTAAAAACATCGATGAGAAAATAATGGAATATTTACCCTCTTGTTTGCTAAAACAAAAATAAGAATCCACTTCTAGTTGTGAATGTGCTCAATTTGAGTTTAAATGCACTCTTTTCCCGTGTCCATAAAACGGTGTGAAGCAATACATGTTCATGAACTGTTTTTCAGAAGCCTCACGCTAACTCCTCCCTGGAGATCAGCTCTGAGCACTTAGCAGAGGTAACATTATAACATGGCTTAAAACAAACAAGAATCCATTTTGTGTAATCTAGGACCTTTAAATAACGAAACTGTAGGCTAATATATTCTTATCGTTGTGTCTTTCAGCTACAGTATTGCTTATGCTAGCTGAATTTTTACTGGTGAAGTCAAAACAGAATGTCAAAAAAGACTTCAATTAAGAAAGTTTCATCCTGATTTGAGCAAATTTCACTTGACAAGTAAAATTATCTACCAAAGGAACAAAACCTTTTGTTTCAAATATGAATATAGATCTTTCTACACATTAAAAAAAAAAAAAGAAGAAGATTCTAAAGCTCACAAGAGTCAGTTTAGTGTCATATAGGACCTTTAAAAAGCCTGTCTTGGCTATGAACTAAATTTTGTTCATCTGCTGTTGTCAGAATTACTTGTAATTCATATCTCATTTCATTTTATTTTGTTCATTTGTTCATGACCATATCCATGGTGTTGAGCAACATTTCTTGATTTCAAAGCAGACGAGGGTAGAGTAGTTAAAGATTTATTCAAGTAGGTGTACATTACTTCAAAATAGTTGAAGTAGAAAAAACAAATGGTCCAGGAAATTACTCCAGTAAAAGTGGAAAAGTATTTTAGAGAATTACAACTAAACAAAATCTGAAATAATGCTTACAGTTTGGTATTTGAAAAATGTAAAGTTTTTGTAGACTCACAGAAGGAAGAGCAGTCTTACTTGTTAACATAAACACGTAAGATGTAAAAAATCAAGTAAAAGAAAAAATCTACTGAAGTAAAAGTACCAGTTTAAAAATGTACTTAAAGAGTAAAAAGTAAATGTATTTTGCAAAGAATTTAAGATCTAATAAAGCATAAAATGTAGCTATTTTGATACAGATTTGTAAAACTATTTAATGTTTTTTTTCTAGCTGTTTTCAATTGTACATTTTTGTTTGCTCAAACTGCAAATATGTTAAAAAATAAACTGCCTGCCTTTTCAGCAGGTGTTTTCAGTCACTTTTCAGTCCTGTTCAAAAGTACAGATACAGGCTCTCAAATATGGTGAAGTAAAACTAAAAAGTAAAAGTGAATACATATATGTAAAATGCCTAGTTACCTATAGTACTTTACGACTTTTACTTTCTTACGTTCCACCACTGGGTATTTGAATGATCCTTTTCTCCCCTCTCCTGCATGGAACTGCTTCTCTCCAGACTAGGGACTTTTTTTTTTTTTTTTGGGGGGGGGGGGGGGGGGGGGGGTCGACTGGCCATGTTCAGTAATCAAAATGTAGACTCTAACACCTGACAGCACTAATACAATAATTTGTCAATTAGTCAAACATAGGCCTACATTCTTTGAGTCTAAAAGTCACAAAGAAAAATCAAAAGGGCAAGAAGTGCAAGGAGAAAGGTGGATGGATCAAGTGAGCCTAAAGTCAGACTCAAAAAGCTGGAGATCAGCTCCAGCTTTTGTGTCTGACTTTAGGCTCACTTGATCCGGCCTCAGCAGCTCTTTCTCCTTTAGAGTGTTCAAGATGGTGCACCTTCAGACGAGCAAGTTTTCTCAAAGTTCTCCCACACTGGTCAGAGCTGACCTGAAAGCCTTCCCTCTTTCTTCAAAGTCGTCTGGTTTATCTCCTGTGTGCATTTGGTAGTGACTGGAGAGTTGCTGGGATGTTCTAAAAGCCTTTTTCACACTGGTCATTCATCTTGTCAGTGTCTGAAGTGAATTCTCATGTGTCGACTGAGACTCGATGATCGAGAGAAAGCTTTCCCACACTGGTCACACTCATAAGGCTTCGCTCCAGTGTGGATTCTCATATGTGATTCTAGGTGGCTTGGCCGTGAAAATGCCTTTTCACAACCATCACATCTGTATGGCTTCTCTCCTGTGTGGATTCTCATATGTAGATGGAGGGGACAAGAGTGTCTAAATTCTGTCCCACACTGGTCACATCTGTATGGCTTCTCTCCAGTGTGGATTCTCATATGTGATTCTAGGGAGCCTGACTGTGCAAATGCCTTTTCACCAACATCACATCTGTATGGCTTCTCTGCTGTGTAGATTCTCATATGTCGATGGAGGGCACCAGATGTTCTAAATTCATTCCCACACTGGTCACACTCATATGGCTTCTGTCCTGTGTGGATGCTCATATGCCGACTAAGGGCACCGGACTGTCTAAATTCCTTCCCACATTGGTCACATTTGTATGGTCTTTCTCTTGTGTGAGTTCTGTTGTGTACTTTCAGTGAAGAAGCGGCTGGCCACACCTTTCCACACTGCTCACACGTGAATACCATTCTATTGGTGAATCTTGGAGCTCTGCATTAGAACAAAGGAAAGGAAGTGTCAAGTAAAATAACTTTAATTGTTCAAATAAAGTAACTAAATACACATAAAATTACACATAGTAAATAATATGTAAGAATGTTTCACTGTGTGTTTTACAAACAAATTCCATATTGCTGAATGAATCAATTAAGTTTGTATTTTATTTTAAAGGCAGTTTTTCTGTCTGTAGCAAAGAAGATCAAATTAAGGAAACATATACAGACATATTGAACAAGTTTGTGGCTCTGAATTCTAATCATGTTGAGCGGATATGATATTTGTAACATACGTGAAGACAGAATCCTGGGCTTTTGTATAACAGTGACACTTTAATTCTGTAAGGACAGAAAAACTGACGAATCGGGACTGACCGTTAACAACAGTTTACACTTAACTGTGCTGCTTCTGGTATATGACTGTGCAGACTAATACTTTATGAATTACACAGTTATTTCCAATATTATCTCTTACAGGTTTTGTACAAAAGAAAAAACAAGTTCATAAAAATAACCCTGAACTTGACAATATCCAAACATATTGTCATGTACTGCTCTAATCAATATCTTGTATCACCAGTACTTCAAATGAGATCTTATAGGCAAACACGCCAATTAATTAACAAAAACAGGGCTTATCCACATTTACAGAACCGTACACGGGAAGTGCTGGTGGCAGTTAACAGATTGTTTATAACAAAATAACTTCAAAATATTAATTAATTAATTTTTAAATTAATCATTTTTTAAATTAATCATTGCATTTATATAGCACCTTTCAAGACACCCAAAGTGCTTTACAGTTCATTTTTTCATTTTCATCGGCCACTTTCATACTAGGCAATGTGGGTGAAGTGTAGGGCTGGGTATCGATCAAAATTTTCTGATGCCGATACCAATATCGATACCTTCATTTCGATACCGATTCCTGACCAGTACCTTTTTCGGTTCCTATTTTATATTAATTCTAGGAAAAAAATTAATTTCATTACACATTCTATTTCACATACTGGAGTTTATTTTCCGTTATTCAAGTCATTTCCAAAGTTTTTTTTAACCTGTTTTTAACCTGTTTTTCTGACTCGAGTCACATTCTCTTACTGGTTTTGTAGTGGTATTTACCAGCCTCTGCACATTTACCAAATGGATGTTGTGACAAACAGATGCATTTGTGCACTTTTATTAGGCAAAATTCAACCACATGTCACGGTAGACCTGCTCCGTGCTGTAGATGTGCTCTGTGCGGACGCTGTAACATAAATTTAGATTAGTTTTTGCTTTGCATTTCATCTTGCTCTTCTAATCAGAGTGAAAAGGCGAGGAGCGGCGTTAACGCGGAAACCAGTGTGGACCATCCTTTTTCAGGAGCAGCCATCTTTTTCAAAATCTTTCACCTTCAGAGGAGCTGGGACTGGCCCTAAACCGGGGTCGCCCACTGATGGAGGTAATTGAAGGAGGGACCCCATCAAAGATCCTTCCTGTGAGTTCTCGTGAGTAGTATATTCAAGGTATTCTCTAGGCTAACGCTTGCCTCAGCGGTGATCCAAGCATTTGTATTTTTTAATAGTATGCTTGTGTTCTAGTTACTGAAGATGACATACACTTGCTGGACCCTCCTCAGCAGTCCTCCAGCAGTGACCTCACACCAGAATGTCATACCTAATGTCTTTTATTGTTTTATGCCTATTGATGGAAATTGATAAATAGGATTTCATTAAAGAGGCTTGTACAGCATCTCTGAAGCAAATTTATTGAATCATTGAAAATGTTGCATCATGGAGTGTGCCTGTTATTTGGCAACATTTTGTTTTAAAAGTAAAGGTTTACCTTTTAGCTGTATTCTTTGATGGAGATGTCACATAAAATATAAAGCAGGGCTCTCAAGTTTTGAGCGGGGTCGTGCGTGAGACTGCGTAATTTCCGAGGAGCGGGGGGGTGCGTGAGACTTGAGAGCCCTGCTGTAAATGTTAAACTTAAACTTAAACTACAAAGCAACTAATGAGAGTTATATAAATTAAGTTATTACCTGATGGTTCTCAGTTTGTTTTATCATCTCCTCCTGTTCAGTCGCTGTCCTTATCACTGAGCGCGCACTGCACTGTCAACAGTCTGCCCAACAACAGAACAATCTATTTTCTGATTGGCTGAAAAGGGCGCGGCGCCTGATATCTGAGATTTTTTTCCGGGGAGCGGGGAGGGGGGGGCGGGGGAGTTTTTTCCGCTGAAAACGCGCGGTGCCTGCATAAACTGAGCCACACAGACCGATTTTCTGGGCACAAAAAAAAAAAAAAAATCAGCGTGAGAAATGCCATGTGTGAGCGTGTGAACACGTCGAATTGCGTGTGTCACACTCTCAATGCGTGAGACTTGAGAGCCCTGTAAAGTATCAATGTCAAGTGAGAGTGATGTTAGGGCCAGCTGATATAACCAGTGTTGGGGAGTAACGGATTACATGTACCGGCATTACGTAATCAGAGTACAAATAATGAGTAACTCTAATCCGTTACAGTTACTGTTTTAAGTAGTGGTAATCGGATTACAGTTACTTTGTTGAAATAAATGGATTACACGGCGGTACTTCTAATGGAAAAAAAGCAAGCTATCTGTGACGGAGCACCTGTAGCTGCCCATCATTCCCCGATCGGCGCCTCTCTCTCTCTCTGGCCCCAGAGCGCGCCTAGACGGCAGCGCGTGCGTAGCGCTTCCCCTGGTTAGCGGAACCAGACTCCGATGCAACTGTTCCCTGCTTACAAACTGTTTCCCCGTTATCTGGACTCTGTTCCCCTCCCTAATGCGTACGAGGGTGCACACTCGGACGCCTAGGGAGCCACATGCTCTTCCTACCTTCCGCTGTCTCCGTGCTGTTCGCCGGCTCAGGGGGCCAAACCGGGGCACTTCCTGGTCCTGCGCTAAATAGCTAAATCCGTCGCTTTGGGTTTAAAAAGCGTCTGCTAAATGCAATGTAAAGTAATGTAATGCACAAAACAATTATCACTATTGGTAGGCATAAATAGATTCCTGAGGGCCTAAGCTTTCAAACGGTTTGTCATATATATTTTGATTGAAGTTCTAAAACATTAAAATAAATATCCCCCACCTCCACCATCCCCTCCTGTAATATACCTACTATTGCAAACAAGCTGCATACAGTAAATGCAGATTCTAAAGAATTGGAAGGAATGAGCAGATATGCAGCAGTGTAATGCAGAATTGGAGAGGAACACAGTGACTGGAAGGAAGAAGGGGAAGATCATCTTTGGACAATCTTTAGACTGCTGTGGGGGAAAAGCTCTTTCGGTATCTGGTGGTTTTGGTTGGTAGGCTCCTGCCGTGTCCCCAGAAGGATCTAGAATAGTCTGTTTGCCAGATTAGAGGAGTCTTTGAGAATGTTGCACACTCTGAGCAGGCATCTGTTCTTCGGCCTCCTCAATAGAAGTGGAGTGCCTCTGATGGGTTGGGCAGTTTTCAACACATTCATGTAGTTTGTAAAAAGATGGCAATGTCAACTAATCCAAAGAAATCAGATTACGTTACTCACCTGAAGTAATCCAATAGATTACGGTACAAATTACATTTTGGAGCATGTAATCTGTAATTTGTAAGGGATTACATTTCAAAAGTAACCTTTCCAACACTGGATATAACACACCTGAGTGTTTGTCTCGACCAGAGAAAGCTCTGGACTGTTTTGCCTTGATTAATGCTGGGATGCTTGACAAGGTCTTCTCCTCAGTGAGGCCCACCACATGTCTCGTAGACCCAATCCCCACTCCATTTTTTAAGTCATATTATGGATCTTTTAGGGATGAACTTTTGGTCATGATGAATTGCTCTCTTCAGACAGGGGTCTTTCCCGCTGCCTTCAAAGCGGTGGTGGTGAGGCCCCTGCTGAAGAAGAGCAATTTAGATTTTAACGATTTTAACAACTACTGACCAGTGTCTAACTTAGCATTTTTAAGCAAGATTTTAGAGAAACTTCTCTTTATTCAACTAAATGATTTTCTAGATGATCACAGCATTTTGGAAAAAAATCAGTCTGGTTTTATGGTGAACCACAGCACCGAGACTGCCTTGGCAAAGATCTTAAATGACTTTAGAATAAATTGTGATTCTCAAAAGGTGACTGTGTTGGTTCTGCTAGATCTGAGCGCTGCCTTTGGCACAGTAGACGACACTATTCTTTTAACTCACCTAAAACACCTCGGCCTCTCTGGTGCTGTTCATAAATGGTTCACATCCTATCTCACAGACAGGACATTTATGGTGAGTGTGGACACTGTGGACACCATAAAATCACATGTGGTGTCCCTCAGGGTTCCATTTTAGGCCCTGTACTTTTCAACTTGTACATGCTCCCCCTTGGCGGCGTCATCAGGAGACATGGAATCAACTTCCACAGCTATGCAGATGATACGCAGCTTTACATCTCCGTGTCTCCTGGTGACACCAGGCCAGTGGATGCTCTTTTTAACTGCATTCTAGATATCAAATCCTGGAAAATCCTAGAAACTTTCTCCATCTTAACCAAGACAAAACTGAGGTTTTACTCATCGGTCCTGAGGCCCAGAGACAGAAACTTTTATCAAAACTACAAGCACAGTCTTTTTAACCCATCTCCTCAAGTGAAAAACCTGGGCGTCATTTTTGACTCTGAGCTGACTTTTATCCAGTGTTGTATAGTAACGAAGTAATAATACTTCACTACTGTACTTAAGTACATTTTGGGAGACTTTGTACTTTACTTGAGTTTTTAAAAAAATGATTACTTTTACTTTTACTTCACTACATTTCCGAATTTAATTGCATACTTTTACTCCGATACATTTTCAATGTGCCGTTTAGTTACTCGTTACAAAAAAACCCTCTACTGACTGCAAGGAAGTCAGGACGTGCCTGGGCTTGTTCACTACTTGCGCATGACAATCAGCCTACACCTGTTGGTTTCATGCAGCTAGTTTAATCAATCAACATCCCTGATGGAAGAGGAGACAGCATCTATCGAGGTAAGTTCTAGATTAATGAAATTGTTAGCGTCTATATTCCAATTTCAGTAACCAGAGCATGAACATTCTAGACACCGTTGTGAAACTTTGAGCATTACATGTAGAAATTAACTTTGTGTGACATTGTTTCGGTTACACAAAGCGTATTTGACGATGTTGGAGCTAACAGGCTACCTAGCTTTTTCGGCTCAAGGGAAGGCATAGCTGTAGGCTAAGTATAACGAATGAGAAAGGGCACACGAGTTCAAAAGGACAAAAAATAACATTAACCTGTGCCTACATTTAAAAATGTAAACAAGCGCTGTGTGTTTGTGCTATCTAAGTAACAAAGCGAGGGTTAGCTTCAGACTGCCTTTTACTTGATACTTTTACTTGTACTTTTAATTACATTACTTGAGTACATTTATTTTTACATTACTTGTCATACTTAAGTACAAGAAGTTCCAGATACTTTAAGACTTTTACTCAAGTAACATTTCAGTCAGTGACTTCAACTTTTACCAAAGTCATTTTTGGGAGGGGTACCTATACTTTTACTTGACTTTGATTCTCCAGTACTTTATGCAACACTGCTTTTATCCCACACATCAAGAACATCACAAAAATAGGTTTCTATCACCTAAGAAACATAGCCAGAGTCCGCCCTATTCTCTCTCAGGCCAACACGGAGACACTGATGCATGCTTTTGTCACCAGCCCCATAGACTACTGTAATGTCCTGCTCTCTGGTCTTCCCAAAAAGAGTATTTCAGGTTTGCAATTATTACAGAATTCGGCAGCACGTGTCCTGACTAGGACCAGAGGGCAGGATCACATTACACCGGTCTTAAAATCTCTGCATTGGCTCCCTGTGAGTTTCAGGATAGATTTTAAAGTTCTTTTACTGGTTTTTAAATGTCTTAATGGTCTTGGGCCTTCTTATCTTTCAGAACTGCTTTCCCCTTACAAACCTTCCCGGCCCTGCGCTCCTCCGGCAGCTCCTGGTCATTCCCAAAGTCAGGACACACACTCACGGAGAGGCGTCTTTTCAGTACTATGACCCTCGTCTATGGAACTTCCTGCCGGAGGACCTCAGGGCTGCAGAGAACGTTCATGTTTTTAAGAGTGGGCTCAAGACTCACCTGTTTAGCTTGGCCTTTGATTGACTTCGGTCGTCTGTTTGCTTGTCTTTCATTTGTTCATTTGTTTGTTTGTTTGTCTGTCTGTTTGTTTGTTTTTCCATCTGTTTATTTGTTCGTCTGTTTGTCTGTTTATTTGTTCGTCTCTTTGTTTGTCCGTCTGTTTGTTTGTTCGTCTTTTTTTTTTCTTCCTCTGGCAGCATGGTGGCTAAGTGGCTAGCACTCATGCTTCACAGCAAGAAGGTTTGGGTCATCCGGGCCTTTCTGTGTGGAGTATGCACGTTCTCCCCGTGTCTGGGTGGGTTTCCTCCGGGCACTCCGGTTTCCCCCACCAACCCCAACATAGGTAAAATCCTCCAGCTTAGGGCCTGACAAAGCCTAAATAACAAAATCATGGGGATGGTCCCCGGGTCAAATGTAGAAACGACTTCTCCTGTGTGAGATCAATAAAAGTCAATCTTCTAATCCTTAACCACTGTAAGGCGCTTTGTGTTAAATTTTTGTATGAAAAGCACTTTATAAATATTGTTTGATTGATTGATAAGTTCTATGATGATATGATAATTGTAGGTTAAATGGCATTCATTCACATGTGTGTAATGTGTGGCAAATATAAATTGGTGAAAATATAACACATAATTGACTTGCGCATGAATACCATCAGTAATAAGAATTGAACCCGGGTCTCCCATGTGATAGACGCAGTATTTAACCACTCATCTAAAGACTTTCTTCATTACTGAGTTGGAATTCTTTTATCTGACAATATCGTAAAGACAGCGGTTCAAAAGAATGTTTTAAATTACTGGAAAGTTGTCAAAACTGACCAAGAACATAAGGTGTTTTTTTTTTTTGCTGATATTTTCACCCTTGTTTTCGGACAACACAGATAGTCATGTGGGAGGTGTGCGGAACTGTTTGTTTGACACTCTGTTTACCGCCTTATCTTTAGCCTGCCCGGGAACAGGCTAGCTCAGAGGACTACGTTGCCCCAGTAACTCAGCGGGGACTAATGTTAGCGAGAGTCATGGAACTGAACTCTCACTAAAACTAGCCCGGCCTATCGAAATTAGCCCGGCTTTGCGCTTAGCCGCGTTGATGGAACACCCCTCAGGTCAGGTCCATAGGTGTGGAAACATCCATTATGGCTCTGAATGGTTCTGCTAACAAGACCCCACACTCCACTCCCACTGCATATTTAATAGGACTACTTAACAGAAACTGTAAACAAATAGGTGTGGCAGTCTCAATTTCAATGTGTTAGCTCCTCCCTTCAGGCAGATATAGGCAGTGTCCACCAGCATCTGTCCAGAACTGAAGAAACAGTTTTGATGAGCTGCGAAATGTATTCAACCAAATAAACTTTGTCCAGTTGACAAACTGAATTTCTCCTTTTGCCATGGATTCTACCTGGATGACTGAGGGATTCTACACACACCAATAAAGAGGTGTAGAAGAGCCTAAATTTAATATTCACTTGATATTCCGTCTCTGTGCTCATGGGGGTGCTGTTGCTACACGGTTCTAGCTCTCACAGGTGTGTGTGTGTGTGTGTGTGTGTGCGTGTGTGTGTGTGTGTGAGATCTTATTCTAAATAAAAACATCCTGACCCACCCATGTGCATCCGAACGCACCGTGGTCCTGAGACAGCAGCGTGACAACAGCACCCCCTAAATAATTCACTCAATCCATTAAACATGTTTGACAGTCTGAGAAATTATACATGAAATATTCAAACAGGAGTCAGTGAGTTGATGAAGAAGATGATGAAGAATCGTCTTTTAGTGTGTGCGTGTGTCTGTGGGTGTGTGTGCGTGCGTGTGTGTGCATGTGTGTGCATGCGTGTGTGAGGAGGAAAGATAAGAGGTTTAGCTGGACCCGTGTGTCACCAGCCTTTCACTTACACACTCAGAGCATGAATGATTCACTGTTAAAATGTTCATTATAAATGTTCAAATGACTGCACAGTATCAGATAACAAAGGACTATGTACTTTGATTACAAAGGAGTGAGATGATGGACTGAAGATTTGTCTTACTTTCTTATCTCAACATTAAAGGCTTACTGTCACAAAAAGGGGGCATTATGCAAAATCTTCTGAGCCTTATAAAATTATAACATCAAGAACATACCAGAAGATCCATCTATGTGTGTGAATAATTTAGCGATCTCTCCTGGGCACACTTCCAACCCTCCTTATGGTTTACAGTGCAGTCCTCTGAATATGGCCATACCTGCTTGTCAAAGCCTGATCTCGTCAGATCTCAGAAGCTAAGCAAGGCAGGGCCTGGTTAGTACTTGGATGGGAGACCAGTGGGAATTCCAGGTGCCACAGGGGGGCACCAGTTGCAAAAACTGTTGTTGTGTTCTTAAAGGGAATATATGCCACCCCCAGGTCAAACTTGGGCATCTCCCCACAGTCCAGAGACTAAAATAAGTGGTGTAAAGCGTTTTTCTGGTGACGCAGCCATTGTCCAGGTCTGTCAGCACTGACCGCCGCGGTATCTGCAGCTACTCCGCGTTAGACCAGGAAGGGAGTTCCCCTGTTACGCAGCGTAACAGGGGAACTCCCTTCCTGGTGCGTAACTGGGATTCCCCTGTCAGCGTGGTGTGTGCTTCGGCTTTCTTTTTCCGCACTGATAAATAGTTCCCACCCAAAATGACCAAGTCAAGCTCTCCGTGTTGATTTGCTCATTTATTTGCACTCGATATGAATGCGCACTACACAGAAAGTAATTGGGAAACGCATCGAGCAAATTAATTCCTTTTGGCCGAAATCTTTCTTTGGCGACGTTAGACTCCAGTCTAACGCGGAGTAGCTGCAGATACCGCGGCGGTCAGTGCTGACAGACCTGGACAATGGCTGCTTCACCAGTAAAATGCTTTCCACCACTTATTTTAGTCTCTGGACTGTGGGGAGATGCCCAAGTTTGACCTGGGGGTGGCATATCCCTTTAAGCAAGACACTTCACCCACATTGCCTAGTATGAAAGTGGAGTGTGTGTGAGTGTTGGAGGTGGTCGGAGGGGCCGATGGTGCAGATTGACAGCCTCGCTTCCTGCAGTCTGCCCCAGGGCAGCTGTGGCTACAAAAGTAGCTTCACCACCAAGTGTGGAGTGAATGAACAATGAACTGTAAAGTGCTTTGGGTGTCATGAAAGGCACTATATAAATGCTATGAATTATTATTATTATTATTATTAATATTTTAATCTGATTAGTAACAGCAGCAGAACAAGACAAAAAATCTAACGTTACATCCAGTTGTGGGAAAAGCACAGACATCTCCCCTGACCACAAATTCACAAAGTGCTTACCTCTCATAGTACCCACCTAGTCTGTATTGACACAAAAATATTTTTTTGGGTTTGTTTTGGGTGCTTCACTTTTAGCCAAACCTTAATGCTGCTCTGTGATTGGTCCACCCGCCCATACAGTAGAGGTATCTCAAGATGGATTCTTGTGAGTTTGTGAACTCACAAATATGAGAATCCAAGTAACTGTGCAAGGTTAATATCACCCATGCTCCTATACAGCAGTTTACCATAAATGCAAAAGCTGGATATGAAACAATACACTATGATTTCACAAACCTGATGCAATGTGCAGTAGTTTCATTAGCGGGATGCACACCGATTGTGTTGTGGCAGCGCTCTGAAGGGGGAATATCAAAAATGAAAGTGAACAGCATTAAACATTTTATCACATTGTTTTCAGCTAATCTAGCTTTTTCAAAACAATAAAAGGTAACATGATGATCTATATATGCTATGTGGTAGCAATTAATACTACATACAAGTGTAATAGGCCCTCTTTAAAAACATGAAAAACAGAAGCAATTTTAAATGCTTTGCAGTGGTCAAAGTTCTTACTCACTTCCCTTATAAATTCTGAGCATCCTAATTCTTCACCACAATGAGTTTGTAAGTGCTTTTCAAAACTTTCAGAGGTAGAGGGGAGGTTTGCTGTGGTGATAAAGCTAACAAAACCACAACAGGATGTTTTATAGTTAGATACAGACACAGCAGGTACACAGCAGACATACTTTGGCCTCATCAGCTGCTTATACAATACTAGTATATTTGGACTAGGGCAAATCAGGATTTTAGGAAATGTTTTCACTAGGTTTAACTTATTTTCATTTTTTTATTGCTTGTAATGTCGCTTGACACACACTGATTTGTGACCCGCCACGGCGAAACCCGCCACAATTCGCTTAGAGTGAACACAAGAAAATCGCGTTAGAAGCATTTATTTATTTATTTTTAATTTGTGATTTTTGCTTTTTTTTTCAGAATGTGCTATTTGAGATCATGAAGAAGCCACTTCATGTTTCAGACAACAACACTGGTTATTTTAAAAGCATACATTTTGTCTTAGAAATTGGCTTGTTTTTCAGAAAGAAAAGGGGTGTTTGTATAATTGTATAATTACCATACTTGCACTCCTGACCATTCACTTGACGATTAGCTCTCTTTTGTTTTCTTTTTCCACCTATCAGCGGTGACCAAACCTCCTGAATATTGACGCTGCATTTCAAGAGGATAGGGAGAGTGAAAATGGAGAAAATCCGTAACTTCAACTGTAAATGCTACGTAAGAAGGACACGTTCAGGACACGTCTATTTCTCCGGAGCTTATGTACCGAATGCGATTGGATACTTTAGCTGCTGAAAGACAGAGGATACGTGAATGATCGGACGAGCCAAACAACGAGGCAAGTAAGTGTACCTCATGATGTTTGCAGGAACACATTTCTCTTTCTTATGTGGTGAGTAAAGTGCCTCTAAATTTTTACACTACAGACTTTAGGACATGTTTAAATACTTCAGCTTTCGTGTGGTCATATTATTTCTGCATCAAAGGGAGATGTACGTGTGCGTGTGTGTGTGTCCAGAGTGTGTCTGCGTGTGTGTACGTGTGTGTACATGTTCGTCTAGGTGTGTGTGTGTGTATGTGTGTAGTGTCCTATACTATATTTTATTTGACAATGCAGGTGATTTAGACTTAACATATTATCCTGTGTATTATTGAATTATTGAGTGTTTATATGGACTTTTTGTTATAAAAGCATTTCCATTTTTATCAAAGTACAGTACCTTCTAATTCCAGTGGCATTTCACACCTAGGTCTTCAGTAGTGCTCCATCTGAATCACTCAACCCCTCCGAGATTTATCCATAGTTTACAGCTTTGCGTTCCATGTTTGGGTCCCGGGAGCTGAGAGGTCCCGGGACCCCAGTGTGCTGAGAGCACACTGGGGTCCTCATCTACTCGAAACTATGGATAAATCTCGGATTACAGGCCACTTTTGACCAAACGAAATCGTAGACTAAAGACATCAAGCTTCTATGATTTGAAAAGTGCTAAAGTTTGTGTTATTTGGAGCCCGCACGGGGCATATTGCATGCTCGGGGAATGCCCCGAGCTATGGCTATAAGTCGCGCTAGGCTAACGGCGTTAGCCTAACGCTAATCTAAAACATCTCCGGAAAAGCTCCATATGACAACAAAGTGATATGGGTGAGTAAAACAACTTGTTCTATTACCGAAATAAGGCTCAAATTGTAAAAAAAACACATTACTTTTCCTTCAACCATTTCGTTATAAAAACATTTTACTAGGCAGAAATGAGCCTTGCATTGCATATAGAAAATTCCTGTAGCCACAATAAATGCCTCAACTGAATAAACAACCCAAGAGTGAACAAGTTTCGTTCTGCAACTACAGCCAGCAAAAAACATTAATAATAACCTCAAAAACTTGGAATGATAGCAACATTTCACTCACCAAAAAAAAAACAGATTTGAAGACAGACTTTTCTATTCCCATTAAGGCCACTGCTGAGAGCCGAGCCTGTCCTGTTGTGTTTCTTGCGTAGGTTTTATTTTGTTTTAGAGCCGAAAATATCCGCTTGACAGACGCAGTGGACACGGGGATGGTTAGTGCCAAACACACAAATCTGTACAGCTGCCCCATGCTCTCACTCAGATTTTTCTTATGAAGGAAGTCAAGGAGATCAGTGGGAGATTACAGTCAGCTCTGTTTTTAACCGAGAGAGATCAAAAAGTGCTCCGTGGCTCTGTGTCAAACTTTAGAAGGCTGCATGTGGGAAGTTTTTGTATTCCCGAAAGTTCTGGGGGTCGAGGAGGGTGACGAACATCAGTTTCTCGTGGTCTTGAAATCTAGTCTGGGTCTGGGAAATAATGTTGTCCAGAATCCTGCCATGGAGTTGGCGGTAGTGCGCGTGTGGATCTTGTGCTTGACCTCTTTGTGCGCTCGGAGCTCCTGCAGCGCGCTCTGTGGCCTCATAGACTTCCTCATATCTGCTTCTCTCTCGTTCAACAGTGTCGGAGAACTCCTTTACCCTAGCCAGACAAAACTGCACATCCAGTTTTTTGTCCTGTAGTATTGAAAAGAGCACGTCTGAATAGTCAAAAATGCCATTAAATGTCTGACGCAAAAAACAAAACTCAAAATCATCCAGACGTTCTTTGAATCCATCAGCACAGCACACGGACTCCTCATCATACTCGTCATGATGCTCCAAAATGTGATTACACTCTCTCTTCTCAAAGACTGTATTGACCACTCTGGATGTGTACTGCCATCGTGTTGGTGCCACACGAGGGAGATGCTGTTGGCAAATTTCATCCAGTAGTTGCGTGCGCCGAGGTGATATGGAAAAAAATGCAGCAAGGCCATTGAGATGGGTGAAAAAGATCTTACATTCTTTAAGCTTTGAGGCCCCTTGAGTCAGTACTAAATTGAGCCGATGTGCATAGCAGTGTATGAGTAAAGCCAAAGGCACTCTCTCTTTAACTTTTGCCTGCACGCCATTTAATCCAAAAGACAGGACTGCGGCGCCGTCAAAACACTGTGCCACAACTTTATCCAGACATTCATTTTCCAACAAAAATTTGATGATTAGTCCTGCAATGTCACTGGTAACATCCTCAAAGCGGATAAATTGCTCCTTGACACCTGAGCCTGTTACGTAACGTAGGACCAGTGCCAGATGTGCAGCGTTCCTCGCGTCTGTCGTCTCATCCACCATCACAGTGACAAACGGTGCTTTTTTTACTTCACTTCTGATTTCTTCTCCTATCACTTCAGCAATGGCACTGATCAGGTCGTTCTGTATTTTACCTGAAGTCGCACTAAAAACTTTATTAGTGGACAGGGGTAATGCAAATCCGTGTTGCTCTCAGCAATGGCGGCATGGTGGCTGAGTGGCTAGCACTCATGCTTCACAGCAAGAAGGTTCTGGGTTCGATCCCCGGGTCGCCCAGTCCTTTCCGTGTGTGTTCTGTGTGGAGTTTGCATGCATGGTCTGGGTTCGATCCCCGGGTCGCCTGAGCCTTTCTGTGTGGAGTTTGCATGTTCTCCCCGTGTCTGGGTGGGTTTCCTCCGGGCACTCCGGTTTCCCCCATCAACCCAAAACATGCACCATAGGTAAAATCCTCCAGCTTAGGTCCTGACCAAGCCGAAGCAAGAAGAACATGGAGATGGTCCCCGGGCGCAGTAATGTGCTGCTCACTGCTCCTAATAACAGGATGAGTTAAATGCAGAGAAGAATTTCTCCAGTGTGAGATCAATAAAGTTGCTTCTTCTTCAATGAGAGAAATGAGCTCCATGTAGTTTCCTCTGTTGCTGGATCCAGCGCATTCATTGTGTCCCCCAAATGAAAGTTCTTGCTTGCCCAAAAAAATGACACAGTCTATCAGTCTTTTTAAGATTTCTCTGTTTTTCTTCACTTTTTCATTATGGAGGTCCGTTTCCCTGTGCACTTGCTCGTTCAGCTGTAGATCCACTCTGGTTTCTCCCAAAGTTTTAGAGAGCACGGTTGCTTGTAAGTGTCCGGCAGTGCTTTGGTGTCTCGTTGCTGCCTTGGTTAGCCAAGTCAAATTTCCAAACCCAGTGTGGCTCCAAACACCATGTCGATCCGAGGCAAATAACAAGCACTCCCAGCAATACAATTTGCAGTGTTCCTCGGAGCCTGTGAGCCAGGGCTACCACTCGTAGTTGGTGACCTTGAAGTGGCGGACAAATCCTCCTCCTGGTTGTGAGACGCTAGCTAGCGCCGGAGTTGTACGATCTTTCTTGACAATGTCCAGCTTTTCTTGAAAAGTCCGTCTTGAAAATGGCCTTAACAGTAAATCTGCCACCAAATCTATTTCATCTCCTCCTTCTGCCATTGTGGGCTGACTAAATATTTTTTTAGCATACCATCAGTCAACAAACCGCAGCTAATGCAGTTTGCTAGCTTGCATAGCTGTGCTCTCCGATTATTCAATCAGCGGGTCTGAATACGGTGACATTGCCTATGCCCGCTAGAGGGCCCTGGTGACACCAACTCAAAATCTGATTGGTTGAAGTATCGACATTGATTTCGCGTTAGAGGGCCCGCAGAACGGACAGTGAAGGCCTCTTTGACTTTGACTCTGCCTGGCAACAAAGGATAGCTGAAATGTGATTGGTTAAATGCTCCAATATGAAAATACATGTCTGGAAGCAGCATAACCATCGGAAACACAATAAAAGGAAATGGACAGACCATTTGGAATTATTTAATAAGTATACATGGACAAAATATAATTAACATATGATTCAGATATTTTTTAGGCCAGCAGAGAAGGCCTTGAAGGCCCTGACAGCCCACCACTGGGGCAAGGTGAGCAAAATTGAACGGCAAGTTATTTATAAAAGCAATGAAGACAGGACTATCAAAAAGAACATGGTGATTTGTAGCTTTTGTAAAAAAAAAAAAGAGTTTTCCTATCACCGAAGCTGCTCCAGCCTGACGGATCATTTGAACGCTAAACACGCCCCCGGACAAGTTCCATTGTTACCGGTAGTGCGAGCGTGAGCGCACTTCGCCAGCCCACGCTTGTAGAATTTAGGTTCTCTCTCGATTAATGTGATTAATTAATTACAAATCCTGTAATTAATTTGATTTTTTTTCAATCACCTGACAGCAATATATGTATGTGTGTTATATATATATATATATATATATATATATATATATATATATATATATATATATATATATATATTATATATATATATATATACATACAAGAAATCTTAAAATATATCTAGGCCTTAATAAATTTAAAGCAATAATCTAAGTATACTAAGTATTTATGTGATCTAAAGTATTTATGTGATCTAAAGTAATAACACTAATTCTAAGAATAAATTAAGCTGAAAAATCATGAAATTAGAATATAAAGCCTATTACTGAATGTTTTATTCTTGATTTTAGTTAATAAATCTTAATGAAATTCTTTATTTCTTTATTTAAGACTAATTACCACTTGGTAACATATTGACAAATTGTAGCACTCTCCTAAAGCGTTCATTTAAATCTTTTAATCTTTCCATATTACAAACAGAAGGTACAGAGAAGGATACTGTACAATTTCAGTCCAAGACTGACTGATTTACATCCATACACACACACACACACACACACACACACACACACACACACACACACACACACACACACACGCACACACACACACACGCACACACACACAGATGACAGCTATTTTAAATACCAACAATGGTAATCTGAAAATAATACTACAAGGGTAAGATAACTGTACATATAACATGTATGCAATTGCACTTGAATGAACATGAACATTAAACTTCGCTCTCTATGTTTCCAATGAATACAAAACAAATGCAATGCAAACCCATCTGCAACTAGTCCCTATGACATGGATTGCATCCTTCAGCACTTCTGTCTGTAACTGTACTGACAGACTGTACAGTTGCCACACATTTGGGGTAAGTAACGTGGAGCGTGTAGTAATAGGACATTAAATAAATCACACCCAGATTTTCTTTGTCAAATGTTGTAACCACCAAATTACCCACAGCACTGATGCACTTGCACCAATCAAACACGACCACTGGACATTGCAGAGTTCTCTTTTGGAGGAAGACATTTGGGTCTCTCGTAGGCTATAAAACAAACAATATAGAACACATTGAACACACTGTATGTGGTTGTTGTGGATCTCGAATGTTAGCTGATTCTTAAAGAGGGGGTATTACACTTCTATAGGGTATTGACTGCTAACACATAACATATTTAGATCCCTTTATTATCTTTTGTTTTGAAATTGTTATATTCATTTAAAACAATGTTTAGGCAAATGCTACAATATATGTTTAATAAGTTTCATTTTAGTTTTGCGCTCTGAGCCTTCCCTCTCTTTGCTTCACCTTACAATCTGCTAAAGAAACTACAGCACATCACATTAGGTTTATGAAGTTACGTACTTTACTTTACTACGTTTTGTATCCTGCGTTTGTATATTTATAGAGAATTGCAGTGTGGAGCATGGATGTTGGCTTGTGGGCTGAGCCAGTGCTAAGCAATAGTCTAAGTATTTATGTGATCTGCAAGATTCTATGATTATCTGCAATCATATAAATTGCCAGTAAAAAAAAAAAGAAATAAATAAGAAAATTAAAGTTTTAAGTCTACATGGTATAATCTACTAAATGAACACATAGCTACTTAATACAGCAACTCATTGCTACTTTATTCACTCCATACACATGGCTACTTAATATGGTCATTTATTCAAGTAATTTTGGCTGTGATTGGGGTCCCAAGCTCATTTCAGAAACATCTTCATGACATTAGGTCTAACAATGGTGTCTGAGCACTATTTCTTTCCACCTGTCTTACAGGTTAGTACCGGGTAAACTGCCTTCATTGTTGTTTGTTTTCACCTCTGTCACCATTTCCATGTGGATTTAAATATGACTTTACTTTTTACATTTAATGTATGACACAGCTAGCTGAGGTAAACTTTCAGCTGCCGTCTTGCGTGCTAGCTCTGGCTGTACATTGAAGTAGCCTACTGCAGAAATTAGCTGCTGTATTTTAGCTAACTGACTCATAGGTATGTCATTAATTCATGTAACGGTTAGTTTAGCACTGTGAGCTCCCACACTCGGTTTCTGGAGATTGCTATCTTGCATCTACGATGTTTGATGAGTATATTTAAGGTTAAAACATGGGGTTTGTATAAAAGGATAATCGGGCTCAACCAGTATTCTGGTTACGAGACACTGGGGATAACAAATGAGTATAAAAGTTTTGATGAAGGTTTAAAGATACAGCATACATAAGTGAATAAACAGTTTTAAAGAAACATTTTGTTAATAGAAAAGATACACTGATTGATTTAATGATTGCAGTTATTGATACCTTGATGAAATTGTTTATTTGAATTACACAATGAATGTTTAGCCTATAATGAATACTGCAAGGAAAATGAAATGTGATTTGAATGTGAGTCAGTTGCCTGTGGTCCAGGTTTGCACACTGAGTGCCTTGATAGAAACTGTGTTGATATAATGTTTGGTCTGTTTTTGTCTGTGTATATTTGTATGGTATGGATAATTTAGTGTTTTGGTCTGCTAGGTAGTTCGTTAAACATGCAGTTTATATATGGAGTTAATGTGATTAACTGAAATTCAGGAGCAGGACCACGCCTCAACCACCTTCTCCTCCTCACCAGCGAATCACAGTTCACCCTAACCACACCTCCAATTTCCCGGAGCTATTTATAGCTGCTCATCCCTTCATTCCAGTTCGTCTCGGTTAACTTGACAGCTCTCGACTGCGTCAGCTCGCTCCAGCTGTTTTAGTCCTGGTTTAGTCCTGGTTTAGTCATAAATTTTGAAAAAAAAAATACTTCTAATGCAAATATCTCCGTTTCGCTAATCGCAAGTTGTGGACTATTTGGCCATACTCAGTCACATATGTGTTTCCTCTCTCCAGATGACTGAGAGGTGTGGACTGCTAGAGCAATGGTGTTGTCTGTAGACCTCTTTGCTCTATATGCAAACTGCAGGGGGGTCTAGGTCCAGGTGTCGGTGAGGGAGTCACAGATGTGTCTCTTAATGATTCCTTCAAAGCACTTCATGATGACAGATGCTGAATGCTATGGGCCGATAGTCATTAGGACAGGATGCTGTGGGGGTCTTTGGGATGGGGACTACAGTGGAGGTCTTGAAGATGGTGGTCACGATAGACTGGCTCAGAGACAGGTTGAAGATGTTGGTGAACACCCCGGCAAGTTGGTCAGCACAAGTTCTCAGCACCCGTCCGGGGATGCCGTCGACTCCTGGTGCTTTGCAGGGGTTCACTTTCTTGAACGCCCGTCTCACTGTAGCAGTGTCTATACAGAGTGCAGCGTCCTCACTGTCCACATGGGGTCTGGTGACAGGCGTGGTGTTATCTGCATCAAACCGGGCATAGAAGGTGTTGAGCTCGTCCGGAAATGATGCACTGGACAGTCTCACTGGCCCTCTCCTCCCCTTGTAGTTGGTGATGCAGTGTAGCCCATGCCACAGAGTTTTCCGTGGCATGGGCTACACTGGACTGACGGAGAACTCTCTCCTCGGGACCCATTCATGTCGCCAGAAACTTTCTCTGGAGCTTATGCACAGAATGCAATCAGATTCTTTAGCTGCCGAAAGACTGTGGATACGTGAATAATCAGACAACGAGGCAAACAGTAGTTACATTGGAGGTGACCGCATCCAGGAGAATGACCCCCGTGTCCCTGATGATGTTTGCAGGAACACATTTCTCTTTCTTATGGGGTGGGTAAAGTGCATCTTAACTTTGACACTACAGACTTTAGGACATATTTAAATACTAATTCAGCTTTTGTGTGGTCATATTATTTCTGCATGAAAGGGAGATATTTAGCTGAAATTGTCAACATTGGCATCATATTACTAGCCAAACGTGAATAACATGAAGTGCTCCTGCATTGTACTGCATAATGCAGTATTTTGGACATGAAAAAACTGCAGTTTTCCTGTTATACACTGCAGTTTTTTTTTTCATAAGGGCGAGGAACAGAAAACATCCAGAGTGTGTGTGTGTGTGTGTCCGTGCGTGTGTGTGGTGTCCTATTTACTGCTATTTTTATGTATTTTTTTTCTTTTAGCTTTATTCTTTCTCTCTTTTTCACATAATCTGTATTGTATTAAATTGACAGTACAGGTGACTTTGACTTTACATATTATCCTGTGTATTACTGAATTATTGAATGATTATATTAACTTTTTGTTATAAAAGCATTTCCAATTCAACAAAGTACCTTCTAATTCTGACCTGCTGTGAAACACCACACCACAGTAATGTCAGTGATGAGGGAGGGCTTAATGTCATGCAAATTAGCTCATTTCTGCTCCACAAGCCTATCTTCAACGCAGCTTTTCTCAGCTTTGTGTGTTCTTGGGCATGCGTTCAAATAACCACAGATTCTTCAAATGTTCTCAGATTTCCATATGTAAGGCATCGTTGGAAAGTTTAGAATCTACACTTTCAGAACCTGTGAATAACTCTCTGGGAAGACTTGTGACTGTTTTTTCCGTGGCTGGTCACATATGTGACTGACAGCTTTTACAACAACCACTGCTGTTATTTGAAACATGGAGTGGCTTCTCCATGATCTCATCTCACACATTTGGTAAAAAAAAAAAAGAATATCAGAAATTTTCAAAAAAAAAAAAATCTTCCAAAGTGATTTTCTCTTGTTCGCTCTGAGCGACTTATGATGGGTTTTGCCATGGTCGGTGACATATGTGCATGAGATTCGAGTCCAAAGACTGTTTCTTTAAATGGTCTTCTAAACTGAACTTTAAGAATCTCTGCAAGGACCTTGTAAATCATAATCAACTATTGCAATGTTGCCAAAATGAAGCTGGGACTGAGCACCCAATTTTTGCTTTACATGAGAAGGAATTGAGTTCTGTTTCAGAGGTTCCAAATATTGAACATGTAGCAGAAAAAGTAGCAGATTTCTTTGGAATGGACAATGTACAACATGCAGTAAGAGTCAAGTGGCTTGTTCTGTATGGTAACAAATACATATGTGACTACTTTCTCGTGTATTCTATTGCTTTGAATTCAAGGTTTATGAAACATTGGGTTTTAATAGAGATTTTCTTGCATATGAAATTGCTGTATTCAACCTTCCCCAAGCAACAGACCTGACAGGTGTTGAAATGCTGCTTGACTGTACATCATGTTATCGAGTGAATTTTAAAAACAATGTATACATTTTGACAAAATATAATCTTGAAGATGTTTCTGCAGTTAAAGGCGGAACATTTGGATATTGTATGTGTTCTTTTTATCATCTATTTGCATTGTTTTGGGCATTCTAATCTGCCCCGCCATTCTAATGCATTTTAAGATTTTATGAAAAAGTAACTGTACCTAATATACTCTTGTTTTAAGAAATGCTTATGTCTTAAACACATCTTTACATTTGTTTTGCTTGTTTTGTGTATTCTAACTAATTTATAGATATAAAAACTAAGTAAGAAAAAAAAATTGAAAGCTTAATAATCTTACATATTTAGCAGTCATTTAATATATATCCCTTAAAACAAGATAAATAAGATTGTTTTGTCTAGATTTAAGACAATAAATCTTGGTTAATTTTATGAAATTTCAATGTATGTTGTAGTGCGGGCGTCATACAGCACTGGAAAAAAAATAAGAGACCACTGCATTTTTTTCTGAAATCAGCATCTCTACATGTATTACAGCCATTCCATTCCAGCGTCTGTTGAATTCCAACACAAACACAAAGCTGAGCTACTTCAGTTCTTGCACCGGGAGTGGAATAAAGTCACCCAAGAACAATGTGAAAGACTTGTGGAGAGCATGCCAAGACACATGAAAGCTGTGATTAAAAATAAAGGTTCTTGTACCAAATATTGATTTCTGAACTTTTCTTAAGTGTAAACATTAGTATTATTTTGTTTTAAAAATGAATTTGATCTTGTTTCCTTGCATTGTTTGAGGTCTGAAAACATGTATCTTTTTTGTTATTTTGACCATTTGTCACTTTTTGCAAATAAATGGTCTAAACGATAATAATTTGATTTGGAATTTGGGGAAATTTTGTCAGTAGTTTATATACTCAAACAAAAATGTTCCTTTTGCCCAAACACAAACCTATAAGTAGTAAAATCAGAAAAAAAATGATAATTTTGCACTGGTCTCTTATTTTTTTCCAGAGCTATATATCAGTGTATTAGTGTGGGGGTGATGTGCACAAGTAAAAGAAAAGAGCACTGAAATAAACCAAATGAAGAGATGCAGATGAAGAAAACTTTATTACCCCCAGGGGGACATTTGTGTTGGTCTCACTGAGAACATCTTAACACCACAGTTCAGTACTTCTCTATGCAACCTTTTCAATCATCCTTGGCATTTCTCCTGCTCTGTGTACCTCTGTAGCTCCGAGTTGAGTTATCCACTCGTAAAAAAAGCAAGCGCTCTTGAACGCCACACGACTCACACACTGATGAGCATTCAGGACTGACGCCTCACCTGCTTTAAAGGGACAGTGTGTAAGATTTTTACCCGTTAATTACCGAAATTGAAGATACCAATTCAAAAATACATTGTTTTCCAAGCCTTTTCACTTCCATCATGAAATCAAAGTACTTAGATATAGTCACATAAAAGGGGGATCTTCCCCATGTAGAGGCAGCCATTTTGAATACGAGAGCCGCAGAAGGACATTTGGGCTCCGCCTTCGCCTTCAGCAAGGCTCGTGGTTTTGGGTAAACAACGACAAGCATGTTGCTGGATCACACGTCGTAATGGATCTAACACGTGTTTTGGACTAAATTGTTTTACTGGATTTTATTCGCTGGATCCTTACGGACAGATTTCAGACCAAGCTTATGGTGAAATGCTGAGTTTGACCTGGGCAGAGCCTTCAAAGGTAAGCTTTGTGCTTTTCCATTTTGTGCTTTTCCGTATAAAAGCCCCATGTGCTCGGGGAGTGTTTGTTGTGCCGGGAAATGAATTGCATAGTCAAAAAGAGGAGACTGTAAGGTTTCATTTGATGTGTAGATTGTCATGATACATGATCGAGAATGTGTGTTTTCATGCGCTACGGCACGCCTGGGTGACCCTCGAGGTCTGCCGTAGCTAAAACAGGAAGTGCAATAGCGACTATCCACCTATGCGCCACGAATCCTACACACTGGGGCTTTAAAGAGAGTGACGCCCTGAGGGAGAGCCCAAACGTGACACAGGAGCTAATCATCTCTGTTAGCTCCATGCTAATTAGCCCTTACCACTCTGATTGATTTGGTTGATCTGCCAGAGTGGGAGAGGGGCATGACCATGAGCACAAGAGGATCTACTCTGAGAGTTATGAAAATACCACTGGATATTGACAACAGTGAAAGTATAATGCTATTTGGATTTTTTACAGTGCAGTCATAATTGGGCACAAAACCACATATTTTATTATTTTAATGTGAGCCTTATACTCACTCATACTCTGTCATACAGGAAGAAAATATCCAAATATGTATTTCTTGTTTCTTTGCTGTGAATGTGTGTTACCATTTCATCAAATGAAGAATAAAGATATCTGCCTGTGGATCATTGTGTTATAATTAAATCACAATATTGATCTAAAATGACTCAATAAATTAAACAAGTGCACTGACAACCACATTAGAAAACTGTGGTGCCCAGTGGGAGCTGATTTCGCTGTAATCCTCATCACAATGAAGCACTGTTCAGCTGTCAGCATCTCCAATGAGTAGAAGATTTTAAAAAATGCCAAAATGTCTATTCAACACTGCCAAATCCTGTGTACCGCTGATTATGGAAGTAAATTGGAGAAGGAAGTACGTCACATGTCACATGCGTGTGTATGCTGGAGGTGGTGGAAACGGGTTGATTGGAGCAAGGATTGGAGCATCTTCAAAAAAAAAAAAGAAAGAAAGAAAGAAACTGATCTGATGCCTTGGACTGTTTTGAAAACAATCCACAGATAAGTGTGATCTTCAGATGTGAATGATGAGCGCTGAAAATTCCCACACACGTCAAAAGCTGCAGCAGCCTCAGTCCTGTAACAGCACACGCCACACGGAGACAACTCTTCATTTATCAAATATTTATGAGATGTTAATGTGCATGAGAAATAATGGAAGCATCCCAGAGCACCTGTTTGGCTTCTCTCTCTCTCTCTCTCACACACGCACACACAGACAGACACACACACACACACACACAGACAGACGCACACACAGACACACACACACACACGCATACATTGTGAGTGCAGCGCGCTGACTCACTAGCCTTGAGCCTCTTGAAGGTTCCGTCGGACGTGGCACGTAACAAGAAAAAGTCTTGAATCCAAAGTTTGTCTTTTCTATCTTTACTAGAGTGAAAGTCATACAGAACAAAAGGAACAACAAAAGAAAGCAAAAAGGAATTTCTAGGGCATATAACTTCCCTACGTGACACACCTACGTAACGTCCCTACATGCTACGTGACGTTCTACATGACGTCCCTATGTGCTACGTAACAGTCAAAAGACTGTAGCTTCTGTAGCTGTAGGCTTCCCACAATTACTTCACTATCTACCCTACACCCCAAGTTGGCTGAAATTAGATCAAAGATTAAAGATCAATGATTAAAGTACAAGATCAAGAAGATCAAAGTACAGCATAGCAACGCATAGCGACGTAGATATTCTAGCTCTATATTCTAGTGTGATGTGTGCTCTCTCTGAATCAGGACATATTTTCTGTAAACAGTGTTGTTGTTTAATTGTTTACTCAGTGTTTACTCAGTGTTTACTCTGAAGTGGACTGAGGGGGTGTGACGTCACCCATAGTGTTTGGTTGCTGTCTCTGCACCATCTGCTTAGCTGCGCCATCTAAGGAGCTGTACAAATTATAGAGTAGATTTAAAACACTCTCACATGATTGTAATGATGATATGTATTGATTTAATTCCAGAGAGATTTATATTATTTATTTCCAGCACTAGAACCAGAGTTGACTAAGCCTCTCGGATGAGCGGCGAAACGTTTTCGACCAAACAAACTTTGTCCAGTTGACAAATTGAATTTCTCCTTTTATCATTATTTATTTGGTTAAATCACAACAGCATAAAAAATGTAAAGGATGTCAATTTTTAGGCAGGGGAACCAGAGATGTGTACATTTGTGAACTTCACTCCACTTTTTTGTTTGATCAAAAGTACACCACTAATGCACATTTATGTATTTATTTATTTATTTATTTAACCTACCCTTATTAACAGATAACCCTATGTCCTGTCATATCATTTTTGCACTGTCTTCCTTATGACCTCTTGTATATAGCTGAGATTTTTTATTATTACTTATTTTTCTTATTTGTTTTATTTTGAGTTGTACATATACATTGATTTCATTATGTCAAATAAGATAAGATAAGCCTTTATTGTCTCTTCAGGAGATACATTTTGCTTGGACATGAGAGAGTGTGATTTATAATAAACACTAAAAACAGCACAGCAGACAGACACATAAAAAACATGTATACAGTGAACCCTCGCTGTATCGCGGTTCACTCTTCGCGGCCTCGCTGTTTCGCGGATTTTTTTTTCCAATTTTTTTTTTTTTTTTTTTTTAATTTTTTTTATAGTGTAACTTTTTTTTTTACAGTGTAGCATTCTGTCCTGCGCCCTGATTAGCTAAGAGACTAGACCAGGACTAAACCAGGTCTAAAGCAGGTCTAAACCAGGACTAAACCAGGTCTAAACCAGGACTAAACCAGGTCTAGACCAGGGATGGTAGGGACAGAGTCTCAGATTTCCTTCACGAGAGCGCCTGGGTGACAGGGGGCGTGGCCTTTGTTTACTTGCACGAGCCATGGAAGAGAGTGCGAGCCGGACCATGGAAGAGCCAAGAATCAACACGGACTCTTCCAAGAATCAACATGGACGGGCCCGCTGCGGCGTCCGGGGGAGCCGCAGCGGGGAGAGGACACTCGCGCGCACTGTGGAGACAGTGGCTCTTCCCCGTGAGAGGACGAGAGGACAAACCCGACCCCGTTCTAGAGAGCTGTGGAGTATTGGCGACGCATTGATAGCGGACTGATTTTGGAGCCGGGGTGAAATGCAACCAACTCTTGTGAGCGCAGGTTGGTCTTACCTGGTCTTGTGGTGCTCACAGGCGTCTGTTAGCGGTTCGGCACTGTTAGCAGTGGCTTGAGTCTTGCCCAAAATGATATCCAGGTCGCTTTCCACTCGACTTTCGCACATGGCATGGATATGTGGTACCAAAACAAACGCACGTGTCCGCGCGCACGTGCCCGCGCGCACGTGCCCGCGTGTCACGTGCCCCCGCCCCACTATTAATATATTTTAATGAAAATCTACAAAAGTTTGAGTGTTTAAACAAGAGAAAAATGTGAGAAAATGTTAATACCAGTCTCAGAAAGGTGTATAATGTGTCTGGTGAAGCGTTTTCAGCCTTAAAACATGTAGAATAATTGTAAAATATAAAATTGTCCTACTTCGCGGATTTCACTTATTGCGGGCTATTTCTGGAACCTAACCCCCGCGATAAACGAGGGTTCACTGTAACACATGAACAAAGGAAACATGCAACATATAAAAAGACTGCCATTGTTAGTAAACCTGTTTAAAATAATTATTGCTTTAGTGACATCTGTCTCTTGCTATCTTTTTTGGTACTTATTTAGAATTTATTACTACCATTTATATTTTTTACACTTTATTATAATATATTGTGATGTATGTGTGACTTACTTTATCGTCTACTTTATTGTGGATCAATAAAGTTTGTCTAAGTCAAATTTACTGCTAAATAGTTGTTCAAAGTTGGTCATAACAACACGCCCCTTCCTCCACTGGTTTAGCAGGGAGGGCATTTAGCAATGTTGCTAACACTATCAGATCAAGAGATGGGTCCACTTCTCCTGACAGGAGGGACAAGGAATAATGAAGGATAGGTCTAATGCAGAGAACAATGTCCCCTTGAGGATAATAAAGTGTACCTGAACTATTCCAGTGGAGTGGTGCTATGGATGATCCTCTGCATGTTTAGTTGTTGACACACTTATACAGCGCTTTTTCACCTTGAAGACACTCAAAGCAGTTTATACATGAAGGAACCACTCACATATTCACACACCAATGTATGCATGCACATGGGGAGAGATGGGTTAAGTGTCTTGTCAAAGAACACGATGACAGCATTCATCTATTGGAGCTGGAATTGCACCGCCAACCTGTGGGTCAGTGGATCTGACCGCTCAACCATTGATGTTTGTGTCAAGACCGGAACTTGAAACACCAACCTTTAGATCAGTGGACAAACACTTCAAACTGCTGCCTTTATCAACCTTATCCATTGGTTTCAGAGTAACAAAAGATTTTAACTGTTGCCATAGCGACTAACAATTCACAACAAGTAAGCAGTCATCAGCCAGAAAGGCCTGAGCCTTTCTGTGTGGAGTTTGCATATTCTCCCCGTGTCTGGGTGGGTTTCCTCCGGGCACTCCGGTTTCCCCCATCAACCCAAAACATGCACCATAGGTAAAATCCTCCAGCTTAGGTCCTGACCAAGCCGAAGCAAGAAGATCATGGAGATGGTCCCCGGGCGCAGTAATGTGCTGCCCACTGCTCCTAATAACAGGATGGGTTAAATGCAGAGAATTTGTGAGATCAATAAAGTCACTTCTTCTTCTTCTTCTTCTTCTTGCCATAGCAACTAACAATTCACAACAGGTAACCAGTCATTTTGGCAATAAATCGCTTCTAATTAAATGAACGCAAGATATAGTATGTTTCTCAAAGCATTCACAATAATAAGATTAAAAAACTAAATCAGGGTTAAAATTAAACAAAATCATGTAAATGAGGTATTACACATAATGCCAGCAGTATGTCTACCACAGTTTGAGAAACACTGTGACATTCCAGGTAGAGAAATTACATTTTGATAAAACAAGCAGGCTGACAGACATCCCAACAGAAACATACTTTAAAATCAAATAAAACAATCAAACCATTCTTCCCTTGCCTTGCCCTACTAATCAATTATATATGTAATCCCTTTCTCCAAAATACATTTTCTTTTCTGCACTGCATAGCATTCTCTGAGGGCCCATCTAGTTTCACTTTCTGGACACCCATAGGCCCAGGACCTCACTTTGAGTGCTAGACATTTCACAGTATAAACAGGAGTCATATTGGCAGTCTTCTGTTTTGAGACAGAAACACGGCCTCGCACAAACAGAATATATTAGCTGTGTGTTTACCCTTGCAGCATGGTGGTCTCACATGAAAGTCCTCCTCTTTAAAACCAACAAGACGGTAGCAGTGGAGCACCTGGGAGCACCACAGAGTACATGTTCCTGATCCGAGGTTGTTGCCAAGATGCCTCCTACTGCAAGCCTTTAGAGCATATCTATTCTCATGCTTCTGGTCACCATGGCAACCTCATCTGCCCCATCGTTGCAGAAACCATTTTAACAGGAACTGATATCTGTCCAAAACAGTGTAAACGAATAATGACACCTGGATAAGGCATGGCCCCTCCAGCCTGATGAGAGTTATAGTTATGTGATACTGGCCACTCCGCAGTACTGCAGCCCTGGGGAGTATTCCATCAATGTCACTAAACATAGCGCCACTTAAGTGTTTAAGCCTCGCCTGAGGAAGTGTCGCCTTAAACTTAAGCCTGAAGTCATTCCACTAACGCAGTTTGGCTGCGCCTCAGCCAGGCCTATCCAGTCCTGCACTAGGTGCGTGCACAGGGAACGTAAGAAGCCCAGAACAAGCGACTGTCGAAAACGCGAACATGTCGTTTTTTTTCCCCATGTTTCCGTGACTGGACGCTGACTACTCCTTGATTCGTCCGTGACTGGTCCGTGCAGATAATGTATCCCCCACAATGACGTAGTCAGAGCAGCCCTGAATGGTGCCTGTGTGAAAACCATTTGCACTGCCTGATTTTTCCACAGGGAGGAGCAGTAATTGCCTCCTGGCCCATTGCAAAACCTCCTGATAGCCCCTGCAAGTTCTATAGGCAACATTTAGATTACTGCATTTAATGATTACTTAAGAGAAGTGTTGATAGCGTGATTGTATTTGGTGCCTGTTTCATGTGTGTGTGTCCGACTGGAGTCGGGGAAGTGAACGCAGTTCAGTAGACATCACGATGCCGGCTCACTTTCATAAAGCTGTTAAAATGTAGGCTATGTTTTTGTAGCTGTAGCAGTTGAATTCCTTGTGATAGCCTATTGAAATAGTATATAGTATTTCAATGAGTGCAGGTGTCTGAAAAAAAGACAGCCCAAAAAGACAGCCCAAATGAGCTACGACCTGCTAGCTACTAGTTGCGATTTGTTTTTAACGGGAGATATGTGAGGGCTCCTGTTACCCTGTTATATACAATGCTGTATTACTATTATTTTTTATGTGCTCTTACACTGAAAGTGCCTACACCGGAAGTTCCTCTGAATAAAACGACGCAGAGTCAGTTTGTGAGCTGGTCAAAGTCACCGATGGTCTGTGTGATTTTTTTTCCTCCACGAAATGTGCGTGTTATCACGGTTATCCCGGTCCTTCAATGAAACGACCAACAGCCCCGAAATGAGTGAACCACAGCAACTGCCCTGTCCCTGGATGTGATGATGAAGAAAAGAGTATGTTTCAGTTCCTTCATCCGAGCCACTGAAACAGCAGTGGTTTAATTTTATTTTCTGTGGAAATGTGCCGTGTCTGTGCTGTATATGTTTGTCTGGCTTGTTACTGGTAGAATGTCTTAGCTGTGCAGCTAACAGCTATCAGCTCGGATAGCAGGCTAGTCTGCCCTTCAAAGCCAAAAGCAATAACTGCATACTGTCAAACTAAGTTCAGACTGGAAATGGACTTTATAACACCACCTTTGTCTTGTGACTAAATCTCTTGCCTCTACATAAAGCATCACCACTATTACAGTGTAGCAAGCCTGTTATCGGCAAAGTGCCGATATTGTCACCCAAGTCTGTAGCTGTTACACTTAAAATGAGGCTTTACCTGTGAAAATAGACAAATTCATCTTTTGTAAATGTTTGGTTTTAATACGGTTTTAGTACGTGAACTTATAACATTTTATTTTGAATATTATGCAGTAGTTCTAGCATTTTACTGATGAGATGTGCCTGTTAATTCTTCCTAAATCTGCATAGGCCCACTAATGTTTCCCCCTCACACCTGATTCAAATCCATGAGCTTTTAGCAGGTGACTGCAGGTTTGTTGCATTTTAGGGATGGGCGATACCAGTTATTTTTGTTTCGATACGATACCAAGTAATACCAGGGTTAGAATTGCGATATCGATACCGATACTTTCATACATTTTTTTATACTACAGAAAAACACTAACCTGGCTCTAACTAGATACCTTGGCTTCGCAAAGTTCCACCAGGGGGCTTAGCTCCACACATTCTAACACCAGATATCTGAAAAAAAATCTTTGATGAAATGAAAATGGCAATGCAGACATCAAATGTGACCACTAGACTTTTGTTTGTGCTGCTTGTATTACACGTTGTATTTTTATGTATTTGCCTGCCTAGGGACTGCGGATGAAAACTAGCTTTGTAGCTAAAATTCGGCATATTTACATTTGTTTTATACTTATGTTCATTAATGTGCATTGTCCCAATCAAATAAATAAATAAATCAAATAAAATAAATAAATCTATTGTAAGTTGGGCACTGGCAGCTTAAGAAAAAAGACAACAAATGAAGTATCACTATTCTCACTCTCACATACATACATTCTCCTCTCACATACACTACTCTTAGTCTTCTACATGGTTACCTGGGTACATTCTCCCTCTCTCAAACGCCTCGGCAGCTGACCTCTGTCGTACAGCTGTTGCTGCTGTGCTGGAGGAAGCTGCCTGACTCGCCTCCTGTCGTCGTTTGGTCAGTAGCATTTCGTCATGCTGAGGTTTATGATTTATGATCAAGTGTTTATTTAAAATTTGTGGTATTACCACAATAACGGATCATTTTTTGGCACCCACTGCACTTCGCAACATTGTCGTCCGCGGTGTGGAAGTAACTCCCCAGCACACTTTGCTTGCAGTCTCCCATGGCTCCCGCGCCGCTTTGACTGAAATCTCAGAGCAGTGAGTCTATCGCGGGATGACGTACTACCCCACGTTTGGTGAGAACGCGGAAGGAAAAGTAGTGCCTGACAACTGGCAATGGTTGAATAATGAACAAAACACATATGAATTTGAACTAAATAAACTGAAAGTTAAGTCAGTAAGAAAACATGACTTGGTATCGATATTTTAATACCAGGATCGATGCATATTCAATACCCCATCAGGATCGATATATCAATACTTTGGTATCGATCCGCCCATCACTATTGCATTTGTAATGAGATTCATAATAAGAGTTTTTGAGGTGTGTAAAATATAAAATGTGTAACCAAATAAATGATGTAATTTCATAATGGGTATATTGAAGTATTGATGTTGTTCACTACAAATACTTATCTTCTATCTTCTTACAACTTGCACCTGGAGTATATACAAAGTAATAAATGGAGTACTAATTTGTCATTGTCGTTTGTCTCTACACAGGCCAGCACATCAACTTTGACTGGATGCGTAGGACCACACAAGCTGGGATAACGACCCAGATTCTGCATCCCAAGAAGCCCCAGCTCACAAATGTGTAATAGGAGAGATGCCTGTAGCAGCTGGACAATCAAAATAATATTTAGTTTTGCAAAGATTATCATTGGTTTGTGTTCTTCTTCTTCTGCAAATATTCCTATGCTCCTATGGATCATCTTTAATGCTTGTGTTCTAACAATTTTCAAAGTTTTTCCCCCTGTGATGTAAATAAATCTTTGCAATATCTTTACATTGTCTACACCATTGAATGAAAAGGCACAAGGCTCTAGATTTGTGGGTAGAATTAACTGTCAACAGTTTATTTATTCTTTTATTAACTTCTGTAAAAAAAAAAAAAAAAAGTACTGGCGTATTTCTCTCAATAGTAAAGGACGATAGTCAGCTCTGTATATTGGGCTGAGAGAATACAAGTTGAGGCAGACAGGCTCCAATCCAGGATGTTCCACCATACATGTGAGCTGTCCCTCAACCTGTCGTAGTCGTCTAGTAACCTAATTAGGATTAGAAATGGTAAGTGTCATTTTTAGACATAAGTAGTTGTCAAATGAAGATACAAAGTTGTTTTGAATTTAGAGTGCTACCTGAGGTATCCAAGCAGCAAATGTTCTCAGCTTCTGAGGGCATGGCAGCACAATTTCCACAGTGGCACCTATCAAAAAATATAGGTAGAACAGTGGTAAATCTTCAGGTAAATATAAGGTAATACAGACAGATGTGATGATGGTAAATCTTCTGGAGTAAGTCCTGGGTCAACATGACATCAATATACGTGAGCATAGAGAAGTTTATCATTAAATATGAGCCAGAATAGACCACAGAGCCTTTCTGTGTGGAGACTGCATGTTCTCCCTGTGTCTGGCTGGGTTTCCTCCGGGCACTCCGGTTTCTCCCATCAACCCAAAACATGCACCATAGGTAAAATCCTCCAGCTTAGGTCCTGACCAAGCCGAAGCAAGAAGATCATGGAGATGGCCCCCGGGCGCAGTAATGTGCTGCCCACTGCTCCTAATAACAGGATGGGTTAAATGTAGAGAAGAATTTCTCCTGTGTGAGATCAATAAAGTTGCTTCTAATAGCCATAGAATAGATAAGAATGCCTTCTATTACTACTGTACATATGTACAATGAGATTAAAAGCAGCCCATTCTCCAGTGCAGACATGTATGTAGATTATTTACATATATTTATAACATAGTGCAAGAAATGATAACAAAAGGGGGGTAGGTGCACATTATAATATGTAAATTTTATTTACATGCACTTAAGTATCCTGGCTTTGTATTTGCGCATGTGTTAGAACGTTGTTGTTGGTAAACAGGTACGATTCCTGCTCCCACAGATGAATGCTGCTGTTGTGTCCTTGGGCAAGACACTTAACCCTCCTCGTCCCCAGTGTCTGTGTACACTGGTGTGTGAATGGGTGAATGGTTCCTTGTTGTAAAGTGCTATATAAAGATGTGACCATTTACAACACATTGGTATCCTATAGTGTTTTTAATGTAAACAAGCTAACAAAAGTATTGTTTCCAGACATAAAATTTCAAACTAACCATTCAGAGACATCCTGCTTCAGGATCAGACTCGGACTGTACTCAAAAGTTTTTACGATCGCTTCTCCACTTTCCATCGCTACACACGGAAACAATACCAGCAATAAACACGGAAACAATTACTGTATATGGTGGTGATCGCCTCTCTTCAAACATCACATACTAATTCAATTTGCATAATTCTGGAAGTTAAAATATGCACAGTAACACAGTCAATGGTAAGGGAGCTGCATTTAGTGAGTTAGATTTCGTGAGTCTCGGTGTAGTAGCAGAGACCTGCGCTCATAGAAATACTAGCACTATATACTGTACTATATGTATCTATGGCTGTGCTGACCCATTTGAAATGTTTGTTGAACCTGGGGGTGGGGGAGCTCGTGCATTCCAGCCAAACGAGCTGTTACACATTACCAAAGGGTAGGCCATTTTCAGGTGCTTAAGGTAGCCTATACTGTTTCTGTTTATTTCTAGAGTTTGCACAACAGTGTTTTAGATGAAAAAAGTTAATTTAGAGCCCCGATTAAAAACGATAAATTCTTTCTTTCTCTTCTTTTATTAGTTTATTTGACAGGGACAATGTGCAAAAAAACATTAAAGATGCTTTACACCAGATTACATCTGAAGCTAGTTTCCATCTGTAGTCCCTGAGCAAGTGAGAAATACAATACAAAATGTAAGCAATATAAATATATACATACAATATACAACAATATACAATATAAATACATCCATTCGTTCATTCGACTTGTGAAACGAGCCATTACATCTTGGACATTATCAGCTGCACTATCAGCCATATCAAATCCAAAAGCCAAAAGTAAAGTTTATACAAAAACAAAATTTTCTGCAAAAATAGGTTTTCAACATTGTTGCAGGGCAAAAACCCATGTAAAGGCCTAATAGTCCATATGTCACCATTACACTTCGTTGACTGTAGGCTTTGTTTTTATGTGAGAGAAGCGCTATCTCATGGCGATACCCTGGAATCTCATGAATGGGCATGTTTAGAATTACAATAGGAGAGGGAGGGGGAAACAGCCTTGGCTGGCGGCCGCATGGCGTTCAGCTGGAAACAGCATGGCGTGCAGCTGGAATGGGAAAAAAATCAGTGGCTCCTACTGTATTTCAGCGTATCAGAACAGAAGTTGCTTTTAGAACTCTGAAACACACTTGCAATAACCAAGGCGAGAGACATGGCGTGACAGAAGATCGCCCATCGCTTAAATGCGTAAGTTAAGTTCTATAACAGTGGTGAATGTTGAGGTTTTGGGGGGGAGGGCTTGCTATGGTTTGTCACATGGGAGGCCCGAGTTTGATACTGAAGGAGAGCAGTTGATGGCAGAAAATGTGTATATTCATATTTGTAGAGTAGTGTTGTCAGTTGTAATTTCTTTTTACTCTGTAATAGTATTTGCATCAACTAATATGTTAAATTGTGTTATCTTGTCTTTGAGCAGGAATAATGTAAAGAGGACTGTTTTGCAGGTAAAGACAAAGCATAAAAACATTTTGCAGAGTGGTAAGTAGGCTAATATTAATATTATTATTCAGTGAAAAAATCAGTAATACTCTTGAAATGGTACCTTAACCCTCCTGTCGTGTTTGGGTCAAATCTGACTGTTAAATTATGTTTTTCATCTGACCTTCATCAAGACCTTATGATATCCTCCACACTGTGTACTTGAACATATAAAAGTGATGATCACCAATTTCATTAAATTTTGAGCGTTTTAATCAACCTTGTTACACCTGTGGTGTTCCCGGTCAAAACTGACCGCCATAGGAAATGAATGGGTATCCAGAGTAAATTTATTCAACATACAGAAAACATCCCCATACACACTGCCCCAGCTCACTCACTCACTCTTTCACACACACACTCACTAACTCACACACGCATGCATGCGTGTTGTGTGTTGACATGACAACCGGTCTCCAAGGGCATAATATCACATGTGACAACTTCTTCACATCACATGCGCTTGGTCAGGAGCTACTGAAAAGAAAGCTCACCATCATAGGGACAGTGAGGAAGAACAAGCCCGAACTTCCCCCTGCGCTGGTATCGACCAGAGGAAGACAGGCACTCTCATCACAATTTGCACTCACTGACACTCACACTCTTGTGTCATACGTTCCCAAGAAGAACAGAAATGTCATCCTGATGAGCACAGTACACAAAGACGCCGCTGTCAGCACCACAGAGAACAGGAAGCCCCTGATGATCCAGGACTACAATAAGAACAAGGGAGGCGTTGACTGCCTTGATAAGGTAATGTAAAGTCTCATCATGCATTTTATTTTATTTTATTTTTATCTAGGTGAATCATAGCATTTTGTGTACGACAGATTGAATATTGTTCCTAATCTCTTATTATTTATTGTTCCTTTATTGCAGCTTACTGGTACATACACCTGTAAGCGGATGACGGCTCGCTGGCCTGTGGCACTGTTCCACAACATCCTAGTTGTGTCAGCTTTCAACGCGTATGTGGTGTGGACAGCAATCGACCCAACCTGGAATCAGGGGAAAAGTTTCAAGAGGAGACTTTTCCTCGCAGAGCTGGGGAAAGCTTTGGTGACTCCTCTTATACAGCGACGCCAGCACATTCCCCGCACACCAGCCTCCGCCAGTCTGGTTAGGAGCATGCAAGCTCCAGCCCCAGCCGCTGCCCTGGCTGCTCTCCCCCAACAAGGACATGGGCAGAAAAGGAAGCGTTGTGGCCTCTGTGCCCTTAGAGACATAAAAACGAGCCTGGCATGCTGCAAATGTCAAGCTTATGTTTGCAAGGCCCACTCTGACCTGAGTGTTACATGCTACTCATGTGCATGAATACACACACACACACGCATGCACGCACGTTAGACAATACTTTGAAACATTGTTCTCAACTAAAGAATGTTTAATAAATAAATTGGTGGTGAAAAAAAAAAAAAGTGCTAATTTAAGAGCAGTTAAAACAGACCGGTCAATTTTGACCGGGAACACTAAAGTAGGGGGCTGGAGGCGAACACGACCGGAGGGTTAATTTAATTTAAAACAAATAGTAGCTACCAAGCCACAGGAGGTGGGAGCCCCCCTCAAAATCTTTCACCTTCAGAGGAGCTGGCACTGGCCCTAAACCGGGGTCGCCCACTGGTGGAGGTAATTGAAGGAGGGACCTCATCAAAGATCCTTCCTTCGAGTTCTCGTGAAGAGCATATTCAAGGTATTCTCTAGGCTAATGCTTGCCACAGCTGTGATCCAAGCATTTGTATTTTTTAATAGTATGCTTGTGTTCTAGTTACTGAAGATGACATACACTTGCTGGACCCTCCTCAGCAGTCCTGCAGCAGTGGCCTCACACCAGAATGTCATACCTAATGTCTTTTATTGTTTTATGCCTGTTGATGGAAGTTGATAAATAGGATTTCATTAAAGAGACTTGCACAGCATCTCTGAAGCAAATTTGTTGAATCATTGAAATGTTGCATCATGGAATGTGCCTGTTATTTGGCTACATTTTGTTTTAAAAGTAAAGGTTTACCTTTAACTGTATTCTTTGATAGAGATGTCACAAAATATAAAGTGTCAGTGTCGTCAAGTGAGAGTGATGTTAGGCCCAGCTGATATAAGTTCTATGATGACATTTGTGGCCATACCTGCCTGTCAAAGCCTGATCCCGTCAGATCTCAGAAGCTAAGCAAGGCAGGGCCTGGTTAGTACTTGGATGGGAGACCGCTGGGAATTCCAGGTGCCACAGGGGGGCGCCAGTTGCAAAAACTGTCGTTGTGTCCTTAGGCAAGACACTTCACCCACATTGCCTAGGATGAAAGTGGAGTGTGTGTGAGTGTTGGAGGTGGTCGGATGGGCTGATGGCGCAGATTGGCAGCCTCGCTTTCCGTCAGTCTGCCCCAGGGCAGCTGTGGCTACAGAAAGTAGCTTACCACCACCAAGTGTGGAGTGAATGAACAATGAACTGTAAAAGCGCTTTGGGTGTCATGAAAGGCGCTATATAAATGCAATTAATTATTATTATTATTATTATGAATAATTGTAGGTTAAATGGCATTCATTCACATTTGTGTAAGGTGTGGCAAATGTAAATTGGTGAAAATAACAAAATATATGACTTGCGCATGAATACCGTCAGTAATAAGAATCGAACCTGGGACTTCCATGTGACATACGCAGCACTTAACCACTCGGCCAAAGGCCAGCGCTTCAAACGAATATTTTAAATTACTGGAAATTTGTCAAAACTGACTAAGAATGTAAGTTGTTTTTTGTTTTTTTTTGCTGATATTGTCACAATTGTTTGAAATGTGCGGAACACTGTCTTTACTTTAGGTACATATTCTTTGTGACACTGCCTGATTAAGCCTGATCGCGAGCCTGCCCTTGACCAGGCTAGCTCAGAAGCCTATGTTGCCCCAGTAACTCAGTGACGATTAATATTAGCGAGAGTCATGGAACTGAACTGTCGCTAAAACTAGCGCGGCTTATGAAAATTAGCCGGGCTTTGCGCTTAGCGGCGTTGATGGAATACCACTCTGGTCCCTCAAAGAATTCTTGCAATGTATTTTTGGTGTGTACAAACTGCTCAAGGTTGCCTCATAAGGACCTATAGCTTGCCCAAAGGTCCCATTTTGTAGGGACTATTTCACAAAATTTTACAAGAGTCTCATTAGGTTCATTAAGTCTTCTGATATTATTATACTCTAGTTTCTTGTGAAGAGATGTGATGTGATGTGATTTAAATTAGTCAATCACCAATGCTCAAAGTGTGATTAAAAGTTGGTCCACAACAAACTAGACTAGAATGAACTTTTTAACCGAAGCACTTAAGCACTTAACTCATTGACTGCCGGTGACGAGTTTTGACGTCATGTTGAATCCGAACGTTGACTGCTGTGAATGAGTTAAAAGAGTGGGTATTTTACTTCTATGGGGTATTAATTGCTAACTCATAACATTCAGATATTACCTTTTGTAGTTTTGAAAACGCTATATCTGCTGAGAACAACATATGAATGTACTTCCACATTGTTGTTGTTGACACTTGTTGAGTTCCTCCTCCCAGAGCTAGGTCACTCCCCCTTCAGAGCACTATCACAACACAGTCCCTGTGCATCCCTCGAATGAAACTACTGCACATCACATTGCAAGTTGCTGTGTAGTTTTAGCTTGTGAGAGATTGCTGAAATACTCAAACATGCATGGATCACTTCTAAAACCTCTTCAGGCATGTTTTTGAGAAAACAACGTTATAACATATAAGAAAGCAAAGAACTTAATTTTGCAATATCCCTCTTCAAAAGTCATTATTTGGAGTAAAATCCAGTTCGTAAAGTGTGTATTGTGGCTCCCAGGCAAAGGGTGGGCATTTGCTTTGCTCTGCATAAGACAAGTGGATAACCCAAATGTGCATGAATGTCAAAAAAGGGCCACTAGTTTTACATAATGTAAAAACAATTTCCTAATTCTAGCCCTGCTTAGAACTAACTAACTAACTTAAACTAAGTAACCTAATTAAACTAATGTATTGTCCAAAATGCGACAGCTAAACACATTCACACAAGCTGAATGCCTTGGATTTAGCCAAGTCATGATTGGAGTTTGAGGAGGATGTTGCCAAGATAACTCCCGCTGTGAGCCTTTGGAGTGTATCCAGCCTCATCAGTCTTGTAACTGCTGCATCCTCGCAGTCACCATGGAAACTATGTCAACAGGAAGTGTCCTGCCTGACTACTCAACATCCGTGGACAGGGAGTAAATGGCCTGTTCCATGTCATTTACATATACACATGCTAATTCTGTTGTTGCTAACTGTCACTACATTTGCACGCACAGAGAACTCAGTGTGGGCTAAACAGCCAAATTCAAATCAAGGAAGCTTTTACCTTTCAGTAATGTAATGGACCAGGACAATGAAACAACATGTGCTGGAGGGACTTAAGTTTGTCATGGCTGCTGATCTAAAATGTGTTTTAGATCAGCAGCCATGTGTTTGGACACGAGTACACATCCACAGACATGTTGAATATTTGCCTGGCTGTTTCTTACCCCATGCTGTTGAATGCCTCTCCTAGTCTGCCCCAAATGTCAGAGTCGGTTGTTTACGACATCCAGATTGAGCAACAGTTTTGACAAAATACTTGTACACAAAGAGATTACAGTTTGCATATGTAAATACACATAATGAAAGAATGAAATCCCACAGTAGTGACCTCTCTAGATGTGTTACTGGGATCTTTGATAGTCAGGGCTCTCAAGTCTCACGCTTTGAGAGTGTGACACACGCAATTCGACGTGTTCACATGCTCACACGCCACACATGGTATTTCTCACGCTGAAATTTAGTTCCAATTCAAGCGCAGCACACAGCGCTTCTGTGCCCAGAAAAATAGAAAATATTGCACATCTGGACCATACAGTGGAGTTGTACAGTCTGATAGCGGTGGGGATGAAGGATCTGCAGTAGCGCTCCTTCTTGCACTGAGGGTGCCTTAGTCGGCTGCTGAAGGAACTGCTCAGCTCCTCTACAGTGCAGAGGGTGAGAGGTGTCGTCTATGATGGACGTAAGTTTGGCCACCACCCTCCTCTCAGCCACCTCCTCTACAGAGTCCAGAGGACAGCCCAGGTGCTGGGTTGGGTCCATGTGAAGGGGGAGGGGGATGTGGCCACTGGCCTGGGGAGGTGTGAAGAGGGAAATCGGAAGAGGGGCAGAAAGAAAAGAAAGAAAGAAAGCTATGCCTTTATTAGTCCCACAGTGGGGAAATTCCAGTTCTGCATTCAACCCATCCTGCCATCAGGAGCAGTGAGCAGCACACCACTGCGCCCGGGGACCATCTCCATGATCCTCTTGCTTCGGCTTGGTCAGGACCAAAGCTGGAGGTACCTATGGTGTTTTGGGTTGATGGGGGAAACCGGAGTGCCCGGAGGAAACCCACCCAGACACGGGGAGAACATGCAAACTCCACACAGAAAGGCTCGGGTGACCCGGGGATTGAACCCAGACCATGCATGCAAACTCCACACAGAACACACACAGAAAGGTCTGGGCGACCCGGGGATCGAACCCGGAACCTTCTTGCTGTGAAGCATGAGTGCTACCCACTCAGCCACCGTGCCGCGGGCAGAGGGGGTGGGGGGCGAATCAAACCTATTAAAGTAACAGTTTAATCATCTGCCCAACGCTGATCACCATCAGCTGTCCCTCTGTCACTCTTTCCAAATCCAGAGATGATCTTTAGTCCTCTCCTTGTTTTGGGACAGCTGCTCCTCCATCTTCCTCCCATAGTCCTTCTTGGCCCATCTGATCCTCCACTGGAGCTCCCGCTGGACCCTTTTCTGCTCCTCTCTGTCCCCTGAGTTGAAAGCCCTTTTCTTCTGATTCAGGAGGGCTTTAAGCTCAGGGGTGACCCAGGGGTGCTTGTTGGAGAAATATCATACCCTCTTGATTGGTACAGTGTTCTCCACGCAGAAGTTGATGTAGTCCGTGATGAAATGGGTCAGGCCGTTGATGTCATCTCCATAAGAGCCGCTGAACATGTCCCAGTCTGTGTTCTGGAAATTATCCATGATAATATAATGAATCTAATTCTATATATAATATAATGAATCTAATTTCCTCATGTTAAGTGTTCTCTACCTCCACCAGAAAAGATAGATAGTGCCCCTTTAATATGCATTGCCCTTGTACAAATTGAGCACAAATGCTAATAAGTTATGGTGTGACATTGTGCTGACTTTGACCAGGACCAACCTCTAGAGAAGCCCATCGAAGTTCTCATAGCACAGATTTTCAGATGAGATTTGGCACAAAAGCAGCGGTGCAGCAGATGGGCAGTATTAAAAATAAAGTGTAATTGTGTGTGTGACATTTATTGTTCAAATTAAAAAGTTATTGAATTTTTTTCCAACAAATGAAAATGGGCTTGTGAATGACAAAGCAATTATGGAGGTGTCGATCAGAACAGTTGGTTTGTGGGTTTGCCTTTGTGGCTGACTTCTTTGGTTTTCTCTCATTGTTTATTGTGACAGCCCTTTAGTGCTTGTAATTATATCATGTAATTGCTCTCGTCATATGTCTACATTTGCATCCGAGAGAGAGAGACTTTACTGGGGGGGTACGGGTTGAAACTGGGGTAACACTCATGTATATTTTTACATTTTATTCATTTTAAACTGTGACATACTGAAGGGAACATTGTCCAAACATTAAAGACAAGCCTCTCAGGTGAACCATTATTTGGAGTTAAGACCAAGCAAATCCTCATTTGTAAAAGTTACCATAGGAGGTAGGCAACATGACTGCTGTATATAGAATGGAATTTACCAGTTGCAAAAAGTTAGTACATTTCAAACACTTTTTATTATTAGTCCTTGTTTTCCATTTGCACCAAATCACATTCCTAATTTGTGATTATTTATTTATGTATTATGTATTATGTATTATGTATTATTATTATTATTATTATTATTATTATTATTATTATTATTATTATTATTATTATTATTATTATTTTGTTCATTCACAATAGCTAGATCAGAGGTCTTCAACAGGGGGGTCGCGACCCCTAGGGGGGTCGCAGAGGTACTGCAGGGGGGTCGCGAAATCTTTTGATTTCACTTTAAAATAATATAATTTTATATTTTAGTATTTTTAAAAACAATATATTTTTTTCATTTTTCCCCAATCAATTTCTCCCTTGTCCCTCCACCCTCTTTGATGTCTTAAAGGGATATGCCACCCCCAGGTCAAACTTGGGCATCTCCCCACAGTCCAGAGACTAAAATAAGTGATGGAAAGCGTTTTCCTGGTCACCCAGCCATTGTCCGAGTCTGTCAGCACTGACCGCCGCACGCAGCTGCAGCTACTCCGCGTTAGACTGGAGTCTAACGTCGCCAGAGAAAGATTTCGGCCAAAAGGAATTAATTTGCTCGATGCTTTTCCCAATTACTTTCTGTGTAGTGCGCATTCATATCGAGTGCAAATAAATGTGCAAATCAACACAGAGAGCTTGACTTGGTCATTTTGGGGTGGGAACTATTTTACAGTGCGGAAAAACATAGCCGAAGGGAATCCCTGTTACGCACCACGTTGGGAGTTCTCCTGTTACGCAGCGTGGTGTGTGCTTCGGCTCTGTTTTTCCGCACTGAAAAATAGTTCCCACCCAAAATGACCAAGCCTCCAGTCTAACTAGCTGCAGCTGCGCGCGGCGGTCAGTGCTGACAGACTCGGACAATGGCTGGGTGACCAGGAAAACTCTTTCCATCACTTATTTTAGTCTCTGGACTGTGGAGAGATGCCCAAGTTTGACCTGGGGGTGGCATATCCCTTTAAAATGCACATTAATGCGTACATGACGATCTTAATAGACCTGTGTTATATGCAAGTTGTGTTTAAAAATTGCAGTAGCACATCCACCCCGTAGGGCCTATCTGGCCCATCTTTAAAATAAAAAAAACATGAAAATACAGTATTAACCTGTGTATCATTTCCTTGTATTGGATGTACCATAACAGAGTAGCAATGTTTATACATGACACTAAGCTCAATTTAATATAAAACACAATTCTATGCCGTATATATAGTAGGGGGTCCCTGGCCCAGTTCGCCATCTGTTTGGGGGTCCCTGGCCTGAAAAACGTTGAAGACCCCTGAGCTAGATAATAGGGCTATTAGAGGTTAGGGAGGGGCTGATGGTTGGCAGCCTCATTTCAGTTAGTCTGCCCCAGCCTCACTGAGCTTCATTTGGATGCAACTGAATTTGGTTTGGTCATTTGGTCGTGACAGCATGAATTCCCTTCTTCCCTGCTTTTGTGTGATAGGAAACAATTTGATGTTATGTGACGAACAAACCATATTCAATATAGTTCAAAGATTTAGATTCAAATCACTTGACACTGCACGATTCACACCATTTTTTAAAATATATATATATATCCATCCATCTTGTAAATACTGCATTCTGAGCAACATTATGTGAAAAATCCATGGACTTATTCAGTAGAGAGTCTGCATAAACAAGTACATCAAACTCTTCTATGACTTTAATTTGCACACAGAGCAGGAAGGAGACGTGATTAGGCCGCTCCCAGTAAAAATGAGCCTGTGCCTGTTTACATAGACGGTTATGCAAACTCCACATCTGCATCTGAGCATTCACTGCTTGAATATATAACACACTACCACTTACCATGTTCCCCTCACCAGAGGGGCCCCGTAATCCCTTTATTGCATTGCAACCCAATATCTGTATTGCTGCATGGATAGACACGCCCGACATTCAACATCCCACTCCATTTTTGAAATCAGATGAATATTTGAGCAGGAGAGCGTTGTGGTGATTTATTGTCCCAGGAAACAAATGAGAGACATGATTGTGTAATAAAGACATCCTTCAGGAGACCCTATGAAGACGTGTTCATATTTCCATCTGTTTACGGCTTATGAGCACACAGGGAAAGGTCACAGAGAAGCACAAGATAAACTGCTACACCGAGTTGTCAGATACTCAAGTGGAGCTGCTGAAACTGTCTCCTGTTACAGAAAGCATTGTTAATCCAGATCAAATCAGAGTTTCTCAACAGTATGGATTTATGTAACATGAAAGAGAGAGAGGAATGTGGGTCAGACTTCAGGAGTGCTCATAACTCATAAGGCGCATACTGACTTTTTTTTTTTTTTTAATGTGTAGACATGGAACAAGGTTGCATTTTGATTGATTACTGCATGTGTGTCACCTACCCCTGTCTCCACCCGCTACTTAATTATTAAGTGTGGGACATTAACGCCCTAATTCAAAGAAAATAATGAATTAAAATATTAACGCATTTTATCACAGTTTGCATACCAAACAACACAATCCCAATAATGTCATCATGTGGCGCTGTTTGTTTACATGATATATCTATTAAATAGCGAGACAGATATTAGTCCTACTGTGATACATGCTACTCTGTGAGGTTTTTTGTTTTTTATCCTTTATTTATCCCTGTATGGACATTATTCTCTGCATTTCACCCATCCTTTCAGGCACTTGAGGGGGACCCATCTCCATGATCTTTTTGCTAGGCTTGGTCAGGACCTCAGCTGGAGGATTTTACCTATGGAGCATGTTTTTTGTGTTGTTGTATAAAAACAGTGCACTGGAGTGAGGAGACAAAAGACTGCAAAACGTCTGTCACCGTCCACAGTCCTCATTGAAGGTAAGCACCTGCACCTGCACTGTTATATTCTTGTATTCTTGTAAATTTGTTCATTTAAGTTTTCTACTTTATTTTATTCTATTTTATTCCACTCCAAGTACCGAAGCAATTTCCTAATGTTGTGAACATGTTCAAACATATGGCAATAAAACCTTTCTGATTCTGATTCTAAGTGCGTATTCACCGTATGTTTTGGAGTGGAGATTATTCACTGTTTTCCTCGTATAAGTAACATTAGCGCACACACAGGGCTCATATAGTGAAGTCATGCGTGTGCGCATACATGAGCATGAGCCGTGCTTTGGCCCACCTCCTCCATCTGGGCCAAAGTCCCAACTGTGCGGTGGGCACGATTCGATTGTGCTCAGACTGCACAAACATATCGCGCTTTAGGGGCTATCTGTGCTTGGGCATGGTTCTAAAGTCCTAGTGTGAGCGCACCCTAAAAGTCATGTCTGTGTGTATTATTTGATGAAGTCATCCACTATTTTTTTTTTTACATAAAATAAATGTTGCTTGTATTGTTTATTGATTTATTAATTGAGATTAATTAACTACAAAGCCTGTAATTAATTTGATTATTTTTTTAATCAAGTCCCACACCTATTAATTATGATTATTCAAATTAACCAGATTATGGGTCATATATTTTGTCACATTGGCATTTTTCAACAATAAACATGAAAATCCGCTTCTTGCTGCAGTGAAATTATGAGATTAATTCAGCAATTTTGAAAATAAAATCAGTAACACTGTTTCACTTAATGTCATTTCATATCAATATTGCATTTTACAAATACAAAAACTCAAAAATAACAGTTCACTTTATGTTATGTATGTAACCCACACACTCATTGTTGTCTTTGTGCTCAACTTCATCCCTCAGTTGCCCCCTGCATGAACAGTAGTATCTTAGCAAGCATGGGATATGCTTATTTGTTTTGACTAACATGTCATAGTCAGTTTTCTCAACGTTGACTATGACATGGCCAATGGTAATCCCCTGACCATTATCACATGTTTTTTACTGACAAAGTTATCCATTACACTACAACCTAACCACGAACACATGCTGTCCTCTCCTCCGCCTGTAGATGGCCCCATTGCTCCGCCTGCTTACTGCCTGTGTTTGTGTTGAAAATTAAAGTCCTGACTGTGAAATATGATGGAATTTTGAGCACGGCGCTATTCTGGTGCAAACAAATGTCTATAATCAGGAGCGTAAATGCTGCGTGTCCATCAACTGAACACAGCCCCAAACTCCCTCCCTTTCCCCAAATGGGTCTATAAATAAATAATGCCTCAGAAAAGGCCACCAATTACGCTGCTAAAAAGACCAGATGTGAAAAATTAAAAACAAGCTCTGATGTCTCTATCAACTGCCAGCTTTGCAATGAGAGCACGTAATGCTCGTGCTAATGCTAACACTTTAAATGTGTGACGGTCTGCCACCTACTTTGTCTCATTGCTTTGCTTGGAATGTTCGTGAAGACGAGTAGGAGACAAGGTGTGTTTTAGACATAACGACTCCTGAAATTAACGGTGCATTGTGTCACTTTTCAGATGTACCACTGGCTTGTTATATGAAGTAGTTATGCAGTAGCTTTGCATTAAACCTATTTTTCATTTATTATGATAATCAAATTGTATGATTATTATTATCATATAAAAAAAGACAGAGACACTGAAGGATGGGTCAAATGCATAGAACACATCTCCCTATGGGGACAATAACAGATTCCCAGATCTTGAGGTGTGCGGTTTGGCTTTTCCAGTTTTTCATTATCAACCAAAAACATGGGCAATCCTCAATCCAGATCCATACTACTGCTCCTGACAGGTAACCAAGCAGAGCTTATGGGTCAAATGTAATGGATAAAAGACTACAGGGACAATAAAGTGTACATTTGTAGATTAGTGATATTGTACATACAGTATACGCTATAGATCCTTCCACAAGTGACAGTTTAGAATAGTTGCACACACAGCCTGGTACTAAACCTGGTACAAACAACCATTTTGTCCTTTTCATTTTCACAGGACATTAAAAAAAAACGTTCAGTTTTACATCTGAAAACAGAAAACACTGTAATATCTTGTGATGTCATGTGGTAATACAAGAAGTGCTCCAGTGTTTTTTTAAACTCCCTAAACCTTCACTAGAATCATTTAGACAATTTCAGCTGTGAAATAGCCAATCCCTACTAAACTAAAGGTAAAAGGAGCTGTTAAATACAAAACTACTGCTTCATGCCATCACAAGGGAGATGATGATGAGCAGTGTAGTGCATGAGGGAGAATGACCGCCAGGATTAATCTTTTTCAGTTCAAGCCAAAATTTATTAACCTCATCTTTAATACAAAGAAGCACTGGTCTAATACATGAATCTCGGCCCAGATTCATTTATTAGACCAGTGCTTCTTTCCCTACATGACGTTATGGTAGATCTTATGGACAGGCGCTCTGCCCAGCCCACTATCCCTCCCCCTGATATAGACAAAGAAAGAGAAAAATTGCTGATGGTGCTGCATCTCAGTCCCAGTCCAAGCGACACTTAATGACAGGTGGTCCGTTCTCATGTGATATAAGGACTTTCCATGAATTTCGCCAGTCTCACTGAAATCATTAACTTCAAAACAAGATTACATAACAAATGCGGACAAGCCGCCAAACCACACCATAAGCATTATTTGATTTAATAAAGTGTGAAGTGCGTGAAATGCATATGGTTGCAGTGAACAATAATAATAGTTGCGTCTGTGTGTTAAATACTGAGGTATGATGTAGAATACAATAAACTGTGTCTATGTGTGAATGCTAAAATATTTCCTCAGCTGACATTATAATGTGGCTTAAAGCTCCCAAAAATCAATTTTGTGACGTTTATAGGGTTGCCTACCGTCCCTTGAAAAACAGAATCGCCCTGTATTCAGAAACAAAAGTACACGTCCTGTATTGAGCTGAAAAGGCACTTTGTCCCATATTACCGTGTGTCAAAAATGGAGTTAATATGATTAACTGAAATTCAGGAGCAGGACCACGCCTCAACCACCTTCTCCTCCTCATCAGCGAATCACAGTTCACTGTAACCACACCTCTAATTTCCCAGAAGCTATTTATAACCACTCATCCCTCCATTCCAGTTCGTCTATGCTAACTCGACCCCTCCCTCCCACCCCTATCTCATTGTCTTTCAGCCATAAGTCATCTCCTGAGGGGGTCCCGCTCCAGCTGGGCCAACTGAAGATTGAGACGGAGCCCCCATCCATCGTCTCAACCCAGCCATCTCTGCCTTCCCAAACAGTCATTCACAATCACTCAATAATAAATATCTGCACTGCATCATGTTGATGGCGTGGTTCTTGCTAGTGAAATAGTGTGTAAAACAGGGGTGCCCTATACGTCGATCAAGATCTATCAGTCGATCACCAAGGTTTGTTTTTTTTTCTGTTCTAGCTGGCGTGGAAGGCAGACGCGTTTTCTTCTTCCTCTCTTATCTTTGCTCTCTCTGGTGTTTTATTCCTCTCATCTCGTCATTTTTCTCCTGTTGGAACAGATTTTCAAAATCTTAAATTATGGAATTTGATAAAGCTGGTCCCACAACGCAATTGCCACACTTTCTGTTCACGGAGCGCTGGTCCGTAGAGCCAGACAGTCCCGAGGGAAACTCGCTGAGGGATGCGTCATGTGCCTGGTACCGCTGTTCTTGGAGGACGCGGAACGATTTACTATTGGAATTTTTATGGCAGGACATCTGAATTGGCCTGAGGGATGTCTTATGACCCATGGGTAATTGGAAGCCAGAGTGGATAAAGAGCCTTGAGCCATCGGCTGTCATTTTACACCACAGTGGGGCTGCTGCAGACTAGAGAGGGCTACATCAGAAGGAGAAACACAGATTGAACTGTACCATCCAATCTGTGGAAACCTGCCTGGCACCGGATAATATCATGGATAATGGCTGTGGAACTGTATGGAACACCAGCGCAGTCCGCATTCATTCATACGTAGGGGTAGGACTGCAATTCGCACAGCCCTGTTTGGTGGCATGAAGTTGGGGGGCCTGGCAGAAACAAGGGGTTCTGGCAAATTGTCTGTTCGCCTGGGTTCTAAAAATGTATCGATTATATTAAAGTATTCCCCCTGTTAGAGCCATTTTTTATGTTTGTTAGAGTCATTTTTTATGTTACATTAAACATGTATATTTGTATACTTAGAGTTAATATTTACATTGATATATTTTACATTGATTTTTTATCTTATTTGATCTTTGATCTTTGATTCAATTTCAGGGCTACTGGGCTAATTTAAAGAGTACAAGTATAACGAGGCAGAGCTGAAGCCTCGAGCCATAGAAGCTACACAGTTTTTTGACCGTCACGTAGGGACGTCACGTAGGGACGTCACATAGGGACGTTACGTAGGGACATCACGTAGGGATGTCACATAGGAAGTTACAAGTTCCAGGAATTCATTTTTTGTTTTTTTTTTGTTCTGTATGACTTTCATTTTAGTAAAGATAGAAAAGACAAACCTTAGATACAAGACTCTTTATTTTTTATTACGTGTCGCGTACACAGGAACTTTGAGGCTCAAGGCTACTGAGTCAGCGCACTGCACTCACACCCCCTTTCGGTGTAATTAATTCTCCTTGAAAATGTGATTCATCTGGGCTCTTTGTTTTGAATGGACCTTCTGCACAATCATGTCCAAGGTCAGCAGCTGCAGCCTTATCACGGAACACTATAAACAAGGCATTCCACATTCGGCTCACTGACATGTATTATGTATACACTCTGCCCTGTCTATTTAGTAATGTTTGCCTCTGCTTCAGTTTTCAATCAGTTTCATTGATTTTTCTGGACTGCCCGTCCGTCACCAACGAAAAAAACGCTGTGTGTTTTACCTGTCCAATTGTTTTTTGTTTTTTTTGTCGTAATATGTTTGTGAATATTGTCATTGATGGTACTGCACTTTTCCACTCTGTTATCACCACTAGCCATCTCTATCTCTGTCCTGCTTGGTTAGGGGGAAATGAAATTCCGATTTTCTATGTGTACATTTTTCCGACAATAAAGTAAACTATGAACTATATGAAGAATCCCTCACTCGTCCAGGTAGAATCCATGGTAAAAGGATAAATTCAATTTGTCAACTGGACAAAGTTTATTTGGTCGAAAACGTTTCGCAGCTCATCCAAGTTGCTTCGTCAGTTCTGGTTAGGCTGCTGATGGACACTGCTTATATCTAGCTGCAGGGAGGAGCTAACTACACTGAAATTATTCTGAAACTATCCCACCTCTTTGTTTTCAGCTTTCTGTCTTTTGTTTTTTAGTTTCTCTCTGGCGTCTAGTTTAGCATACCCATTCAAAGACCTGATGGGTGTTTTCACACCTCTGGACCTGATGTGGCTGCCCTATTGTTTCCTTTGTTTGTTTTGATTTAGGTTTGAGAATGGAATTATAGATGGGGGATAAATTGTGTCTGATAAATTGTCTCCCCCATTCCTGTTCAAAGAAGGATTCTATGAACTATGCCCCGGGCAATGAGCTAACCAGTGTGGGTCCTTGGGCAAGACCCTTCACGGTACTGCCCCCCGGGCGCCGAAAAAGATGGCTGCTCACTGCTCCTGAAAAGGATGGGTCAAATGCAGAAGTCAAATTTCTCCCGTGTGTCACTGTGTGTCATTGTGTGTGAGACCAATAAAGGCTTAAGCCTAAACTTAATCTAACTATGAACTAAGGTAGTGTGGGTAGATCGTAGTGTCGTAGTACTCGACACCGGTCTTGGTCTCGAGATGAATGCGATCATATTTCATTGCCGTTAGCAAAAATATTTTACCGGTGCGCGGGACCACGTGGGGCTTCACACTGCAGCCTGTGTGCTCGTCTGGAACCTGCGGACACTGCGTGGCACATCACCACGACACCAGTGCACACAGCTTGTCCGCAACAGCGTGTACCCTTGCGTACCAGCGTGTATCACAGTGCAGGTTACTTGCCCCAGGTAACTTTTTAAAACATCTTACCTTTCCGTCTGTCTCACGTCAGCGTGCCTCTCCTTTTAAGATAAGATAAGATAAGATAAGACTTTACTGATCTCACACAGGAGAACTTCACTTGCCACATTAGCTCCAGAAAGTTTGAACAGAAAGTGCATGCAGACAAATAGTAATAATAATAAAAATAAGTAAAAACAGAGTATAGAAAATATTGCACGTCTGGACTATACAGAGGAGTTATACATGCTCTCTCTCCTTCCTGCTCATAGCGCACACCAGCTCCCTCCTCAATGCGCGCTGATTAGAAGAGCAAGATGAAATGCAAAACAAAAATGAATCTAAATGTATGTTACAGTGTTGGCACAGAGCAGGTCTACAGCACAGACCTGCTCTGTGCCAACACTGTAACATACATTACATACATAACATACATAGACAGCAGGTCAACCACATGTAGACCTGCTGTCTACATGTGGTTGAAGTTTGCCAGACCTGTTGCCAAACAGGTAAAAAAAAAAAAAAATCAAAGGAGTGGTTCTCAAACTGTGGGTGAGGGTCCAAAAACGGGGCACAGAGTGTTTAAGTGCAGTACAGTTTGGTTGGCTTATTTTAAGATCAAAATTAACATTTATCAGATAAAATGGAGATTTATGAAAACTTATTTTGTGAGTCAGCCTTTTCCCACTTGAAGATCATTAAGCCCAAGTACTGTTCCACCCTGACTGATGATCATTTAGATGTGTGCTTGAGTCTGGTTGTCAGCCATCCAGTGCAAGTTATCAGAGTAAGGTAATGACAAAAAAATGTGCAGAATGTACATGAAGTTATGCAAGGTACATCAACATGCATTGTTCATGTAAAGAATTGTCAATATATGTATACATGAATAAATGATTTGCATTTTTGTAGTAGGTAGATCATTTTGACGTGGTCATTTTATAAGTAGTTCACAACCTGAAAAAGTGTGGGCACCCCTTGTGGGCACCACTCAACCTGTAAGACTTACAAGTTCAGATAGACATAGATAGTAGTTAGCATCATTTGTACTGTCCAAGCAGTGCATTATGTTCTGCCTTGTATTGTTTTATATTAATTTATACAGTTTAAGATAAGCAGGGCAGATATTTATTTTATTCTGTTAGTGTTGTTATTTTGTATTATAAATAAATTGCTATTAATTATTTATTTTCCATGTATTCATATCACTAAAATATGCATCTAATTCAATTCAGGTTTGAGTCAAATAGATAAAAAATCCTTTTACACATACAAAAAAAGGGTTAAAAAGATTCACTACACCGGGAAGGGTGAAGGCAATCGGGCTGTCCGGCCCTGCCAATGAGGTGTCGCTTATTTATTTTTCAGGGAGTTGGCAACCCTAGACATATAGTACCTTTGACAAATGTTTATTATGTGGTTGTTAGCATGTATGCTAATTTTGGTGCTAATTGCTAACATTCATAAGTAAAACTGTGCTACACGTGCTAATGCTTTCCACCAAAGTTCTAGTGGTCAGGTGGTTGTCAGCCGCCAGAGCATCTGTGGTTTATCAGATTGTGATGTTTGGAGGCCACTGAAAATGCATTGGTGCTAACATTTGGAATGGTTCCCGCCTTTAGAATCCAGGCATCCTCTATAAAAACCCTGGAAGGGTCTTTTTGATACAGGAACATTGCCCTAACAGCACTACTTTCTATGATTGAGCTTTTTGCTCATGTTTTTCCTATGTGGTTTATAACTACTAATGGCAAATAAAACAACAATGTGAGGCAGATGTCTTGTAAATAAATGAGGTGTCACTCAGAGAGCTCGATGTGTAAAAAGGCTGTTTACTGCCGCAAGAGCACAGGTGTTTAATGGAGCATGGTGCTGGTAAATAGGTGTTTAGCACTAGCACTGACTTAGGCTGTTTTCTGGATCACAGGCCACTGTAAACACTACCTACTGCAGCGATAAACAAGTCACTTACCAGTGGAAAGGATGAGGCTAAGGGGAGGGAAAGGGATGAGACTAGAAGAAACTGTTAAATCCATCCACCAAAGTCAGTGCATTGTAACTAGCTATGCAGCAGGACACAAACTGAACCTAGTTTTTCCTATTTATTTGAGGAAAATGTGCCTTGTTCCAGTACAGATATACTGTATAAACTGGTCAAATGTCTGCTGTGTACTACCTGCATCTAATTTTAACACATTTATTTGTCCAATAATCAGAAAGTATGCATTAGCATACTACTTGTTAGAGAGTTGTGAAAAGCAGTTTCAAAATCATGACAGTGAATACTTAAACTTAGATTTACTTAGAAATTTCAAACAACGTCAATTCAAGATTGCTGCGCCCTGTAAGATGCTAACAAATCTAATCTACAAAATGAACACATCTTACTAAAATAAACCAGAAAAACGAACATTTTGACAAAGTACTGCTGGCCTTGCCCCCAAAGAGAAACATGCAGATGGAAAATGACATAGAGGAGATTCGTAAGTCACCAAACTCAATAACCCTACAGCTGACCAAGCTAACAGAGCTCACAGAAGAGGTGAAGCAGTTGAAAGAAACCATTAGAGAAAAGGGCAAAATGATCGTGGAGCTTGAAAAGAGGATTGATGATTTGGAACAGTACACAAGGAAGGAAGACGTCATTATCATTGGTCTGCACATCAAACCTCGATTTGCAAACAGAGGGGCAATTCATGCAATTTCTGATAACAGGGATCAACATTAAGCATTTACAAGTACTTGCCCACTGGGCAAGACTTCTCCAGCTTATTTCAAGAATGGATTGCCCACCGATTTTTATTTGCCCGATACCGATACAGATCTACTTGCCTGGTAAAACAAAACAGTGCTCAATTTATTTATTTATTTTTTAAATTAATGGACAGCTAGTGTTGGTGTTCTTGAGACCGTCCTCGAGACCATTTTTTACGGTCTTGGTCATGTCTTGGACTTGAGCACATTTGGACTTGGTCTTGTCTCGATCTTGAAGGTGCTTGGATTCGGTCTTGTTTTGGACTCGAGGTCTGACACTCGATGAGTGCGATCATATTTCATTATAGCTGCTGTTGTTGGCAATAACCTTGTACCGGTGTGCGGGACCACACGGGGCTTCTCACTGCAGCCTGTGCGCTCGTCTGGAGCCCACAGACACAGCACATCACAAACACACACGTCCCCAGTGCGCAGCTTGTCCGCAACAGCGTGTCCACTTATGTACCAAAGTGTATCGCAAGTCAGGTTAAACCAGTCCATCTGCTTCACGTTAGCGCACCTCGGATTTTCGCACTCTCGCTCCTCCCTGCATATAGCGCACACAGGCTCCCTCAATGCGCTGATTAGAAGGGCAAGATGAAACGTGAAGCAAAAACTAATCTAAATTTATGTGATAGTGTCACACATAGGGTGACCACCGGCATGAAACAGGAAAGGAGGACACTTGTGTCCAAAAAGGAGGACAAAGCCAACACAAAACACTGTTCCCTCTAAGGTGCGCGCGTGCGCAATTGCGCACTGCCCAGACGTTCAGTGCGCACATCAAATCCTTTTCAGCGCATAAAATAAAATCTAACCTGAACTCAGCGCTGGTTTGACACATGGAATCCAGTCTGATAGATTCAGTTTGCACATGTGAATGTGCACATGCGTTAGGGACAAGCCAACTACAAACAGATTCATTTCGATCGCATTTCGCTCGCTTCCTTCAGTAAGAGTTGTCGTGCGCATCGCCGTGGGTCAGAGCGGCAGGTCCGCACCAGCCGACGGGAGCGCCGCCCGCACAGAAGAGGAGACAGGTAGAGCCTGGGGGGGGGGGATCCCTGTGTCGCGCACAGGGATCCAAGGAGCGCTCAGGGAGTTAGTGTGTTTGCTCAGACACTTAAAAAATTAGGGGGAACATTGGCCATGTCCCAATTCCAAGTATTACTAGTCGCAATAGAATAATATTTGTGTCTTTAGGGAACAAGGAGCAGACCACCCGGCTCATTGAGCTGAGGCGGGACCTGTTCCATTTCGCAGACGCCCATGTGATCCCCGGACTGCACTCAGGGCTGAGCGAGTATGCACCACCTCGACTGCAGACTGAAACCACACTCCGAACCGTACACTCGCTGAATTGGCGAACATCGCAGAGTAGCAAGTGTAAATAATGGGTGGGGATTTATGACGATTTATGCAACGGTGGCCGACGAGAGTCCGAAAGGAGGACATAATGTAAACAGGAGGACACGTGACAGACGGCCGGACAGACAGCTCTAAAACCGGACTGTCCGGACGAAATCCGGACGAATGGTCACCCTAGTCACACATAGCAGACCTCCTGCACTGAGCAGACCTACTGCCACATGTGGCTGAAGTTTGCCTAATAAAAGTGCGCATCCAATGTTTGTCACAATGTGTGTTTGGTTTAATAAATGTGCAGAAGCTGCTCATTATCACTGCAAAACCAGTAAGAGAATATAACTCCATTTAGGAAAATAGATTTAAATCCTACACACTTTCTTTATTTTGAAGTTTTGCCAAGTGCCAATGGAAATTGTTTTAAAGAAGGGGCTCTCAAACTGTGGGTGAGGGTCCAAAAAAGGGAGCAGTGTGTTTATGTGTAGTACAGCTTGTCTTATTTTAAGCTTAAATTAATATTAATCAGACAGAATGAAGATGGATTCATAAAAACATTGATAGATACGTGCCAAAATAAATACAAATAAATGTCAACAATTACAATGGTTTTAATTTGGTCTTGATGGGTTGTGATCATGGTCTTACCTCAGCCTCGACCTTTAAAAGTCTTGGTTTTGTCTCAGTCTCGATCCTCAGAGTTCTTGGTCTTGTCTTGGTCTCGGGACCCTGTGGTCTCAGACTGGTCTTTTGTCTCGATTTGTGCGGCCTTTTCATATGAATACCAACATAACATGACCACAATGGCTAAATGGGTTGAGAAAGCAGGGCATGTAGTCATACTTTTTCTATAGGGTGGTTATTTTGAAGAATCTCAAATATATCACTCCACAGTGTAAATATGAAAAAAAAGGGCACGTGTCACAATCATTATCATAATTTTATAAACTAGTACAGGGGTCGATAACCTGCGACTCCTCTGACTCAGTACAGTTGTCCCTTGTTTATCACAGTGGTTACATTTTAAAAATAACACACATTCTACACTTTTCTCAGACTGGCATCACATTTCTCTCTTGTTTAAACACTCAAACTTTCGTAGTTTGTCAACAAAAAAGCACAGTATTATAGAATGAAACCAAAGACCCAAACCTGTTCTCAGGCCCTAAACATATTGTGTGTATTTCACAGTTCCTCTGACCGAGCCTCTTCATCCTGGTGCCACTACACTGTCACAGGTTTTGTCGGGGAGAAAACTTGCAAACATATAGCACTTCAGAGTCACACTGTGAGCGATCAAACATTTATATAAATTTGGCAAACTGAACGCATTTTGTAGTGTACAGGAGACACGACAGTTCCTTAGCCAATCAGGACGCAGAACACAATGCACATTGATACACTAAAAAAAGAAATTGGAATAAAAAAATCTGAGAAACAGCGAGGCCGTGAAAAGTGAACCGCGACATAGCGAGGGACCATTGCATTTAATTAAAATTTATTTTATTTTAGTTCATTCATTTTCAAAATGTAATTCTATGGCACAAAGGCAGTTATGTAAAACAATAAACAATCAGGCAAACATTAAACATTAAGAAACATTAAAAGCAGTTTTAAAAAGGTGAGTCTTGAGCAGTTTTTTGAAGGTGGGGAGGTCAGAGCAGTCACGGATAGGTCGTCACTAATAGGTCGTGGGAGTGAGTTCCAGAGGGTAGGGGCAGCAATGGAGAAAGCTCTGTCACCCCAGGTTCGGAGCTTGGTCCTGTAGGGGAGGGACAGGAGGTAGGCGTTTGAGGAACGGAGGGAGCGGGATGGGGTGTGGCGGTGCAGGACTTCAGAGAAGTATGATGGGGCCAGGTTATGGAGGGCTTTGTAGGTCATGAGGAGGACTTTGAATTGGATGTGATGTGGTCTCGGGAGCGGGTGTGGGTGAGGAGGCGGGCAGCAGAGTTTTGGATGTATTGGAGTTTGTTGAGAGCGAGCGAAAGACTAAAAGACTTAAAGGGGAAGTCTCCTGTTTTTGTTTTTTTATCACTGCACCACTGTAAATATTTTTTCCACGCACATTTGACACCTTTTTTGCACTGTGGGAGAGCACAATAAACCACATAGAAACGCTTATCCCGACTAAGGCTGAGTTCTTGAAGAAACCCGCCACAATCGCCAGTCGGAGGGGTTGGTTTGCCCTTTCTTCAAGTCAGAGGAACTACCCCTCAAAATTCCTGTGCACGTCCCTGGGTGGAGTGGTTCTGGCCACACAGTGGGACATTCTTTATTGCCTGGACAAAATTTGCGGCTATCTTACACTCAATGGGAAAGACAAAACATGAAGTGAGCACTTGTCACCCGAAAGGCTCGGGCGACCCGGGGATCAAACCCAGACCATGCATGCAAACTCCACACAGAACACACATGGAAAGGCCTGGGCGACCCCGGGATCAAACCCGGAACCTTCTTGCTGTGAAGCATGAGCGCTAGCCACTCAGCCACCGTGCCGCCAAACATTGCTAAACATTTCAGAGAAATCTTGCGCTCTTCTGGCATAACACCCCATCCGTTCTCCATTCATTTCTTCCGCATTGGCGCCACTACGCCCATGGCCAGGGCAGATGTACCCGACCGGAAAACACAACACCAGTCCTGATGGTTCTGTTAGCCGTACTCTGTCTACACTCCGCCTTATGTCCACCCTATGAACGAATGGTCAGGGGTGAACAATCCCTTGACCCAGTGGTTTGACGAGGGCTAAAGTTACCATACATTTCATTACATCCTTAATTATTGTCATCTCATTATTCTTATTTTGTGGCTGCTGTTGTATCCCATTAACGCGCTATAACCACTAAATTCGCTGATGTCCTGTATATGCAATTGCTTCTACGTGATGACTTCAATGAGGATGCAACTGTTTAAACTTTACCATTACCTATTATGATGTCATGTGTAAAAATCTTAATGAAGAGCACATGTATTGAAGTTCTGATAATGTGTAAATGTTTGTAATAAATTTGAACAACAGGAGGGAGTGTTAAAGAAATGATAAGATTATGTTCAAATATATCGTAAAATCACTGTTGGTCTGACTCACATACTATGATATCACATATGATATCATCACTTATGATAAAATGTGTTCCAGAAAGATAAGCCCCTGATTCCTCATATCTTGTCTCAGTCACAAACTGTGTATGTTCCTATGATTTATGCAATCTGTGTGTCATGTGATTAACTCAATAAAAACTAAAGCAGCAGTCCCATTGTTGGGAGACATTGGTGAAATGACTCAGAGGTGCTGTCAGTCTCTCTGTTCCCCCTTGCCGACAAGTAAAACTTCAACCTGGTATCCCTGGTTGTTCTTTTAGTAATACTGTGGCAGTATTGAATCTGTTATTATCTGTTATTATTGTTATTATTTTAATATTTGTGTCCAACTGCAGCAAAACCAATACCAAGTCGTCCCGGAGGTGTTTTGAGTTATTCACAGATTCTGAAAGTACATGTTCTAAGCTTTCCAATGCTGTCTTACACATGAAAATCTCACCATATTTAAAGGTGTCACTATTTGAAAGCAGGCACAGTATATTTTCGAAAGCCCTGAAAATAGCCCTCCAAAGTTTCCTCTCTTCATAGCTTCTAAGCCCTCCCCCATCATGACTATCACTGTGGCGTGGTGATAATGTCCAGGCAGGTCAGAATCATTCAATAATGTTATAATACACAGGATAATATGCAGGGCCGGCCCAAGCCTTTATGGGGCCCTAAGCAGAATTTGATTTGGGGGCCCCCTAGTCACTATTTTTTTGATGATTGCCCCCCCTGCCTATGGCAAAACGTTCGGCTTTTATATAAACAAAAGTAGAGTGGAAATTAACCTAAAGAGACTGTTTTTGATCGCGCTCACTCATTGTTTCAATGCTAGCATTATGTGACGCACAGAAAATGTGCTGTCACATTTTATGTTATTTTGTAATTTGGCTATTTGTATTTTTTTCTGAGCTCCTTGCTGATAAATGCACTGAATCATTTCTGTTTACTGTTGAGGTAATCTTGCACTTCCCGGGTGTGCCAGAAGGTGGCAGTGTAGTGAGTGAGTCGCGGGTCTCCCAGCCAGAGCCCTTCTTGAAAAGTCCAGGGCCGCTCCTCTTCATACAATGAAGCGAGGCTGCACTGAACCAAGCTCACTGCCTGTCGTGTCTTTATTTTTCCTGTTTATTCAGGTAATCTAATGTAAAACACTTACAAAATCGTTACAAGTGAACTGTATATTATTTTGGTTGTTTAGAGCCGATGATAACGTGGGTTTTATAAAGGTAGTTCTCGGTAGCTGTTGTTAAAAGTTCTGCTAGTCTTCACAAGGAGAGCACGAGGTTTTGTAATGGCGGCACACCTCCACAACTTGAACTCTCGTGTGATAAGTATGTAGCATCCCGTACTGTACTGTATTGTATTGTTTAGATATCAGTTTTTGATTCATAGTTAAGGTAAATTAGTTATGTAAAAGACAGTTAATCTTATTTTTGCAAATATAAAATGTGTACATGAAGAAGTGAACTTCAGAAGTGAACTTTGTGCAAGCCAAACTCTACCAAAGTGAATAGTATTTCAATTCATATTTAAGTAACAAACTAAGCTTGCTTATTGTATGGAAATATACAGATGTGCATGTGTTTCGGTGATTAGACGGTACATGAAATAAAACCAAATGCGATCAGATTATAGCAAAGTTGTGGTAAAATTGATTGTAATTAGTAGGCCAAAGTGAAATATTGAAATCAATTGTAAAATGTAAATTTGATTATTTTGTAATGATATACAATGAAGCGAGGCTGCACTGAACCAAGCTCACTGCCTGTCGTGTCTTTATTTTTCCTGTTTATTCAGGGTTTTCTTCTGTGCGGGTCTGCCCCTCCTAGACCGGACCCGTAACAATTAGCATTAGCTTCGCCGCATTGTGAATGAAGATCTGCACCGCGCGGTCCCGCACAGACCACAGCGCAATATGATCACCACACGAATTGGTATTTAAACATGTCCTAAAGTCTATAAAGTTAACGTGTTCTGACATTTACTTGCCTGTTGTTTGCCTCGTTGTCCGTGGATCGCATATCTGCGCTCTTTCCCCAGTAAAGTATCTGATCGCATTCTGTACATGAGCTCCGGAGAGCTCCGTGTCCCATATCCCGAAAAGAGCGTTTACAGCTTTTCCTTATGTAAGCATTTACAGTCAAGTTACAGACGCAAATGCAGCCTATGAAATCCAGGTACATATTCAGGAGCTGCGCAAAGCTGATAGGCGGAAAAAGTAAACAAAAGAGCGCAAATGTCACGTGATTGGTCCGCAGCGGTAGGATGGTAATTTAGACACACCTCGATTCTTACCGAGAAATAAGCCTGTTTCACAGACAAAAAGTATGCTTTTTAAACAGCCAACGCTGTTATCTGAAACATGGAGTGGGTTCTTCATGATTTCAACTTGCACATTCTGCAAAAAAACGAAAATCACAAATTTTGAAAAAAAATTGTAAAAACGCATGTATCTAAGATTGCTTAATCCCGAGTTGTGCCCTCAAAATCCGCGGTGCTTCACATTTATTAGGCTCTTAAATTAGCATTAGCCCGACAGACAAATATGTACTTTTCTAAAAGCAGAAGTGTTCTCCTTTGATGTTTTCTCTTTATTCGTAAAGTGTTCAGCTCCTTGTCACTGCCTGATCTGTCAGGATTGACTGATTTTAGTGCGACTCTACCAAGAGCCAATTCACTTTTCGCAACGTTCAGAGGCCATAGCTGAGTTTTTGCTGTCAAGGTAAAGCTAACAACAGTTAGCATGTTAACTGCACACCTCCTGATCTCAACCAAGAAAACACTTTAGAACAGACTGACATACATAGACAGACATAGGCAGATATAGTTTGACTTCAAGAGCTGCTTATAGGTCTATAATAAATGCTTACTGGGGCAAGACACATTTTCCTCAAATACATGGAAAACATCAGGTACAGAGCTGAACAGATGTTAAGAAATATACATTTGAGACTACATTACTGACATAAGAGTCCTAAATAAGGCTAATGGACCTGGACTCAAACTCATTAGATCATAACAGGCATGTAGACTTGCATATGCACAGAAGCTCTACGAAGGCTACGTTCACACTGCAGCCTGAAACGACCCAAATCCGATTTTTTTGCCTCTATGCGACCTGTATCTGATCTTCTAATGACAGTGTGAACGACACAGATACGATTTTTTCAAATGCGATCCAGGCCACTTGGATATGTGGTCCTAAATCCGATACATATCCGATCTTTTGACATGCGACTGCAGTTTGAACGGCCAGGTCGCATTCATCCGACCTAAATGTGTTTCCTCCAATGAGAGTGGTACAAGTAGGCGTTCACAAATGTGCACAAACGTTCTTCTCGTCATGCGAAAATAGTATATAAACTCGTATCAGTGAAGTGGCGAAGCACGTAGCAATCCCACCCCTCCTGCCTGTGACTCCGCACCCACATGTTCCTTTCTGCAGACGTTGCTGCCACTGCCCCGCAAAACGCCGTGGCCAAAAACCTCGTCCTTCTCCGTCTCCTCCTTAAAACAAATAAGCTGTACATGTTTTGGCTCCGGTACGAAAGCAACTTTAGGCTACTTCCGTAAACATTGAGCGCGTTCACTGCGTGTGACGTCATTGTGTGCTCCAATGCGCATGCGGGACACTTTTGGGGAGTTTAGCGTTCACACTGGAGATCACATACAATTCGCATTTAACTGGAAATGTGAACGGCCTTGCAAATAAATCCGATTTCACAAAAAAATCGGAATTGAGCATTAAGCCCTGCAGTGTGAACGTAGCCTAATGAGCCACAAGGCACAGGTTACTATATATGTCCTCACTGCATTTCCAAAACATTTCAGCATAGTCAACGTCTGTAACCTGCTTGTATTTGGTGTGTACAATTTCATTTTTGAAATCCTTTCCAATTCTTCACTTCAGTAAATTCTCCAAGATTGAAAACCCCCATATTTCATTATTACCACAGTACTCAAAAGCCCAAGGAGAAGATTAGAACGTCTGAGGTGATGGAAGTCCCAGGACAGTTTAGGACATGTTTATAGTGAAACAGATAGAGCCAGAGGAGGCAGAGCCAGAGGAGAGAGAGTGACTGAGCCGGAGGCGAGAGAGACTGAAGGAGGTGGGACTTCAATCAAACAGGATTGTCAGAGCTCAGAGGCAGGACAAGGAAGTGTGATGTGCATAGTAATCAGTTGCAACCAAATAAAGTTCATTGAGGCTAGTGGTTATGAAAGAAAGCTATGCCTTTATTAGTCCCACACTGGGGAAATTCCAGTTCTGCATTTAACCCATCCTGTTATTAGGAGCAGTGGGTAGCACATTACTGCGCCCGAGGACCATCTCCATGATCTTCTTGCTTCGGCTTGGTCAGGACTTCAGCTGGAGGATTTTACCTATAGTGCATGTTTTGGGTTGAGTGCCCGGAGGAAACCCACCCAGACACGGGGAGAACATGCAAACTCCACACAGAAAGGCCTGGGCGACCCGGGGATCGAACCCGGAACCTTCTTGCTGTGAAGCATGAGTGCTAGCCACTCAGCCACCGTGCCGCCAGAGGGCAGCTAATCTGCAATCATCAAATTGCAATCTGCAATTTGGAAAGTGTGAAACCAAAGAGGTTCAGCAGAGAGGTGGTTGAAGTTACACACTGTCCAAAAAGTGCATTTAAAACGCAAGATTATGTCCATCCATTCACCCCTTATTCAGGGCCAGGTCACAGGGGCAGCAGTCTAAGCAGGAACTCTCAGACTTCCTTCACCCTGGACACGTCCCAGGAATTTCCCACCGGGAGGAAGCAAGATGACGTGAAATGCTTTAATAACTTGGCGGTTTATAAAGTTTTTTGTGAAATTGTTGGTCTAGCTACCACATAGCTGAAAAATGAATGAGAAATTTACTTCCAGAATCAGGGGGTGGTCAAACTGTTGAACTCCATAGCAAAATAAAAACCCTGGATCATATAGAGCAGCAGTTACAGAGCAGTTTCAACTGGCAAGAGACAAGGCAAAGAGACAATTATTCTGGCTTTTAATCCCGCATGAGTTGTGTGGTCCTCTGTGTTTTTATTTTTTATTTTATTTTATTTATTTATTTTACTTTATTATTTAATTAATTTATTTTATTTTACTTTATTTTGTTTTTACTTACTCCATGGTTCTGATTTGATTTTACTGGTTTTATTGTTTTGGGACTAGTGAATCATATACAGTACCTGATGTTTGTTGTGTCGCTAGTTTTTCTGTCTGTACAGCACTTTGGAAACTGTTTATGTTTATGAAATGTGCTATAGAAATAAAGTGGATTTGGATTTGGATTTTTTATTATTATTATTATTATTATTATTATTATTATTATTATTATTATTATTATTGTTAAGGTTAGGGCCAGAGCCAGTGTGAGGGTGGGGGTTAAGGATTTACTTTAAAAAAAAAAAAAAAAAAGTCCCAGCTGCATTCACTATGTGCTGCAGGGCTTTAAAAAAAAAATATTGTATTATTATTATTGTTATCTTTTATTATTTACGTTACATATTTTCAAACCACAATAACATTCACAAAGTACTCAGACGACACATTGGGGGATGTGGGCACGGGAATAAACGCCACTGGGTTAAAAGGCTAAGGGACTTTCCTGTTCTGTTCAGTGCAGCCCCTGTACCACACAGTGATGCAGCTGGTTAGAACGCTCTCAATGGTGCTTTGGTAGAAGGTGGTCATACTGAGTCCAGCTTTCCTCAGTTTGCGAAGGAAATAGAGGCGCCTCTGAGCTTTCTTCGCCACTAATGCAGTGTTCGCCTTCCAGGAGAGGCCGTCACTGATGTCCACCCCCAGGAATTTTGTGCTGCTCACCCTCTCTACAGCAGCAGAAAAAAAATTCTAAAACATGAGAAAACAGGGCTGTGGTAACATAGAGCTCAGGAAACACTGGTACACGTCCAAATGTGGTCTAAAAGAATTATGTCTGATTTACTGTTTTTTTTTATTATTTATATCGTTTTGAAATTATAAAGAAGAGCAGTGTTGGTCAAAGAGAGGACATTTTACTTTTATGGGGCTGCTATCAACTGCGATCATATAACGTAGTTACATCACCATGTTACCTTTTATTGTTTTGAGAAATATAAATTCTCTGTGAGTCTCCCCATGTTAAGTCACTCTTCCAACACAATCTGCATGGATTCCGCTAATGAAACTACTGCACATCACATCAGGTTTGTCAAGTTGCTGTGAACAGTTTTGTATTGTTTTGTATATTTATGGAGAATTGTCCTGTGGGGGAATGGTTGACATAGGCTTGTGGGTGGAGCATTGGACAGAATCTTAACTGTTAACCATACTGGCTGTTGGTGGCCGGGGTCGCTCAGCGCCCTTCTGCAGAACACAGATGGTCACAGACATTTCTCACACGTGACACTACCTCCATCTGGGCTCACATATATAATTAGTACACCCCACCCCAAGTCAGCAATTTTGACTTTAAATAGAGACACAGGATCATTTACACCTGCACCAGATTGCACGCAATACACCCTGACCGGTATGCGGTGAGGCGCCTGAAGACCTCCTCCATCTGGCCGCCCGGTGTCCTGTCGTGCGGCAGTTCTGGACCCGCCTGCTGGACCTTCTCGCTCGGAGGCTGGCATTGAGGCTCCCACCGCCGGCGGCCCATGGAATCGATGACCCCGAGCTCTGGTTCTGCCTCTTCGGGCCTTGCCGGCAGCGGCCTCGGGGGTCAGACGCCGCCATGGTCAACTGGGACGCCGCCCGCTTCGTCCTGTCCATGGCCAGGTATTCTATCTTCGTGGCATGGAACCACCACCTCCACGATGGGCGCGCAGCGGAGCACTGGCCCCTCTTCACGGCGCTCATGTTCACCATCTCCACTCCATAAGAGAAGCGGAGTTCCACAGCACCTTCACCCCAGACAATACTCTTTTTTCCGTCTCCCGAACCAGTTCCCCTCGGTTGGACTTCTGACCCCTGCCCCCCTCCACCCTTGCGCCCCTTGGCCCTTATACCCAGTGGTGTTTGTTCCCGTGCCCACATCCCCCATTCTGTCTTCTGAGTACTTTGCGAATGTTATTGTGGTTTTGGTGATATGTAACTTAAATAATAAAAGATTTTTAAAAAAGTGTTTTAAAATACTCAAACATACATGGATGACATCATCATCATCATCATCTCTCTTTTTTCACCTGGTCGAACAGTTGTGATTTCAGTCACAGACCAGCAGCTCAAATCAGCAAATCAACGTAATTACACAACATTAAGTAACAGTCTTTGACCATGTTCAGATCAAAAATCAAACATTATGTAATGTCCTTCTATTGCCCTGTGTCTCCTAAGGCAGAAGAACACTCACAGTCACTGCTCTTCTCTAAGACCACTTACAGTTACTGCTTCTTTTAGTTTGGTCTTCAGCTTACTCAGTCTCTGACCAGGTATGCAGTCTGTAAAAAATATTAAATAAAATACATCTTAAAGAGGGGATATTAACATTCTACCATGTTATATGTTGTTCCCCCACCAAAACCAAATCAGAAGAGGTTTCAGATGTGAGATTCTGTCCAATGCTGAGTCCACAAGCCTAGGTCCCTATGCTCCCACAGACATATTTATCCTTTAATATATATGTATATATATATTTAAAAAAACATGATACAAAACTGTACATAGCAACTTGACACACCTGATGTGATGTGCATTAGTTTCGTTATTGGGATGCATTCTGATTGTGCTGTATGCTCTGAAGGGAGAGTAACTTGGGGATGACTTAGACCAACAAACTTGGTCAGGGCGAACAGGAGAAAATCGAGTTAGAAGCATTTTTTTTCCTTTTCTTTTTTTTCTCAAAATTTGTGATTTTTGTTTTTTGCAAAATGTGCTAGTTGAGATCATGAGGAAGCACTCCATGTTTCAGATAACAGCATTGGTTGTTTTAAAAGCATACATTTTGTCTTAGTAGTTGTCTTAGCTAATTTTTCTGAAAGAATTGGGGCTTGTGTAAATCACCATAATTACCATACTGGCACTACTGGCCATTCACGTGACGATTAGTGCTCTTTTGTTTTCTTTTTCTGCCAATCAGCTATGAGCAAATCTCGTGAATATTCACGCTACGTAGCTGTGTAACATTTGAAGAGGATAAGGACAGTGAAATGAAGTTACGGAAAATTCCATAACTTTGCTTGTAAATGCTACATAAGAAGGAAGAACGCGCTCCTCGGGACCCGTCCATGTCGCCAGAAAGTTTCTCTGGAGCTAATGTACAGAATAAGATCAGATTCTTTAGCTGCTGAAAGACAGTGGATATGTGAATAATTGGACAACGAAGCAAACAGTAGTTACATCAGAGGTGACCACGTCCTGCAGAAAGCCTCCGACAAAAAAGTAAGTGTACCCGATGATGATTGCAGTTTCTTATGGAGTGAGTAAAGAGCTTCTAACTTTAACACTATATACTTTAGGACCTGTTTAAATACTAATTCAGCTTTCGTGTGGTCATATGATTTCTTATTCTGACCTGCCCTGAAGGCTAACACCACACCACAGTGATAGACACTGATGATCTGCAGGAGGAGGGCTTATTTTAATGTCATGCAAATGAGCACATTTCTGCCCTGAAGGCCTAAAGTGAGACAAACTTGAAACACTTTTTTCTCAGCTTTCCCTAATCCCATGTGCATGCTTTCAAATGGCCATAAATTCTTCAAATGTTATCAGATTTCCATGTGTAAGGAATCATTGGAAAGCTTAGACTCTACAGATGCGTGAAAAGTCCCTCAGTCGTCCAGGTAGAATCCATGATAAAAGGAGAAGTTCAATTTGTCAACTGGACAAAGTTTGTTTGGTTGAAAACGTTTCGCCGCTCATCCGAGAGACTTCGTCAGCTCTTGGTTCTTGTGCTGGTTAGACACTGCTTATATCTAGCTGCCGGGAGGCGCGTCCTACACTGAAAAAGCTCTGAAAACGATCCCCACTAATCTGTCTCTTTGTTTTTCAAATTACTCTGGCGACTAGTTACGACCCCCTATTCAACGTCTAACGACCCTCTCCACCCCTCTGCCCTGGATCGTCTGCCCTAATGTTTCTTTGTCTGTTTTGACTTGGTTTAAGAATGGAATTATAGATGGGAGACAAGTTATGTCTAACTCCCCCATTTCTGTTTAATGACGGATTCTCTTTTTTGACAAAAATAGCTTCTTTAACTCCCCTCTCAAACCAGTTCTTTTCCCTGGCTAAGATCTGAACCTCACTGTCCTCAAACGAATGGCCCGTGGATGTACGGCAGATGACGGTCCACTCTGGCACGCCCGCTTGTGTCATTAAACAGAAATGGGGGAGTTAGACATAACTTGTCTCCCATCTATAATTCCATTCTTAAACCAAGTCAAAACAGACAAAGAAACATTAGGGCAGAGGAGCCAGGGCAGAGGGGTGGAGAGGGTCGTTAGACTAGGGGGTCGTAACTCGTCGCCAGAGTAATTTGAAAAACAAAGAGACAGATTAGGGGGGTTCGTTTTCAGAGCTTTTTCAGTGTAGGACGCGCCTCCCGGCAGCTAGATATAAGCAGTGTCTAACCAGTACAATAACCAGAGCTGACGAAGCCTCTCAGATGAGCGGCGAAACGTTTTCAACCAAACAAACTTTGTCCAGTTGACAAATTGAACTTCTCCTTTTATCAGAATCTGCGAATAACTCAAAATGCCTTCGGGACGACTTGTGACTGATTTTCCTACGGCCAATCACATATGTTATGTGTTAGCAATTACTATTGCCACTGCAAAACATTTAAAATGAACTAGTTCTGTTTTTCACATTTTTAGAACAACAAAAAAGCAAGTACTTCAGAGCTACCATCTTGTCAATTTATTTTCATGGCAGACAGGTAATGGCAAGCATTACCTGCAACATTTCAGAAAAAAAAGTGATAACATCACAGCAACAAGCAAGTGGTTACACAGTGCAGCTTTTGAATCCACTCATGTGCTAACCACTCTGCTACTGCTCTGCCAGACTGACTCTGGTGTGCTGCCTGTTGCGTGAGGATCTCTTTATGCGCTAATAAATTGCAGAGCTCCGTGGGCAGTAGTTAGTGTTGGGACAACTGCTCATTCCAACAGCCAGATGGCCCCGAACACACTGGCCCCAGGGCCCACAGACACACTCAAATCTGCAGCTTTACTAGCACACACGCCTGCTTCAGATGTTTGAGGCCAGATAGACACACTTAGGCAACGTACAGAGCCAAAATCATAGTGATTAAAGAGACAAAATGCAAGAAATCTACTTCAGATCAAATCATTTCAAATACGCCTTGATTTGAGTAGTTTTTACCAGTTTACTTTTTAGTTGATGAGCTACATTAAAGAAGCAGTGTGTAACCAACAGCTTGTTTCCATATTTTAGAGATCTCTTTGCTTTGCCTGGAATTTTTCACAGCACGGCATTAAACATATCCATTTACAGAGAAACAAGCCACATTACCAAGCTACAGGTCAGATGGGTGGAGAGGCAACTTCGCATTTTATGGCATTCTATGGAATGTTCCAGACAAAGCAGTAGCATCTCCATGGAGACAGTTAGGTGGCAGAGCCTTTACCTGAACAGATCAACTCTACACCAGTTAAGTAAAACAATATTTTCCCCAAATCATCACTACATAAAAAAGCAGTATAATGCAATGCAGTATAACTGTAAAACATCCCCTGGCCCACTTTGAGAAGAGGGGGTATAGCACATAGAGTCTGACTTTTGCATTCGGGGAGGCAAACTTTCTATCACTCACTGTGTGAGATTTTGACCCCTCACCAACCCAGCAGAGCTCTACGATCTGCTGGGCAACATCTGCTGGAGGTCCCACAGTCCCGGAGCAAACAGTGGGGTGATCGTTCTTTTGCCGTGGCCGGTCCAAAACTCTGGAACTCTTTGCCCATTGAGTTACGTTCCATCACTGACCTGCCTTTGTTCAAAGCCAAACTTAAAACCTACTTATTTAGGATGGCTTTTAACACTTAGTGGCCCTGTGACACTTTCTTTATTTTAATGGTATTGCAATTGTAATTGTAATTGGTATTGTTATGGTATTTTAATGTGCTTTGTTGACCTATTTGTATGATGTTTATTGTTTTTTATCTTGTTTTTAATGTTGTACAGCACTTTGGTCAGCTTTGGTTGTTGGAAGGTGCTATAGAAATAAAGTTTGATTGATTGATTAATTGATCACTCCTAAATCCACATGCACACAGCTTTAAAGGGATAGTGCGGTTTTTTTGTTTGTTTTTGTTTTTATGTTAATCTGTATGGGTTTCCTTCTAAAAGTTAAGTGTGTTAACACCGGCTTACCTCTGACACTCTCAGCTGATCCCGGTTCGGCTCGCTTTCTGTAGCCAACGTAAGTAGGTCCGGTAACTTCCCTGGAACATGAAATAAAGCTTGTTTTTCTTCTCAAAACAAAACATTTGTCCGAACGGTGATATATTTGCGTCCGAAACAGTTGTCCACGAAACATCCAGCAGCGTATTTCGCATTCGCGTATTGTCTCTCTCCACTCGTATCACTACGCCCATGTTAACTCTATCAGCCTGTTCACCTTCAGCGGATGTCTACGCTGAAGTTTACAAGACTGTCAGAGGTAAGCCGGTGTCAACACATGTAACTTTTAGAAGGAAACCCATACAGATTAACATAAAAAAGCACTATCCCTTTAAGGCTCATTCATGCTTTATGGTAATAATAATAATAATAATAATAATAATAATAATAATAATAATAATAATAATAATAATAATAATAATAATAATAATACATGTGAAATGCCATAACAGTTACTTGAATCTAATTGGATGAAGCATCAAAAAAATCTAACTTTTCTTACATCCAATTGAGAGTAAAGCACAGACATCTTCCCAGTCCATAAATGCAGTCTCCCCCCATCCAGGACATTTACCACAGCAGGGGTCTGCGTAAGGCACGCAGCATAACTAAGGACCATACTCATCTGACACAAGGACTTTTCCGTCTGCTACCCTCTGGTAGACGATACATGAGCCTGTCAGCATGCACAAAAAGACTCAAATACAGCTATTACCCCCAAGCTGTCAGACTACTGAACTCTCAATAATACTGCACTAAACTACCTTTCATTATGCATAATATGTTTACTGCTGCTGCTGTATGAATGTATCGTTTGTCACTACCTCACTACCTCACTGTAAACTACTGTTACCTGTGCAATAATCTGTGCAATTACCTATGTGCAATATTTATACCATACTATGTGCAATACGAAATCCACATGCAACACCTACACCACACATGTGCAATCTGTGAAATACTCTACTTACACCTTATTTGATCTTTGATTTAATCCTACCTGCACCTTGTACATTGTACCTTGTATTTTTATTACATTTTATTACATATTTTTATTATATTGTTTATTTCTTCCCCTGCACCTTTGCAACACTTTTTTACCATGTACTATTATTGCATGTTATTAGTACTTCTGACTATCTTAGCGAGTCAATGGTTCTTCTGATCCTAAGCATTTCATTGCATTGTTGACCCTGTGTTGATTCTGCATATGACAAATACACAATCTTGTATCTTGTATCTTGTAAATGCACAAAGCACTTCCCTCTGCCTGTTTTTCACAAAATGAAGTCTGTATTTTGGCTAGAATGGACTAAAGAATGTCTGTCAGCGTTGTCATGTTTGTTTCAGTGCTTTTTGGTGCTTCGCCTTTAACTTCTGCACAAACCTATTTATTTTATTTAACCTTTATTTAACCAGGTAAAAACCCATTGAGATCAAGACCTCGTTTACAAGGGTGACCTGGCCAAGAGGTCAGCAGCACACGTCCAGAGTAAAATAACAGTAAAATAACCTAAATGCCGTAACGTGATTAGTTTACCCAGTTGATATATAATTTTTTTCTATTATTTTTTTCTAATTTATTCATTTGTACATGTATTTATTTATTTAAAAACTAATTTTACTTGTATTTATTTACATAAAAAATACATATGTTTTCTTTACTAATTTATTTATGTCCACTTTTATATATATTCTACATTTATTCTTTTCCACTTTTCTTTGGGCTGACTGTGATTGACAGAACTTTGGACTCTCCTTCCTCCTGTTCCTTATGCAGGGAGCGGTTTCTATTACACTACTACTTCAGCCACTAATACTACTACTTCAGCCACTACTACTAATACTTCAACTACTACTACTACTTCAACCACTACTACTACAAGCACCACCACCACTACTACTAGTAGTAGTAGCGTTTGAAGCAGTAGTAGTAGTAGTGTCCCAAATAGAAACAGAAAAAAATAGTTCATAGTTAGCTTTATTGTTGAATTCTGCCACATGTACATGACATACAGTGAATTGAAATTTTGTTTCTCCCTAGCCAAGCAGAGACAGAGATAGTGACGGCAGAGAGGGGCTGCAGTGCATGCATGTGCCACCAACTTGGAGATAACAGAAAAGATGTAGAAAAGTAACAGTAGAAAAGATGCAGAACAATCAATAACAATATTCACAAACATATTACGACAAAAACAATGGAACAGGTAACACACGGTGTCTTTTGGTTTGGTGAACAAATGGGAGGGTGGGGAAGGGGAGCAGACCAGAATATTGATGAAATTGATTGAAAACTGAAGCTAAGGCGTACATTACTAAATAGACAGGGCAGAGTGTTTACATAAAACATGTTCTGAGTGTTCCAGCCAAATTAACATGTCCATTGTTTATAGTGTGCTGTGATAACAAAAAACACAGCTGTGTCCTTGGAAGTGTTGTGCAGAAGACAAAGACAAAACAAGAGTTCTGTTGTTCCCGAGATTTCAAGGAGACTGATTAAAGATCCCATGACATGGTACTTCTTGATGCTTTTATATGGCTCCTTAATGGTTCCCTAATACTGTAAATGAATCCTTCTTCAAAATCAACACTCAGTGCATGAGAAAGAGAGATAAGATGAGAAAGAGTCATAAATGTCACTCTGGAACACTCCATTATGGGCGTTGTTGCTTGAATGCAAATGAGGAGGACAGAGATGGCCTATAGTAGGGGGTGGGGGCGTGGCCAAGCTCTCCGCCCCACTCTGTGACCCACTTCCGTGTTTTTGCATGGGGGGAGAGATGAGAAGCCTTCCATTGAAAAATAAACACATTTCCACAGAAAATAAAATTAAACCACTGCTGTTTCAGATATCCACAGGCTCAGATAAAGGACTTCCGAGCCTAGAAACACTGGCAAGTTCCTCCAGGCAAATAAAAAAACGTATTTCGCATTGCGTAGCTCCTCCGCAGTCCAAACTCTCTGGGCGTGATTTACAGAGACGCTGAGTACAGACAGACGGGGGTGGAACTGCATTTGCATTTCTTTTTTCAAGCTGACGTCAATAAGTTTCCTTATTCAAAATCGCCCGTTTGAGCTCAGACTTTTTCTAACGCAGAAAAGGATCGCAAATGCTCAGTTTAGACATTTCGCAACTTTTAACCATGGGGGGGGGGGCTAAACAGGATAGGGGAGCTCACATTAATGTTCAAAAACCTCAGAAAGTGAAATTTTCATGCCATGTGACCTTTAATTACACCAAGGGGACTAATTTAACATAATCAATACATTTTAGAAACCCAGGCGAACGGATAATTAGCCAGAACCCTGGTTCTGCCAGGCCCCCAACTTCGTGTCACCTTGCCGAGTCGCTAGACAGTTCCTCCTGGCATACAGCAGTAGCCACAGACTGTGCTGCACTGTGATGGTGTCCAGATGTCAAGATATATCCTCTAGTTGGAGATGGTCCTCAACCTGTATCACTTTCTGATGTAATCCCTTCACTAGGTCAGCAATGGCTCCACTGTGATGCGAAATTACAGCAGACAGCTTGGGCGACTCTTTGTTTACTGCCAGCTTTCCAGTTTTCCGATAGAACAACCCTAGGCCAATCAACAGATGTCCAGCTATCAAAAATCTGAATAGGTAAATGTTGTCAGCGTTCTCTAGGAACAGCGGTGCCAGACACAAAACATTCCACTTGTCCCAAGTGTCCAGCTGCGAAAGTACCATCAGAACAGCCCGGCTCTCCAGGACCGGCATTCCTCCATGAAAAAAGTGTCAATTACGTTGAGGGAGCTTCTCAGTTCCATAATTTAGGATTTTGAAAAATCTGTTCCAATAAGGAGGAAAAAGAGATGAGACGGGAGAAAAAAAACACCAGAAACAGAGCTGCTGGTAAGGGAGGAAGAAGAAACACGTCCGCTCTCAATGACAGCTAGAACAGAAAAAAAAAGGCCTGGTAAGTGTACTTTCAGTAATGTATGGCTTTTCAAAGAAAAAATATCAAAGACATGGACCCGAAATGAGCAAGGTGAAATCTTTGCACAAAAATGGTGGTTATTTCAAACATGGGTGAGGCTGCTTTGCTGAGCCACATGAAGGGGAAGAAACGTGAGTTCACTGTCATTGCTAACGAAATATCTACAGCGATTAGCCTCTTCATAAATTCAGCAAGCATGCCTACAGCAGCACCAACACCCGTTGCAACTATCACATCGAAAACAACAGCACAGGGGACTTTGGACTATGCATCAAAAAACAAATGAAAGCAGAGGTACTGTGGGTTTTGAAACTGTTGAATTCACATTACTTGTTCAAATCATCTGAGGACATTAGTCATCTTTTTACCGCAATGCTTCCAGACAGCCAAATAGATCAAGATTTGCATGCGGTGAAAAGGAGTGTGCCTACATCTCCACTTTTGGCCTTGCCCAGCATTTCACAAGACTGCTGCAAAACAAAGTGTCAACAAACAGCATATGCAGTGCTTTTTGATGAAAATTTAAACCACTGTTTGATATCTAAACAAATGGATTTACATATGAGAGTGTGGGAAGGCGCCGAGGTTAGACACAAATACATTAGTTCTGAGTTTATGGGTCATTCTACTGCAGCAGATTTAGTTGAAAAAATAAGCAACGCATTGTCTGAGATAGGAATTCACAAACTATTTCAGCTGTCAATGGATAGACCTTATGTAAACTGGAAAGTGTTTGAAATGAACCACATAGAAATGCAAAAGCAGGTGGAAAAGTCACTCCTAAACATTGGCTCTTGCGTATTACACATCTTGCATAACACATTCAGAGCTGGTTCCACTGCTGCGGGATGGGACATTGAGAATTTGCTGCTGTGTGTGTAGTGGCTTTTCTGTGGCTCAATGGGTACAACTCTTTTTCCAACATACCACCACTCTGACAGACCCCCACCTTGACATTCTGTCATTCCGACATGCCCCCATTCTGATTTTGATGCCACCATTCTGCTGCCATTCTGACAAACTACTCATAGTTTGGAGCATTACCTTTTTTGCCTGAACCAGGACTGAACCAGGACTAAACCAGGACTAAACCAGAACTGAACCAGGACTGAACCAAGACTAAACCAGGTCTAAACCATATCTAAACCAGAACTGAGTGTGCCCGGAGGTGCACCCGGGTAGACTGTCAGGTGATTGCAGGTGAAAGCACCAATGCAGAGCTCCGTGCCACATGGCGCTAAGCTCAGCCATCGCTTGATCACACTTTGTGGACACCCTGTTCTGAGGGCCCAGGTGTAGACCTGGTGTAGTCCTGGTTTAGACCTGGTGCAGTCCTGGTTCAGTCCTGGTTCAGTCCCTGTTCAGTCCATATCCGTCGCAAAAGTCTGCAAATGTCCGGCAACTCGATTATCAATCGAGTTTCTTCTGCTCAGTAAATAATGCCTGTGAAGTTATGGTTTTTCACAGTAGAGTCGTGTCTGTGAATTTGAATTCGTACTGAAGAAAGCATCATCATACATTTTCATTTTGTGATTGTAATTCTTGACGCCGTAACTTACACAATATATTTTATGTATGACTCATTCGAAAGTTTACCAATATTTATTTTATGTTCACCTACACCCAATTATCCATGAATTTCCCCTAGATTTCTATCCTATGCACACAAACATTTCTGAAACATTTCGTACTCCATACATATAGCTCATTCTAGTAAGCCAACATATTTTTAATTAATTTGTGTGTTGGAATGGCAGAATGTTGAAAAAAAAAAAAACTTAACTGCCACCACTCCAACCAAGGGGGAAAAAAATGTCTAGGTGCAGGGACGTTTGATTAAAAATGGAAATGCCACCACTCCGACAATTAGACATCAATGTCAGAGTGATGGTACGCCAGAATGGCCGCATTTAACTGACTCAACTGCTTGCCACAAAGATTTTGTCAACATGACTGGATGTAGTATCGTCATGCTAAAGCACCATCTGTAAGCACTGCTGACTAGAAAATGTTAGTGAGTCTGAAAAAGCACTGAAGATTTGACCCCATGTCATGTCATATGTCACAAGGGTGTCCACCAGTGCACGTGGCACCAGGACACCCTAGGACGGAGGTCGATGATCGACTTTGCTGTCGTGTCATCTGATCTCCGGCCGCGTGTCTTGGACACTCGGGTGAAGAGAGGGGCAGAGCTGTCAACTGATCACCACCTGGTTGTGAGTTAGGTCCGCTGGCGGGGGAGGAAGCCGGAGAGACCTGGCAGGCCCAAGCGTATCGTGAAGGTCTGTTGGGAACGTCTGGCAGAGCCCTCTGTCAGGGGCACCTTCAACTCACACCTCCTGGAGAGCTTCTCCCGGATTCCGGGGGAGGCTGGGGACATAGAGTCCGAGTGGGCTCTGTTCTCGGCCTCTATTGTCGATGCGGCCGCCCGTATCTGTGGTCGTAAGGTCTGTGGTGCCTGTCGCGGCTGCAATCCGCGAACCTGGTGGTCACCGGAAGTAAGGAATGCCGTCAGGCTGAAGAAGGAGTCCTATCGGGCCTTGTTGGCTCATGGGACTCCTGAGGCAGCTGACGGGTACTGGCGGGCCAAGCGTGCTGCAGCCCTGGTGGTCGCAGAGGCAAAAACTCGGGTTTGGGAGGAGTTCGGAGAGGCCATGGAGGAGGACTATCGGACGGCCTCAAAGAAATTCTGGCAAACCGTTCGGCGCCTCAGGAGGGGGAAGCAGTGCTTCACCAACACTGTTTACGGTGGGGGTGGGGAGCTGTTGACCTCGACTGGGGATGTTATCGGACGGTGGAAGGAATACTTTGAGGATCTCCTCAATCCCACCATCACGTCTTCCGAGGAGGAAGCAGAGGCTGGAGACTTGGAGGCGGACTCGTTCATCACCCTGGCTGAAGTCACTGAGGTGGTTGGAAAGCTCCTTGGTGGCAAGGCCCCGGGGGTGGATGAGATCCGTCCTGAGTATCTCAAGTCGCTGGATGTTGTAGGGCTGTCTTGGCTGACACGTCTCAGCAACATTGCGTGGCAGTCGGGGACAGTACCTCTGGACTGGCAGACCGGGGTGGTGGTCCCTCTGTTTAAGAAGGGGGACCAGAGGGTGTGTTCCAATTATCGGGGAATCACACTCCTCAGCCTTCCCGGTAAGGTATATTCCAGGGTGCTGGAGAGGAGAATTCGACCGATAGTCGAACCTCGGATTCAGGAGGAGCAGGGTGGTTTTCGTCCCGGCCGGGGAACACTGGACCAGCTCTATACTCTCCATCGGGTGCTCGAGGGTGCATGGGAGTTTGCCCAACCAGTCCACATGTGCTTTGTGGATCTGGAGAAGGCATTCGACCGTGTCCCTCGTGGGGTCCTGTGGAGGGTGCTCTGGGAGTACGGGGTTCGGGGCCCTTTGCTAAGGGCTTTTCGGTCCCTGTATGACCGGAGCAGGAGCTGTGTTCGCATTGCCGGTAGTAAGTCGGACCTGTTTCCGGTGCATGTTGGACTCCGCCAGGGCTGCCCTTTGTCACCGGTTCTGTTCATTATATTTATGGACAGAATTTCTAGGCGCAGTCAGGGTCTGGAGGGGATCCGGTTTGGGAACCACAGGATCTCATCTCTGCTGTTTGCGGATGATGTTGTCCTGATGGCTTCATCGAACCGGGACCTCCAATGTGCACTGGGGCGGTTCGCAGCCGAGTGTGAAGCAGCTGGGATGAGGATCAGCTCCTACAAATCCCAGGCCATGGTTCTCGACTGGAAAAAGGTGGCTTGCTCTCTCTGGGTGGGTGGGGAGTCCTTGCCTCAGGTGGAGGAGTTCACGAGTGAGGGGAGGATGGAGCGTGAGATTGACAGGCGGATCAGTGCAGCGTTGGCAGTGTCTATGTGTCCCGGCTGTCCTGGGAATGCCTTGGGGTCCCCCCGGAGGAGCTGGAGGAAGTGTCCGGGGTGAAAGAGATCTGGGCGTCCCTGCTTAGACTGTTGCCCCGTTGCCCCCGCGACCCGGCCCCGGATAAGCGGAAGAAAATGGATGGATGTATATATATATGTATATATATATATGTATATATATATATATATGTATATATATATATGTATATATATATATATATATATATATATATATATATTGCAAAACCTTGTGGCTACTTAAGCGACTTTTATTATTATGGTTAAGGTTAGGGCCAGAGCCAGTGTGAGGGTGGGGGTTAAGGATTTACTTAAAAAAAAAAAAAAAAAAAAAAGTCCCAGCTGCACTATGCGCTGCAGGGCTTTCCTGTTCTGTTCAGTGCAGCCCCCGTACCACACAGTGATGCAGCTGGTTAGAACGCTCTCAATGGTGCTTTGGTAGAAGGTGGTCATACTGGGTGGGGGATCCAGCTTTCCTCAGTTTGCGAAGGAAATAGAGGCGCCTCTGAGCTTTCTTCGCCAGTGATGCAGTGTTTGCCATCCAGGAGAGAATTTAGTGCTGCTCACCCTCTCTACAGCAGCAGAAAAAAAATTCTAAAACATGAGAAAACAGGGCTGTGGTAACATAGAGCTCAGGAAACACTGGTACACTTCCAAATGTGGTATAAAAGAATTATTATGTCCATTACAATCCCCCTCTGCTGTTTACTGTGACTCACTCAGACAGTTGACTAACACATCTGTGCACACAGACTTTGAACAGGATTGTCTCTCTTCACTAACTTTTGTCATCATCGTCTGCCATGATCAGACAACTGATCAGTGAAGTTACCAAAGGAGACATTATGCTCCTTTCATAGCTCCTTTAGCATAGGAATTTCGGGAGGTTTCCTATGGAATAAGAAAGAGGACAAAATAATGTGTATTCACAAGAAATTAATCCATGCGAATAAAATTAATCCACGCGAAAACGTGTAGTCACAAGAAATTAATCCATGCATATTTTGGATGTATATGCGTCTTTGGTTGTAGTTGAGCATAAAATAAATATTTGCAAACTTATGTACGAATACGAATTTCTCAGATGGAAGAAAGTGGACAAAAATACGTCATCGGTTACGTCATCACGTCACGTCAGCCGAGACCACTTGAAGTCTGCAGCGGTAAAAAAAAAATTCTGGAGGACAGTCTTCGCTGGTTACAGTCCTTTACAAGTACAGTTACAGTATATCAGAAAAGTGCACAAACATTTTGAGTTAACGCCCACCTTATTTCGGTCTGCCATCCTGTCAACTCCAGCGAAAACTGTCCTCCAGAATTTTTTTTTACCGCTGCAGACTTCAAGTGGTCTCGGCCGACTTGACGTGATGACGTAACCGATGACGTATTTTTGTCCACTTTCTGCGTGTGGAGGGGTGCGTTTGTGTGTATAAAGGATGTAGATTAATGCCTATTGACCTACAGGACAGAATGCGACACAGGGGTCCGAACAGCAGGGGGCGCTGGCTGCTGGAGAACACGCACACAAGTTGGTAAATAAACTTGGCCTCATGGCAACGTCTGTGGTGTCAGTTTTATAACAGTGACACAATGGGTTGAGCTTTTACTCTCCAACTATAGGGTCACAGGTTCAATATGGCCAGTTCCAGTGATTCACATTTAGAACACAGAGAGAAATCTGTCCATATAGTGGCACAGAATAGGGCAGAAAGCTGAACTTTTCTGAACAGGAAATCATAAAAAATATGTGAAACAACACATATGTAGTTTAGGCACACTAGACAAATCCATCCCTTTTTCCAGAACCAGCTAAACATGGCCTCTAAGTATCAGACATACCCACATCCAGCATGCAATCAACACACAGTCCTTTGCCCTGCCTCTGCACAGTGCAGCAACACCTGCTGTCAGTTTATCACACCTTGATGGCCACTGACATGAGAGGTTGTAGGAGGCAATTCTACTACTACTACGAACTACTAAGAACTATTAATAATTAAGAATCACTGGAAGTTCCCCGTTAGAGGCAGCTCAGACTAGGGATGGGTATCGAAAGGGTTTCATTCGATACCGATACCAATTCGATACTTTCAAAACGGTTCCGGTACCTAAACGGTACCGAAATCGGTACTTTAAAAAGAAAAAAAACACACACGCAGACAGGGAAACAAAATCAAAATCAAACAAAAACAAATATCATCCCTGGAAGGTGGTTTGTAGCGCTCATTTAGAGCCAATGCCATCTCTCTCCAGAATTCAAACCACATAAGCACATTTAGTAAGACGAGCAAATTTCTAGGGGACTGTCTTAACTCACAGACATATAATTATTTTCATACAAATAATGTTTCACCTGAACCATGGAGACTCTACCATGTTGAATGGTAGATTTGAATGGTAAATTTTGTTACTGCCCTGTGGATGGATTCCACTTTCTCCCTGGGTAACTTGGCCCTCTTTGCCAAGGTGAAAGGTGTCACAGCAGCAGCTGAACCTAGAGAGCCCACATTTTAACCACATGTTCTTTGGAAAATATTTATTTTGAGTATTGTTAAGAAATTTGTTATACAGTTCACACTGGCTGCATTTATTTACCAACATGTCTTTCGGCAACGTTACGACACATTGAAAAAACTCCGGACTTTTTTTTTTTGACTGCTCGCTCAGCTACTGTTCTGTGGTCAGTCGCGTCATGGTTCCCACAGTAGCCTAACCATCAATGCTAGCCCGTTTCACATAAAACCAGGTATGCAGTTTAACAGTTTAACATTTACTTGCACATCTAAATTGTCTGTCCAACAAACGCATTTCCACACAAACCATAAGACCGCAACTCTGTCGGTATTAAAATTACTCACCGTAAGAATAAACGCTGCTACTGTCGTCATCCAGTACCTCCACTGCTCTCAGAAGTTTTATCCATCTCGTCTGTTTTATCCATGCCTGATGTGCTTTGCGTTGTTGACACACGGAGACTTTGGAAGACGGTGCACGCTTCTGCTTTAAGATACACACCGTGTGTTGCCAGGTGCTTAAATAAATTCTACGTATTTCCGCCTTTGCACGCAAATATTTTCTGGCGCTTGTTGCACACAGACGAATCAGCATCTTTGCGAGTGAAATAGAGCATGATGATCCTGTCTGCCCTGTTGCTTGTCGTGTCCGTGCTGCCGTTAATTGCACGCAAAGGGCGCATGTCCACAACAGATGGATTTATGAGGTAGGCCGAGTACCGAAACGAGGCACCGAAAAACACGTTACATTTCGGTCTGGTTACTACCGTTGATGTTTGCCCCGGTGCCATACCTATACCGAGTTTCGGTACCCAACCCTAGCTCAGACGCATATCTGAAGACACAGTTTCATCAGACATGGTGCTGAAGTCAAGGCACTAAAGTGGCTGGACAAGGTTCATAAGTCCTGTAAGGGGCTGTAATATAACAGTAAATAATAAATGATAAAAGGAGAAGTTCAATTTGTCAACTGGACAAAGTTTGTGTGGTTGAAGACGTTTCGCTGCTCATCCGAGAGACTTCTTCAGTTCTGGTTCTAGTGCTGGTTAGTCCCTGTTTATATCTAGCTACAGGGAGGAGCTCACTACCCTGGAATCATTCTGAAACTATCTCAGCTAATTTGTATCTTTTGTTTCCCTGGCGTCTCGTTTAGCATCTCTATTTAGCCCTACGCGGAGCTCACTGCTCTGAAATATCTCTGAAACTATCCCCTCATTTGTTCCTTTTGTTATTCGAATATTTAGCATCTCTATTCAGACTACAGACCGTCTCCACCCCTCTGTCCCTGACTCGTCTGCCCTAATGTTTTTTTTTTGCCCATCTGTTATGACTTGGTTTAAGAATCGAATTATAAATGGGAGACAAGTTATGTCTTAAACGAGACGCCAGGGAAACAAAAGAGGTAGCCTGGGAATTCCCAGGCCGCTTCCGTTCGTTTCAGAAATGGATTTCAGTGCGGCCTGGAAACTCGTCCAAGCAGCTAGATATAAACAGGGACTAACCAGCACTAGAACCAGAACTGAAGAAGTCTCTCGGATGAGCGACGAAACGTTTTCGACCAAACAAAGTTTGTCCAGTTGGATTCTACCTGGACGACTGAGGGACTTTTCACGCATACTGTAACAGTAAATAACAGTTATCAACATTACTAATTAAGGTTATTAGCGTATGTGTGCACCTCTGCTCGTGTTCATGCGCTCTCCCCTCCCCCCACACACTGTACCATACCAACATGTGTGACGAGAGTGACACAGGTGAGAAGCCAGAGAAGCGCGGAGAGAGCTAGAGGTGCTCAATCTCCTCTGCTGCAGCCTGACCGATCTGTCTGCGATCAGCCATTGTTTTGTTGTGGATCAAATCCTGTTCTTGAAGAAACCTCAGCAAAATTCTACAAGGAAATGACTTCACTTGAATGTTGGTGATGGTGGGCTGTTGACACACAGCCAAGGCCATTCTAACATTAAGAAAGAAAATAAATCACCTGACGCAAATCCAATACTATCTACTTATGAGATGTTTGTAAAATGCAATAGAGCTGAGCACTTCTCTGATACTGTCACCCAGTGTACTACAGAAAATGAAAGATACATGTGTAGAGACATGATGAATGATCTCAGTCACTTTTAACATACACAGTATTTTCTTCATCTCTTATGTAACAGTGTTTAGCTGTGCCTTGAGTGACCTGCAGAGGGCACTGTGGGATAGAGGCCTGCTGCTGTGCCCTGTGCTGCTGTGGCGATGAATGCAGACAGACAGAAGTGCTCACCTGGATCAAATGTACGCCGCCGTAGCATATTTCATCATGATCAGTCTAGTGAGCCGAATGAACCAGATCTCAGTTGTGATCAAGTTATTCAGAGGTATCTTGTATGAGCATGCAAATAAATACTATAATATTTACAATTATCAACTGCATTTTAATTATCTTGACTCATAATGTAGTTGACTTAACAAGGGCCAGATGCTCTCTTCTTGAAGCCCCTGTTCCCTTTGTGGCCCCATGTATTTGAGCAAAATGTGTCATGCCCCAATACAGATAGATTGTATAAGCAGGCCTTCTGTGTACTGTCTGGGTCTAATTATGTAGCATTTTATTGTCAGAGAATCAGAAAGTGTTCTGTTAGCCTGGTAGTTGCTGTTAGCAATACTGACAGTAAAACTCTGCCCTGGCGTCTGAAAGTTATAAACTCATCACAGATTTGCAGTGGAGAAAAAACTTTGGACCAGTGCCAACAGTTTGAACTAGTGCTGACAGGTGATTAAAAATAATTCATCTAATTAGTCACATTTTAATAGAGAGAGAGAGTCCCACTTTGCGATTTAGTTTGTCAGTTTTTTCTGTGGTAGCTTTGCTCATTCGTTTCCCAATTGTTAGTGAGCTCTTGCTAGCACTATCACCGGTATCAATGGAACTTGTCTGGATGTGTTTAGCGTTTAGGGTGGAGGAAAATTCTTTCTTTTTTTTAAAGTACTGCGTTCTTGTTAATAGTCCCCTCTTCGTTCTTTTTATAAATAAAATTGCCGTTCAAAGGCCCTAGTACAGGGGTGGGCAACCTTTTTGACTCGTGGGCCACAAAGGGTTCTAAAATTTCTGATCCTAAGCATTTCATTGCATTGTTGACCTTGTGTTGATTTTGCATATGACAAATAAACAATCTTGAATCTTGAATCTTCAATCTTGAAATTTGACAGAAGGGCCGGATCAGGAGCAGCTGGGTTTAGTGTTTTGGTAATCCATCTCATAAGAGCAAAAAATAACATGGGATATGTAGAAAACATGTGGTTTATTTCAATTAAAAATGAACAAAAGCATGACGACAAAATTCATCTTTCAAGATCCACGGTATTTAGCTATTTATTGAAATGACTCTTAAAACACGGAAAATGTAATTAATAAAATACAGCTTTTTTAAAATGACTAACAGTTACTATTTTAAAGCACTGAAAGTTCTGTTCTCCTTCAGGTTCTTTCGTTCTTTTGTTGACTGCTTGCTAGCATAGTTACCATGTTTGTGGCAAAGTGACGGCTGATATTATATTCTTTAAAAACCGCTACAGTCTCTTGGCATATCAGGCATACAGCAGCTGATAAGTATTTGGTGAAAAAATATTTACTTGTCCACTCCTTATTAAACACTCGACATTGTCTGTCCACTTTTCTTTTCTGAGCTCCGCTCATCTTTACAGGAGGGCTGAGGGGTTAAAGAGCAAAGCACAAACGTGGAGCAAACGCCACACCTCAACAAAGGTCAGTGTATCTAGTGCGCCAGCTATTGGAAAACGCCAGAATTGCAGGGAAATTAAAACATTAAAGGTCCCATGGCATGAAATTTTCACTTTCTGAGGTTTTTGAACGTTAATGTGAGCTCCCCTGCCCCTGCCCCCGGTTAAAAGTTGCGAAATGTCTAAACTGAGCATTTGCGATCCTTTTCTGCGTTACAAAAAATCGGAGCTCAAACGGGCGATTTTGAACAAGGCACCTTATTGACGTCAGATCGAAAAAAGAAATGCAAATGCAGTTCCACCCCCGTCTGTCTGAACTCAGCGTCTCTGTAAATCACGCCCAGAGAGTTTGGACTGCGAATGTGCTAGGCAATGCGAAATGCGTTTTTTTATTTGCCTGGAGGCACGTCCGAGTGTTTCTAGGCTCGGAAGTCCTTTATCTGAGCCTCTGGACCTTTGAACAGCAGTGGTTTAATTTTATTTTCTGTGGAAATGTGTTTATTTTTCAATGGAACGCTTCAAATCTCTCCCCCCGTGCAAAAACACGGAAATGGATCAGCTGAGAGCTCAGAGCCGAGAGCGGAGAGTTTTCAGAGAGAGAAAAATTACTCTTTCTCATCTTATCTCTCTTTCTCATGCACTGAGTGTTGATTTTGTAGAAGGATTCATTTACAGTATTAGGGAAGCATTAAGGAGCCATATAAAAACATCAAGAAGTACCATGTCATGGGATCTTTAAAACAATAACAAGGTTTATTAATATATTTTTTTCAAATTCGGCAGGCCGGATTAAAAAGCTTAACGCATAAAGCTTAACGCATATGGCCCCGGGGCCATAGTTTGCCCATGCCTGCCCTAGCATGTGCCACTGTCACATCACCTACAGGTCATTAAATGGGCCAAATTTAAAATGCGCGCGCATTGAATTGCCACTCATAATTAATTGCATACATTTTTATAATGTGTATGTTATAATTTATAATGTGTTATGAATTGAAAATGGTTTGAACCATTTGAAATGTTCTATTTGTCACATTTTAGATGCAGACAAATAAGAAAAAGTTTTAGTGCCATTCAATGCCATGTTCTTGTCAGGGTTCCTGTTTTTCATTTCTTTTGCTGTACAGTCTGTAAAATGTTTTCTGGGTTTTACAGTGTGTATGTTATGTTGACACTGATGTAAAGGTGTATGTCTACAGATGTCCTACCAACAGGGCTCTCAAGTCTCACGCATTGAGAGTGTGACACACGCAATTCAACGTTCACACGCTCACACGCCACACATGGCATTTCTCACGCTGAATTTTTTATTTTATTTTTTGTGCCCAGAAAATCGGTCTGTGTGGCTCAGTTTATGCAGGCACCGCGCGTTTTCAGCGGAAAAAAACTCCCCCGCCCCGCTCCCCGGAAAAAAAATCTCAGATATCAGGCGCCGCGCCCTTTTCAGCCAATCAGAAAATAGATTGTTCTGTTGTTGGGCAGACTGTTGACAGTGCAGTGCGCGCTCAGTGGTAAGGACAGCGACTGAACAGGAGGAGATGATAAAACAAACTGAGAACCATCAGGTGATAACTTCATTTATATAACTCTCATTAGTTGCTTTGTAGTTTAAGTTTGCTCTTTAGACAAACATTTACACAGGGCTCTCAAGTCTCACGCATTGACACGGCATTTCGCACGCAATTGAAGCGCTCCTTGGAAATTACGCAGTCTCACGCACGATCCCGCTCAAAACTTGAGAGCCCTGCCTACCAACATGTGGTTAGTGGCTGGTTAGCTCAACTGGTAAGTCACTGACTTTCCCCTGCGGGAACTGAGTTCAAATCCCCCCCAGCAATGAGCAGAGCAAGCCAGTGTGGTTTCTTGGGCAAGACCCTTCACAGCACTGCTCCTGAAAAAAGGATGGGTCAAATGCAGAAGTCAAATTTCTCCTGTATGTCATTGTGTGAGACCAATAAAGGCTTAATCTTATTTGTTATTAGGGAAGGTACCTTATAAAACTCAACATCAATAAGTACCATGTCATGGGAACTTTAAGGTCCAATATTGGGAGCTTCTTTTTTCTTTTTTTTCACATTGAGATTTGATGTGTTTTCAAAGTGTTCCTTTAATTTTTTTGAGCACTGTACAAAAGCACAGTTTCTCAAAAGGCTATACCAGGAAAGGTATATTGTGGCCTAAGCCTAATTCTAACCTGTTTTAGTGTAGAACTGTTGTGCTGCAGATCTGAGCCAATTGAGCACTAGACTATAATAACCCACCTCTCAATATCCTCTAAAGATAGCATCTGTGTGGCTAATACAGGGCAGTAAGATAAAACATATGACACTTTGTATTAACTGATGATGTTTTAGATTTTATAATTAACATGTAACACAAACATGTCTGAACTTCTCCAAACCACATGCATTTACTGACAAAGGATTGGCTCTAGACTTCTTCATTCATTCATTCATTCAGATATCACTGATGAGTAGAAATGAGTGGATCTTTGGTTCTCTTTACTACTTAAAACATTTGGAGAAACATTAAGAGTCAGAGTTACTGATGAGGCAATGAATGTGCTTACTGAGCTTATGGTATCAAAGCTGTGGATGTCATGTCAAGACTTTATTAGATAAGCCAACGTAAAAGGTCCTATATTACACTATTTTTTAAAATCCATATTATCATGTTGTTTCCTCATCAATATTATACCTGAGGGGTATTCCATCAACGCGGCTAAGCGTAAAACCCTGGCTTTATTCGATAGTCTGCGCTAGTTTTAGTGAGAATTCGGTTTCATGACTCTTGCTACATTAGTCCCAGCTGAGTTACTGCGGCAACACAGTCCTCTGAGGTAGCCTGGTCCCGGGCAGGCTAAAGATGAGGCTTAATCAGGCTGTGTCACAAAGAATACATACCGGACGTAAACACAGTATCAAAAAACAGTTCCGCACACCTCCCGCATGACTATCTGTGTTGTCCGAAAACAATATCAGTAAAAAAAATTACCTTACGTTCTTGGTCAGTTTTGACAAATTTCCAGTAATTTAAGATATTCTTTTGAACCGTTGTCTTTACGACATTATCAGATAGAAGAATTGCAGGGCTGTCATGGAGAAAGACTTTGGCTGAGTGGTTAAGTACTGCATCTTTCATGTGGCAGACCCGAGTTCTGGCTGGTTAGCTCAACTGGTAAGTCACTGACTTTCCCCCGGGGGGTTGTGAGTTCAAATCCCCCCCGGCAATGAGCTAGCCAGTGTGGGTCCTTGGGCAAGAACCTTCATGGTACTGCCCCCCAGGCACCATAAAGATGACTGCTCACTGCTCCTGAAAAGGATGGGTCAACTGCAGAAGTCAAATTTCTCCCTGTGTGTCATTGTGTGTGTGAGACCAAATAATGACTTAATCTTCGATTCCTATTACTGACAGTATACATGCGCAAGTCAATTTTGTGTTATATTTTCACGAATTTACATTTGCCGCACATTACACAAATGTGAATGAATTTAACCTACAAATGGTTCAACAAATTTTCTTCAGAGACACTGCGCAAGTCTCTTTAAGGAAATCCTATTTATCAACTTCCATCAATAGGCATAAAACAATAAAAGGCATTAGGTATGACTTTCTGGTGTGAGGTCACTGCTGGAGGACTGCTGAGGAGGGTCCAAGTGTACGCCATCTTCAGTAACTAGAACACAAGCATACTATTAAAATATACACATGCTTGGATCACAGCTGAGGTAAGCATTAGCCTAGAGAATACCTTGAATATACTCCTCATGAGAACTCGCAGGAAGGATCTTTGATGGGGTCCCTCCTTCAATTACCTCCACCAGTGGGCGACCCCGGTTTAGGGCCAGTGCCAGCTCCTCTGCAGGTGAAAGGTTTTGAGGGGGGCTCCCACCTCCTGTGGCTTGGTAGCTACTGTTCATTTTAAATTAAATTAAGGTACCATTTCAACAGTATTACTAATTTCACTGAATAATAATATTAATATTAGCCTACTTACCACTTTATGCTTTGTCTTTACCTGTAAAACAGTCCTCTTTACATTATTCCTGCTCAAAGACAAGATAACACAATTTAACATATTAGTTGTTGCAAATATTTTTACACAGTAAAAAACTGACAAGACTGCTCTACAAATATGAATATAAACATTTTATGACATCAACTGCTCTCCTCGGGTATCGATGTAGGGTTTCCCACGTGACAAACCGCAGCGGGCCCTCTCCCCCGCGGACCTACAGTATCTTGATAGCGATGGTTAAAACATACTTAAAAAACTTAACATTCAGCACTGTTATAGAACTCAACTTACGCATTTAAAGCGGTCAGCGATCTTCTGCCATGCCATGTCTCTCGCCTTGGTTATTGCAAGTGCATTTCAGAGTTCCAAAAGCAGCTTCTGTTCTAATGCGCTGAAATAATCGGCCTGAATTTTCGACATGATCGCGTTTTCGACAGTCGTTTGTTCTGGGCTTCTTACGTCCCCCGAGCACGCGTCTAGGCCAGGACTTGACTGAAGTTAACACAGCTGAGGTGCAGCTGAAATGCGTTAGTGGAACAACTTCAGGCTTTAGTCTAAGTTGCCGCTTCTTCAGGCGAGGCTTAACCACTTAGGCGCTGCTATGTTTAGTGACGTTGATGGAATACCCACCTGGAGTTGTGTTTTGTTTCATTCACACGTTTTACACAGTTCTTCTCACAAACTGAAAACACTTTGTTCCACCTTGTAATGTCATGTGGAAATACATAATTGCTCCAAATGCTTCAACCACTGAATTTCCAATCTATTGAACTAAAATTAAAGGTAGCTGCCAATTTGAAAACTACCACTACTTGACATCACAAAGTGAAAAATATCATTTTGAACTTTGGAAATGTGGACAGACTAATACTAAGTAATAATAATAAACATGTGTGAATGAAACAAAACACAACTCCAGCAATGTTATTGATGAAATAACAGCATTATAACAATGAAATTCACAAGAGGACCTTTATGACCAGGTGTACAGATACGGCCTTTCTCCAGAGCACGACGGTTATTGCTGCACTCAAGGTCCCGATAGCGGCCATTTTGGGTCTGCAGTGACTGTCCATTTGTCTTGATTTGAGTGCTTGGTTAAATTGTCAAACATGAGTGGTGTGTGATGGAGAATAGCCCTCGAATAACAGGTACTTTAGCCCTGTGATATGTGATATGTGACTGGCCGCAGTCCAGGAGGGGAATTTACACCAGGAGCGTCAGCAACACTAACGCTCTGCATATGTGCATATTTTTAAAAGCTTCAGTTTACGCCAAAGGCAGCAGAGCTGCTCCTGTAATGCCAGCCTCTGTGTATTCTCACATTTAAACACTTTTTACATTGCTTATGTAAATATATTCATCCAATCATTGTTGATTGGAGGAATTATGTTTTAAATCACAAAACAAAAGTTGAGAGATGATGCTTTGCAGCAGTAACAAGTGCAGTGCTTGCATTAATTAAGCTACTCAATTTCGTTGTCCGCCACCTGTTGCTGTCTGATGTCATGAAGTGTTTTATATTTATCCTCCATGGCAGTAAACTTTCTGTAGTCCAAGTCATTCTCCGAGCTCCTGGAAGCGACGCACAGTGTTTACACGACTGTAGTGATTTTAGAGAATGTACTGTATTTTAAAAGGGCATCGGAAGATAATTTTGAGACCACATGCTTATTTCCTGTCTTGCCCCTGCTAAAAAGCCTGAAGAAGCTCTGTTGATGCTGAAAAATTAGAACTAACTTCTTCTGGCACTTGGCGAGGGCAGACCCCTTTTTATCTCCTCTCCTGCCCTTACCTTCCTTGCTTTGCTTCTTTGTCTCATCTCATCTAGTGTCTTAAACTCTTGAGAAACTTTCTTGGCTCTGCTCTTCCAAACCTAAATTAACTATGGATTTGATAAATTGGTCTCTCAATGCAATTGACACAATTTTTTCAACAAGGAACACAGGTTCGGGGGAACTCGCTTGCTCTTCCGGGACGTTCGGAGCAGGGTACTCGATGGATGGGTGGGAGAAGTGAGGCATCGTGTGTCTTGCAGCTCTTTCCGTGGAGGCCATAGAAGACATTTATCTATTTAGAACCATGATTACAGGGCTTTTGCTGATTGTATTAGGCATGGCCCTGATTTTTCGTAAAATTCGAATTACTGAGGCAGCTGTTCAAAGCCCCACTTGGCTGCCCGGATTGATTGAGACTGGAGGCAAAGCTGCGAGCACTCTGACTAGCACTCTGACTATAAACTGTGTTACAGAGGGATCTGCGTCTTCGTTTTGGAAAACATCATGGAAAGGCTTGCAGGTTAGATGTAACTGTGGCTCTAAATCTCAATATTGATAACATCTTGCAGAAACTTGGAGCTTTGCAAACAACACAAATCTTATCTTACTGGCCTTCCCCAGCCAACACCGGTCTTGGCCAAGGCCAGCTAGAATCAACTAGAGATTACAGCAGGGAGACGCTCTCCCCCCAAATTGAACTGACCCCTGAGGTTGTTTGACGTCATCTGGAATGCCAGGCAGAGCAAATCTCTAGGCCCACGCCCTGAATCCCCCTTCCCGCTACCACTTTTTTTTTTTCTCTTGCTACCTGTCTTCCAAAATGTGTCAATATTGTATAAGCAGCTCTTGAGATCACAGTAAGTCCACTGTGTGTTGAGAAAAATAAAAATAATTAAAGGAACACACAACAGAACTCATTATGGAAAGAAAATATCATGGGAATCTATACAAATATGGACAGAGTAATGTTTTAGAAACAATGCCATTCCTTTTATTAAAGAAAATACAGTATCCCTCATTTATCGCGGGGGTTAGGTTCCAGAAATAAAGAGAGAAATCCGCGAAGTAGGACAACTTTATATTTTACAATAATTCTACATGTTTTAAAGCTGTAAATGTCTCACCACACACATTATACGCTTTTCTCAGACTGGAATTAACCTTTTCTCACATTTCTCTCTCGTTTAAACACTCAAACTCTCTTTCATAGATTTTCAACAAAATGTATTAATAGTGACGTGTGGGGTAGACACGGCCCCGGAAGCCCCGCTGGACGCGTGAGGAGTCACGTCCCGGGACACGACGCGCACCAACCCCTTGGAGAAGTGTGCGACATGTGCACCTCTTATTGTGGTCAAATCCGTGACAGAGCAGCGACACCGGTGCGAGGCTGTGCGTACACCGGGGCTGCGAGCACGAGATCGAACTGCGGCTCCCGGACCGCGTCCCCTCAGCCCGAGCCACAAACCAGCCGCACAAAACCAGCAAAGAGCAGCACGTGGTAGTTTAATCCTGGTTTAGACATGGTCTAGTCCCGGGTTTGTCCAGGTCCAGTCCAGGTTTAGACCTGGTTTAGACCTGGTTTAGACCTGGTCTAGACCTGGTTTAGTTCTGGTCTAGACCTGGTTTAGTCCACGTTTAGTCCTGGTCTAGTCTCTTAGCCAATCAGGACGCAGAACACAATGTTACACTATAAAAAAGAAGTTACACTATAAAAAAATAAATAAAAAAAATTGGAAAAAAAAAAATCTGCGAAACAGTGAGGCCAAGACCAGTGAACCGCGATAGAGCGAGGGACCACTGTAAACATTTCTGCCTACAGAGGCATTCATTTTATAGTCATCCTGAAAATCAAGTGAAATAATTTTATAATAAATTAAATAAATTTGATCTCTGCAACTCAAAATGTTTCTCAGTCTCTTGTGTGTTCCCTGCGTGCTTGTATGCATGTTTGACAATGCTGTGGCAAATTTTTCAGAACCAGGCATCCTGAAAAATTCGGGACAGTTAGGGAATCTAAACTTTTGTCCCAAGTTTGGCCCTAAATGTCCCGAAAACTAAAGTCAAACAGAATACTGAGTAGTTATTTTCTAAACATTAAACATTAAAAACTGTTTGTAGATTGGTTGAGTCGACTGCATGCAGCCCTGACTGCTGCTGATGGGCTGCATGCTGCCCCTGATGGCTTCTAAATGTGCACTCAAACTAGGACTTTAGAACAGTGCTCATGGATAGCCCCTAAAGCGCGGTATGTTTGTCCAGTGTGAGCGTAATCGAACCAAGCCCAGGCATGGCATGGTTGGGACTTTGGCTCAGGTTGGAGGAGGTGGGCCAAAGCGTGGCACGGTTTCTCATGTACGCGCACACACACAACTATACTATGTGTATATATACTGTACTATGAGCCCTGTGTGTGCCCTGATGTTACTCATACGAGGAAAACACAAAATAAAGTCTGCACCAAAACATACGGCCAATATGCGCTTACCTTGATTGAGGACTGTGTTGCAGCCTCTCTCCTCCAACTGTCCTCACTGCTCCATTCTTTTATTATATCCATAAACTCATGGTGGAGCACGCATCACAGCAGGATTCATATCTGACTCACTATTTAATAGATATTTAATTATGCTGGACTTATCTTTTCCACTAAAAGCAATAGCTCTGCTGTGCGACATGTAAACAAACAACGCCATGTGATGATTTCATCAGGCCGTGGCCCACTTTGGTTGTGCAGGTGTGAATACAGGCCATAGAACCCTGTGGAAAGTAATTGAGCACGGTTCTAAAGTCCTAGTGTGAGTGCAGCCTAAGCGGCTACAATGTATCTTTTTTAGTCTTGTGAGGCAATTAAAAAAAATAATCTAATTAATTACAGGATTTGTAATTAATTCATCTAATTAATTGCATTTTAATCTTGTGAGTGCAAGAGAGAGAGATTGAGTGAGAGGGAGAGTGAGAGAGAGAGAGAGAGAGGTAACCCACTTTGTCATTGAGTTCGTCAGTTTTTCTGTGGTCACTTTGCTCATTCATTTCTCAAATTCTGCGAGTGTGGTTTGGTGGCTTGGTGAAGTGCACTCACACTTGCATTATCACTGTTAACAATGGAACTTGCCCGGATGTGTTTAGCGTTCAAATTATCCGTCAGGCTGGAGCAGCTTCGGTGATCGGAAAATTATTTTTTTACAAAAGCTACAAATCACCACGTTCTTGTTAATAGTCCTGTCTTCATTCTTTTTATAAACAAACTTGCCGTTCAAAGGCCCGAGCAGCGATTTGCTCGCCGCACGCCAAATTTAAAATGCGCGTGCATTGAATTGCCACTCATAATTAATTGCGTTAATTTTTATAACGTTTTTATTTGCAGTGTAATTAATTAATCTAATTAATGCGTTAAACTGACAGCCCTAATCTATTTAATAATCTATACACTAGGAGGAGCCACTATGCCTGTGCCTGCATTTTACGTTTGGTAATGGCAGACTAAAACAACAACAAACAAGTTATCTCACCTGATCTGTTGTGAAAAGCAGATTAAAGGTGCACTATTGCTATTTTGGGCTAGATCTATTCCTCCAGAGGTGATGTGATCCATACGAGGCTCCATTGTCTGTGTTTGTCCAAATAAAAGGTGAGTGTGATGACCACTACTATATAAGACATAGTGTCTGCCAAAGCCCACCACACAATACAGGATTTTAGAGTCTGAAACTATTTTTAGTGAAACAAAAAGTACAGACCGAATTAAATCTTATCCTCTAACTGCTGAGCTAAACAAACTAAGCTAGTGCAACTAGCATCAGTTGTTTCCTGTCTACAGCTGTCTACTCACGTTCAGTAATTTAAATGTGAATCTATGGAGATAGAATTATCTTAAAAAAATATGTTTATAAATTATATATATATACATACATTTATAAATATCCAAATACAAAATACAAATATAAAAACATGACATACAAATAAATAAACAAATTTGTATAAATAAACATGTATTTGTAAATGTATTTTCAAGATTTGAAAATAAATATGCTTCACTTTGTATGTGGAGTCTGCATTTGTGAATCCCTGCTTTTGCTTTTCTCTCAATTACGTAATTTTGAGACATTCCTACTGCATAACTCGATCCACAAATAAATACACTATTTTGCCAAAAATATTCACTGACCCATCCAAATAATCTGAATCAGGTGTTCCAGTAACTTCCATGGCCACAGGTGTAAAAAATCAAGCACCTAGGCATGCAGACTGTTTCTACAAACATTTGTGAAAGAATGGGTCATTGAATTCCAGCGTGGTACTGTAATAGGATGCCACCTGTGTAACAAGTCCAGTTGTGAAATTTCCTTGCTCCTAAATATTCCACAATCAACAGTCAGTGACTTGAAAATGAATACGTCAATAATAGGAATCGAACTCAGGATCCCCATGTGCTAGATGGAGTCCTTAACCACTCAGCCAAGGGCTTTCTCAATATCAGCTCAAAACTGACCAAGAACGTAAGGTAATTTATTTATTTTTTGCTGACATTATCATGGTTGTTTTCGGACAACACAGATAGTCATGCGGGAGGTGTGTGGAACTGTTTGTTTGACACTCTGTTTACTTCAGGTACGTATTCTCTGTGACACGGCCTGATTAAGCCTCGTCTTTAGCCTGCCCCGGACCAGGCTAGCTCGGACTGTGTTGCCGCAGTAACTCAGCTGAGACTAATGTTAGCGAGAGTCATGGAACGGAACTCTCACTAAAACTAGCGCGGACTGTTGAATAAAGCTTTGCGCTTTGCCGCGTTCGTGGAATACCCCTCAAGGCTCTGTATGTGGACCAATTTGGATTTTTTGAAAGGCCAGAGTGCATTGTGAGCAGTGTAAAAATGCTAAAAACATTGCACTGTGAAACACACTTATTGCAACAGTTTCTGTCTAACAGTAATGTTTGTACTGAAGATCTACAAATCACAATGTGCATCTTATATAAATAAAATTATTATTTTATTTATGTGTTGATTATTGTGTTCATGATTAATAATAATAAAACATTTGAATGTTTCCATAACTTTTGAAGTATTATCAGTTTATTTTCTATGGACTATACATATGCAAATGTTTGTTAATGCTGCATACACAATTACCATGTCATCCAACAGGTCTACTTGTGACAGTGGAATAACAGTAGTAAGAATTTTGAATGTTTTCCATCTCCCTGTTACTCTTTCAATGTGTACTGGACAAACGCCTTGATGTTTCAACTTCTTGAGCAGACAGCTGCTTTTTTTCTTTTGGTAAAGTGAGGGATCCTCTGAGTAGCATCACACAAGGCAAGTTCATCTCTGAAGGTAAACAACAATCGGCTAGTATCTCATCATTTACTTGTAGAAGGTCATAAAATCCTGAATCAGCATTATTATTATTGTTATTGTTATTATTTAATTTTAATTTTTATTTATTCATTTATTTATTTTTATCAGAAATGCGCCCACCCAAACCTTTAGACAGAAATGTGATACCTCCTGCAGGTGACATGCCAACCAAATACATGACTGTTACGACTCTTATAATTCAAATATGTTAGGGCTTTGGCTGTTAAATTTGTGGGTCTGTTAATAAAAAAAATTCTGTGCAGTAAATAATGCACCTGCAAATCGTCTGTAGTTTTCCAGAAACAACAGCCAGGTAAGGAATAGTTACATCCTTTCCATCACTCTCCTTGTCATATAGCCCTTACACGGCCTGGAGGTGTGTTTGGGGTCATTGCACTGTTGAAAAATAAAAGATAGTCCAACTAAATGCAGACTGGATGGGATGGGATGACATGTCGCTGCAGGATGCTGTGGTAGCCATGCTGGTTCTTGGTGCTTTCAGATACGAAGACCGTATCAACCTTCGGTGATTATGGAAAACGTGCGCTACATCTCCAACAAGGAACTCACTGAGGAACTCACCGCGCTGACCTGGCAGCAGAGAGAGTACCGAGACTGCAGCCTTATGTGTTTCACCAAGACGTGGCTGAATGAACACATACCGGACTATGCCATTTCCCTGAACAAATTTACACTAAAGAGTGCGGACCGGACTGTGATGGGAAGCAGGAAGGAGGAGGGCTGGTGTTTGTGAGTGAGCGATGGTGTGCCGTTATGTACCGTTCCGGAGGAAGACTTTTTAAACGATGTCCCAGGCACTAACTTTTAACTATTGAGGGGCTTCTCAAAGAGGCACAAATAAGATAAAGTCAGTGTAAGTGACTTTTTTGGGGTGATTAATTGCAAGATCGCCCACGGTGCATTAAGTGCAATTATAGCGTATGGCATGACATAAAAGCAGCCGCTGCTTCTACCTGCACCGGTGCCTGGGATTAGGCAGTCCTAAAATAGTGAGAGCCCAAATTGTGAGAGGTGCTTGTCACCTCGGTGCTCTACGATGACACTTTCCCCCTACAGACCACAAGCTGTAAACCTATCTCACTTGTTTGGTCCGAATCCGGCACCACCGGTGCACTAGGTCGCATGAAGCATGAACCCACTATTGGGCGACTGTCTAAGACAATTCACGAACGAGAGTTATGCAATACCATACGCCAGGGAATTACACCCAGAGGGGCACAAAATCAAGCAAAACAGTAAAAAATCAGTGAAGTGAGAGAGCACGTATTTGCCTTAGCAATCCAAAACCCCAACTGCTCTCTTTCAAAAAGCTACAGCTCAAAGGGATTACATCATCTTCTGGGTTTCCCCGCGCACAGACTTTCCCATTTCTGAAACCTGTTTCAACAGGTTCAAACCTCCACATGCCTTGACATGGCTTGCGCCTCAGTGAAGTTCACTTTAGGTCATGACAAATGATTTGTAGCTGATTTTAACATACAATCCCAAATCAAAACATATCACATAGAAGATCAAAGGAGAAGTTTCAATTTGTCAACTGGACAAAGTTTGTTTGGTTGAAAACGTTTCGCCGCTCATCCGAGAGGCTTCGTCAGCTCAGAGCTGAAAAATATATAATAAAATATGTAATAAAATAAGGTATTTAAGGAGTAAGGAGTATTTCACAGGAGGTAATACTGCTCAAATGGTTTTCGTATTGCACATAATATAGTATAATATACTATGCTTTAATAAAAACTCCATATAATCATTCAATAATTCAATAATACACAGGACATGTTAAGTTAAAAATCACTTGTATTGTCAATTTAATACAATACAAAATAGTATAGTATTTAGTCCTGGTTTAATTCTGTTTTAGTCCTGTTTTAGTCCGGTTTAGTCTCGTTTTAGTCCAATTTTAGTCCAGTTTTAGTCCTAGGTGTTTAACCGGGTTTGAAAAGGACCACGCGGCTATCCGCTAGCTAGCAAGCATTTAGTCACGGGTTTAGTCCTGGTTTAGTCCTGGGTTAGTCCCGGTTTAATCCCGGTTTTAGCCCTGGTTTAGTCCTGGTTTAGTCCTTCTTTAGTCCAGCTTTAGTCCTGGTTTAGTCCTGCTTTATTCCTGGTTTAGTCCTGGTTTAGTCCTGGTTTAGTCCCGGTTTAGTCCTAGCAGAAATAGGCACATCGCACACTGCACATATTGAAATAATATCGCCACACGAAAACTGAATTAGTATTTAAACATGTCCTAAATTCTATAAAGTAAACGTGTTCTTACACTTGCTTCGTTGTTTGCCTCGTCCGTGGATCGCATATCCACGCTCTGTCGCCAGTAAAGTATCCGATCACATTCTGTACATAAGCTTTGGAGAAAGGTGTCCTGTGTTCCGAGGAGAGAGTCCTTTCTTCTTATGTAGCATTTACAGTCAAAGTTAAGGATTTTTAAGTTACGGATGCAAATGCATCCTATGAAATGCAACTATATATTCAGGAGCTGCGCACAGCTGATAGGCGGAAAAGGAAAACAAAAGAGCACAAATGTCACGTGATTGGTCTGCAGCGGTAGGGTGGTAATTTAGACACACCTTGATTCTTTCCGAAAAACAAGCCAATTTCACAGACAAAATCCATTGTTCTACTGGGGGACTTCAACACCCACGTGGGCAACGACAGTAACACCCTAGGCTGGAGGTCGATGATTGATTTTGTTTGACCTCTGGTCGCGTGTTTTGGACACTTGGCTGAAGAAAGGGACAGAGCTGTCAACCAATCACCACCGGGGCTGGGAGGAGTTCGGAGAGGCCATGGAGGAGGACTATCGGGCAGCCTTGAAGAAATTCTGGCAAACCATCCAACGCCTCAGGAGGGAGAAGCAGTGCTCCACCAACATTGTTTACAGTGCGGGTGGAAAACTGTTGACCTCGACTGGGGATGTTGTTGGATGGTGGACACTGAGGATCTCCTCCATCCCACCATCATGTCTTCCGAAGAGGAAGTAGAAGCTGGGGACTCAGAGGCAGACTCGTCCATCACCCTGGCTGAAGTCAATGAGGTGCACACACACACCTATGGTCATGAGCTTTGGTCAATGACCAAAAGGACAAGATCGCAAATACAAACGGCCAAAATGAGTTTCCTCCGCAGAGTAGCTGGGCGCTTCCTTAGAGATAGTGTGAGCAGCTCAGTCACACGGGAGGAGCTTGGAGTAGAGCCACTGCTCCTCCACGTCGAGAGGAGCCAGCTGAGGTGGCCTGGGGATCTGTTCCGGATCCCTCCTGAATGCCTCTATCTGGGCATGTCCCACCGGGAGGCTGGCCTGGGAACACCTTGGAGTTCTCCCGGAGGAACTGAAGGAAGTGTCTGGGGTGAAGGAAGTCTGGGAGTCCCTGCTTAGACTGGTGCCCCCGCAACCCGGATAAGCAGAAGAAAATGGATAGATGAGTATTCACCTCAACTTATCAAGCTTTACAAAAGAAAGAAAACCGGATGCTTGGGGGGTAATGATGGACTTTTATTACTTTTATTAGCTTATGAAAAACAGGCAAATAAATTGTACTGAGTGCAACTTTGGTTTGCAGTAGTTTTGTTAATTTAATCTAATCTTAATTTAATCAATTTAGGAGAAAAACGACATACATGCCACGAGGACTGTAGCCCTATCCAGTCTCATGATCTACATGAAGGAGAACTCATCCAGCCTCCAGAATAATCAACATGCAGTATTTTTGTTGCTAAGCTGATGTTATTGTAGGAATGTGCCCCGTTTCAAGAAACTGGTTTAGTCCAAACTCGACTTAAACCCTGAAAAGAGGTCAACTCGGTGTTCAGTCAGTTAAGTCAGTAATTGAATCAGCCACCATGGCAATGTATAGAACATTTCTGGGGTCATCTGTACTCTTGTTTTTCAGATCACAACATTTTGTCTCCCATTCAGAAGCTGTTTTCAATTGATCACCATGGCAACTCATTACTGTGAACCTAACCTGGTCTGTTGAGCTCTTATTGGACAGTTCACACATTTAGTTAAAGTAAGGTTTGATGATGAGGATTTGACTTCATAAAATTAATTTCTCACTTTTATGGCTTTTTGTTTTTATTCATAATTTACTTTATATACAGTGAACCCTCGCTGTATCGCGGTTCACTGTTCGCGGCCTCGCTGTTTTGCGGATTTTTTTTTCCAATTTTTTTTTTTTTTTTTTTCATTTTTTTTTATACTGTAACTTTTTTTTACAGTGTAACATTCTGTCCTGCGCCCTGATTACCTAAGAGATTAGACCAGGACTAAACCAGGTCTAAAGCAGGTCTAAACCAGGACTAAACCAGGTCTAAACCAGGACTAAACCAGGTCTAAAGCAGGTCTAAACCAGGACTAAACCAGGTCTAGACCAGGGACAGAGTCTCTGATGTCCTTCACGAGAGCGCCTGGGTGACAGGAGGTGTGGCCTTTGTTTACTTGCACGAGCCATGGAAGAGAGTGCGAGCCGGACCATGGAAGAGCCAAGAATCAACATGGACGGGCCGGGGGAGCCGCAGCGGGGAGAGCCGCATTCGAGGGAGCCGCAGCGGGGAGAGGACACTCGCGCGCACAGAGGAGACAGTGGCTCTTCCCCGTCACGCCGAGAGGACGAACCCGACCCCGTCCAAGAGAACTGTGGAGTATTGGCGACGCATTGATAGCGGTCTGATTTTGGAGCCGGGGTGAAATGCAACCAACTCTTGTGAGCGCAGGTTAGTCTTACCTGGTCTTGTGGTGCTCAGAGGCGTCTGTTAGCGGTTTGGCACTGTTAGCATTGGCTTGAGTCTTGCCCAAAATGATATCCAGGTCGCTTTCCACTCGACTTTCGCACATGGCATGGATATGTGGTACCAAAACAAACACACGTGTCCGCGCGCACGTGTCTGCGCACACGTGTCCGCGCACACGTGTCCGCGTGTCACGTGTCCGCGTGTCACGTATCTGCGTGTCACGTGCCCCCCCCCCCACTATTAATATATTTTAATGAAAATCTACAAAAGTTTGAGTGTTTAAACAAGAGAAAAATGTGAGGAAATGTTAATACCAGTCTCAGAAAGGTGTATAATGTGTCTGGTGAAGCGTTTTCAGCCTTAAAACATGTAGAATAATTGTAAAATATAAAATTGTCCTACTTCGCGGATTTCACTGATTGCGGGCTATTTCTGGAACCTAACCCCCGCGATAAACGAGGGTTCACTGTAATTCATAATCAATGAGTTCTGCTTATGATAACTGGAATTTGGTCATGTTTATCAGCTTGATGTTGAGCAAATGGACTCATTAGGCTGAATGATTAATTGCTGCCTTTTATTTAATGTCTTGCTAAAAAGATTATATTACATTACTATTTGGACTAGTACTCTAATTTGTGAAACCTGTAAGTGCAACATGTGCAAATTGGTGGCATATAAAATTACTCTGAAGATGTAAAATTGCACTGAGCTACAAAAGTACAATTGTTTTTTTAATGGATAAGACTAATCATTAATGTATTAACAACCCATTGTAATCTCAAACTGTATTTAACTTTAACTTCTGTCCATCTACAATAGAATCCACCTCTGCTTTATCATTAGCACAGTGCTTTTCTCATCAGCTAACCTCAAAGTGAACAAAGTCTGAGTGGTCAAGAGTACTTGACTCCAAACCCGAAACTAAAAGCTCAGAGTTGGGTCTGTCTAACTGTCAGTCAAGAATTGAACTTGGGGCGCCATTGTGTTGCCAGAACCCCAGTCTTCTCTTCCAAATGTAAAGGAGGTGACTAGTAGTAAAAAGCAAATGTAGCCTTTCTTTTACCTCTCTTCAGGATGAACTAGATTTTCAAGAAGGGACTATCTCTCTGGTGGTCATGACGGAGGAGATGATGTCCCTGGTGGAGTTCCATTCGCTGCAAAGCAAGTGTTCATTGCTTGAGGAACAAATAGTAATGTCCCATCACTCATGGACTAAAGCGCTTGTTTGACCTTATCTATCCTCTGCATCTAAGCTATTCTTAGAAGTGCTGTGGCTTTTTTTTTTTAAGTTCATTTAAGTGGTCTGTTGAAGCTAACTGATGGCCGAAGGCAACCTAGACCAAATTTAGTCTCTGAAAAATGAACTTGTGTAGTCTGTTTATAGTTTCTGTATCAGGTGTGTTGTACCATAATTGCCTGATCTGTTTTTAGAAAAGTAGGTATTTGTGTATCGATGCTTTGGAAAAAGCATCCAAAACCATAACATTCTGGAAAGAATGGGTGCAGAGATTTATACATTTATGACATATCCTAGCAGTAAACAAGTGGACATGGCTGCAGAAGCTTTGGTTAAAAAGCACCCATGTTTGAAAGGTCTCATATTATGCAAAATTTACTCTTGTGACCATTAAGTCATGTTGGAATGTTGCTACCTCCTCAAAAACAGATTCATTCACACATGCAATATTAATATAAATAGGCTAGCCATTAATGTTTGCTTTTAATGCAGTTAAAATATATATATTTTTCTTTTGGCACTTAACTTATATCATTCAGCCAGTGTTGTATTGTTTGCCAAACATCTGATCAAAATAAGAATCTAAAAAGTCCCTTCTCCTGCAACTCCAAACTCTCACTCCTTTCTGCTCCTGCTTTCCCCTGTCTGTCCCATCTGCTCTCTGCTGTTTTTCTGTCTGCTCCCTGCTCTCACGCTCTTGCTTGCTACATGAAGCAATGGCCTCCTCTCTTAAGATCTTTTGGCAAAATAAATCTGTTGTCTAACATGGAAATAAGCACAGCCACTCCTCACATGTTTTCACATACGATATACAGTGGTCCCTCACTCTATTGCAGTTCACTGTTCGCGACCTCGTTGTTTCGCAGATTTTTTTTTTTTCAATTTTTTATAGTGTAACATTTTTTTTATAGTGTAACATTGTGTTCTGCGTCCTGATTGGCTAAGAGACTGTAGACCCAGGACTAAATGTGGAATAAACCAGGTCTAGACCAGAACTAAACCAGGTCTAGACCAGGCCTAAACCAGGTCTAAACCTGGACTGGACCTGGACTAAACCAGGACTGGACCAGGTCTAGACCTGGACTAAATCGGGACTAGACCAGGTCTAAACCAGGATTAAACCACCACGTGCCGCTCTTTGCTGGTTTCGTGCGGCTGGTTTGTGGCTCGGTCCGGGCGCCGCGGTTCGATCTCGTGCTCGCAGCCCCGGTGTACGCGTGGCCTCGCGCCAGTCGCGCACTTCTCCAAGGGGTTGGTGTGCGTCACGTCCCGGGGCCTGGCAGTGCCGTAGGATGAGCCCCGCCGTACGCGCAAGGAGCCGTGTCTCCCCCCACACTTCACTATTAATACATTTTGTTGAAAATCTATGAAAGTTTGAGTGTTTAAACGAGAGAGAAATGTGAGAAAAGGTTAATTCCAGTCTGAGAAAAGCGTATAATGTGTGTGGTGAGGCATTTACAGCCTTAAAAGAATAATTGTAAAATATAAAGTTGTCCTACTTCGCGGATTTCTCTTATTATTTCTCTTGTTATTTCTGGAACCTAACCCCCACGATAAATGAGGGATTACTGTACGCAGTGAGGGAGCAGTGAGGGAGCGGTGAGGGAGCAGTGAGGGAGCAGTGAGGGAGCAGTGAGGGAGCAGTGAGGGAGCAGTGAGGGAGCGGTGAAGGAGAGAGGGGAAAGAGAAAAGACTGTGGCTTGGTTACAAGAGCAGGGTGGCACAAACGTGCTGTGTTTAAATAATAAGACTGAAAATGGCTTTCGCTCCGGGCCATAGCTCTAAATGGCATAAAAACTAACTATGCCAGCTGGAATCAACTTACCGGGATGTACACATTATCAAGGGCAGAAGAAAGCCTGAGTCAATTTACAAATTTCTCTGCATTTGATCCATCTCCAGTCTCAGAGTGTCACTATGTTGATTGGTGGTGAATATAGCATTTTCAAAACATTAAATGTCACATGGTGATCTGAATATGTGAAAATATGTGTTAACAGTTAAAACCCCATAGAAGTGTTGTACATTGTATAGACCACAGCAAGTTGTCTACACTACATTTCAATTTATAGAATACTGGCTCAGCTTCCACTGCACCAAAGACATTTTCACATCTGTCTGAATCCATCAGTTTGTCTGAACACACTGGAACTAAAAGCCAGGGAAATATTCAGAGTGACTTGATAAAAGCATGGAAGCAGCACATAATGAGGATAATTTGATTAGAATCTATTTCAAGCCAAGGAGCGAAAAGACCTCCTACAACAGTAGAACATCAAACACACTGCTGTTTCATGCTGCACCTGGTCCACGTCTCAGACCAGTGTTGATAAAACTTGTATAAAGACCCAAAAGACAATAGTTGTATCTGAACGCAATAATACATCATGAAAAACACTGAAAAACATTTACTACCAAAACCTCTGGTGGCTAGTCTGGTTAACACCTGACCATATCACAAGTGAGATATGGGTCTGGAAACTCGCTTCGAAAAATCCCGTAGCGGAGGTGTGGTTAGCAATTGCCAACGGCCGTTTATTGGGCGTTATGAATGTCTATCATTGAGCGTATACGTAAATTCTGAGCCAATTATTAAAGTTGTCCTGCACACTACAAGCTTCCATTTGTCATGTAGTACGCGTTACCGTCTTGCCACACCTCCCCCGCTCTCTGATTGGGGCCCTAAATCTGGGACTCTCGCTTGGACGAGTTTCCAGGCCGCCTTCCAGTTCGAAACCAACGGAAGCGGCCTGTGAATTCCCAGGCTATCTGGTGGCATCATGCTCTATTAAAGAGGAGGAACTGTATGTTACTTCTTTGGGGTATTAACTGCATAACATTCAGATCACCATGTTGCCTTTTCATTGTTTTGAAAATCTTTGCAAAAAACAACCCATTAATATGTTTTATAGGTTTCAGTTTGTTTTTGATGCTCTGAGACCACCCTCACCCTCATGCTCCCCATGCCAAGTCACTCCCCTTTTTGCGTAGTAATCCCTTTTTAAAATTAATTTTAAAGTCTTTTCCTAGTACAGATATATTATTCAAGCAGCTCTTGAGGTCAAAATATTGAGTATGCAGTAAGCAATAAAGCATTTATTATTCCCAAGATAGGGGGCCCTATTCAAACCCTCATGGTTAGCAGATAATCCTATCTGAGACTCAGCCCACAAGCCTACATCACCCATGCTCCTGCATGGAAATTTACCATAAATATTCAAAAGCATGGCTACCTGTTCAGTTTCGCATTGATTTTAAGATTCTTTTATTTGTTTTTAATTGTCTCCATGGCCTGTCCCCACAGTATCTGTCTGACCTGCTGGTGCCCTACACACCCTCCCGCTCTCTCAGGTCTGCAGGTCAGGTTCTCCTTGTTGTCCCCAAGACAAAAAGGAAACTTAGGGGTGATCGGGCCTTTTCAGTGGTTGCTCCAAGACTCTGGAATGCACTTCCACTGAATGTTAGACAGGCCGACTCACTTCCTGTTTTTAAATCCCTTCTTAAAACTCATTTTTTTAGATTGGCTTTTAACTCAGTGTGAGTAGTTGACTTTTATCATGTTCTGTTTTTAATGTTACTGTGCGTCATGTTTTGTGTTTTAACCTGTGTACAGCACTTTGGTCGACTGTGTTGTTTTTAAAGGATTGGATTGGATTGGAAAATATTCACTACAATTTGACAAACCTGATGTGATGTGCAGTAGTTTCATTAGCAGATTGCACAACAACTGGGTTGTGATAGCGGTCTGAAGAAGGAGTGACTTAGCGCACTGAGCATGGGGAGGGGACTCAGAGCATCAAAAATAAAACTGAAACTTTTTTAAAAACATTTAAATATGCTAAATGATAAAAAATAACATGGTAATTATCTTATGTGTTAACAATGATTACCCCATAGAAGTGTAATACCCCCTTTTTAAATCTGGTACAATGTCTGATTGAGTAATTTTCTGTACTTTTTTTTCAAGGACACAATGTGAAAAAAATGACTTTGAGCTGACTTGTATTTTTACTTTGTTCACGAACCACTCATTTGTTCTCAGCAAATCAGGGTCCTTTTTGGACAGATGGTTACTGTCAGAGTTAGATCACAGATTCAATACTGCCACAATATTACTAAAAGAACCACCAGGACACCAGGTTGAAGTTTTACTTGTCGGCAAGGGGGAACAGAGAGACTGACATCACCTCTGTGTCAGTTCACCAATGTCTCCCAACAATGGGACTGCTGCTTCAGTTTTTATTGAGTTGATCACATTACACACAGATCGCATACATCATGGGAACACAGTTTGTGACTGAAACAAGACATGAGAAATCAGGGACTTAACTTTCTGGAACACATTTTATCATAAGTGCTGATGTCATATTGATATCATATGTGATATCATAGTATGTGGGTCAGACCAACTGTCGCCTTACCGCTGATTTCCATATCCTGTTTCACAAATCTAACCATGTCAAGGATGCTAGACATTAAGAACAAGATTGTAATAATAACTTTAACAATATATTTGGACATATTATAATATAATAACCATAATTTCCTTAACAGTTACATAAGAGAAAAGAAAGTCAGAAGTCTCCTGTGCATATATAAAACTCATAAACCAGCAGTTCTGGTCACAATGATACAGTATAATAGCATCATGGCCCTAAGGCTAAATAAATGGCTTTTTATTATTTTGTTCATGGTACACGTCAAGTGCAGGAGGCATGCTCATGTCCAACCATAAGAAATAATATCAGGCTTCTCAGATACTAAAAAATCAAAGTCTGATACTGATACTGATTCCAACACCACATCCTTCTTTAAAACAAGATGGTCCAGACGACACCAAATGTGGCCCTTAGGCTTCTACAGTAGTAGCCATTGTTTTTTTCCCCCATGTTTCCATGACTGGACCCTGACTGCTCCTTGACACGTCTGTGACTGGTCCGTGCAGATAATGTATCCCCTGCAATGACATAGTCAACGCAGCCCTGAATGGTGACGCCCCTTAGCAGCCTGTGTGAAATCCAGTTGCACTCCCTCATTTTTCCACAGGGAGGAGCAGTGATTGTCTCCTGGCCCGTTGAAAAACCTCCTGACAGCCCCTGCAAGTTCTCAAGGCAACATTTAGATTACTGCCTTTAATGATTACTTAAGAGAAGTGTTAATAGTGATTAATTGTCTTCGGTGCCTGTTTCATGTGTACGTGTGCGACTGGACTCTGGGAAGTGAATGCAGTTCAGTCGACATTGGAATGCCAGCGCACTTTCATGAAGCTATTAAAATGTACGCTACGTTTTTGTAACTGTAGCAGTTGAATTCCTTGTGATAGCCTATTGAAATACTATATAGTATTTCAATGAGTGCAGGTGCTGAAAAAAAGACAGCCCAAACGGGCGGGTTGGAGCAAGCTACCCTTATGACGGCAGAATTTCGACCGGCCCTTGCGCAAACGAGCTACTAGCTAGTATCAATCAATCAAACATTATTTATAAAGCACTTTTCATACAAAAAATGAAATACATGCCTTTTGGTGTGGAGTTTGCATGTTCTCCCCGTGTCTGGGTGGGTTTTCTCCGGGCACTCCGGTTTCCCCCCATCAACCCAAAAACATGCACGATAGGTAAAATCCTCCAGCTTAGGTCCTGACCAAGCCGAAGCAAGAAGATCATTATGGGTGTTATTGCTTGAATGCAAATGAGGAGGACAGAGGCAGGCCAGTGCAGCGGGTGGGGGTGTGGCCAAATGCGCTGCTGGTTTCTCGTTTCGCGGTGTGCTGTGCGCTGGCCCCACTTCCAGGTGTGTAAGCGCGGAGGAAGATATCAGACGAGTTGCATAAAAAAAGACATTTCCACAGAAAATAAAATTAAACCACTGCCGTTTCAGAGGTTCGGAGGCTCGGATAAAGGACATCCGAGCCTGGAAACACTCTCACGTGTCTCCAGGCAAATAAGAAACCGCATCTCGCATTGCGTAGCTCGTTTGCGGTCCAAGTTCTCTGGGCGTGATTTCCAGAGACAGTGGGTAGACATCCAGATGGGGGGTGGAAGCCTTTCCACGAATGTGACGTCAGAAAGTTCTTGTCTTTTTTTCAAACGCGGAAAAGGATCACAAATGCTCGGTTTACACATTTCGTAACTTTTAGCCATGGGGGGGGGGGGCTAAACAGGGTAGGGGAGCTCACATTAACATTCAAAAATCTCAGAAAGTGAAAATTTCATGCCATGGGACCTTAACGAGGGCGATCATATTTCATTACAGCTGCTGCTGTTGGCAATAAACTTGCCTAGGACCGCGTGGGGCATCTCTTTGCAGCTTGTGCACTGGTCTGGAACTTGCGGACACTGCACAGGACATCACAACACACACGCCCCCCAGCACACGGCTTGTCCGGTATAGTGTGTCCATTCGGGTAAACATCTTTAAACATCCTACATGTCTATCTGCCTCACATCAGCGTGCCACTCCTCGCCTTTTCTCGCTATTGCTCCTCCCCATGTATAGTTCACATTGGCTCATTTGTCAAAGCGCATTGATTAGAAGGGCAAGATGAAACGCGAAACTAAAACTAATCTAAACTAGTCCCGCATAAACTGGCCACTCTTAAACAATGCCCACAAGCAGAAACTGCTCCAGTGGGCCTAGAAATGCATGGAGACTAATTTTCAAACAGTCTTGTTCACTGATGAATGCCGTACAACCGTGGACGGTCCAGATGGATGGAGTGGTGGATGGTTGGTGGATGGCCACCATGTCCCAAAAAGGTTGCGACGTCAGCAAGGAGGTGGTGGAGCTCTATGTAGAGCAGCAGCAGTGGGGAAAGGGGGGGTGTAAAAAAATATATCAACACATAAAATACACTCAAACACAATATATATACAAAATGAAATTAAATAAAAATCATGTGACCTAAATTGTGAATTGTCCCACCTCTCATGAATATTACGATTTAAAATGTCAAAATTATAACATAATGATCCACAAGTCATAGATTATAACTACATAACAGACACAAGCACAGTATGCCTTCTTTAAATTAACCTATCCCCATTAATGCACTGATGTTTTACAACCTGCCCTATATTGTGTGATTGTTGTTGTTGTTTTTTGAGTGCCCAGAAAGGTGCATTTAAATAAAATGCATTATTATTTATTATTATTTGTATGAATCAATATTGTACAACATTTAGATGTAGCCTACTTGTAATCTATAGTCTTCGGTGAATATATTGCTTTGTTCCACTCCTGTCTCGATACCTCTTAGATCACACAGGTTTTTCCATGTTGAATTTTTGTTGCCTCCCAGTTCATCTGCTGCTGTGCTACTGCTTGCCACCATAGACTGCACTGCTCCTGATGGCAGAGAATAAAAGTGCAGTTCCCTGTTACATAAGCATCAGAAACAGTACCTGCCCTCCATGTTTTTTGACATAAGGATGTTTGTAGACCATTGCATACTTAAACATGACATGTATCTTGTAGTGCAACCGTTTGACATATATACATGCATCTTAACCATACTAGTAATCTTAAAGAGGAGGTATTAAGCAAACATTTATTTTTTCATAGTTTTACACAATGTTATAGAATTGTTCCCTTACAACCCCCCCCAAAAAAAAAACAAAAAAAAAAAACAACCCAAACATTTAAAGAGGTTTTAGATCTCCCAGGCCCCTTTCAAATCTTTCTTACAATTAACTGTAAGATTCTGTGCAATGCTCAGCCCACAAGCCTATCATCACCCATGCTCCCACACAACAGTTCCCAATAAACCATAAAAATGTAACATTTTCAAAACAATAAAAGGCAACATGGTGATCTAAATATGTTGATAAATATGTTACAGTGGTCCCTCACTCTATCGCGGTTCACTGTTCGTGGCCTCGCTGTTTCGAGGATTTTTTTTTTCCAATTTTTTTTCAATTTTTTCAATTTTTTTTAATAGTGTAATTTTTTTTATAGTGTAACATTGTGTTCTGCGTTCTGATTGGCTAAGAGACTGTAGACCTTTGCCGATTGATAGATGGGGACGTGGGGGGACCGGGACTAGACCGGGACTAGACCAGGACCAGACCGGGACTAGACCAGGACTAAACGTGGACTAACACAGGTCTAGACCAGAACTAAACCAGGTCTAGACCAGAACTAAACCAGGTCTAGACCAGGTCTAAACCTGGACTGGACCTGGACTAAACCAGGACTGGACCAGGTCTAGACCTGGACTAAACCGGGACTAGACCAGGTCTAAACCAGGATTAAACCACCACGTGCTGCTCTTTGCTGGTTTCGTGCGGCTGGTTTGTGGTTCGGGCTGAGAGGATGCGGTCCGGGCGCCGCAGTTTGATCTTGTGCTCGCAGCCCCGGTGTACGCGCGGCCTCGTGCCGGTCGTGCTGCTCTGTCACGGATTTGACCACGATGAGGGGTGCACGTGTCGCGCACTTCTCCAAGGGATTGGTGCGCGTCGCGTCCCGGGATGTGGCAGTGCCGTTGGATGAGCGCGGTGCTTCCTGCGGATCCAGTGACTCATGTCTCCGCTCCCCTCGCGCGTCTGGCGGGGCTCCCGGCGGAGCCGTGTCTCCCCCCACGCTTCACTATTAATACATTTTATTGAAAATCTATGAAAGTTTGAGTGTTTAAACGAGAGATAAATGTGAGTAAAGGTTAATTCCAGTCTGAGAAAAGTGTATAATGTGTGTGGTGAGCCATTTACATCCTTAAAACATGTATAATAATAATTATATTATTATTATTATTATTATTATTATTATTATTATTATTATTATTATTATTATTATTATTATTGTATATTATTATTATTGTAAAATATAAAGTTGTCCTACTTCGCGGATTTCTCTTATTGCGGGTTATTTCTGGAACCTAACCCCCGTGATAAACGAGGGGAATCACTAACTACCTAACTTTTGCCTGTCCTTGTGCCCTCTCACACACATGTACACCATCTTTTCGTGCACTCTCACACACATTGTAAATGTAAATACAAACATTAAATATTGAACCATAAAACTCTTCAGCCTTCTCCTCTCCTGGCTCCACTAGGCAAGGTGTCCTTATGTGGCCTGAGTGCTCCCTCTTGAGGTCAAAAACAGTATCACACAATGATGATAAAGCTGAACTATACTGCCTGTCTTGTTCATTAGTAAAGCAGCAACACCATGGCAACCTGTGTGGAACAGCTGTGCCCCCCACTCCCCTCCCTCATAGAGGGACAGCTCGCTCGTGTTAATTACCCCATACATACTGGGAGCAGTGGCAGATCGATGGACGCAATGTGCTACAGGGATTCACACATGCTCTCCAGATCAGCTCTGGAAGGACATGAGCAATGGGCTTGTGTTTTGTGGAGATTATCACACAGAGAGCAAAAGGAGGCATTTTAATGAGTGTGCATAGTGACAACAAAAATGTTCTCAATTAATGCAGATTTCCATGGCGATAAATGTGTTGTTTATATAAACCAGTTAAAACCATACTTCAGAATATTCTTCATGGGGGTAATCAAATTTATTTCATACTGTGGAAGATGATAGCCAAAGGAACTCCATTATTCCTTTGAAACAATCACTAGGAGGCCCTCTTTCAAGTTTGTAGTGCAATAAATGCAATCACAAAAAAATAAATAAATAAAAAGAAAAACATAACACACACATATTGCAGTTTGTTTTTTTTCTCCATAAAATTACATACTGTGGCTTTGAGTTGAGTACAGTTACTTCCAAATAATATACTATCATCACCAGGGCTAACCAGAAGCCATGGCTGACAGGGGAGGTCCACAGACGGTTGAGAGCCAGGAACGCTGCCTTCAGAGCCGGGGATGTCACACATCTGAAGGCAGCAAGAACCAACCTGTCCCGTGGCATCAGGGAAGCAAAACACAATTACACACAGAAAATAACCGGACACTTTAGAGACAGCAGGGACACACGGAGTCTGTGGCAGGGCATCCAGAACATCACGGACTACAAACCCTCGCCACAGACCAGTGACAACAACATCACCCTGCTCAACGACCTCAACAGCTTCTTTGCACGATTTGAGGCACGAAACGACACCTGGCCCCAGAAAACTCCACCACCTCCCAACAACCAGCCCCTGTGTGTGTCTGCAGCCAGCGTGAAGAGGACACTCTCCAGGATCAACATCTGCAAGGCTGCAGGCCCGGACAACATCCCTGGTCGTGTGTTGAAGGACTGTGCAGAGGAGCTCAAGGATGTCTTCACAGACATCTTTAATGTCTCTCTGAGCCAGGCTGTTGTTCCCTCCTGCTTCAAAACCACTACCATCGTTCCCGTGCCAAAGAAGCCCACTCCGGCCACTTTTAATGACTATCGCCCTGTTGCACTGACCCCCATCATAATGAAGTGCTTTGAACGGCTAGTCATGGCACATTTCCTCCGCAAATTGAGGAGAGCTGGAGCCCCCCCCACCCATCATGACCACTTTCTACCGAGGCACCATTGAGAGCGTCCTGACCAGCTGCATCACTGTGTGGTACGGGAGCTGCACTGAACAGAACAGGAAAGCCCTGCAGCGCATAGTGAATGCAGCTGGGAGGATCGCTGGTGTCTCTTTCCCCTCCCTCCTAGACATTTTTAACACCCGCCTCACCCGCAGAGCATCCAGCATTGTGGGTGACCCAAGCCACCCCTCACACAGCCTCTTCAGCCTCCTGCCCTCGGGGAGAAGGTACCGGAGTCTCCGGGCCCACTCCACCAGACTGTCAAACCGCTTCATCCACCAGGCTGTCAGGAGGCTGAACTCTCACCTGAACTCTCACCTTACCCGTCTCCCACCCCCCACCCCCCATACTGGCATAACCTGTATTCCATAAAAGACATATCACTCTAGACACTTTAAAAAAAAAAAAAAAGGACTACTCTTGCACTGTTGCACATTTACTACTGGAATTTTACTACTGTTGTTTACCACTGTTATTTGTGGCCATACCTGCCTGTCAAAGCCTGATCTCGTCAGATCTCAGAAGCTAAGCAAGGCAGGGCCTGGTTAGTACTTGGATGGGAGACTATTGGTGCCACAGTAGGGCGCCAGTCGCAAAAAAAACTGTTGTTGTGTCCTTAGGCAAGACACTTCACCCACATTTGCCTAGTATGAAAGTGGAGTGTGCGTGAGTGTTGGTGGTGGTCGGAGGGGCCTATGGCGCAGATTGACAGCCTCACTTCCGTCAGTCTGCCCCAGGGCAGCTGTGGCTACAATAGTTGCTTACCAGTGTGGAGTGGACTAACAATGAACCGTAAAGCACTTTGGGTGTCATGAAAGGCGCTATATAAATGCTATGAATTATTATTGCACATTTACTACTGGAATTTTACTACTGTTGTACTGTTGTTTACTACTGTTATTGCAGTAGAATTACTACTGTTGCACATTTACTTTTATCTTAACTTCAATGCACATTGATAAAAGGAGAAATTCAATTTGTCTATTGCACATTACCATTTCACTGCTGTATCTTCCATTGCACATTTTTGATGCACACTGCACATTTTTGGACATCTGTAAATAGGTATCTATTTATTATGTTGCACTGCTTCCAGATTTTAGATCTTAGATCTTAGATTTTATTTTTAGATTTAGATTTTTTTTGTCTTAGATAGTTTTTTGTTGTGTTTTGTATATTGTACTTTGTACACTGTCTTTTTTGCACTACCTGGCCAGAGAGAAACGCAATTTCGATTCATTGTATGTTGAACACATATGGCAGAACTGACAATAAAGCTGACTTTGATCTTTGACTTTGAGTGGGTCAGGAAATTACTCATGGGAAACCAAAGTGCATAGGACAGGTTAAACAACTAATTTCACTGAAACACGTGTAACCCTTTAGGCACCAGAGGTTTTTTCCTAAAACATTTGACTTTGACATCTTAATTTCAAAAGGCTATAACTTAAAAGGTGGGCTGGTGTGGGCCATGTGTTGGATTTCACCCCGGTGAATGAGAGGTACCTGCGCCTTCGGGTCGAGGACAGGTCTCTCACAGTTTTGTCGGCCTATGGTCCGAATAGCAGCACAGAGTACCCAGCCTTCTTGGAGTTTCTGGGAGGGGGTACTGGACAGTACACCCACCCGCTCCATTGTTCTCCTGGGAGACTTCAACACCCACGTGGGCAACAACAGTGACACCTGGAGAGGGGTGACTGGGAGGAACGGCCTCCCTGATCTGAACCTGAGCGGTGTTCTGTTATTGGACTTCTGTGCCAGCCGCGGTTTGTCCGTAACGAACACCATGTTCGAGCACAAGGATGTCCACCAGTGCACGTGGCACCAGGACACCCTAGGCTGGAGGTCGATGATCGACTTTGTTGTCGTGTCATCTGACCTCCGGCTGCATGCCTTGGACACTCGGGTGAAGAGAGGGGCAGAGCTGTCAACTGATCACCACCTGGTTGTGAGTTAGGTCCACTGGGAGGAGAGGAAGCCGGAAAGACCTGGCAGGACCAAGCGTATAGTGAAGGTCTGTTGGGAACGTCTGGCATAGCCCTCTGTTAGGGGGACCTTCAACTCACACCTCCGGGAGAGCTTCTCCCAGATTCTGGGGGAGGCTGCAGACATGGAGTCTAAGTGGGCTTTGTTCTTGTTCTTTCTCCTTAGGTAGCTGACGGGTTCCAGCGGGCTAAGCGTGCTGCAGCCAGGGTGGTCACAGAAGCAAAAACTTGGGGTTAAGAGGAATTCAGAGAGGCCATGGAGAAGGATCATCGGACAACCTCAAAGAAATTCTAACAAACTGTCCGGCGCAACAGGAGGGGGAAGCAGTGCTTCACCAACACTGTTTACGATGTGGGTGGGGAGTTGTTGACCTTGACTGGGGAGGTTGTCAGATGGTGGAAGGAATACTTTGCGGATCTCCTCAATCCCGCCACCACGTCTTCTGAGGAGGAAGCAGAAGCTGGGGACTCGTTCTTCACCCTGGCTGAAATCAATGAGGTGGTTGGCAAGCTCCTCGGTGGCAACGCTCCGGGGGTGGATGAGATCCATCCGAAGTATCATAAGTCTCTGGATGTTATGGGGCTGTCTTGGCTGACACGTCTCTGCAACATCGCGTGGTGGTTGGGGACAGTACCTCTGGACTGGCAGACCAGGTTGGTGGTCCCTCTGCTTAAGAAGGGGGACGAGAGAGTGTGTTCCACCTACAGGGGAATCGCACTCCTCAGCCTTCCCAGTAAGGTCTATTCCAGGGTATTGGAGAGGAGAATCCGACCGATGGTCGAACCTCAGATTCACACTGGACCCGCTCTATACTCTCCTGCAGGTGCTCGAGGGTGTATGAGAGTTAGCCCAACCTGTCCACATGTGCTTTGTGGATCTGGAAAAGGCATTCGACCGTGGCCCTCGTGGGGTCCTGTGGGGAGTGCTCTGGAAGTATGGGGTTCGGGCTCTTTGCTAAGGGCTGTTCGGTCCCTGTATGACTGGAGCAGGACCTGTGCTCGCATTGCCGGTAGTAAGTTGGACCTGTTTCTGGTGCATGTTGGACTCCACCAGGGCTGCTCTTTGTTGCTGGTTCTGTTCATTATATTTATGGACAGAATTTCTAGGTGCAGTCTGGAAGGGATCTGGTTTGGGGGCCACAGGATCTAATATCTGCTGTTTGCTGATGATGTTATCCTGATGGCTTCATCGGACCGGGACCTCCAACGTGCACTGGGATGAGGATCAGCTTCTCCAAATCCGAAGACATGGTTCTTGACCGGAAAAAGGTATCTTGCCTTCTCTGGGTGAGAGCCTCAAGTGGAGGAGTTCAAGTATCTCGGGGTCTTGTTCACGAGTAAGGGGAGAATGGAGTGTGAGATTGTCAGATCGGTGCAGCTTCAGCAGTGATGTGGTCCCTGTACCAGACAATTGTGGTGAAGAGGGAGCTGAGCCAAAAGGCAAAGCTCTCGATTTACCAATCTATGTTCCTACCCTCGCCTATGGCCCCTTAAAGATAGGGTGAGGAGCTCAGTCACACGGAAGGAGCTCGGAAAAAAGTTGCTTCTCCTCCACATCAAGAGGACATGCGTTCTGGATGCCTCCTGGACGCCTCCCTTGGGAGGTTCCCCTGGGGGAGGCCCCTGGGAAGGCCACACTGAAGGACACACTGAAGCGACTATGTCTCTCGGCTGGCCTGGGAATGCCTTGGGGTCCACCTGGAGGAGCTGGGGGAAGTGTCTGGGGTGTAGAAAGTCTGGAAATCCCTGCTTAGACTGTTGCCCCCATGACCTGGCCCCCGATAAGGGGAGGAAAATGGATGGATTGATGGAATTTGCATATTATGACATCATTTGTTGGCAGACATTTTGGTTTATAGAATTTTCATGAAATGTCACGCTTGAATGATAAAATGCAGTACTTCTTTCCCTCAAAAATGCCCCTCACCTTGTGAATGCTCAGGTACATAGTATATAGTAATCGAACTCTGTAAATCAGTACTAATAAATGGCAGAAACAAACAGAATACATGTAGCAGTTGACTGGTCTGTACAGTTTTTCCATTTACTACATAGGCACTCAGATTCGATGTATGGGGCAAGTTTATTATTCTTATGACACACAAACACACATTTTTAATTTTACACACACATATATATAGGCAAACATACATACATTTATAATTTATCACCCTTAGAGATAGGGTGAGGAGCTCAGTCACATGGGAGGAGCTCGGAGTAGAGTCGCTGCTTCTCCACGTCGAGAGGAGCCAGCTGAGGTGGCTCGGGCATCTGTTTCGGATGCCTCCTGGACGCCTCCCTTGGGAGGTGTTCCGGGCATGTCCCACCGGGAGGAGGCCCCGGAGAAGACCCAGGATGCGCTGGCGGGACTATGTGTCCCGGCTGGCCTGGGAACGCCTTGGGGTCCCCCCGGAGGAGCTGGAGGAGGTGTCCGGGGTGAAGGAGGTCTGGGCGTCCCTGCTTAGACTGTTGCCCCCGCGACCCGGCCCCGGATAAGCGGAAGAAGATGGATGGATGGATGGATGGACTCCGGCTTCCCCCATCAACATGCTCCATAGGTGAAATCCTCCAGCTGAGGTCCTGACCAAGCCTAGCAATAAGATCATGGAGATGGGTCCCTGGGCACCTGAAAGAGGTGCTGCCCACTGCTCCTGAAAAGGATGGGTCAAATGCAGAGAAATAATTTCCCTACAGGGATAAATAAAGGATAATTTAAAAAAGGGTGTTTCTTGTCAATGTCTGTCTGTCTTATTGTCTGGTAATTCAGTGAAAAACTACAACTAGGTCTAACACCATGTTTCAAACTTAAATGTACACTAAGAAACATTGCCTGGATGAATAGAATGATATCCAATTTCTTTCTGAATTCAGAGCAATAAAAAGACCTTTAACTAATTACTCTATCAGTTAATTTTTTTTTACTTTTTACACACAGTTTACACAGTGGAAAACATTTCAGGAGACTTCAAGACGCTCACTGAGAGAAGGCCAAGAGGTTCCAGTGCTGTTGACAAAGCAAACTGGTGGCTAGATTGAGAACTCTGAGGAGTGTGGTGCTCCTCTTAGTTTCATTAGAGACCTAATAAGTAAGGGTATTGATGAGCTATTAGTGAGCTCCTAGAAGAAAGCACTGTTGTTTTTATGATTACTCTGCACAAACAACAGCAGAGATGACCTTTAGCACCAACAGCTCATGCAGCCTTTAATGGGGTGAGCATGCTGACGGGAGAACCACATACAGTATATAACCACATATAATCCATTTAAATATTTGAACTTATTACCCATAAATACAGTATATTTGAACACAGTGCCAGTCACAGCTAATATTTGGGACTAGTTTACTCCTGTACATACCATGGAGCCCATGGAGACAAGCAGCACACACACACACACACACACACACACATATATATAGAGAGAGAGTCAGAATACCTGATAAATCTTTTTGAGCAATAGATCCATCTGTAATTGATTGAATAAATGTAAGGTAGAGCCATTTAATGTCATACTGTGGAACATTCTAAGCAGAGCAATGACATATCCATATAGATAAGGTGACAGATCCCCCAATCAAAAAGTTTCCCATTGCACCATTAAATATTGTGTCACTCAAATAAAGATTATTCACTGAGTGTCTTTAAAAGTCCCATGGCATGAAATTTTCACTTTCTGAGGTTTTTGAACATTAATATGAGCTCCCCTAACCTGTTTAATGGCCCCCTCATGGCTAAACATTGCGAAATGTGTAAACCGAGCAATAATGATCCTTTTACACGTTTGAAAAAAGACAGCCCAAACGGGCGAGTTTGAACAAGTTCCCCTTATGACGGCATAAGAGGAAAGGTTTTCACCCACTCTGTCTGGATGTCCACCCCCTTTCTCTGGAAATCCCGCAAAGAGAATTTAGAGCGGCCCTTGCACAAACGAGTTACTAGCTACGCGCGGCTAGCTACGTCTGGATAGACGTGAGGGTTCCGAAACGAGTGAAGCACGGCAACTGCTCTGTCCCTGGATGTGATGATGAAGAAAACAGTATGTTTTAGTTACTTCATCCAAGTCTCTGAAACAGCAGTGGTTTAATTTTATTTTCTGTTTTCTGTGTGCCGTCACATATACGTACCTAAAACATTGTATGTCTGCGCCAAACGCGAACAACTGTTTTTTTCATGGGTCAATACTTTCATGGACTTGCAAATCGACTGAAGCCTGGGTCAGTACCAACTCTCCACACTGCACCAGCTACAGACACCGAACAAGTAAGTCAACTACAGTATAAAACTACATAATTTTGTGTCTATGCTCTATTTGGTCACCTGGCTTGTTACCAGTAGAATGCGTTGCATTAGTTGTGCAGCTAACAGCTATGAGCTTGTTTAGCAGGCTAGTCTGCCCTACAAAGCCAAAAGTAATAACTGCATACTCTGTCAAACTGAGTTCAGATTGGAAATGAACTTTATAGCTGTAGCTGTTACACTTAAAATGAGGCTTTACCCGGTGAAAATAGACAGAGCTATTAGCAGGTGACTGCAGGTACGGTGTTCATTTTAGGACATCCTCAGATCTCAGATTCAGATGTCAGACTCAGACAAAATGGCCACAGACTCAGATGAAACCGCGTCAAACTCAGACAAAACAGCCTCAGACTCAGATGAAAAGGTGTCAGACAAATCTGCATCAGAGTCAGATGAACAGGCGTCAGACAAAACTGAGTCAGAGTCAGATAAACCAGCATCAGACAAAACTACGTCAGAGTCAGATGAAGTTTTGTCAGTATCCCATCATGCACGGCGGCAGACAGATGTTCGAAAACACGGAGCGAAAAGCTCGGAGAAAACATGTGAGTACACGCTTTTAACTTTAAGAAATCATCACTAACACAACTGTAAATGTAAAATACAGCCATAAACCAAAAAACTGTCAAATACATTTGTTTTTAACTGCGTGAACCTCGGAGCTTTGAGCTAAAAGTTTGGCTAGGTTTGTTTGGGTTAGCAGCTAACGTGATGAAACTTTCATCTTTCAAACTTTCATATTTGGACAGATTTACATCAAACACTTATAATGTTTTTACTGTCAAGGGAAAAGAAGACCATGGAGGGATTAATGAAACAACGAGGAGGACGTTTTCACGTAAACACGTAAAACGTAAACACCGGTGTAGCTCAAAGCTAAGATAAAAACACTGTCATGTCTTTGGGGTAAAAGACATTCATAATTCATAAGGTTAATGAGTTAGTTAAAGGTTACAAATACGTTTATTCTTGGTAAATAAGTTGATTTCATATTTGCAAACATCTTCACCTTTAGGGATCATTTTGTTTTGAGTATAGAGTGAGCGCTCCTGTGTCATAAATGATCTTTGACGTTAAAGTCCGGTCTGTTTTACCGTGAATTAAGTCTGAAAATGGTTCTTGAACACGCTGAATGTGTTCTAAACGTTTGCAACTTGGGAAACTTTTGCCTTTGTAAGTATTTATATGTTAACTGGCACTTTGATTAAGGTCATGTATGTATTTCATTTGAACACGTAGGATGTGAACTTGTTTCATGGAGCTAACTGTGTATAAGTTAGCCACTTGTATTCTGTATACCACATGTACTGTGTAGTTAGTAATGTGCCATCTTTTTTCTGTATGTTTCAGTTACTAAATATATAATAAATATACAAGAGACCTCCCTAAAAGCAAGAAAAGTACGCCTTGTGTACAGAGTTGTCTTTATTAGTTCGGTGGCTGTCTAAACATAGTCACATGCCGTGAGGACAGCACAAACACATTATTTTATGCATTAAACATAAAAGACACAGTTTGAGTACTGAGCACTGAATGGAGTAGACCACATTGCTTTGTGTTATCCGGACATTACAACACAGGGCCCAAGTGGTTCCCACAAGCACAGAGGGTAAGGAGAAAGAAGAACAACATGTGCAGGAAGCCCTCTCTGTGGATATCCTAAGTGGGCTGTTAACAAAACCAAGAGAGACAAGGGCAAGAAACAAGATAACAGAGAATCCGAACCCAGGAGGAAAGGGGTAGCGATTCCTTACCTGGCCGGCGTGTCGGAAAAACTGCAGAGGATTTTCAGACAATATGAAATCCCAGTTTATTTCAAACCCACAAACACTTTAAGACAAAAACTCGTCCACCCAAAGGACAAAACACCGAGCCACAAACAAAGCAATGTGGTCTACTCCATTCAGTGTAGTGAAGACTGCAGTGAGCGCTACATTGGAGAAACCAAGCAGCCACTTCACAAGAGGATGTACCAACACAGACGGGCGTGCCAGAGTGGACCGTCATCTGCCGTACATCTTCACCTAGAAGCCACGGGCCATTCATTTGAGGACAGTGAGGTTCAGATCTTAGCCAGGGAAAAGAATTGGTTTGAGAGGGGAGTTAAAGAGGCTATTTTTGTCAAAAAAGAGAATCCTTCTTTGAACAGAAATGGTGGAGTCAGACATAATTTGTCTCCCATCTATAATTTCATTCTTAAGCCTAGATCAAGCAAACAGGGGAACAATAAGGATAGCCAGGTCAGGGCCAGAGGTGTGAAAAACAGTCGTTGTAGGGATGAATAGGTATGCTAATCTAGACGCCAGAGAAACAAAAGACTGAAACCAATGAGATAGTTTCGGAAAGTAGTTAGCTAGTTAGCTCCTCCCTGCAGCAAGATATAAGCAAGTGTCTTACCAGCACTCTAACTAGAGCTGACGAAGCCTCTCGGATGAGCGGCGAAACGTTTTCGACCAAACAAACTTTGTCCAGTTGACAAATTGAATTTCTCCTTTTATCATGGATTCTACCTGGACGACTGAGGGACTCTTCACGCATCTTAAGAACTTCTAGAATTTTCTGTAAATGAATATACACAATCAATTCCACAAAGAAATATATTTATTAACACAATATTATTCCAAAAAAATTCACATTTTCTTGACAGTAGAACAACTATAAACAATAAAAGGATAATAATAATAATTATAATAGTCATAGATAAATAAGAATAGAACAATTATTAACAATAATAGGATATAAATAAGAACAGAACAATTATTAAATAAAAACATTTATTAATATTAAAGTAACAAGCTAATCTAACATCCTCATACGCTGAAACCACTCCTCTTTTGTAAATGGCTCTTTGTTAGGACAATATATCTTGCCCTTATTCTAACTGTGGCCAGTTTCCATGGTCCGAAACTGGCCACATTTACGACATGCATTTGATGTCTCATTCCTTGTATATTTACATTTTGTTATGTCTGCAGGTGGGAGGGTGTGCATGCAGGTGGGTGTGTGGATGTTTGCTGTGTGTATGCAGGTGGGTGTGTGGGTGTTTGCTGTGTGTATGCAGGTGGGTGTGTGGGTGTTTGCTGTGTGTATGCAGGTGGGTGTGTGGATGTTTGCTGTGTGTATGCAGGTGGGTGTGTGGGTGTTTGCTGTGTGTATGCAGGTGGGTGTGTGGATGTTTGCTGTGTGTATGCAGGTGGGTGTGTGGGTGTTTGCTGTGTGTATGCAGGTGGGTGTGTGGGTGTTTGCTGTGTGTATGCAGGTGGGTGTGTGGGTGTTTGCTGTGTGTATGCAGGTGGGAGGGTGGATGTTTGCTGTGTGTATGCAGGTGGGTGAGCCAGAGGAGTAGCAGAGGGCAGCAACAAAATGGGTGTCACACGAACTGGCTGTGCTGGCTTGGGCTGCAGAAAAGGCAACGGACAGATAAAGGTGGCAGAAGTAGTTGAGGTAGATGAGCAGGTAGTCGAGGGAAGAATCTTTTTAAATTTAGTTTTTGCCTGACCTGCTGTGTTCAGTGGCAACTGGTAAGTGTGCAGCTGGTGGCCGTAGTTTGGAGCCACAATAGGCTGCTCTCTTGCAGGGGCGAGAGCCTGCACTGCAATAGGTCTTGCTGCAGGTAATTGCAGTCCTTGTAAGAGAACTGACACCTCTTGACCTTTTAACCGCTGATTGTGCCACGTTATAAGGGTCCGTTGGTTGACCTCAACAAGCTGCAGAGTGGTTTCTGCATTATTTCTCCATTGCCCAGAATAAGTTGCCTGATTCTCCTGTAATCTCTCAGGATCAGATCCCATCTTGAATGAGAAACAGTGCCCTGTTTTTTAGGACTTCTGTGGAGGTCACACAACCGTATGAAGATGAACTCAATGAGCCGGCAACAGTTGGGCCATTGTGCTGGAGACCCCGTGGAGCCAAGCATACACCTTTTGGTGCTGTCTACACCTGGTATAAAGACAGCCTTCTTTTTTGGTGACCTAAATCGCCCAGTAACTAGCCGGTCTTGGTGCCATGCTGCGTATATTACCCTGTCCTTGTCAAATTGTTCCAGGTTGTCCCACAGACTGATGATGGTGGCTACTTGCTGGTTGGTGAGTGTTAAAGCTGTTTGACTGCGCAGTTCCACCAAGTATTCTGCCAGCACGTCCACCCTGTCCATACCGGGAACCCCATGCTCATCAACGGCCTGGAAATAGAATAGAACTACTGATTAGTTGTGTTATGTACATTCAAATTGGATTAATTTGCAATTTTAAATTGTATGATTTGTAGATTAAATTTGATTAAAAAAAGAGGGAAATCTTACCATAGCAGAGGGAACAGAAAAGACTGAGGGTCTGTGCAGTGGTTCACCAGAAGAAGGCATGGCACTGGGCTCAGATGGAGCTGGTGACGGCTGGTGAGTGGGCAGAAGTGCAGTGGACTGAGACTGGGCACTAACTGCAGAGGAGGGCACAGCACTGGGCGCAGATGGAGCAGGAGACAGCAGGTGAGTGGGCAGTGACAGACTGGGCACTAGAGATGCGCGGATGGGTTTTTTTTCCATCCGCAACCGCATGAAAAAAATGTCATCCGTCCGCTATCCATTTGCACGCACGTTTTTTCAGGAATTTCCAAAACCGCGCCCGTCCGTCATCCGCCAACTTATGATAATTGTAGGCATCTAGGCATTTTTGGTTGTTCAAAATATTATTTTTCGTCACGTCATCCATCCGCTCCGCGGTTTAGCCGCGGTGCCCGCAGCTGTAACCGCAATCCGCGCACCTCTACTGGGCACTGACCAGCAGAGCTGCAGAGGAGGGCACAGCACTGGGCACAGACGGAGCAGGAGACAGCAGGTGAGTGGGCAGTGACTGCAGAGGAGGGCACAGCACTGGGCACAGACCGAGCAGGAGACAGCAGGTGAGTGGGCAGTGAGTAAGACTGGGAACTGACCAGCAGAGCTGCAGAGGAGGGCACAGCACTGGGCACAGACGGAGCTGGTGATGGCTGGTGAGTGGGTAGAAGTGCAGTGGACTGAGACTGGGCACTGACTGCAGAGGAGGGCACAGCAATGGGCACAGACGGAGCTGGTGATGGCTGGTGAGTGGGTAGAAGTGCAGTGGACTGAGACTGGGAACTAACTGCAGAGGAGGGCACAGCACTGGGCACAGATGGAGCAGGAGACAGCAGGTGAGTGGGCAGTGACTGAGAGTGGGCACTGACTGCAGAGGAGGGCACAGCACTGGGCACAGATGGAGCAGGAGACAGCAGGTGAGTGGGCAGTGACTGAGACTGGGCACTGACTGCAGAGGAGGGCACAGCACTGGGCACAGATGGAGCAGGAGACAGCAGGTGAGTGGGCAGTGACTGAGAGTGGGCACTGACTGCAGATGAGGGCACAGCACTGGGCACAGATGGAGCAGGAGACAGCAGGTGAGTGGGCAGTGACTGAGACTGGGCACTGACTGCAGATGAGGGCACAGCACTGGGCACAGATGGAGCAGGAGACAGCAGGTGAGTGGGAAGTGACTGAGACTGGGCACTGACCAGCAGAGCTGCAGAGGAGGGCACAGCACTGGGCACAGACGGAGCAGGAGACAGCAGGTGAGTGGGCAGTGACTGAGAGTGGGCACTGACTGCAGAGGAGGGCACAGCACTGGGCACAGATGGAGCAGGAGACAGGTGAGGTGGAGGTTAGCTGGTGAAGGTAGGACTAGACTTTCTACAATGCCTTCCTCTCCCAGTGTGTCAACAAATCCTTCGTCCTCCCCTTGCTCCTCAACCTCAGTGTAACACAATAGCAAGTACATAATCATACTAATGTTATAAAACATTAACACCTGTGGCAAGATACAAACTATAATACCACCATTGGTAAAACACGTTTGGCATCATTATCATCTTTGATGAGACAACTTTATAGTCACAGAACAAATCTACTTGAGTGTTTTTACAAAAACATTTGCCTCTCCTGGTGATGTAAACTCTTTCGTGATACCCTTACTTGTGATCCGGAGACGGGCTGGATGCACTATGCCGAATCGCACATCTGGTATGTCCTTGAGTTGGCGTCGGATATCATTGAAGGCGGCGCGAGCTTTGGCCGTGCGCGCAGTATAGTCCGGAAAAATAGAGATTGTCGCTTCCTTGACCTTGATCCGCTGCTGAACTCTGGCACGCCGTAGGACATCAACACAGTCAGAGTAATAAGTAGACGTGCCACGATGGGACGGGGACGCCCGCCGGACTTGAACTGTGGGACTCTGTGTGCGCGGTCCACCAGTGGGAGTTTATCCAGGCCGAATGCTTCTTTCAATAGGGTGGAGACAGAGGTCGTAGTGACGGGGCCATCTTCCTCAGGTAAGCCCAAAATCCTGATATTGCGGTGGGATCTCGCCTCCAAATCGTCGTACTTGTTTTCAAGAGCATTAATTTGGGATGACATCTTGTCCACCCTAGATTGGAGTGAGACCACGTCGTCTGTATAGGTCGTCAGCGAGCCCTCCATATCGCGTACCGTTGTTTTTAACCCGTCTACCTCCGCCTTGCGATGCAATTATTTAGCTCAGCTTTCACATCCTGTAACTCCAACTTTATTTTAGTCAAATTATCGGACATGGCTGCCGCCAACTCGGCTCTAAAAATGCTCACCACCTCGTCCCGGAGGCTGGCGAGCAGTTCAGTTTTAAAGTATCAGCAAAAATGCCCTGATATACTTTTAATCGATTTTGCGGGAGCCCTCCGAGCCACGCGTCCTACTCCATCGGCCGCTAAACCGGAAGAAAAACCGTATTCGGATTTCTGATAGCTGGACATCTGTTAATTGGCCTGGGATTGTCCATGATCTATCGCAAAATTTGTAAGCTGGCAGCAAGTAAAGAGTCCCCCAAGCTGTCTGCAGCAATTTGGAGCCACTGTGAAGCCGTGGGAGTTCTTGTGAAAGGATTACATCAGAAAGTGGGACAGGTTGAGGACCTTTTGGAAGGATTTCAACCGAAGGAAACATCTCGACGTTTGGATATCATCATGGGCATGGTTACAGAACTGTGTAAAGCCAACGCAGCGCAGTCTGTGAGCCAAGAGGAACTAATGAGATCTCTCATGAATCTTCATGGGGATATTAAGATGGGGGTCTGGCAAAACCCAAGCTCAATCTAAATTCTTCACCTGGGTCTCTAAAAATGTATTTCATCATGCTAAATTAATCCCTTTGCAAATTATGTCTCCCTGTGAAAATCTGTCTCCAACAGTTATCTGTGTTTTGACTTCGCCTCCCTGCAAGAACACTCCAAGGCCACAGATGTGGTTTGTTATCATGGACTCTACATAAACATGGCACACACTATTTGGCACACTGACACTGACACGATTGAGTAAAATGTTCCCAGTCTTTTAGAAAGGTCTGATCTCTGCTCTCGGTTCAATCAATTTCATTGATTTCCAATCTGATCCCCCCACACCCCTTCCTTATGTTGCCAAAGAAAAAGATCACCATATGTTATATCTCCAATTGTTTTTCTGTCATTACATGTTGTAAAATTGTCACTGATTGTATTGCATCTTTTCTACTCTGCATCTCCCAGTCGGCGGTGCGCGCATGCACAGCGGCCCCTCCCCTAGCCCACTCTATCACTGTCCTGCCTGGTTAGTGGGGAAACGGTATTTCGAATTCACTCAATGTACATGTACATGATTGTTTTCGACAATAAAGCAAACTATGACTATGACTATGACTACATGCCCGGAACACCTCCCGAGGGAGGCGACTAGGAGGCATCCGGAACAGATGCCTGAGCCACCTCAGCTGGCTCCTCTCCATGTGGAGGAGCAGCGGCTCTACTCCGAGCCCCTCCCGTCTGACTGAGCTCCTCACCCTATCTCTAAGGGTGCGCCCAGCCACTCTGCGGAGGAAACTCATTTCGGCCGCTTGTATCCGTGATCTCGTCCTTTCGGTCATTACCCAGAGCTTATGACCATAGGTGAGGGTAGGAACGTAGATTGACCGGTAAATTGAGAGCTTCGCCTTTTGGCTCAGCTTCCTCTTCACCACAACAGTCCGGTACAACGACCGCATCACTGCCGACACTGCACCGATCTGCCTGTCAATCTCATGCTCCATCCTCCCCTCACTCGTGAACAAGACCCCAAGATACTTGAACCCACCCGAAGAGGGCAAGCCACCTTTTTCTGGTCGAGAACCATGGCCTCAGATTTGGAAGAGCTGATCCTCATCCCAGCCGCTTCACACTCGGCTGCAAACCGCCCCAGTGCACATTGGAGGTCCCGGTTCGATGAAGCCATTAGGACAACATCCTGTGGTTCCCAAACCGGCCCCTGACGGCACCTAGAAATTCTGTCCATAAATATAATGAACAGAACCAGTGACAAAGGGCAGCCCAGGCGGAGTCCAACATGCACCGGGAACAGGTCTGACTTACTACCGGCAATGCGAACACAGCTCCTGCTCCGGTCATACAGGGACCGGACAGCCCTTAGCAAAGGGCCCCAAACCCCGTACTCCCAGAGCACTCTCCACAGGACCCCACGAGGGACACGGTTGAATGCCTTCTCCAGATCCACAAAGCCCATGTGGACTGGTTGAAGTGAAGTAGTGAAGAAGTGACTTTATTGATCTCACACTGGAGAAATTCCTCTCTGCATTTTAACCCACCATATATATATATATATATATATATATATATATATATATATATATATATATATATATATATATATATATATATATATATATATATATATATATTTTAGGAGCAGTGGGCAGCACACATTACTGCGCCCTGGGACCATCTCCATGATCTTCTTGCTTCGGTTTGGTCAGGACCTAAACTGGAGGATTTTACCTATGGTGCATGTTTTAGGTTGGTGGGGGAAACTGGAGTGCCCGGAGGAAACCTACCCAGACACGGGGAGAACATGCAAACTCCACACAGAAAGGCCTGGGCGACCCGGGGATCGAACCCGGAACCTTCTTGCTGTGAAGCAAGAGCGCTAGCCACTCAGCTACCGTGCCACCTGGGCAAACTCCCATGCACCCTCGAGCACCCGATGGAGAGTATAGAGCTGGTCCAGTGTTCCCCGGCCGGGTCGAAAACCACACTGCTCCTCGAGTCGAATTCTCCTCTCCAGCACCCTGGAATAGACCTTACCGGGAAGGCTGAGGAGTGTGATTCCCCGATAGTTGGAACACACCCTCCGGTCCCCCTTCTGAAACAGAGGGACCACCACCCCGGTCTGCCAGTCCAGAGGGTACTGTCCCCGACCGCCACGCGATGTTGCAGAGACGTGTCAGCCAAGACAGCCCTACAACATCCAAAGACTTGCACTGTCCAGTACCCCTCCCAGGCACTCCAAGAAAGCCTGGTACTCTGCACTGCTGTTCGGCCCGTAGGCCAACACAACAGTGAGAGACCTGTCCCCGACAGGAAGGCGCAGGGACGCGACCCTCTCGTTCACCGGGGTGAACTCCAACACACAGTGGCTGAGCTGTGGGGCAATGAGCAGGCCCACACCGGCCCGCCGCCCTTCCCCGCGGGCAACACCAGAGAAATGGAGAGTCCAGCCCCCTTCAAGTAGTTGGGTTCCAGAGCCCAAGCTGTGCTTGGAGGTGAGGCCGACTATATCTAGTCGATAGTCGACCTCCCGCACGAGCTCAGGCTCCTTCCCCCCCAGCGAGGTGACATGCCATGTCCCCAGAGCTAGTCTCCATGTCCGGAGATCTGGTCGCCGATGGATCCTCCTGCGGGTGATGAGTCCGCGTCGCTCCTTCGAGCTGAGCCCGGCCGTGCCCCATGCGGAAAGGCCCGGCCACCAGGCGCTCATTGGCGAGCTCCCACCCCAGGCCTGGCTCCAGGGTGGGGCCCCGGTGATGCCAATCCGGGCGACGTAACTGGCCTTGATCTCTTATTTGTCATCAAGGGCTTCTGAACTGCTCTTAGTCTGACCCGTCCCCCAGGACCTGTTTGCCTTGGGTGACCCTACCAGGGGCATAAAGCCCCCGACAACATAGCTCCCGGGATCATTCGGGCCCTCAAACCCCTCCACCACGTTAAGATGGCGGCTCAAGGGGGGGGGGGGGGGGGTGTAGGTTCCTGGTGGATTGAATCCAGGCACCAGTTTTGTGCCGAACAGTTTTTTAAATAATTTTCATTGACTGCATGCACGAGCTCTCCTGAGTATGTACGCATAGATGGACCGCTATCTCTCACTGCAGCTTTTGCCCGATCCTTGTTCCAGCAGAATGGACCTTCCAGAAGATATAGCTGGAAATTGAGGCTGTTCGCACTGTTGCCTGTGAAATCAAACAAAAACAATAGATTGTATGTAGAAATATACAACAAACATAAACATGCACTATTCACCAAAGACAAACCGTGAATTAATCTGTTGAGGTAACAGTGAAATGTCTTGGTTATGTGATGGTCCACCTCTTTATCCATCATAGCAGGGCATCCTTCTTTTTTCAACTCCTCCCTCTTGGCTCTTCTTAGCAGGCAAAGGTCCCCTGCATCCCATTCGAAGATACAAGAGGAAAGCCTTGACATGAAGACGGGATACAGTTGTTGTGCATCTGTAGTGCACCCACCGGCAAGACGTCTCATGAAATGCCAGATGTCAAGGCGAACTATGAGATTTGGCCAACCACCAAACCGCTGTTTGAGTTTGGTGTCTCCTGCTTCCTTACAGCAACGGCAGTCCACATACAAGATGGTAGGAGGTGCAACACCTGCACGCCGATATCTCTCCACCAATCCTGCAGTCATTTGGTCCAGCCCAGCGCCTTCATCAGCAGTCAGAACACTGATAAGTACTTGCCCTATTTCATTTCCAACTGATGTCAGCCACTGTGCAGTGCCCTTGGCAGGCCCACTCAGTTTCTTGGTGGTCTAAAAGAGACAATACATAACAATTATAATAATTCACAACATAACATTAACAACATATAATAATGATATGACAATATAATATTAACATATAATAATTAACAACATAATTACCATTGTAAACTTCTACATAAAGTTCTCTTTGTCCAACAATACATGACAAATAATAGCTTCAAAAACAACTCTGACCTTCTTAGTAGAGTTCATTTTTGAAATGGCGCCATAGGTGGATGTGAGAGAGGCCTTGATGTCTTCCAGCCTCATTAGAATATCCTGGCTATAAACCGTGTGGAGCCATTTGTAACTTGGCAATGGCGCAAGTGGTGGAGGTTTTTGCCAAGTCAAAGGTTGCAGGCCAAGTTTGTTCTGGAACGCAGCACCTTCTAAGGTGAATCGATTCATTCGTTCTAGATACTCCTCACTGTGGCTCTCCTCCAGCTGATTGATGATTCTAACAGGCCCATTCCCTTGGCCCCTCTCACGCAACAAACGGATGACCTTTCACAGGCATGCCTTACAAAAACAATGGATTGGACAAATTTGTAGGTATTTATATTTTCTAATACACCAAATACCAACAAAAGCATGCAGAACTATTTCCTCAGACATAAGTGAATAGGCAAATATTATTACTTGCTTGTGAGTATGACTCTAAACTCTGATCGATGGGCCCGATCCAACTGCTGGAGCACAGCATGACCCCAGGACAAGTAGCTGGCTCTACATTTGGTGCAAATGAGTGTTTCTGTAACCATGTTGTAAAAGCTGTCAATGTCCAGCACCTGCCGAACTCTCCTGTGCAGACCGGCACCAGACAACTGATGCCCAGAACAATTTTGGTACAGTGGAGGCGGACCTTCCAGATCCTGTATGGCATCCACACCAGCAGCCGTTGGGCAAAGAAGCGGTCTGGTGTTGGAGCCTGGTGGTATAAGGTAGCTGGTTCTGGGGGATGGCACCACAGGTCTAGGTGGTCTTTCAGCTCCAGCTTCCCTTTTGCACCCACCATAAAAACGCTTCTGCCACCCACTTGCGGTCCTGCTGTGGCATGGTCTGTGGCCATAGTAATGGGAGGTCTGCTGTTTCTGGCTATATTGAGAAAATATGTGTAAGAAACAAAGAAAACATTGATTGATAATGGCATGTGCATTTTTCATGGCATCTTACTGTTGTCCGTGTTGCTGGTAGGAAGAAGGAAGAGGAGGGTTTGATGATGGTCCGATGGGCAGAGGTTTGAGGAACAGCGGGCAGGCATGAGACAGTTGCAGGGATTTGTGGTTCTGGAACCTGTGAAGTCTATAAATGAAAGAATATTATTATTAAATTTTAATGAAATAAAGTTGTATAATTATGACTTAATTTACATGTATTTCATTTTCAATTAAATGAAAAATCATATTATTACCTGAGGAATTTTCCTCTGCACAGACAAATTTGGTGTGACCACACGTGAGCCCCCAAATCTCTGTTTTTCAAACTGTTAACAAAAGGGTCAAAGGGTCAAATTTACGTTATGGGATCTAAATCCTGCACCACTGCTGCGTGTGTGTGTGTTTATGTAGTAACATGCTGCTAACCATGGATAATGGCATTCTAGGTCTTTTAGACGTAGTGGACAGTTCAGTGCTGGAGGTGGAGGGTGTGGGAGGAACTGCAGGAGTGGGATGACCCTGTGATAAGTGCATGAACATATACCAGGCAAATAGTATTTAGTACTAATTATGTTTTTTTTTTTTTTTTTTTAGAAATGTAGGATAAATGATGGCACCTTATGAAATCCACATGAGGCAAGAGCATGAATGAGGTCTGCTCCAAAGAGTGGCCTGTTTACCTCTACTCGAGAGCAGAGGGCTCTTTTCTATCTGAAACCATAAACAAATATTATGCATATGACTAGTTTGTGTGCCAGAAGTCCATACATATAAGCAGTATTACGTTAAAAATGTATAGGTATAATTTGTATTAGTGAATCATCTACTTGTCTATCTATCATGACTTACTTTCTGGTACATCTCATGCCATCTTTTTTGTCTAGGAGCAGGTCTATTTCCCTCCACAGATGGCCACACTCCCAAACGTGCAAATCGCTGCATCCGATCGAGCCACTCTTTGGCACTCATGGCTTTGTGTGTTTTCTTCTTTTCTGAAGACATGTTGGTCTGCGACGTAATTACTAATGAATGAACGTAATCAACGTAATCACTGCTCACTGTCCAGTAGCTATTGAAACAATTAAACTAAGCCACTGCATTAATGAAATCTGTACAACCCACCTGTTTTCTCAGTACGGATGTTTATTAGCCAACTTTTGACAGCGGCGGAAAAACACATGAGATTGTCAACAGTGAGCCGAAGATAGAAAGACGGCAAGATGCACTACGCACATCGATTGGCTTGCAAATGATTCAGCTTGCAATGTGATTGGACTGACTCCGTGGCCTAATTGGTCCTCGTGAAAGAAGATGGATTTGCGGATCTTATTGGAAGTGGCAAAGACTGACGTTGCAAGCTAACAGGCCCTTGAAACCTCGAGCTAGGCACGCCATTGGACAAAAAGTGCGGCCTATCGGCTTTGCGGTACCGCAACTGCCGCCCAATATCGATTCTTGTGAGCTTTAAGCCAAATAATGTTAACACATAATGTTAATGTTAATGATATATTGTATATTGTTAATGATAGTATACTGCCAAAAGTGTTCACTCACCCATCCAAATACTCGAACTCAGGTATTCCAATCACTTCCATGGCCACAGGTATATACAATTGAACACCTAAGCATGCATTTCTACAAACATTTATGAAAGAAAGTCCAGTCATGAAATTTCCTCACTCCTAAATATTCCACAGTCAACTGTCATTGGTATTACAGTGGTACCTCACCTTACGAAATTAATTCATTCCAGAAGTGGTTTCGTAATGTGAAAAATCGTAAGTTGAGTAGCTATTTCAATGGAAAAAGCCTGATTCATTCCAAGGCCCCGATCCAAGTTTTTTTTTTTTTTTTATAGTGTAACTTTTTTTATAGTGTGGTCTGGACCTGCTCTAGACCTGCCAGGCACGGAGCCCCAGACATCCAGGGACCCAGGGGGACACTGCCAGCCCGCCTTAAGAGCTCCCTAAGCGGGCATGGGTCCGGGGATTGTCCCAGTCACCGGCCTGGAGGTCTTGAAGAGGCCGGTTCTATCCAGGCCGCTCTGTGAGCATCTTATGCGGGCAGGTCTGCAGCGGGTCTGGACTGCCGCGGCTCTTGCGTGCGAGCGGCAGCTCACCTCGGCTGTGGCTCGAGGCGAGGCCAGGGGGTGGACGCGCGCGCGGCGCTTTGGTCCACCTGGTCTAGTCCTGGTTTAGTCCAGACCACTGCGGCTCCTCCTGGTTTAGTCCTGGTTTAGTCCAGGTTTAGTCCTGGTTTAGTCCAGACCACCGCGGCTCCTCTAGACCTCCTCTAGACCTGGTCAGGTCTAGAGGAGGTCTAGACCACCGCGGCTCTTGCATGGGTCTCGTTCATGCGTTCATACGCTCAGACTGCGTGCTGTCCTACTCGCTGTTCCCCTCAGCTGTGACTCGAAACGAAACCAGGAAATAGACCGCGCGCAGCGCTTTAATCCACCTGGTCTAGTCCTGGTTTGGTCCTGGTTTGGTCCAGGTTTAGTCCTGGTCCAGTCCAGGTTTAGACCTTGGTCTGGACCTGCTGGCAGCTCCGCGCTGGGTCATGCTGCGCTATCACACATGTCCGCGCGCAGTCTTCTCCCCCTCCCGCTAACCCCACACTTCACTATTGATACGTTTTGTTGGGAATCTGTGGGGGTTTGGGTGTTTGAACGGGGGACAGGTGTGAGAGGGGTTTAAATCCAGTCTGAGAAAAGCTATAATGTGTGTGGCTGAGCGCGCATTATTTGAATTTTTGAGATTTCGCGTTCCGTAACTTGAATTTTCTTTCGTATCTAGAGACCAAAATTTAACGTGATGGCGTTTCATAACTTGAAATTTTCGTTTGTTGGGTCATTTGTAAGGTGAGGTACCACTGTATAACAAAGTTGAAAGCTATTGGGAACAACAGCAACTCATCCACAAAGTGTTAAGCTATGTAGCCTCAAGGGGCAGGGTCAGCTGAGATGCTGAGAGGCATTCCATAGTTCCAGTGAACAGAACTCTGAATGCTACAGCACACCAAGAGATTTTAGACAATTCCATGCACCCAACTTTGTGGGAATAGTTTGGAGATAGCCACCACACTCCTAAACCTTGTGGTTCCATGTTCTTAAAAGAGTAGAAGCTGTTATAGCTGTGACTTCCTATTAAACCAATGATGCTCCAACATCTACAAATGGCAACTACTATCACAACTAGAGACTGATGAGGTACAACACAAATGCAACGGCAAGGGGTAGCCAGGATGCCAGGTCAGGGGGGAGTTAACACCAACTCCCCAACCAGAGATTGGTCCAAAGCCCCAATAAGTATCACGCTGAAGGAGACAGCGACTGACCTAATGGCCCAAATGAACACAAGACAACATCAACGCCAGTTACAGAGTGAAGTACCTTCTGAAAGTCTCCTAGAAGATGTGAATCCAGCACTGAGAGCAATCCCTACCATAACCATCACTGAAATAATAATAATAACCTGATATACACTTCAGCATTGTGCGCTCTGCCGAGAAGGTGATTGGCTGCAGCCTTCCATCTATCCAGGACCTGTACGTCTCCAGGACTCAGGGGCGAGAAGGCCGGATAGCAGCTGACACTTCTCACCCTGGACATGGACTATTTGAGCCACTTCCCTCTGGCAGGAGGCTACGGTCCATCGGACCAGAACCTCCCATCACAAGAACAGTTTCTTTCCCTCTGCTGTTGGACTCATGAACAATTCATAACATCTGCACAAAGCTGGACACTTCATATCACTAGTCACTTTAATTACATCATGTTTGCACTACTGTTCTGATGCTGCTCATCTGGACCTTTTTGTTATTTGGATTATTATTTTTTACTATATTATAGCTATGTTTTAGTTATTATTATTATTTAGTGTTTTATGTTCGCACCTTATCACCGAGACAAGTTCCTAGTTTTGTGAATTCTGTTCACTTGACAATGGCAATAAAAGTCTTTCTGATTCTGATTCTGATGATCCTGGGCTATAACAGCAACCATGGGAGCCATGAGAAACAACAACACATGGAAAAGATGGTTAGAGGCTAAAATCAAGGAAGCACAGCCAACTGTTAGAGACCCAGAAAGGTGCAATGAAAAAGCAAGTACCCAAAACTATGCCTGTACCTGTAGCACTCAAAACTCCTACAAGCCTTAGCCAGCCGCCTAAAGATGTACATGCGAGATAATGAAGCCAGACGAATAAACCACCTGTTCGCAGCACAACCTGTGAAAGTGTATGCCCAGTGGTAACAGTAATAACACCAGTGGTAACAGTAATAACACCAGAGAAAACCCACCAAAGCTGGAGGCCGAAAGGCAAATGGGAGAAGGAAGCAACACCAATGCACAGTGGCTGGTGGCTCTGAGAGAAGACCACAGCAACCTCTACCCTAACCCTAACCTGAACAGAATCCAATCACCATCACAGTGGCAGACATGCAATAAAGAGTCTCAGGCATGAAAAATTTGACAGCAATGTCCTGCCCTGACATTATCCACGGATACTGGCTAAAGAAGCTCACTGCACTCCAATGCGTGACAGCACAAATGAACCAGCTGATAAGTTTATTTGTCCAGTTTGTCAACTGGACAAATAAACTTTGTCCAGTTGACAAACTGAATTTCTCCTTATGCCTCTTGTTTTAAGACATAAAAACATTATGACCTATTGGGAGCAGAATGGAAATATATATGCGTGGGGGGAAGGGGGAGGGCGGTGTGTGTGCGCAGACATGTGTGTGATAGCGCAGCAAGACCCGGCGCGGGGCATGCTCAAACCGTGCCAGGTCTAAACCAGGATTAGACCACCGCGGCTCTTGCATGCGTTCGTTCATGCGCTCAGACTGCGTGCGGTCCCCCTCGCTGCTCGCCTCAGCCGTGACTCGAAACGAAACCAGGAAAGAGACCCGCACGTGGCGCTTTAATTCACCTGTTTAGTCCAGGTTTAGTCCAGGTTTAGACCTTGGTCTAGACTGGTATAGTCCACGTTTAGTCCTGGGTCTACAGTCTCTACGCAGGACACTGTGTTGCACTATAAAAAAATGTTACACTATTAAAAAAAAAAAAAAAACTTGGAACGAATCAGGCCTTTTCCATTGAAATAGCTACTCAACTTACGAAAAATTCACGTTACGAAACCACTTCTGGAACGAATTAATTTCGTAAGGTGAGGTACCACTGTGTATATATATATATATATATATATATATATATATATATATATATATATATATATATATATATATATATATGTATTATATATATATATATATAATATCAATAATAAATGTATAAAAATTCCAAGAATGGCATGTGTTTTATCTGATATTTAGATAGTGACTGTAACATATATAGATTTATGTAATATTTATGCAATATTGATTTAGAATGTTTGCATCTCATGCCAGAACCTTGCCTGGCAAATCCACAATAACATCTCTGTATTTTTATGCAGATTGATATCAGAACGAAACATGATCATGTATTTTTTTTTTCTTGCTTGTTTTGTTTTCATTGACACATGTGAAACAAAGCTCACTGGTCACCTATGACTTACAAATGAAATCACATTTCTCAAGATTGTTTATTTGTCATCTGCAGGATCAACACAAGGTCAACAATGCAATGAAATGCTTAGGATCAGAAGAACCGTTGACTCACTAAGATAGTCAAGTACTAATTGCATGCAATAATAGTACATGGTAAAAAGTGTTGCAAAAAGTGCAGGGGAAGAAGTAAACAATATAATAAAAATATGTAATAAAATACAAGGTACAGGTAAAAACATTTTAATAAAATGCCAGGTACAGGTAGGGTTAAATAAGGTGCAAGTAGAGTATTTCACAGATTGCACATAATGTAGTATAAGTGTTGCATGTTTATTTTGTATTGCACATAGTATATTATTAAGTATTGCACGTGGATTATGAAGCAGGTTATTGCATAGGTAACAGTAGTTTACAGTGAGGTTGTGACAAACATGATACATTCATATAGAGTAGTAGCAGTAAACATATGCATAATGAAAAGTGGTCTAGTGTAGTATTTTAGTGAAAAGTAGTGTAGTGCAGTATTATGGAGAGTTCAGTATTATTTAGAGGTGTATCCAGAGTTCAGTAGTCTGACAGCTTGGGGGTAATAGCTGTCTTTGAGTCTTTTTGTGCGTGCTGGCAGGCTCCTGTATCGTCTACCAGAGGGTAGCCGACGGAAAAGTCCTTGTGCTGGATGAGTATGGTCCTTAATGATGCTGCGTGCCTTAAGAAGTCCCCTGCGGTGGTAAATGTCCTGGATGGAGGGGAGACTGCTGCCAGTTATGTCCTGTGCTGCTCGCATCATCCTCTGAAGTGCTCTGCGGCTCTGAGCAGTGCAGTTCCCATACCACACTGTGATGCAGCCCGTCAGCACCTGTAGATGTTTGTGAGGATGCTGGTGTTCATACCAAACTTCCTCAACTTCCTCAGGAAGTAGATGCTTTGCCAGGCTTTCTTAACCATAGTGTCTGTATGTAGTGTCCAGAACAAATCCTCAGTGATGTGTACCCCAAGGAACTTAAAGCTGCTGACCTGCTCGACCTCACTGTTGTTGAGGAAGATGGGGGATGCTGGTCTACACCCTGTCTCCTGAAGTCCACAATCATTTCCTTAGTTTTGCTGACATTCAGAGAGAGGTTATTTTCCTGACAACAGCCTACCTTGTCTCTGTAGGCACTCTCGTCGTTGTTAGTGATGAGGCCTAAGATGGTTTGCCTGGAAGAATCCATGACTCATCGCTGTACCAGCGAGTGAGTCTGGTAACGCTTGGTCCAAAATGCGCTGCGGTTGCGCGTAGACAGACAGCTAAGTGAACCAATCAGAGATTGCGCCATCTTGATTCAAAACTGAGGCGGAACTTCCGCTGCCTAAGAGTGACTTTGCGGGCAAAGGCGGGTGCACTGACGTCACCATCTTTGAACGAATCAGAATCGCGGAGTCCGTTGTTAACCGGAGGAGCAAGGGTGGAGCGAGGGTGTCCAAATGGTATCGTGCTGTATAGGAAATACAGAGAGATATCATTTGGCTGGCCAGGTAATAAGATGGTGGTGTCGTCGGCAAACTTGAGGATGATGTTGGAGCTGTGCCTGGTGGTACAGTCATAGGTGAACAGGGAGTACAGGAGAGGGCTGAGAACACAGCCCTGGAGTGCACCAGTGCTGATGACACGTGTGGAGGATAGAGATGGCTGCCGATCCTCACTGCCTGTGGCCTGTTAGTGAGGAAGTCCCATATCCAGCAGCAGATGTACATCCCCAGGCCCAGGGCGGTGAGCTTAGGACCAGTTTGGAGGGGATTATGGTGTTGAATTCCGCGCTGTAGTCAATGAAGAGCATTCTCACATATGTGTTTCCTCTCTCCAGAGGACTGAGAGAGGTGTGGACTGCTAGAGCAATGGCAACATCTGTAGACCTCTTTGCTCTATATGCAAACTGCAGGGGGTCCAGGGTGTCAGGGAGAGAGTCAGATGTGTCTCTTAATGACTCGTTCAAAGCACTTCTTGGTGGCAAATGTGAGTGCTATGGGCCGATAGTCATTAGGACAGGATGCTGTGGGGGTCATTGGGATGGGGACTACAGTGGAGGTCTTGAAGATGGTGGGCATGATAGACTGGCTCAGAGACAGGTTGAAAATGTTAGTCAACACCCCGGCGAGTTGGTCAGCACAAACTCTCAGCAACCGTTCGGGGATGCCGTCGGTCCTGGTGCTTTGTGGGGGTTCACTTTCATGAACGCCCGTCTCACTGTAGCAGTGTCTATAGAGAGTACAGTATCCTCACTGTCCATATGAGGTCTGTTGACAGGCATGGTGTTATCAGTATCAAACCGGGCATACAAGGTGTTGAGTTCGTCCGGAAATGATGCGCAGGACAGTTCCACTGCTCCTCCCCTTGTAGTCAGTGATGCACCGTAGCCCATGCCACACGTGTCTCGGGTCACGGCTCTGCTGGGCAGACTCCACTCTCTCCCTGTAGTCCCTCTGGGAAGTCCTGATGGTCTTTCTGAGGTCGTACTTGGCTGCTTTGTAGGCTTCGGGGTCTCCTGAGTTGAAGGTGGCAGTGCGAGCTTTCAGTTTAGCATGCACCTCCGGTCCAGCCCAAGATTTCTGATAGGGTAAGTGTAGATGGAGATTTTGGGCACCGTGTCCTCAATGCACTTCCCTATGTAGCCTTCGACAGAGTCTGTGTTAATGTCCCCATCAGCTGCGCCTGCAAACATATGACAGTCTGTTGTTTCAAAGCAGTCCTGTAACACCTCATCAAACATACTTCTCTATTTGTGTATTTGTCTGTCTTTGTTTGTACGCAGGCAACAGCAAGATCGCGCTATGGTCAGATTTATCAAAGGCTGGGCGGAGGAGGGATTTGTAACTGTCTTTAGATGGGGTATAACAATGGTCTAATATCTGCTCCCCCCTGGTGGGGAGGGATATGTGCTGGTAGAATTTTGGTAGAACCATTTTCATATTGGGTCTATTGAAATCCCCCAAAACAATTAAAGCTGCATCAGGGTGTGAGTTTTCAATCCCATACACTTGTTCTAGGGCTTCTGTTTTAGCAGCTTGTGGTGGTATATAGACTACAGTGAGGATTACAGCGCTAAATTCTCTAGGCAGATAGAGGGGTCTAACTTTGATGGTTAGCAGCTTTAGGGCTGGAGTGCAGCGGGTTGTTAAAATATGTGCATCTGTTGCAGTGGCGGTTCTACATTGAATTACTCCCTGGGCGAGACCCACTCTGAGCGCCCCCCCCCCCCCCATCCCCCAGGAATGAAAAAAAAAACAAAAAAAAAACACACAAGCCCCCCCCAAGGAAAACAAAAAACAAAAAACACAACATTTACCACAAGCAGCCATCTTTAATTATCACTATAGAGTGGTAATTAATGATAACTTATATCATAACTTAAATAACATAAATAAAAAATAAACTCTACACATAAAAGTGGCAAAATATATATACAATCAGCTATATAAACAGAACCATCGGCTGCTCGATTATGGAAAAAATCATAATCACGATTATCTCAGTCAATATTGAAATCACGATTATTCAAACGATTTTTTCAAAATCCCCTACACACACACACACACACACACACACACACACACAAAGTGGGCTACTCTCACCTTAAACATTTATTCTTCTTCTGTCTTATTCTACAGATTGCACAGGCACAAACAAAAAGTTATCACACACAGCTATTCCTCACTTTCCTCACACAGATTTCTCCTCAGTATAATATAATATAATAAATATAATAAATATAACATATATAATTAATATAATTAATACAATATAATATAATATAATAGCACTAAAATAGAATAGTGATATGACAAACACACATTTCATGACATGACTTACCAAAAGCAAAGATGAGATACTGTCCAGCAAATCCGAAAGAGCTTCCAGATGAAGTGTTGTCCGGGATAAGTAATTCACGTCGCCTCTATTGAAAATGCTGATCGCGTATCTCTACAAAGTCCCATGTAAAGTGTGTCTTTGTACGTTGTATTCATAGTAAATACCACGGAGGGTGAACGATCGATTTAAAAGTGATTAAACGTTGCGTTATACTAACTTCGTTTACTATTGTCTTCTGTAGTTTCCGTGTTCCCGATGCGAGCGCTTCTTGGTAGGAGCTAGTAGGAGTAGTATCATTGGTCAATTCCTCTTAGCAACTAGTGCCGTGACATTGATCAAATCGTGGTAGTGTGAGCTGGACTGTCAGATTGAGACGCTTTGTCAGTTACCGGCCGCAGAGATGGAGGGGGTGAATCCTCTCTCTGTCTTCTCTTTCTTTCTCTCTTCCTTTTCCTCTCGTGCCGCTGTAGGCTCCAGCAGGTCTCTGTGCTGCGCATTGGCCCACGTGGAAGGGAATGTATTGCGCGGGCGCTTGCAGCCAGAGGGGGCGCCAATTTGCCAATTTCCTACACAGTGATATGATAGATTTTTTTTTTTTCAAGCGCTCGGCATGGCGCCCCTCACGAAGTTGCGCCCTGGGCAATTGCCCCACTCGCCCCCCCCCCAAGAACCGCCTCTGATCTGTTGCTCACAAAGAGTTATCCACAAAGCAAACACCTCCTCTACAAGACTTGCCTGAATCCTCCGTTCTGTCCTACCTGTAGATAGTTGTTGTCCGGCGTGATGGCACTGTCGGGAATGGACGGATCAAGCCAGGTTTCCGTAAAAGCAAAGACACAACAGTTCCTTGTGTCCCATTCGAAATAAATCTGTGCACGCAGGTCATCCAGTTTATTCCTCAGAGACTGAACGTTTACAAGCAGGTTAGAGGGAAGAGTAGGTTTGTTGTGTCTCTGACGGGTTCTCCACAGCACGCCAGCTCACTTCCCTCGGCGCGTTATCCTTTTGTGGCGCCACAGTAAACAAAGAGGCAAGATGTTTTTTTATTGATTCTTCATGTTTTTGAGTTGCTTGTGATATATATATTTTTTTCCTTTATTTTGTCTCTGTATGCATCCATATTTGATTTGATATGGGGGTGACCATGCGAGTCCCTGACTGGCTAATTCACCCGTCAGTCACTGTCATCTCGTGAAGATTCACTGGTGACCAGACTCACATCTTCATAAAATATTGAAGAAATGTGTATTCTTATTCCCCACATACAACATTTTGTATGATCCTGTTATTTCTTAGAATCTGCATTCTCTCTACCAGGATTTTTTTTTTCCTTGCAGGTAATCACAGTCTATTTCAACAGTAAATTGGTGGATAATGAAAGCCAGTTCAGTGCAGCCTTTGAGCCTGTATTAATGATTGTGATTGGAGTGGTTAAAAGAGCACAGTATAACGAATGTGCTGTCAGCTGTGGACATACAGCACAATTACAAGGACATGAGTATAATGCGTAGCAGACAGTATGAGATGAAATATGAAGGATCAGTGGTGTGACAGTAAACAACAGATGGTGTGGGATTGTCCTGGAAGTCATCTTTACAACTAATGAGCCGCTGCCATACAGCCATCAACCAGCAGCAACGTGCCCAACAAAGCTTTGATTAGCACAAACTGACAGGGACAATGGAGACGGAGGGCTGCACCAGATACACAACCGATCAATCAAAGAATGTTAGATTTAAAGACCATTTAAAGTGCTGCTGTAGAATTTTGTTTCAGTGAAAAGTCAGAAATTACTGTGCTGAAACATTATCATTTTGATTTTGAAGTACACGTAATGATGCTCATCTCTGTATAATATACAAGAAAATATGGCCCTACTTAAAGTAATAATATGTAACTCTGGGGGTGAAAAGACTACATGGAAAACAAATGTCACAACTATACATTTTCCATGGGCAGAGATACGATTCATCCAATACTGCATAATATTATAGTCAAAGAAACAACATTTTGATGGGAACAAGCAGGAGGAGGCCCTCCTCCAGGCCAAATAAGAGTCACATTTGTGGAAATGCAGGCACAGAATAAGGTTACTTGTTTTGTTCTGTTTTTCAGGACAATAAGCACATGTTTCTGTGTAGACTCTACGTAGAATTTTGCACACCTGACTGGGCGACATGTGGGCGAAGATCAGAGCGACTAAAACATTGTACAAGTAAAAGTGAACCATGAGTGAGAGTGTGTGGGAGTCTTCTTGAAAACTTTTTTCAGTTAACAAGCACATCCATATATCTATACATAGTGGTTCCGGTTTTGGTAGTGGTTGCGTCCTATTTAAATGCTCTGCTCTGCTTTTGTAAAGTAACATTGGATTAAAACTGTATGGTAACTGACAATAACAAAGAATCAAGACTAAAAATAAGCTTCACAGATGCAACTTTCAACTCTTTGCGTGGATCAAGGCTCTATTCTGCGTGATTGGAGCGGTGCCAACAGTTAGCCTAAAAGCAAACCAATAACCTGTGTTCCCTCACAATGCCATCAAAAAAGCCCAGCAACAGTGGCTGTTGATGAACATCCGAAAAGCTATTGACTCACTAGCAGAGGCTGTGGCTAAAATTACAGATTGGCAAAAACAACTAAAAAGAAATGGTTGAGTATGTCAGAGAAATTAGGAAGTCCCTTCATACTTTAACAGAGGAAACAGCTGCCATAAAGGAGCAGCAAAACAAAATTCTCCAGCTGGTAAAGGAGGTGAAATGGCTGAGGATCTTAAACACAGAGAAGGACAAAAAATTGCAGACTTAGAGAAGAGAATGGATGATTTGGAGCAGTACTCCAGGCTGAATGACATTGTCATTACCAGGCTCAAAATCAAGCCCCAGTCATACGCTAGGGGTGTGAACGCCAACAATGAAACAAAGCCAGAGGAGCTTGTGGCCAGCTCCATGGAACAGCATGTAACTGCTTTTCTTGGGGGTTTCCCTGGATTTGGACAACATCGAGGCCTGATATCCTCTCCCCAGAAGGACGGACAACGCAACACCAGCAGTGATAATGAGATTTGTCAATTGGAAGAAAAAGGTAGAGCTGAAATAATCAAATGTATTAATGAAAAATTAGAAATGTGGAAATAGCACTACAAATAAAACAAAACAAAATACAACACACATGGGTGAACAACTGTAAAATATTCATTAAAATGAATGGGTCACCTGAGTAGGCCTGAGTACTTGTCATCAGAAATATGGAGGAGCTGGACAAGCTGACTGATGTGTCTGCAGCAATGAGGTGGAACTGTTTCACGCCATGACACCCAATCACAACTCACCAACTCAATATCATAATTTATGAGACAGAACAATGGACAATAATCTCTTGGAATTAGAGACTACAGAGCATGAAGATCATGACCCAGAGAATGAAATTGATCATTACAATATATTTTATTTGCATATGAACATTAAATGTAAATACTATTCTGATAAGAATTATAATTCAATCAATGCTGAAGTCAAGCTTTTCAATGGTTTACATCATATCTGTCTCACAGGAAACTGTGTGGTAGGCGATAGCATAAAATCTCAGTGTTTGGATTGAGATGTTGGATCAATCACCCACAGAACTGCCCCCCCCTTCCTTCCCATCATCTCACAGACACAGCACATAAGCTAAGATGGACATTAGTGACTTAAATGACTGGCACTAAGTGCACTTTACTGCAACACTCACTTTACATTGCAACAGTCACTTTATACTACTGGAACTCTATTTATGATGCTTTTTATATATTTATGATGCTTTTTATCTTTATGCTTCTGTTTTATTTTTATTCTTCTGTAGTTGGGAGTCCGTCAAAATTTCGTTATGCTTGCATAATGACAATAAAGAATCTTGAATTTTGAATCCTTGGGCCAGTGTTATTCTCCCTTTTCATCAATAATTTGCCAAATGTTTGACCAAATGTATTCTCACAGATGTATGCGGACAACGCAATCATCTACACTCAAGCCAAAAGCTTTCAGCAAGCTGCTAATGGCCTCACAGCTGCCCTATTATCTGTTTAGAGCTGGCTCAAGGATTCGTGCCGGTTGTTAAACACCAAAAAAACTGTCTGTATGTACTTTCCAAAATGTCATACCAAATTGAAGCAATCAAATGTTTTTCTTAATGAAGTAGAACTTGATCTGGTCCCAGAATTTAAATACCTTGGAGTTATTCTAGATCCAATATTGTCCTTCAAAATGTTGAAAGAAAATATGTTAAAAAAAAAGTTTCTCAGGTAATCCAATTCAATAATTACACTTTTCATCACACCAGGAACAACTTAAATATGACTGCTAAAATGTATTTCTACTCCATGATTATTTCTCACATAGATTATTGTTTAACCACTTGTTCTCTTGCCTGCCCCACAACACTTAAAACCATTGAAAACTTCTATAAAAGCGGTTTAAAAATACTTGGTCAGACCTGGTCATACCCCACAGACGGACCACCGCTGGTCAGAATGTCCAAGGTTCTGTCCAAGGTTTGAATCTGTGGAATAGTCTTCCACTAACACTGAGAGAATGTCCTACATATAGCTCTTTTAAAGCTCAAATGAAAAATTGGTTATGGTCAAACCAAACCTGGCCTCATGTACAGGAGCATTGTGATTTTAATTGATCTCCTATGGACACATATTTGGATGTATTGAAGGTACGTGTCATGACCTGTGTGCTCTCCTCCCCCCTTTTCCCTGTGTGTGTGTGGAGTCTCCCAGCACCTGTGATTCCCTTCACCTTGTGGGCAATCAAGATCACTGGGTATTTAAGCCCTGAGGGGTATTCCATCAACGTGGCTAAGCGCAAAGCCCGGCTAATTTTGATAGGCTGCGCTAGTTTTAGTGAGAGTCCAGTTCCATGACTCTCGCTAACATTAGTCCCCGCTGAGTTACTGGGGCAACATAGTCCTCTGAACTAGCCTGGTCCCGGGCAGGCTAAAGATGAGCCTTAATCAGGCGGTGTCGCAAAGAATACGTACCTGAAGTAAACAGAGTGTCAAACAAACAGCTCCCACATGACTATCTGTGTTGTCCGAAAATAAGGGTGACAATATCAGCCAAAAAAAAAAACCCAACAACTTATATTCTTGGTCAGTTTTGACAAATTTGCAGTAATTTAAAATATTCTTTTGAACCACTGTCTTTACAATATTATCAGAAAAAAGAAAAAGACTTTGGCTGAGTGGTTAAGTGTTTTTATTACTGATAGTATTCATGCTCATGTCAATTATTTGCTATATTTTCACCATTTACATTTGCCACACATTACACAAATGAGAACAAATGCCATTTAACCTACAATTATTCATATCATCATAGAAATGATATCAGCTGGGCCTAACATCATTTTCACTTGACGACACTGACACTTTATATTTGATGTGACATCTCTATCAAAGAATACAGTTAAAGGTAAACATTTACTTGTAAAACAAAATGTAGCCAAATAGCAGGCACACTCCATGAACATTTCAATGATTCAACAAATTTGCTTCAGAGATGCTGTGCAAGCCTCTTTAATGAAATCATATTTATCAATTTCCATCAATAAGGATAAAACAATAAAATACATTAGGTATGGCATTCTGGTGTGAGGCCACTGCTGGAGGACTTTTGAGCGTCAGACAAGGCACTGCTGGAGGACTGCTGAGGAGGGTCCAGCAAGTGTACGCCATCTTCAGTTACTAGAACACAAGCATACTATTAAAAAATACAAATGCTTGGATCACAGTTGAGGCAAGCAGTAGCCTAGAGAATACCTTGAATATACTACTCACGATAATTTGTAGGAAGGATCTTTGAGGTCCCTCCTTCAATTACCTCCACCAGTGGGTGACCCCGGTTTAGGGCCAGTGCCAGCTCCTCTGCAGGTGAAAGATTTTGAGGTGGGCTCCCACCTCCTGTGGCTTGGTAACTACTACTCGTTTTAAATTAAATTAAGGTACCATTTCAACAGTATTACTAATATCACTGAATAATAATATTAATATTAGCCTACTTACCACTGCAAAATGTTTATGTCTTACGTCTTTCATTTTATGTCTTTACCTGCAAAACAGTCCTATTCCTGCTCAAAGACAAGATAACACAATTTAACATATTAGTTGGTGCAAATACTTTTACACAGTAAAAAGGCATATTTACATGCAAATGTTGATTAATATGCACTGTCCCTGAAATAAACAAATAAATAAATAAAAAGAAATTACAACTGACAAGACTGCTCTACAAATATGAATATAAAGATTTTATGACATCAATTGCTGTCCTTGAGTATCGAACTTGGGTTTCCCACGTGACAAACCTGTCCAGTCCAAACCAGAGTCCTCTCCCCCACAGACATGTCTTGATACCGATGGTGAAAACATACTCAACATTCAGCACTGTCATAGAACTTCACTTACGCATTTAAGCGGTCGGCGATCTTCTGCCACACCATGTCTCTCGCCGTTATTGCAAGTGTGTTGCAGAGTTCCAAAAGCAATTTCTGTTCAGATGTGCTGAAATAATCGTCCCGAATCTTCGTCATGATTGCGTTTTCTACAGTCGCTTGTTCTGGACTTCTTACGTCCCCCATGCACGCGCCTAGTCTAACACTGAACTAGTTAGCACTGCTGAGGCACAGCTAAACTGTGTTAGTGGAACGACTTCAGGCTTAAATCTAAGGTGACGCTTCTTCAGGCGAGGAGCGCTGCTATGTTTAGCGACGTTGATGGAATATCTCCCAGGCTACTAACTCAGAGGCCTATGTTGCCCCAGTAACTCAGCGGAGAGTAATGTTAGTGAGAGTCATGGAACCGAACTGTCGCTAAAACTAGCGTGGCTTATCGAAATTTCCCGGGCTTTGCACTTAGCGGCGTTGATGGAATACACCTCTGGACTCTTGAGTTTGTTCCACGTTACCTGAACCTCTTGTCTCCTAAATTTTTGTTCCATGTTACCTCTGAATTTTTGTTTGTCTGTCTATGGAGATCCCCACCTGTTCCAGCCTGTCACTACCCGGTCTGTCTAATAAATTCACCTTTTCCCTTTTCCTTTTTGGTCTATGTCCATTTTTTCGGTCCCGCCATTGTAAAAACTTAACAGTATGGCCAAATCTAGTCTAGCTGGCATGGAGAGCAGAGGCATTTCTTCTTCCTCTTTTATCTTTGCTCTGTCTGATGTTTTATTTCTCTGGTCTTGACATTTTTCTCCTGTTGGAACAGATTTTCAAAATCCTAAATCATGAATTGGATAAAGTTGGTCCCACAATTTTTTCACGGAGGAGCGCCGGTCCGGAGAGGGACGCGTTATGCACCTTGCACCGCTGTTACTGGAGGATGCGGAATGATTTACTATGGGAATTTTGATGGCAGGACATCTGGATTGGCCTGGGGGATCTTTTCTGATTGGAGCCGAGCGGATAAAAGAGTCCCGAGCCGCCGGCAGTCATTTTACACCATAGTGGGTCTGTTACAGACTAAGGGAGGACTACATCAGAAGGAGACACAGATTGAACTGTACCATCACAATCTGTGGAAATCCATCTGGCACTGGATAACATCACGGATAATGGATGTGGAACAGCGGCGCAGCCAGCATTCATTCATACGTGCTAAGGGGAGGACTGCGAGTTGCACAGCCCTGCTCGGTGGCATGAAGTTGGGGGGCCTGACAGAAACCAGGGTTCTGGCAAATTGTCTGTTCGCCTGGGTTCTAAAAATGTATCGATTATGTTAAATTTCCCCTTTTTGGTGTAATCAATTCTCCTTAAAATGTGATTCCATTGAACTCTGTTTTGTCTCTGCTTCTGCACAAACACGGCCAAGGTCGACAGCTGCGGCTTATCACACAGCACTCTACAAAACAAGGCATTCCACATTCGGCTCACACTGATCTCACACTCTGCCCTGTCTATTTAGTAATGTTTGCCTCTGCTTCAGTTTTCAATCAATTTCATTGATTTTTCTGGACTGCTCCCCTTCCCACCTGCCAGTCTGTCACCAACGAAAAAAACGCCATGTGTTTTACCTGTCCAATTGTTGTTGTCGTAGTATATTTGTGAATATTGTCATTGATTGTACTGCACTTTTCAACCCTGGCCGTCTTTATCTCTGTCCTGCTTGGTCAGGGGGAAAGGAAATTTCGATTTTCTATGTGTCTTGTACATATGGTTTTTTGACAATAAAGCAAACTATGAAATTGACTGCAAAATAATGAGAATTGTGCAATGTATGGAGTATGCAATTATTATAATTTTTCAATAGAAAATTTTGAAAAAATAAATTTCCTGAAATCCTCAGTGTCAATAAATGCATTCCAAATGCAAAGAACACATGTGGTGACAACATTCAGTAAAACAATAATTCCCAAAATACATTTCTACATGATTTAGGCTAATTCAAAAAATCAACCTCAATTGATCTGTGATGATTTCACTACTAATTGGTGAACAACAGGGCCAGAACCTCAACAGAATTTTAGGCTACTCTCAAAATTCCAAAAGCGACACTGGATATTTAGCATGGTTGATAATGTCCACATTATCAACAAGATGCTTCATGGCCTAAGCATCTTTTTAATTTCAACATTTAAATTCTAATAATAATTTATTTAATATTATTTAATATTTAGTAATAATAATTTAAACTCTATTCTCTAAATGGAAATGTGTCATAAAAAATATAATACAACAAAATAACTTTATGTCATTATTTTATTGCCTCAGATGACAAATATTACAACTTTAACAGAACAAAATAATTTAAGATTAAACTTAATTATCTAGGTGTAGGTTCCTGTGAAGTGTCAAAATCAGGAGGGTGGCCTTGAATATCTGTTGGGATCCAATGCCACACTTCACATTGGCTCTGGCCAATCATCTTCAGACAGACCCTTTTCTTGCAGTGGCTGAGTTTGACTTCAGATGGTTTTCCCTCGTTCATCATCATGGTTGGCACCAATCTGCCACTGACAAATTGTCTCCCAAACTCAGTGGCACCTGGGTAGGTGTAATAAGAAGGCATCTTCAGTTGGTGGAAGGCAATGCATGTTTCCTTTGAGGCTCACAAAGAGATGGGGTCGCAGTGCATCTAGAGTACCACCAAAGTCACTCATGTCATGGTGTGACACCATGTATTGCCATGCTGCAGGCATAGCCTCTTCATGAACATCCAGGCTTTCCTCAGGATCATCGTACCTGCACAGTGGCTGAAGATCTGTCAGGTGTTTTATGGCAGTTGTGTTGGCCTGCCTTTTCCCTCTTCTGTACAGATGGCTCCCTGTGTCACATCCAGTAAGTATGCGAGTGCTAAGGAGAAGGGATGTAAGATCTGAAGCTGCAACATCATACTTCAGCGCCAGAGCTTCTGTACTAGGATGAACAGGTAGGAAAATATCCATCATCTTCACCCACAGCTCCTGCAGCCCATCCATGTGTGTGCTGTAGTACATCCACATCATGATCACATCTGTGTCATTTGCAATCACTACAGTCCATTTGTGATGCATTATTTGTATTGAGTAGGTAATGTGAGCAAACATCCTGGTATCTGCCTCCTTGGGAGGTGGGGAAACTTGTTCATTCATGGCTAAACACTTCCACATTACTGTCTTTTATGTCATGAACAAAGTACAGGTTCCACATAACTGCACTCTCCTGGAATCTTTTGTGATCCTGGTCACACTGTTCTCTTGTAAGCAAATTGTCAGGTTGAGCTTCCAGAACGTTCCTGTGAGAAACATGGGAAGGCAGATACCAGGCAGAAAACAGGAAAAGATACCTTTTCCTGTTTTCTATGTGCGGGAATGCCATAAGCAAGAAGTTGGGTGTTAAGGAGACAACGGTGCAATTCTTAGAAAATGTAAGAAATACAAAATGACCATCAATCGACCTTGGGGCTCCACACCTCATAGGGTTTTAATGATCATGAGAATAGTGAGAAATCAGCCTAGAACTACACAGAAGGAGCTAGTCAAGAGGACCAAAATTCTTTTTGATATACACTGTATGTGCAAACCTGATCAAGAAACGTCTGACCTCTGTGTTTGCAAACAAGGGTTTTGCCACCAAGTACTGTCTTTTTCGGCTAGAGGGTTCAAATACTTATTATAAATACTTACTTGAAATACTGATATTCCATCTATCAGTGTTAAAATAAATCTACCATTAAAATTACTGACTGTTCATTTTTTGTCAGTGGGCAAACCTACAATATCAGCAAGGGATAAAATATTTATTTCCTCCCCTGTATATTTGGAGTTTCCAGAGTTTGACAGTGGCCTATAATGGCTCTTTGAGAATATTACTGAAAGTGCAGAGGTTTTGTAGTGCCAGTGAAATGTTTGTAAACTGTGGTTGGAGATCCTTTATTGTTATGATTAGATGTTGTATTTATTCATTTATGTGTAGACCCATGAATCAGAACAATCAAATTATCCAAGCTCTAGTGTGTCCTGTGAGCGCTGTCAGGTTCACCTCTAAGCTGTAGTGACACTGGCAGTCTTGTCTGTACGCTGTGATGGAAATCTTACAGTCATTCATATAATCAGATATATATGTCATGTATAAGTTGATTTTGTGATTCTTAATGAAATGAAGTTGTCAATTATGTTCAAAATTTAGCCAGGGCTTTAGGCCTGTGTGTGTGATAAATTTCCACTGGCCTTTTTCACTTGTTCTTTTGCTGCGAAGGAGCCAGCCTTGAGCTGACCTGTGATTGTTGAAATGTTATGTCTTCATTACGCATGTATGCATTTACTCATGCCCCCCGTGGGGTATAAGATCTTGGTATGTTTTGTTATGAACACAGATCCAGGGACAGATGCCTCTGTGAGGGACAGTCAGGGCGTAATTGTGCACAATTGCTTTAATAAATCAACTCTTTGATTCAAGACTACTTTCCAGTTTTATTCTCTTAGAATAGAAATTCCACAACAACACATTATAACATGCATTGTATATTTAAGTTTACTTACTTACTATGAAGCAGATAGTATGTGTTCTTAATAAAGATTGAATTGAATTGTAATAAAGTTGTAAAAAGTAGCAATAAAAAATAGGAAGAGACTGGTGTCAATAAGACATAGAATGTATAGAGCATGTATATATTTTTTGTATATATATTTTTTGTGTATATTTATATTTTTTGTATATATTTGGAAATATTTTGCATATTATACAATAAACATTGCCCAATGCAGCAAAGTAAGAGCAAACTTACTATACCAAAACAAAAATAACATTAAAGGAATCTGGAATATACTTATATATTTAATAGCTTACTCAAAGACAATAATAAAACTGGTATACTGATTATTTTATTGACAGTAATGGTGAAAAGTATGATATGAATAACATTGTAAAATATAGCCGCAAGCAGCACCTGCGCCACACCCCACAAGCGCCGCTCCCCACAAACGCTGTGGCCCGTAAGTGCCGCGGCCCGCAAATGCTGGGGTACTACACTATAACGCTCTATGTACAGTGAACCCTCGCTCTATCGCGGTTCACTGTTCGCGCCCTCGCTGTTTCGCAGTTTTTTTTTATAGTGTAACATTTTTTTTAATAGTGTAACGTTGTGTTCTGCGTCCTGATTGGCTAAGAGACTAGACCAGGACTAAACATGGACTAAACCAGGTCTAGACCAGAACTAAACCAGGTCCAGACCAGAACTAAACCAGGTCTAGACCAGAACTAAACCAGGTCCAGACCAGAACTAAACCAGGTCTAGACCAGAACTAAACCAGGTCCAGACCAGAACTAAACCAGGTCTAGACCAGGTCTAAACCAGGTCTAAACCTGGACTGGCCCTGGACTAAACTAGGACTGGACTAGGTCTAGACCTGGACTAAACCGGGTCTAGACCAGGTCTGAACCAGGATTAAATCACTCCGTGCGGCTTTTGCATTCGTTTGTGCGTGTTCGGTTTGTGGCTCGGGTTGAGAGCACGCGGTCCGGGTGCCGCAGTTCTATCTCGTGCTTGCAGCCCCGGTGTACGCGCGGCCTCGCGTTGCATTTTCTCATATTTGTCTCTAGTTTAAACACTCAAACTTTCATAGATTTTCAACAAAATGTATTAATAGTGACGCGTGGGGGGAGACACGGCTCCGGGAGCCCCGCAATGATGGGAAATTTCGATTCACTGTATGTTGAACACATATGGCAGAATTGACAATAAAGCTGACTTTGACTTTTTGACTTTGACTTTATCGTGGACAAATCCGTGACAGAGCAGCACGTGTCGCGCACTTCTCCAAGGGGTTGGTGCGCGTCTCGTCCCGGGACGTGGCAGTGCTCCTTGCGCGTTTGGCGGGGCTCCCGGAGCCGTGTCTCCCCCCACGCGTCACTATTAATACATTTTGTTGAAAATCTATGAAAGTTTAAGTGTTTAAACGAGAGACAAATGTGAGAAAATGTTAATTCCAGTCTGAGAAAAGCGTATAATGTGTGTGGTGAGGCATTTACAGCCTTAAAACATGTAGAATAATTGTAAAATATAAAGTTGTCCTACTTCGCGGATTTCTCTTATACTATACACAGTGGTACCTCACCTTACGAAATTAATTCGTTCCAGAAGTGGTTTCGTAACATGAAAAATTCGTAAGTTGAGTAGCTATTTCAATGGAAAAAGCCTGATCCGTTCCAAGTTTTTTTTTAAATAGTGTAACTTTTTTTTTATAGTGTAACATTGTGTTGTGCGTCCTGGCGGGCTAAGAGATTAGACCACGACTAAAAGAACATGGAATAAACCAGGTCTGGCCAGAACTAAACCTGGATTGGACCTGTTATTATTATAACATGGCAGTGCCGTTGGAGGAGTGCGTTGCTCCTGTCTCCGCGCTCCTTGCGGTCCGTTCCGCGCTAGGGCTGAGAGGCCGAGAAAGACGCTCTTTCAGCGGGAATAAGAGCGGGGCGGGGCGGGCTCTGCTTCTATCTGACCTCCAGAGCCAGGGCGCCGACACTGTGAGCTAACAGGCCGTATGGACGTCGCTTTTTGATCGGCTCTTCCTATCATTGTGAAGCAGAATTCACCAAGCGTTGGATTGTTCACTCACTAAGGGAACGTGAGCTGGGTTTAGACCGTCGTGAGAGAGGTGAGTTTTACCATACTGATCATGTGTTGTTGTGTCTCCCCTCGCACGTTCGGCGCTATATTGAGCCGTGTCCACCCCACGCTTCACTATCAACACATTCCATTGAAAATCTATGAAAGTTCGAGTGTTCAAACGAGAGAGAAATGCGAGAGAAACTCCAGTCTGAGAAAAGTGTATGTGTGTGGTGAGGCATTTACAGCCCTAAAACATGCAGAACAATTGTGCGGCTTGTCCTAACCTGGTTCATCCTGTCTGTTATCCATCATTCTTCACAAGCACTGTTCCAGTATGCACCCACGGAGTTCTTCCTCTATAAAAATTCATATAATCCACCAGCGCCTGCTCTACTCCACCACCCGGACATACTGTATGTGCCCCGGCGCAGAGTCACACATCGGGGCGCACGAAGAAACTTCGAATATGGCAGTTCCAGCACCGTCCGGTCCTTCTGGTCTCTGGCCCGTCACCCCCGGAGACACACGGGACGACGCTCAGACTCCTCGGTGCTAACCCGCATTCCGAGGTCGGCTGGTGTGGCTGGCGCAGCTGCTCGGCTCAACAACACACCGGTCAAATTCGGGCTTCTGAATGTCCGCTCCCTCACGGGCAAGGGCCAGCTTGTCCAGGACCTCCTCGCGGACCACCGGATGAACTGTTTGGCGCTGACGGAGACCTGGCAGCAGCCAAGCGACTACACCGATCTCAACGAGGCCACTCCACGAGGGTTTGTTTACCAGGCTAAACCGCGTGTGTCTGGCAGAGGAGGCGGGGTCGCGCTCATCCACCGCGATGACTGGAGGGTGGTGCCTGTGAGTGTGCCTACCTGCCACTCGTTCGAGACAACTGTCTGTCAACTTTCTGGACCTATCCCCACCATCATTGCCACAGTTTACAGACCACCGAAACAGCACACGGACTTTATCATGGACATCGCAGCATTTTTATCTCACCTCACCACACTGTCACCACACGTCATACTCCTGGGAGATTTCAATATCCACATGGACAATTATAACAACCCACTCACCAAAGAATTCACCTCCTGTCTGGACAGTTCTGGTTTTAAACAATATGTTAATTCTCCCACACATAACAAAAAGCACTCCTTGGATTTAATATGCTGCACTGGAATAACCCCATTGGACCTTCAAACCCACTACATCCCCTTCTCTGACCACCTGCTAATTTCATTTGACATCAACTTGTGCTTCAAAAAATCCAACCCACCCCGCACTATACAGTTCCGTAACATCAAGGACATTAACCCGGACCATTTCTCATCACTCATCAATAACCTCCCCAGTGCTGAGGGCCTCTCTACAACAGATGAGTTTCTCACACATTACAACACACACCTCCACCAAATACTCAACACCGTAGCCCCACTCAAAACCCGGTCCGTCTCATTCACTCACTCTGCACCCTGGTACACCCCCGCCCTCAGACACCTCAAAACACAAGGCCGCAGACTGGAGAGACTGTACAGGAAAACCGGACTCATCATACACAAAGACATGTTCACCTCACACATCCTCCATTACAAACAGTCCATATCCACAGCAAGATCCACATACTACTCTAATTTAATCAGTTCACATGACGGAAACTCAAAAACACTATTCTCACTCCTCTCACAGATCACAAAACCCCCAGACTCACTTCCACCTCACCTCTATTCCTCCGAATTCTGCAATAACCTGGCTGCTTTCTTTACCTCCAAAATTCAACTGATCCACCTGCAACTTAACCCCTCTGTTTCAAACCCACCTGTTTCATCTTCTGTATCCCCAACACACCTGCTTTCTTCTTTCACCCTGCCCTCCATCTCCCAAATCTCCACTCTCATTCAGAACTCCAAATCCTCCACCTGTCAACTAGATCCTCTCCCTACAGTCCTCATCAAAACCTCCATCCCTGCACTGTCCCCCCTCATAACTAATATCATTCACTCCTCTCTCATTTCCGGTACTGTTCCCTCCACTCTCAAAACCGCTGCAGTCACTCCAATACTCAAAAAACCCAGTTCTGATCCCTCTGACCTCAATAACTTCCGTCCTATTTCAAACCTACCCTTCATTTCCAAACTTCTTGAGAAAACTGTTGCTGCCCAACTCCACACCCATCTTTCCTCCAATAACATCTACGAACAATTTCAATCTGGCTTCCGTCCCCTCCACAGCACTGAAACTGCCCTTCTGAAAATCACCAATGACCTCCTCCTCTCTGCTGATTCTGGTTCACTCTCCATCCTCCTCCTGCTAGACCTCAGTGCAGCATTTGACACCATTTCACACTCCATCCTCCTTGACAGACTTTCCTCCATCGGCATCTCTGGTACTCCCCTCTCCTGGTTCCACTCCTACCTCTCACACCGCTCCCAGTTTATTCAGGTCAAGTCATTCACCTCACAGCCCTCCCCTGTCACGTCAGGTGTTCCTCAGGGTTCTGTCCTCGGTCCTCTTCTATTTTTAATCTATCTCCTCCCCCTTGGTTCCATCTTTAGAAAACACCACATCCACTTTCACTGCTACGCGGATGACACCCAGCTCTACATCTCCACTAAACCCAACTCCACACTTCCACCCTCCTCTCTGACAAACTGTCTCACTGAAATACAAACCTGGTTCACCTCAAACTTCCTCAAACTTAACGGCAATAAAACAGAACTTCTCCTCATCGGCACCAAATCCACCCTAAGCAAAATAAACCCTTTCTCCATATCCATCGACGGCTCCTCTATCTCCCCCTCCCCTCAGGTAAAGAGTCTGGGTGTCATCCTCGACAGCACACTTTCCTTCACCTCCCATATCAACAACACCACCCGGTCCGCCTACTTCCACCTCAGAAACATCCGCCGCCTCCGTCCCTCACTCACCCCACACACCACCGCCATCCTCATCCATAGCCTGGTCACTTCCCGTTTAGACTACTGTAACTCTCTCCTGTTCGGTCTCCCACAAAAATCACTCCATAAACTCCAACTGGTCCAAAACTCAGCCGCCCGCATTATCACACACACACCCTCCCATCACCACATCACACCTGTCCTGCAACAGCTCCACTGGCTCCCCATCACACACCGCATACACTACAAAATCATACTCCTCACCTACAAAGCCATCCACAACCTCGCCCCTCCATACCTGTCGAACCTCATCCACATCTCCACACCTGCCCGCTCCCTCCGCTCCTCCTCCTCCCTGCACCTCACTGTCCCTCCTGCCCGTCTCGTCACTATGGGAAGCAGAGCCTTCAGCCGCTCTGCTCCCCAGCTCTGGAACTCCCTCCCCCATGCTCTCCGCGACACACACTCACTCTCACACTTCAAATCTCAACTCAAAACTCATCTGTTTAGAAAGGCCTTCTCACTCTGACCACTCTGACCATAACTGCACTGTCTTTTAATCTGTATCTGTTTTTAAAATGTATTTCTACACTGTTTTTATTTTGTTTTATCTTGTTTTTATGTACTGTATTATTTAATTAATGTATTTAATTGCTTGATGTACGGCGACCTTGAGAGCCTTGAAAGGCGCCTAACAAATAAAATGTATTATTATTATTATTATTAATTGCTAAATACAAAGTTGTCCTACCTCGTGGACCTCTCCCACCGTGGGCCACCTCTGGAACCTAACCCCGTGTGTGTTGATAAATTGTATTTACGTTTCGGGGCGTGCATCTGAGCGCGCATTAATTGAATTTTTGAGATTTGTTGTTTTTAAAGTGCTTTATAAATAAAGTTGGATTGGATTGGAGATTTTGCGTTTCGTAACTTGAAATTTCATTCGTATCTAGAGACCAAAATTTTACGTGAAGGCGTTTCGTAACTTGAAATTTTCGTTTGTTGGGTCATTCGTAAGGTGAGGTACCACTGTATTTATTTTTGTTTTCTTTTTTTTCGGGTGACAAAACCGTATCTAACAGTCTCTTTTGTCCCACTACTACACTTCCATTTTACGTCCCCTTGCCTGTGGTCACGTGATCGCAGCCCGCCAATTAGCATGCTATATTACCACAAATCCTGGAAGCACGGTAGACGCGAGAGACGAACAAACAAATGTGTGCTGCAGGTATGTTTTCAATTTTGTCTTTGCTATATTTCACTATGACAAGTTGCCAAACTTACTGTGCTAAATGTTAACCCATAGGAGCCACACTGCCCAAGTTCAAGCAAGCCATTGCATTAGGTGAAATATCCAGAATTGGTAAGCTCATGCTTTAGAATTAGCATCCCCTATTTGTTTGTATATCTTATCTTAGCTGTTCCCGCTGTTTTCTGTGGGTCCGGATAGCATTGCTTTTTATGCGAACTTTCTGCATTTGACTTTGTGGTGTTTTTAGCCCAAACATTGTGTCACTATGCACTTTAAATTCTAAACTCCTATACTATATGACCATCTCAGGCTTCAAAGCACCTCCTGCCCAGATGGAGGGGGACCTGCAGTGGGTGAATGACCTCAATGCTCACTTCAGGAGATTTGATCAATCACCCGGCACCCCTCCTCCCCCCACCCAGCTGCCAGCTCCCACCTCCCCAGCTGGACAATGGGGAACTCCTGCTCCTCTTCACACCTTTACCTCTGCTCCACAGCCCTCCACCAAACATGGACTCACCCATCCCCCCAGCCGGCCACTGTCATTCTCTGCAGCCCAGGTGAGACAGGAGCTCAAGAAGATTAGACCGAGGAAGGCAGCAGGACCAGACGGCATCAACTCCAGGCTCCTTAAAGTGATACTCCGGGATTTTTGACATAGGGTCCAATTTTCTAGTTATCCAGCGTGTAGGATATGTGTAGAGAAAGTTATTTTGCGATTTCATGCAGTCTTTGTAAAATCTGAGTTGGCTGTTGCTAAGCTAGCGAAAGTGAACGTCCTGCAGCTAGCCAGCCACTAAAATAGACATACCCAGTACAAAACAAACACCCAAACAAATCAGTTATTATGCCAGGGTATCGATGTACATATCTGTGTTGATATAATAAGATTTTGAACGAAACGGACCTTGCTTCAAACGACTTAATTGACGCATATTGGGGGACTAGTTTCTAAGCAGCGGCGGAATTTTACTTCTCCCTCGTCAATTCATCAGCAGCAGTTGTCATTATTACAAAGAGTAGAGACTGGAGGCATGCATTACACACGTTGGTGAGTAACAGAAACAGGAGGCCTAACTTAGAAGATGTGAGTATAATCATCTCACTGATTTTGCAACTGGCCAAACGCTCCTACATTCAACATTTTTTTCTGGCACACCACTTACCGCATTGATAACTGGCCATTAGGTCCAGCAGGTCTAGGTCGTTTCTTCCAATTTATCTTTTCGACGCAGAAGAATGTCTCCAGTACGCCACGATTGAGATGGGGCAAGAAGTCCTGGTGCTCTGTTATGCAGACATCATTGGAAGTGCTATGGCCACCAGACACATCTAGACTTCGAAACGAAGTATCTAGCTCCAGCTCTTGCATTTGTGGGATAACTAAGTCCCACTCCCTGCAGCAAAAACATTCATCCTCGTTCTCCATAACTTCGCAATTTCGGCACTGACACCACCAATCCCCGGTTCTTCTGTCCCGGTTTCCTGCTGCAGCTTCGGCGGCGGCTGCATTTGCAGACGCGCTCTCTTGTTCTCTTGCTCTTTGTAAATCCATCTCTTTCAATTCTTTGTCCGTATACTCCGGCTCATACAAGTATGGTTCACTGGAAAAATGCAACTGCTCTTCCTCCTCATCAAAATAATCGGGCTCGCCAAACATTGCCATACTTTGAACAGGCTCCGTGTGCTCACTTTTACAGTTGCGAGGTTGCTAGTAAACAAACTATTAGAGCCGGTCGGATTGGGACATGCGGGTGATATCAATCCGCGGCTGTCAAGCTTTCAATGAGGAAGTACGAATTGCTGATGATGATCAAAGGAATACATGCTTGGTTTACTTCCTTAATCATTCTATCAACACAGATATGTACATCGATACCCTGGCATAATAACTGATTTGTTTGGGTGTTTGTTTTGTACTGGGTATGTCTATTTTAGTGGCTGGCTAGCTGCAGGACGTTCACTTTCGCTAGCTTAGCAACAGCCAACTCAGATTTTACAAAGACTGCATGAAATCGCAAAATAACTTTCTCTACACATATCCTACACGCTGGCTAACTAGAAAATTGGACCCTATGTCAAAAATCCCGGAGTATCACTTTAAGTCCTGTGCAGACGAGCTGTGCGGAGTTGTGGAGCATGTCTTCAACATGAGCCTTAAGCTGAGGGTGGTGCCACAACTCTGGAAGACCTCCTGTGTGGTACCAGTGCCTAAGACACCGCACGCTAAAGACCTCAGCAGCTTCAGGCCGGTGGCTCTAACATCCCACCTGATGAAGACACTGGAGAGACTGGTCCTTGGCCACCTCCGCTCCACCGTGAGCTCAGCGATGGACCCGCTGCAGTTTGCGTACCAGCCTGGCATCGGAGTGGAGGATGCCGTCATCTACCTGCTGCATCGCTCACTGTCTCACCTGGAGAACCCCGGCAGCACTGTGAGGATTCTCTTCTTTGACTTCTCCAGTGCTTTCAACACCATCCAGCCACTGCTCCTCAGGGACAAACTGGAGACCGCCGGTGTGGACTGTGACCTGGCAGACTGGATCCTGGACTACCTCACAAACCGGCCCCAGTTTGTGAGAGCCAAGAATTGTGTGTCTGACCTCCTGACCTGCAGTGTGGGGGCGCCCCAGGGCACTGTCCTCGCGCCCTTTCTTTTCACCCTCTACACTGCAGACTTCAGACACAACACGGACAGCCGTGTCCTGCAGAAGTTCTCTGATGACTCTGCCATCATTGGTCTCATCAAGGATGACGATGATGGGGAGTACAGAGGACTAATACAGGACTTTGTGGACTGGAGTCAGCGGAACCACCTCATCATCAATGCAGGGAAGACCAAGGAGATGGTGGTGGACTTCCGCAGACGCCACTCTACTGCCCCCTCAGTGAACATCCAGGGAAGGGACATTGAGAGAGTGGACTCTTACAAGTACCTGGGTGTTCATCTGAACAATAAGCTGGACTGGACTCATAACACAGACGCACTGTACAGGAAGGGCCAGAGTCGGCTCTATCTCCTGAGGAGACTACGGTCCTTTGGAGTGAGAGGGCCACTCCTGAAGACCTTCTATGACTCTGTGGTGGCATCAGCCATCCTGTACGGTGTGGTCTGCTGGAGCAGCAGTATCACAGAGAGGGAGAAGAAGAGGCTGGACAAGGTCATCAAGAAGTCCAGCTCTGTCCTGGGCTGTCCTCTGGACTCAGTGCAGAAGGTGGGGGACAAGAGGGTCCTGGCTAAGGTCACCTCTATGCTGGACCATGAGTCTCACCCCCTGCAGGACGCTCTGTCTGCTCTGGAGAGCAGCATCAGTGACAGACTGATTCACCCTCGCTGTGTGAAGGAGAGGTTTCGCAGGTCTTTCCTTCCTGCTGCTGTCAGACTGTACAACGAACAATGTTAACATGTCATTCAACGTATCTGCACTTACAAATATTCACCTATAATCCAGAGTCTATTTTTAGGTATAGTTTTAAAATTATCCTAGGCCATTATTTATTTATTTATTATATTGCATGTTACTTTTTCGTGCTGTTCTTGATCTGTGCGTTGCAACACTGGAATTTCCCCACTGTGGGACTAATAAAGGCATATCTTATCTTATATTGAATGCATGTTATTCCCATGCACTTTAATTCAAAGGAAGATATTTAATTAATCATGTAATGATTATTTGATTGAGTTGAATGTTTTGAGTATATTGTACAATATAATAATATATGAGGATTTTTTATAATATATTTATAATACAACGATTATTATTTAATTATATTTAGATTATGAATTGTGTGCACATAAATTAGGCTATTACATTGCATGGTCCTGTTCTCTGCACAGACCAGGTTCTTTGATGGTGAGCTAAGACCCCCTGAAACCCATAAAACTCAACTCTGTGGAGATTCCTGCCAGGAACCCTGACACCCTACTCTCTCTGTCCGGGCCGGTAGGAGGTTCTTGCAGCCAATGTTTAATGCATCTTTACGCACTCATTGCTCTGCGACCTGCTGCTCAACCACTCACTCCCACTCCTCACGGACACCGATTTCCTCTGGACTCAGTCACTCTCGGTTCACAAGAATTGTCACTTTCGTGTGTTGAACTGTGCCTTTGCTATTGATCTGCGCGATCCAGATCAATTCTCTTGTGAACTATTATAAATTGAATATACATTGTAAATATTTCGGATTTGAGCCTATGATCTTTCACTGTAATGCATTGTAAATATTGTGCTGCTACCTCACTGAATGGCCATTAATTCACTCCTTCTCTCTATTATTGTTTATTGTCTAATACATGGTACCACGGTGTTGTGGAATTTTTCATACCATGCATAGGCCTAGCAAGGACACCTCTGATTTCACTGTTGACATTTCTCTGTGGTTAGCTTTGGTGTCATCCGCCTATTACAGAATTTGTCCTTTAACATTATCAGTTTCCTTGGTCAACTGGTCTCACAAAAGCGGTATTGCAATGCTCTTCAAATTTTTATCTTGGCCAGCATGTCTCCAGGCTGTCCTTCTTAGCTCCTATTTAAACTTCCTTGTGTGGAAACATAGTCAGGCTTGAATAGATAATACTAGTGCACAGTGTTGAGTATTCAAGTTCATGGGGTCATGAATTGATAATAAATAATCTTCCCCTGCCTCAGACATCCAGAGTGTCCTGCCTCTCTGTACAACTCTAGGCCTTGTTAGGACAACACTTATTTTCCATAACAACGGGTACAGTGTATCTTAACCTCCACCTTAACCATCCACACCCACATATGGGGAGCACCCAAGTTGAGTATTGTCTAGTGAGCTCTTCTTAAAGGTAAGAAATGTAATATTTTTAATGGAAGTTCTGCCTCTTGCTTGTTTCCATGGAGATGTTACTGCTTTTTACCTATAGTATTCCACAATATCAGATTAATGCCATGAAGACACAAGTGATGCCACCAGCTCAAGTAACAGGCCAGATCTGTGGAGAGAAAAAAATGCAAGAATGTGAGAATTAAATGTTTTTAAAGGTCCCATGGCATGAAATTTTCACTTTCTGAGGTTTTTGAACGTTAATGTGAGCTCCCCTACCCTGTTTAGGCCCCTCCCCCATGGTTAAAAGTTGCGAAATGTCTAAACTGAGCATTTGCGATCCTTTTCTGCGTTACAAAAAATCGGAGCTCAAACGGGCGAGTTTGAACAAGGCACCTTATTGACGTCAGATCGAAAAAAGAAATGCAAATGCAGTTCCACCCCCGTCTGTCTGAACTCAGCGTCTCTGTAAATCATGCCCAGAGAGTTTGGACTGCGAATGCGCTAGGCAATGCGAAATGCGTTTTTTAATTTGCCTGGAGGCACGTCCGAGTGTTTCTAGGCTCGGAAGTCCTTTATCTGAGCCTCTGGACCTTTGAACAGCAGTGGTTAAATTTTATTTTCTGTGGAAATGTGTTTATTTTTCAATGGAACGCTTCAAATCTCTCCCCCCTTGCAAAAACACAGAAATGGATCAGCTGAGAGCGGAGAGCGGAGAGTTTGGCCACGCACCCACCCTCTACTATAGGCCAGCTCTTTTCTCCTCATTTGCATTCAAGTGTTGATTTTGAAGAAGGATTCATTTACAGTATTAGGGAACCATTAAGGAGCCATATAAAAGCATCAAGAAGTACCATGTCATGGGGTCTTTAACTATATTTGAGCCTACCTCTAGGTAGAAGTTCAATATCATACTGTCAAGCACTGTTAAAGTGCACTAAATACTAAATACAAGGTGCAAACCAGGTAAGTTTGCAGCTTTCTGGTCAAAGGTTTGCTCTACCTTGAGTGGTCGCTGCAGGTCCCATTGGGCACCACAGTTTTCTACCGCAGAAGTCAGTAGACTTGTTATTTTAGATCAATATTGATGATTTGTTCATTATTTAGTTTACTTAAAAAGACATTTCTTTCAGTTACATTTTAACAGCAGTACAGCTTGATGCTATTAGCCACTTTTTCCCCTTTTTAGACCAGTTGCCCTCTCCCTCTTGTTTCCCTGACAGTATAAACTAACAGTGTGTGTGGACTATTACTGCGCTGCGAGCTGATCTATATGTATGATGTGTGGCCCCTGGGAGCTCTGACATCTGCACAGTCCCTCACTTGCCTCCACAATGTGAAATGTTGATGAGACTCAGCCCACCAATCAATAGCTTCACCTTGGGAGCGCACTATTTTTACACAGTGCTCAGGGGAAGAATAGCGCTTGATTTGTGCGTTCATATTTACACAGTGATAACATATAGAATGAAACATGAAGGGCTGCTGGGAGGCTCTTAATGATAAGTAGTAGTGAACGTGGCCTGGCACATTCTACAGATATAAAGAGCTGTGTTGCAGGGAGGAATTCTGTAGTACAATTTCCCCGCTACTGATTCAGATTAGAGATGTTTTGACCAGGTTTTGGTTGTCGTTAACATGGCTTAAAATCACTTGACCAAATGTATATTACAAACTAGGGCCACATCACAACAGCAAAAGATAGATAAAATTGTATTTATTTAGTAAGATCTGAGCGACGTCTAGGACATCTTGAAGGGTGAAACGTACAGTTTGGTAGGAGCGGGATGACTGAACCAGCATGGCAGGAGCAGCAATGCAGGACTGCATGAGGAAGGGGCTTGATGGCTGGAGCACTGAGGTAAAAACAACATGGCCGGAGCAGGATGGCAGTGGCAGCATAGCAGGAGCTGAATGGCAGAAACAACAAGTGGGTGCAGGGTGGCAGGGGCAGCGAGGTAAGAAAAGGATAGCAAGAGGTGGCAGATGACTGCAGCTGAAATGTGAAATGGGATGGTTACAAATGAAGAATAACTCACAAAATTATAGTGAGTTTGTCATAGTAAACCAAGTAAATCAGTTGTTGGGGGTGAATTTCCATTAAGGTTTCTTTCTTTCTTATTTTCAAATAAAGGGCCTTAACCAGTAATACTGACTCCATATTAGGATCCAAAAGACACACTGCTCTCTCTGTGGGGCACATGCAGGAGTGATTAAACCTGCTCCAGCAAAGGGACCAGATCTTATATACGCTCAACATTTAGACCATATGAGGCTAAGCAGAGTCATCATCACTGTTTGTCATTGTCTACTCCCACCAAAAAAACTTGCTATCTAAATAAATAAATAAATAAATAAATAAATAAAATGTGTTCCTCACTGTCCACGGTAGTTGGTCTCCCCTCATCCAGCTCATGTCCTCTACCAGAGGGCTGGGAGCTTGAGAGTTCTGCGCAGTATCTCTTTAACATCTGTGGTCTGTATCTCCTCCTTTGGACAGCATATGATTCCTGCAGGGTATCTGATCACTGGCAGGGCATAACTGTTTATTGCCTGGGCTTGTTCTTGCCATTGAGCTGACTTCTTAGGACTTGCCTTACCCGTTGCAGGTATTTGCCTTTGTTGCCTCTTCAAGGTTGCCATATGCTTGTGGGATACCAAGGTACTTGTAACTGTCCTCAATGTCTGTTATTGTTCCCTGTTATTGAGACCCCCTCGGTGTGGACTACCTTCCGTCTCTTTGTCACCATCCTACTACATTTCTCAAGCCCAAATGGCATTCCAATGTCTGTGCTGTAGATCCTCGTGGTGTGGATCAGTGAGTCGATGTCTCGCTCGCTCTTAGCGTACAGCTTGATGTCATCCATGTAGAGGAGGTGACTGATGGTGGCCCCGTTTCGGGAGTCGGTATCCGTAGCCAGTGCTTTCAATGATTTGGCTGAGGGGGTTCAGACCTATGCAGAACAGCAGTGGGGACAGTGCATCTCCTTGGTATATGCCACATTTGATGGACACTTGTGCAAGTGGCTTGCCATTGGCTTCAAGGGTGGTTTTCCACAACTGGATCGAGTTTGCAATGAATGCCCGTAGATTCTTATTGATATTGTACAGCTCCAAGCATTCAGTGATCCATGTGTGTGGCATTGAGTCACAGGCTTTCTTCTAATCAATCCAGGCAGCCCACAGGTTGGTCTGATGGGTTCTGCAGTCACGGGCGACTGATCGGTCAACCAGGAGTTGGTGTTTGGCACCCTTGCCGGTGCCCTTCTGTGCTGTGCTCATGTATTGATCCATGTGCCCACTTATGATGCCTGACATGAGCTTCCATGTTGTAGAGAGACAGGTTATTGGCCGATAGTTGGATGGGACTGTACCTTTTGAGGGCTCCTTCAGGATCAGGATTGTATGCCCTTGGGTTAGCCATTCAGGGTGAATCCCATCCCTTAGCAGCTGGTTCATTTGTGCTGCCAGGTGCTCGTGGAGTGCAGTGAGCTTCTTTAGCCAGTATGCGTGGATCATGTCAGGGCCCGGTGCTGTTCAATTTTTCATGCCTGAGACTCTTTCCTGAATGTCTGCCACTGTGACGGTAACTGGATCTTGTTCAGGGAGGTTGCTGTGGTCTTCCCTCAGAGCAACCAGCCACTGTGCATCAGTGTTATGTGATGCCTCCCTTTCCCATATGCCTTTCCAGTAGCTTTCAGTCTCCAGCCTTGGTGGGTCTGCTCTGGTATTATTACCCTGCCATTGAGCATACACTTTCACAGGTTGTGTTGCGAACAGGTGGTTTATTCATCTGGCAATCAAATCGCATTTTTGGGGCATTTTTGATGGTTGCCCGGCAGGGGCTGTTTTGTTTCTCCAATGTGGTGCTCACTGCAGTCGTCACTACACTGAATGGAGTAGACCACATTGCTTTGTTTGTGGCTAGGTGTTTTGTCCTTTTTTTCCTTACAAGAGGATGTACCAACATAGATGGGTGAGCCAGAGTGGACCTTCATCTGCCATACATCACCGAGAAGCCACGAGCCACTCCTTTGAGGACAGTGAGATCTGGTTTGAGAGGAGAGATAAAGAAGCTGTTTTTGTCAACAAAGAGAATCCTTCCTTGAACAGAAATTGTGGCCTCCGATATAATTTGTCTCCTATCTATAACTCTATCCTCAAACCTAAATCAAAACAAACAAAGAAAACAATAGGACTAGCCAGGTCAGGTCCAGAGGTGTAAAAACACCCATAATGGTCCTGAATGGCTATGCTACCAAGATCCCATACATAAACTGAAAACAAATAGGTGTGATAGTTTGATAGTAATTTCATTGCAGTTAGCTCCTCCTTGCAGCTAGTTATAAGCAGTGTCCACTAGCACTCTAGCCAGAACTGAAGAAGTAGCTTGGATGAGCTGCAAAAAGTCCATCCATCCAATTTCTTCCACTTATCCGGGGCCTGGTCACGGAGGCAACAGTCTCAGCAGGGACACCCAGACCTCCTTCACCTCGGACACTTCCTCCACCTCCTCCGGGGGGATCCCAAGGCGTTCCCAGGCCAGGCAGGAGACATAGTCCCTCTAGCATGTCCTGGGTCTTCCCTGGGGCCTCCTCCCAGTGGGACATGCCCGGAACACCTCCCAAGGGAGGCGTCCAGGAGGCATCCGGAACAGATGCCCGAGCCACCTTAGCTGGCTCCTCCATCGGCCACTCCAAGAAGGCCGGGTACTCTGCACTGCTGTTCGGCCCATAGGCCGACACAACAGTGAGAGACCTGTCCACGACCCGAAGGCGCAGGGATGCGACCCTTGCTCACCGGGGTGAACTCCAACACATGGCTGCTGAGCTGTGGGGCAATGAGCAGGCCCACACCGACCTGCCGCCATTCCCTGCGGGCAACGCCAGAGAAATGGAGAGTCCAGCCCCCCTCAAGGAGTTGGGGTCCAGAGCCCAAGCTGTGCATGGAGGTGAGGCCGACTATATCTAGTTGGTAACGGACAACCTCTCGCACGAGCTCAGGCTCCTTCCCCCCTAGCGAGGTGACATTCCATGTCCCCATAGCTAGTCTCCATGTCCAGAGATCCGGCCGTCGAGGCCCCTTCATTCGACTGCCGCCCTAATCTCCATGCACCCGGCCCCTATGGATACTCCTGCTGGTGGTGGGTCCACAGGAGGACTCCATAAGAGAAGGCCCGGCCACCAGAAGCTCGCTGGCAAGCACCCACCCCAGGTCTAGCTCCAGGGTGGGGCCCCGGTAACGCCAGTCCGGGCGACGTATCTGACCTTGTTGTAAAACTCAACATAAGGGCTTCTGAACTGCTCTTAGTCTGACCCATCCCCCAGGACCTGTTTGCCTTGGGTGACCCTACCAGGGGCATAAAGCCCCCGACAACATAGCTCCCGGGATCATTCGGGCACTCAAACCCCTCCACCACGTTAAGGTGGCGGCTCAAGGAGGGGCTGCGAAACATATTCGACCAAATAAACTTTGTCCAATTGATAAATTGAATTTCTCCTTTTGCCATGGATTCTACCTGGAAGACTGAGGGATTCTTCACACTAACCAAAAGAAACTGTAAACAAATGTTTACAGTAACTGTAAACTGTAAACAAATGTTTGTAAACAAATGTGTGATAGTTTCATAGTAATTTCACTGCAGTTAGCTCCTCCCTGCAGACTTAAGTAGTGTCCACCAGCACTCTAGCCAGAAGTGAAGAAGCAGCTTGGATGAGCTTTGAACATATTCGACCAAATAAACTTTTGTCCAGTTGAAAAACTGAATTTTTCCTTTTGCCATGGATTCTACCAGAATGACTGATGGATTCTACATACATCTTAAGCAAAAAAAAAAACAAAAAAAAACAAAAAAACATATTTCGGACATGTGGAATTCTTCATAGTTCACCAGAAAGGGCAAAAGACTCCTACAACTTCCTCAAACTTAACGGCAATAAAACAGAACTTCTCCTCATCGGCACCAAATCCACCCTAAGCAAAATAAGCCCTTTCTCCATATCCATCGACGGCTCCTCTATCTCCCCCTCCCCTCAGGTAAAGAGTCTGGGTGTCATCCTCGACAGCACACTTTCCTTCACCTCCCATATCAACAACACCACCCGGTCCGCCTACTTCCACCTCAGAAACATCCGCCGCCTCCGTCCCTCACTCACCCCACACACCACCGCCATCCTCATCCATAGCCTGGTCACTTCCCGTATAGACTACTGTAACTCTCTCCTGTTCGGTCTCCCACAAAAATCACTCCATAAACTCCAACTGGTCCAAAACTCAGCCGCCCGCATTATCACACACACACCCTCCCATCACCACATCACACCTGTCCTGCAACAGCTCCACTGGCTCCCCATCACACACCGCATACACTACAAAATCATACTCCTCACCTACAAAGCCATCCACAACCTCGCCCCTGCATACCTGTCTAACCTCATCCACATCTCCACACCTGCCCGCTCCCTCCGCTCCTCCTCCTCCCTGCACCTCACTGTCCCTCCTGCCCGTCTCATGACTATGGGAAGCAGAGCCTTCAGCCGCTCTGCTCCCCAGCTCTGGAACTCCCTCCCCCATGCTCTCCGCGACACACACTCACTCTCACACTTCAAATCTCAACTCAAAACTCATCTGTTTAGAAAGGCCTTCTCACTCTGACCACTCTGACCATAACTGCACTGTCTTTTAATCTGTATTTGTTTTTAAAATGTATTTTTACACTGTTTTTATTTTGTTTTATCTTGTTTTTATGTGCTGTATTATTTAATTAATGTATTTAATAGCTTGATGTACGGCGACCTTGAGAGCCTTGAAAGGCGCCTAACAAATAAAATGTATTATTATTATTATTATTATTATTATTATTACAATATATTTAAAGGTGCAATATATAATATTTTTTACTGTGGAGGAGCTATTGGCCTGGGCAGCTGTTGGGATGAGTGAGTGGCATACTGGGGCGGGGGGCAGCTTTAATAATAATAATAATAATAATAATAATAATAATAATAATAATAATAATTATTATTATTATTATTATTATTATTATTATTATTATTATTATTATTATTATTAGTAGTAGTAGTAGTAGTAGTAGTAGTAGTAGTAGTAATAGTAGTAGTAGTAGTAGTAGTAGATAATCTTTTCATGTTAATTATATAAGAAAATAAAACATAAAAAAATGTAGCATGTCCTGGGTCTTCCCTGGGGCCTCCTCCCAGTGGGACATGCCCGGAACACCTCCCAAGGGAGGCGTCCAGGAGGCATCCGGAACAGATGCCCGAGCCACCTCAGCTGGCTCCTCTCGACGTGAAGAAGCAGTGGTTCTATTCCGAGCCCCTCCCGTGTGACTGAGCTCCTCACCCTATCTCTAAGGGAGCGCCAAGCCACTCTGTGGAGGAAACTCATTTCGGCCGCTTGTATGCGTGATCTTGTCCTCTCGGTCAGTACCCAGAGCTCATGACAATAGGTGAGGGTAGGAACGTAGATTGACCGGTAAATTGAGAGCTTCGCCTTTTGGCTCAGCTTCCACTTCACCACAACAGTCTGGTACAGAGACCACATCACTGCCGATGCTGCACCAATCCGCCTGTCTCCTGTCACCTGTCTCACGCTCCATCCTCCCCTCACTCGTGAATAAGACTCTCCACCCACCCGGAGAGGACAAGCCACCTTTTTCCGGTCGAGAACCATGGCCTCGGATTTGGGAGAGCTGATCCTCTTCCCAGCCGCTTCACATTCGGCTTCAAACCACCCCAATGCACGCTGGAGGTCCCGGTTTGATGAAGCCATCAGGACAACATCATCTGCAAACAGCAGAGATGAGATCCTGTGGTTCCCAAACCGGATCCCCTCCGGCCCCTGACTGCGCCTAGAAATTTTGTCCATAAATATAATGAACAGAACTGGTGAGAAAGGGCAGCCCTGGCGGAGTCCAACATGCACCGGAAACAGGTCCGACTTACTACTAGCAATGCGAACACAGCTCCTGCTCTGGTCATACAGGGACCGAACAGCCATTAGCAAAGGGCCCCAAATCTCGTACTCCCAGAGCACTCTCCACAGGAGCCCATGAGCGACACGGTCGAATGCCTTCTCCAGATTCACAAAGCACACATGTACTGGTTGGGCAAACTCCCATGCACCCTCAAGCACCCGATGGAGAGTATAGAGCTGGTCCAGTGTTCCCCGGCGGGGACGAAAACCACACTGCTCCTCCTGAATCCAAGATTCGACTATCAGTCAAATTCTCCTCTCCAGCACCCTGGAAGGCACCTTACCAGGAAGGCTGAGGAGTGTGATTCCCCAATAGTTGGAACACACCCTCTGGTCCCCCTTCTTAAACAGAGGGACCACCACCCCGGTCTGCCAGTCCAGAGGTACTGTCCCCAACCACCATCCGATGTTGCAGAGACGTGTCAGCCAAGACAGCCCTACAACATCCAGAGACTTAAGATACTCAGGACGGATCTCATCCACCCCCAGGGCCTTGCCACTGAGGAGCTTTCCAACCACCTCAGTAACTTCAGCCAGAGTGATGAACGAGTCCGCCCCTAAATCCCCAGCCTCTGCTTCCTCCTCGGAAGATGTGACGGCGGGATTGAGGAGATCCTCAAAGTATTCCTCAAAGTATTCCTTCCACTGTCCAATAATATCCCCAGTTGAGGTCAACAGCTCCCCACCCACACTGTAAACAGTGTTGGTGAAGCACTGCTTCCCCCTCCTGAGGTGCCGGACGGTTTGCCAGAATTTCTTTGAGGCCGTCCGATATTCCTCCTCCATGGCCTCTCTGAACTCCTCCCACACCCGAGTTTTTGCCTCTGCTACTGCCCGGGCTGCAGCACACTTGGGCCGCCGGTACCGGTCAGCTGCCTCAGGAGTCCCATGAGCCAACAAGGACTATTTCTTCAGCCTGATGGCATTCCTTACTTCCGGTGTCCACCCCCGGGTTCGGGGATTGCCGCCGTGACAGGCACCACAGACCTTACGAGCACAGTTACGGCCGGCCGCATCGACAATAGAGGCCGAGAACAAAGTCCACTCAGACTCTATGTCCCCAGCCTCCCCCAGAATCTGAGAGAAGCTCTCCCGGAGGTGTGAGTTGAAGGTGCCCCTAACAGAGAGCTCTGCCAGACGTTCCCAACAGACCTTCATGATACACTTGGGCCTGCCAGGTCTTTCTAGCTTTCTCCCCTGCCAGCGGACCCAACTCACAACCAGGTGGTGATCAGTTGACAGCTCCGCCCCTCTCTTCACCCGAGTGTCCAAGACATGCGGCCAGATGTCAGATGACACGACAACAAAGTCAATCATCGACCTCCGTCCTAGGGTGTCCTGGTCCCACGTGCACTGATGGACACCCTTGTGCTCGAACATGGTGTTCGTTATGAGCAAACCGTGGCTAGCACAAAAGTCCAATAACAGAACACCACTCGGGTTCAGATCAGGGAGGCCGTTCCTCCCAATCACCCCTCTCCATGTGTCACTGTCATTGCTCACGTGGGCGTTGAAGTCCCCCAGTACAACAACGGAGTCCCCGGTCGGTGCACTGTCCAGTACCCCTCCCAGGCACTCCAAGAAGGCCGGGTACTCTGCACTGCTGTTCGGCCCATAGGCCGACACAACAGTGAGAGACCTGTCCACGACCCGAAGGCGCAGGGATGCGACCCTCGTTCACCGGGGTGAACTCCAACACACGGCTGCTGAGCTGTGGGGCAATGAGCAGGCCCACACCGACCCGCCGCCATTCCCTGCGGGCAACGCCAGAGAAATGGAGGGTCCAGCATCCCTCAAGGAGTTGGGGTCCAGAGCCCAAGCTGTGCGTGGAGGTGAGGCCGACTATATCTAGTCGGTAACGCTCAACCTCCCGCACGAGCTCAGGCTCCTTCCCCCCCAGCGAGGTGACATTCCATGTCCCCATAGCTAGTCTCCATGTCCAGAGATCCGGCCGTCGAGGCCCCTTCATTCGACTGCCGCCCTAATCTCCATGCACCCGGCCCCTATGGATCCTCCTGCGGGTGGTGGGTCCACAGGAGGACCTCATGGGAGAAGGCCCGGCCACCAGAAGCTCGCTGGCAAGCACCCACCCCAGGTCTGGCTCCAGGGTGGGGCCCCGGTAACGCCAGTCTGGGCGACATATCTGACCTCGTTGTAAAACTCAACATAAGGGCTTCTGAACCGCTCTTAGTCTGACCCATCCCCCAGGACCTGTTTGCCTTGGGTGACCCTACCAGGGGCATAAAGCCCCCGACAACATAGCTCCCGGGATCATTCGGGCACTCAAACCCCTCCACCACGTTAAGGTGGCGGCTCAAGGAGAGGCTGCGAAACGTATTTGACCAAATAAACTTTGTCCAATTGATAAATTGAATTTCTCCTTTTGCCATGGATTCTAACTGGAAGACTGAGGGATTCTTCACACTAACTAAAAGATACTGTAAACAAATAGGTGTGATAGTTTCATAGTAATTTTACTGCAGTTAGCTCCTCCCTGCAGACAGTTTTAAGTAGTGTCCACCAGCACTCTAGCCAGAAGTGAAGAAGCAGCTTGGATGAGCTGTGAACATATTTGACCAAATAAACTTTTGTCCAGTTGAAAAACTGAATTTCTCCTTTTGCCATGGATTCTACCAGAATGACTGATGGATTCTACATACATCTTAAGCAAAAAACAAACAAAAACAAACAAACATATTTCGGACATGTGGCATTCTTCATAGTTCACCAGAAGGGGCACAAAGACTCCTACGAAATATTTAAAGGTGCAATATATAATATTTTTTACTGTGGAGGAGCTATTGGCCTGGGCAGCTGTTGGGATGAGTGAGTGGCATACTGGGGCGGGGGGCAGCTTTAATAATAATAATAATAATAATAATAATAATAATAATAATAATAATAATAATAATAATAATAATTATTATTATTATTATTATTATTATTATTATTATTATTAAAGGGATATGCCACCCCCAGGTCAAATTTGGGCATCTCCCCACAGTCCAGAGACTAAAATAAGTGGTGGAAAGCGTTTTCCTGCTCACCCAGCCATTGTCCGAGTCTGTCGCCACTGACCACCGCGGTAACTGGTGCTCCTCCGCCTTAGACTGGAGTCTAACGTAGCCAGAGAAAGATTTCGGCCAAAAGGAATTAATTTGCTCGATGCGTTTCCCAATTACTTTGTGTGTAGTGCGCATTCATATCGAGTGCAAATAAATGTGCAAATCAACACGGAGAGCTTGCCTTGGTCATTTTGGGTGGGAACTATTTTCCAGTGCGTAAGAATACAGCCGTATCACGCACCACGTTGTGCAACAGGGGAACTCCCTTCCCGGTGCGTAACTGGGATTCCCCTGGTAGCGTGCTGCGTGATACGGCTGTATTCTTACGCACTGGAAAATAGTTCCCACCCAAAATGACCAAGGCAAGCTCTCCGTGTTGATTTGCACATTTATTTGCACTCGATATGAATGCGCACTACACACAAAGTAATTGGGAAACGCATCGAGCAAATTAATTCCTTTTGGCCGAAATCTTTCTCTGGCTACGTTAGACTCCAGTCTAAGGCGGAGGAGCACCAGATACCGCGGCGGTCAGTGGCGACAGACTCGGACAATGGCTGGGTGAGCAGGAAAACGCTTTCCACCAGTTATTTTAGTCTCTGGACTGTGGGGAGATGCCCAAATTTGACCTGGGGGTGGCATATCCCTTTAATAGTAGTAGTAATAGTAGTAGTAGTAATAGTAGTAGTAGTAGTAGTAGTAGTAGTAGTAGTAGTAGTAGTAGTAGTAGTAGTAGTAGATAATCTTTTCATGTTAATTATATAAGAAAATAAAACATAAAAAATGTTGTCAAAGTAGAGGCCTGTCTCAGATCTTCAAGTCAAGACTGTTCCATATTTTAGCTGCATAAAACTGTATGGTGATTGTCATTGTCAAAGTTAGATCACAGATTCAATACTGCCACAGTATTACGAAAAGGACAACCAGGGACACCTGGTTGAAGTTTTACTTGTCGGCAAGGGGGAACAGAGAGACTGACCTCACCTGAGTCATTTCACCAATGTCTCCCAACAATGGGACTGCCGCTTCAGTTTTTATTGAGTTAATCACATGGCACACAGATTGCATAAATCATAGGAACATACACAGTTTGTGACTGAAACAAGATATTAGGAATAAGGGACTTATCTTTCTGGAACACATTTTATCATAAGTGATGATATTAAGATTAACATTAAAGGGATATGCCACCCCCAGGTCAAATTTGGGCATCTCCCCACAGTCCAGAGACTAAAATAAGTGGTGGAAAGCGCGGGGAATCCCAGTTACGCACCAGGAAGGGAGTTCCCCTGTTGCACAGCGTGGTGCGTGATTCGGCTTTATTCTTCCACACTGGAAAATAGTTCCCACCCAAAATGACCAAGGCAAGCTCTCCGTGTTGATTTGCACATTTATTTGCACTCGATATGAATGCGCACTACACATAAAGTAATTGGGAAACGCATCGAGCAAATTAATTCCTTTTGGCCGAAATCTTTCTCTGGCGCCGTTAGACTCCAGTCTAACGCGGAGGAGCAGCAGATACCGCGGCGGTCAGTGGCGACAGACTCAGACGATGGCTGGGTGACCAGGAAAACGCTTTCCACCACTTATTTTAGTCTCTGGACTGTGGGGAGATGCCCAAGTTTGACCTGGGGGTGGCATATCCCTTTAAGTCTTTATTTGGTCTCACACACACAATGACACATGGGAGAAATTTGACTTCTGCATTTGACCCATCCTTTTCAGGAGAGTGGGCAGCCATCTTTCGGCGCCCGGGGGGCAGTACCATGAAGGGTCTTGCCCAAGTACCCACACTGGCTAGCTCATTGCCAGGGGGGATTTGAACCAACATCCCCCCCTGGGGAAAGTCAGTGACTTACCAGTTGAGCTAATATGTGACATCATATGTGATATCATATGTGATATCATATGTGATATCATATGTGATATCATATGTGATATCATATGTGATATCATATGTGATATCACAGTATGTGGGTCAGACCAACAGTGGTCTTACAGCTGATTTCCATATCCTGTTTCACAAATCTAACCATGTCAAGGATGTTAGACATTAAGAACAAGATTGCAATAATAGGTTTAACAATGGAATATATTTGAACACAATCTTATAATTTCTTTAACAGTAATGTAACTGGCGGTTTTGTCCAGATAAGGAAGCTGCAGTCTAACAAGAGACTAAAGGAGCTGTAATGTGGCTGTGCCCTGTTGAGGGAAATTATTGGCATACTGAGTTATGTCCAGCACTGTCAGAGCACAGGAGGTGTGAGCCCACTACTCCACTGGGACCAATAGAGTATGTTTCTTTGGCCAGATGGTTATCTGCATGGCTTTGTACATGTCAGCGTCTTAAACAGGAGTGTGTGCAGCAGATAAGACTCACAGCACACAGCACAGAACAGAGCCAAGTCTAACAAAGGTCCTATGAAAGCTGCTTTACATTGGACACATGTTACATTGATTTCACTTTACATGGAGCATAAATGAAGCCCTGGACATGCCCATGTCAGCCCTCAGTGAACCACATCCACATTCATTCATTTCACAACACCGACACACTGTACAGGAAGGCCCACAGCAGAAATGTCCACAGAGGAAGAAAGTGGACACAGTCATCAAGAAATCCAGCTCTCTAGTGGGCTCTCTTCTGAACAGGAGGGTCCTGTCCTCTGGTCTGAGTTCAGAAAGTGGGGGTCAGGAGGGTTCTGTCCTCTGGTCTCAGTGGAGGAAGGGAGGGACAGAAGGGTCCTGGTTAGACATGTGTCCAACCCCTGTACATGTGTCCTGTCCATGAAGCAATATTGTATATAGATATTATCATATACTTGTGTGACACTTAACCTGCTGTTCATCTCATCCAGAAAGTTACATACCAATCATTGCTTACATTTTTATACTTTACTTTATATTATACTATACTACTATGTCAGTTCTTTTACTTAACCATTCCAACACTGCACATTCCTTATTCTGACAGATAAAGGTTATCTGCTTACCTTACATACAGCTCTGTATAGCCACTATTATTCCTCATATTTTTGATTACTGTTCTTTTTGCTCTGCAGTATAATAGTAAGTTATATGTTGAATTCTTTTGTGACAAAGTAATTTAAATTGTGGATCAGTAAAATTCTTCCTCAGGAGTTTAAACTAGTGCATGGTGACACCATAAGATTTGTTATAATTATAATTTATAATTTTAATATAATTTAAATAAATAAAACCATAATTAATGACTCATTTATGTGATGTGAATGTTGTATGTGAGCTGCTGAATGTGTGCTTTTTATATTGTTGGATGTGTAAATTGTATAATTTATTATTGTTCCTCAGTAACTGCAGATGGAAACTAGCTGTTTAGCTATAATCTGGTGCAGTGCATCTGTTTTATGAGCATAATGTCTCTGTGCATTGCCCCTTCAAATAAAGACAAATTATAACAATAATAATTTATAATAATTAATTGCAAAAAAATGTAAATAACAAATCTATCTATCTTACATAATCACACATGCACATGTACACTACTGTCAAGGTGTGCGATGACTGCCAGGTAAATGGCCATTAAAGGAAAAGTAACGTTTTTTTTTTACAATCTGAGCCTTATTTCGGTAATAAAACAAGTTGTTTTACTCACCCATAGCACTTTGGTGTCATATGGAGCACTTCCGGAGATGTTTTAGATTTGCGATCTCCATCATGTGAGTTCTCGGGGCACTTATTTGCGGTCTCCAAATAACACAAACTTTAGCACTTTTCAAATCATAGAAGCTCGATGTCTTATCCTACGATTTTGTTTGGTCAAAAGTGGCCTGTAACCCGAGATTTAGCCATAGTTTCGAGTAGATGAGGACGCCAGTGCGCATGTGCGGACTGTGCTCTCAGCTCCCGGAACCCAAACATGAAACGCAAAGCTGTAAACTATGGATAAATCTCAGATTACAGGCCACTTTTGCTTCAAATGAAATCATAGACTAAGACATCGGGCTTCTATGATTTGAAAAGTGCTAAAGTTTGTGTTATTTGGAGCCCGCACGGGGCATATTACATGCTCGGGGAATATATTATATGCCCCGAGCTATGGCTAGAAGTCGCGCTAGGCTAACCGCAAATCTAAAACATCTCCGGAAGTGCTCCATATGACACCAAAGTGCTATGGGTGAGTAAAACAACTTGTTTTATTACCGAAATAAGGCTCAAATTGTAAAAAAAAAAAACGTTACTTTTCCTTTAATGCCATTTTCATAGCCATTTTCATTATACAATACATAATGGTATAGTATTTAATAGTTGGTGAACAGTTGGATATAATTATTAGCCTTATTTCAAAGAATGCATTTTAGTAATAAAACAGAACACTTGACATTTTCTCACTTCTTTTTCTATTGTTCATTCATTTTATAGCTACATATTTAAATCAGCTACGTCTAAATCTTCTCTGTCTGAGCTCACTTAAGGACATGGATCTAAGATAGTCCATTCACACGTCATCCGTCTGCGTTTCACGACCAGGATACAAATGAACAATAAAATACTCATTGCTAAGGCTGAGAAGTGTCTGTATACCCACATATCTGCTCATCCTAATGGAGCAGAGGCAGGCCACAGACAAACAGGCAAATACAACAACCGCACATTCAAAACGGTCTCTATTTGCTCCATGGATGGGGTCTACTTCAAAGTCATCCGTCCGCTCAGGGTTCGCTCCGTACCCGTCTGCGCAATGATGCCGAGCTGGGGGCGGGCGCTGGGACTGCTGACTGGCGGCTCTCACCCCCCCACCACCCTCTCCGTCTGCCTCTCATTATCCGTACCGTAGCTATTCCCCCCCCCCCTTAGCTTTCTGTATGCAATCTGCATCTCTGCCCTCCTTCGCTAACGGAGGTGGGCAGAGTTCCCAGCGCTGGTGCATCTAGCAGGTGCAGCCTCTCTCTCTCTCTCTCTCTCTTTCTTTCTCTTTCTCTCTCTCTCTCTCTCGCTTGTCCACCGCGCTCTGTCTGTGCACGCGTTTTTTTTTTTCCTTTTTTTTCTTCTTCACCATCCATTCGTCTCTCGGTAGCAGCGGCTTGAAGGAGGCAGCTGGACGGTAATGGTGCGCGCGCGGTGCCATCAGAAAGGATCGCCGCATCACGGGACGTCGCTCACCCGATGCACGTACTCACGCCACTGCCGCTGCAAGTTTTCCTCCAGACGCGGGTCGCTAATCCATTTCCAAGAAGGGCATCCGTGAATAAAAAGGACGTACAGACAGCTCCTGCAATCAGTGCAGTGGATGGGGGGATTGAGTAAGCGGCGCCTGGAAACATCTAAAACTATTGGGGAGCTTACGCACTGACCTCTGTCTTGTTTGCGCTTTGTATCATTGGGTCCTCGGAAGGCGAATGATTAAGGAGATGTTTGCGGCCGATGGAGGTTCCGGGGAGGCTGAAGTGCTTGATGCGGTATTAGCGGGCGGTGAGACAGCAGGGCGCTGAGCGGACAGCTCGGGGAAATCTGATCCAGGAGCAGCCGTCGCAGTCGCAGTAGATTTTTCCCCTCCACTGCGTGACAACACCCTTCAGACTCTTGTTTCTGCCTGTCTGCCTTTGCACTTGGACTTTTCACTTGACTCTGTGGAGGACACGTAAAGTGCTTTTAAATGGGATGTTGGAAGGCAATGACTATAGTGGATAATCCTCCCAGAGTGTTCGACAGACGCTGAAAACACTCCCTCTGACACGAGCAGGTTTTTGGAGAGCAAGAAGACACTCTTCACTCTGAAAAAAATACAAAATAATATAAAAATAAATAAATCGTGTCTGCTTTAGGCGTGGAACCAGGACCTAGTTTTCAACTAGAACTTTACAAAAACACCAAGAATCTCTGTGGCATTCAAGCTGTAAATTAAAATAATATATATTGAGTAAAAATAGATTTATTTTGTGCATCTGTCCATGCACAAATGTAAAGGCTTTCTCCCAGTGCCTCTCCTCTCTCTCCTGGCCCTTCTCACCGGTAGAGGTACTATTGCTCTTCTCCTTCCATTTTCCTGCTCCTGAACTCTACTGTTTGGATTCTTGTGTAACCCTCTAACTTATATATTCTACAATATCTGTGTGCTTTGGCATAGCTGTGTTTTTGATCGTCCTGTACCTGGTTTGTCAGTGTCTGCATGCTTCTATTGGACTACACCTGTCTTTGGATTTAATATGTACATTCAAGGATTATAACCCTACAAAGCTATTTATTGCTGTGTTTTGCCACTTGCTACTGATGCCAATCTCTGGATTAACCCACAATGAGCCATAGCGGACGACAGGGCAGGATGAGTGAGGCAGTGGGCTCGGGGGCAGTGATCCTGGAGGAGCCAGAGAGTGCTGGAGCCACTTCCGGGCAAAGGAGTGAGAGCCAGAACCAGGCCCGGGTGCCACTGCGATGCCCGATTTGGCCGCGGCAACAGACGTGGCTCTGTGTAGTCCCTCTGCTTATTGGCTTTGTGGGCCTGGGGCTCAGTCTGATGCTGCTAAAGTGGATTGTTGTGGGAACTGTGCGGGATTATGTGCCAACAGACCTGGTGGATGCTAACCGGATAGGCCAGGATCCAATCTTTCTATCCAAGCCTAGTGGAATTCCCAAAAGCCCTGATACTTCTACCACTACCACTACTATTACTACTACCACAGCAGAAGGAGGCAACCCTACTGCCAAAACCGTGGGGAGAGGCAGGACTCGCTTTACTGCAACCACCACTGCCATCAACCACAGAGGGGGTGGAGCGTATGGGAGCCAAGTTACCCCAAGGATTCCTGGGAACCATAATGGACGTCATGGTTTTACTACGACCACCGCAGCGCCCAGAAGCACCTACACAATTGGAGCAGGCACGACCAGCCCATCGCCACACAACCCCACAGTGCTCCATGACCAAACGGCCATGTGGACCCCGGAACACACTACCACAGAGGCAGCTGCTACCATGACAACCACACGCAGCCATGGACACCATAAGACACGTAAGTCCACCATCTCTGAAGCAGTGCTGGGCTTTGATTTCTGTGCAGTATTTTATTTGGCTTGTAAGTGTTCCAAGCATAAAAATGTTGGCAAGTCTTGTTTTGCAGGCTTATTTTGTACATTTGACACCATGTATTGACACCAAGAATTGCAGTGCACTGATCAATAGCACTGACTGCTACAGTAAGGCCATCCAAACTGTTGTGATGTCAATAATGAATTATTCATCGCTTTGATGGATTCACAGATCTTTCTTGCTGGATCACAAGTTAAGTTTGATTCTTGGTGACTTTCAGCTGAGTAGAAAATGGCTGCCTGAAGTGTTTTGAGTTAGTATTTGAATGGATAAAAGTAGTAAGTATAGATTATGAAATAAAAAGAAACACACTGGGATAGGTAGGGCAATGTTCTATAAGGTTTTGAGCCTATATAGTGGGTTCATAACCAAGTAGAGGTACAAACAGGAGCTGCATAATTTACTGCAAAATTATTCATTGCTATATTGCTTCTTGTTTTGGTCCTATGTTCTTTTCTGGTTGGGTATCACCTGGTCTTCTTTTTGAAGATTCTTTCTTGGCCAGAAATGTTCAAGAATATGACATCAAGTATGTAACTGGTTTCCAATTAATTATGGGTGTTTTAAAGGTCCCATGGCATAAAATTTTCACTTTCTGAGGTTTTTGAACGTTAATGTGAGCTCCCCTACCCTGTTTAGGCCCCCTCCATGGCTGAAAGTTGCGAAATGTGTAAACTGAGCACTTGCGATCCTTTTCCGCGTTTGAAAAAAAAGACAGCCCAAACGGGCGATTCTGAACAAGGGAAATTTCTGATGTCACACTCGTGGAAAAATGCAAATGCAGTTCCACCCCCCGTCTGGATGTCTACCCACCGTCTCTGGAAGAGAGTTTGGACCGCAAACGAGCTACGCAATGCGAGATGCGATTTTTTTATTTGCCTGGAGGCACGTGAGAGTGTTTCCAGGCTCGGATGTCCTTTATCCGAGGCTCCGAACCTCTGAAACAGCAGTGGTTTAATTTTATTTTCTGTGGAAATGTGTTTTTTTTAATGCAACTCGTCTCATATCTTCCTCCGCGCTTACACACACGGAAGTGGGTGCCAGCACAACCCAAAACATGCACCAAATGTAAAATCCTCCAGCTGAGGTCCTGACCAAGCCGAAGCAAGAAGATCATGGAGATGGTCCCCGGGCGCAGTAATGTGCTGCTCACTGCTCCTAATAACAGGATGGGTTAAATGCAGAGAATTTCTCCAGTGTGAGATCAATAAAGTTGCTTCTTCACACCGCGCACTGCTAAAACGAGGAGCATTTGGCCCCACCCCACCCGCAGCACTGGCCTGTCTCTGTCCTCCTCATTCGCATTCAAGCAACAACGCCCATAATAAAGTGTTAATAAAGTGTTTCAGAGAGATATTTTTGACTCTGACTGTGTTCATGAGGCTTTCTTATGCACTGAGTCTTGATTTTGAAGAAGGATTCATTTACAGTATTAGGGAACCATGGGATCTTTAATAGCTCAAAAATAACTTAAACAGATATCAAAAGGGGTGGAACCTTTACCAGAAAGGTTACATAGTACACTTAACTTTATGATATGACAAATTTGACTAGTCTCAGGAGAGATAAACCTATGTATAGCTCTATGTATAGGTACATAGTTCTCTTATTTTACTGTAGTACAGGACTTGGGGGGAGTTTGTAAAATAATAAATTATAGAATTTGGGTAAATATCCTCCCAAAAATATTGGTTTATCTTTCCGGCCAGCAGTTTCTCTGCATTGTAAATAATCGTCTGCCAGGAAACAATCCATATCAATGTCTTTTAGATTTGCATTTTGAATGGTACCATAGTTTACATCAGCAGTGGTTTATATCATAATTAAAACTATATAAATGTAAGCGTTGCTGCAGCACGATGATCAAACACAGGTAGAAACCAAGGCTTAATAATTGCGTAGATCCTGGTAATGTCCATAAAATGCTGGTGGAACACTTGCATTGATTTCCTTGTGAGTGAGGAGACACAATTAGTGCAGTTCTAATGACACGTGTTTGTGTTGATGCTGTGTTTTTGGTGTTGAGATTCTCTCATGTCTTATGTCATTCCAAATGCTCCCTGTGAGTGTCACACTGACACATAATAATGTGTGGCTTTGCTGGATGACTAATGCAAATGGCCCTGCTGCTTTTAGATATGTCATAAAAAAAGTCTGAAATGAAAAGACAATTTTCTCAAACACTCAGTTATAATGATGATGGAGGAACAGTTGGTGTACGAGCAGAGTACTAAGATTATAAATGTACAATAAACAGACTTGACAAAATTGAAAAGCTTTTTGCCAACAGTAGGAATTATGCATCACAGCAGTCTTAAGAGCTTGGCCTAGGATGATTTGAGATAGAGTTATAGAATTGCTGTTTTATTTGTGTTTTTTATCTTAAACACTCAATGGTTTACTGCTCCACAAATCACTACATTGGTAAGTGATGTCTGCTAACTGCAAACAAATGCTAAGTTCTTACTGTGGTGATAGCTAGTTGTGATAGTTAATGGGAAATTTGAGTCCAAAAATGCTTTGCAGATGGTCTACATCTACAACCATTGTTGTTACTGGCAATTTACTGCTACCGTTCCTAGTAATTTTGGCAATTTGAGTCTATATTAGGCAAATTTCTGTTTTCTGATCAAAAATGTTCAAGTACTACATGACATCACAAACAACTTCCCTGATTACAGCTAGCCATGTGTTTATGATTATAAACAGAAGTGTAAAGTTTGGGTATTTTTTTGTATTTATATTTGTAAATATATGTAAATGTTTTTATGTTTATATGTAATGTTTAGCATAAATAATAGCTTTTGTATGAACTCCCATGCAGGTGTAGTTTTATGAGTGCAGTGTGGGTCAGATACATAATAATAGTTTTGAGAGCTTTTGCCACAACCCCTTTTAAGTCAACCAGTTGATCGACAACACATGTCTTAAGTCATCTAAGAATTTATTTAGTGGCCCTACAGGTCTTGTATGCACCTTTTATTGCACTGTTCGATAGGGTTTTTGTTGTTGAACCAATGGCACAGATTGTTAGCCTTGCTTCTGTTTGTCTGCCCTGGGACAACATTGTGTATCTTGTAGGATTGTCAAAGTATTGAAAATTGGAAATTGAACAATACTAGAATTTGTACTGAAACTAGATTCTAATTTGATCAATGCTAAAAAAGTCACATTTGAAATGATTCTTCAGCTGTATTAGAGCAATTAAAGGGATATGCCACCCCCAGATCAAATTTGGGCATCTCCCCACAGTCCAGAGACTAAAATAAGTGGTGGAAAGCGTTTTCCTGCTCACCCAGCCATTGTCCGAGTCTGTCGCCACTGACCGCCGCGGTATCTGCAGCTCCTCCGCCTTAGACTGGAGTCTAACGTCGCCAGAGAAAGATTTCGGCCAAAAGGAATTAATTTGCTCGATGCGTTTCCCAATTACTTTCTGTGTACTGCGCATTCATATTGAGTGCAAATAAATGTGCAAATCAACACGGAGAGCTTGACTTGGTCATTTTGGGTGGGAACTATTTTCCAGTGCGGAAGAATACAGCCGAATCACGCACCACGTTGTGCAACAGGGGAACTCCCTTCCCGGTGGGTAACTGGGATTCCCCTGGCAGCGTACTGCGTGATTCGGCTGTATTCTTCCGCACTGGAAAATAGTTCCCACCCAAAATGACCAAGTCAAGCTCTCCGTGTTGATTTGCACATTTATTTGCACTCGATATGAATGCGCACTACACAGAAAGTAATTGGGAAACGCATCGAGCAAATTAATTCCTTTTGGCTGAAATCTTTCTCTGGCGACGTTAGACTCCAGTCTAAGGCGGAGGAGCAGCAGATACTGCGGCGGTCAGTGCTGACAGACTCGGACAATGGCTGGGTGAGCAGGAAAACGCTTTCCACCACTTATTTTAGTCTCTGGACTGTGGGGAGATGCCCAAATTTGACCTGGGGGTGGCATATCCCTTTAATAAGATCACATAGCCTACCTACTTGGACGACTGAAGACTGAATGAACACAGATATAAGGCCACATGGAAATATAAAAGAAAGTCGTATAATTTAGTGTTGAAAATCACATTCTCTTGTCTGAAGAATGAATTTTTTTTAATCATCATCATCATGGTGTTGGAATCACCATCAATTTTGAAAGTTTAGTATTATGACAACACTGCTATCTTAAAGGTGTTACATAAATCCAGCACACAGGATTGCTTAGTCCAATCTAATAGACTATGTTCTTGTAGCTCACTGGCTCTATGGCTGTGTCCTTGAGGTGCTATGCTATGCTCACATGTATTGATTTGTGTAAGTGTCTCTCTGAAGCCCTTTGTCTCTGGCTGTCCTGCCACCTCCGCTGCTTCCTTCATGTTAAAGTGTGTGATGTGAAAATGGTGTCTGCTTTCAGCACGCTTCCCCTGTGCTCTGATCGTTTGCACTGGGTTGGAGTGGGCTAGACTGAGCCTCATCAATGAGCCTGAGTGGTGAGCCTGATCACCCCGGCCTCAGGCTCTGCTCCTGTCAGTACCTGTCAGAATCTTGGATGAGAGGCAGCTAAGTGTGGAATAATCTAGCGGCACATTTATGCTCCTAATTGCATGATATCTGTATGCATAATTGTGTGATTAAATGCTGTAATGAACTGTATGGTAATTGTTTGCACTGATATGCCCCTACAGTACACGACATACTTCCGCTCCTTTCTTTAGTCATTTAGCATCAAAGCACGTTAGTCACGTATTTATGTTTTATTAAATTAAAGTTATTTAAGTATCAGATAAGTGTCAGATACTAAGATTAGTATTTAATAATAATAATAATAATAATTCATAGCATTTATATAGCGTTTATATATTTATATAGCACCTTTTATGACACCCAAAGCGCTTTACAGTTCATTGTTCATTCACTCCACACTTGGTGGTGGTAAGCTACTTTTTGTAGCCACAGCTGCCCTGGGGCAGGCTGACGGAAGCGAGGCTGCCAATCTGCACCATCGGCCCCTCCGACCACCACCAACACTCACACACCACTTTCATAATAAGCAATGTGGGTGAAGGGTCTTGCCTAAGGACACAATGACAGTTTTTGCGACTGGCGCCCTCCTGTGGCACCTGGAATTCCCAGCAGTCTCCCATCCAAGTACTAACCAGGCCATGTCTTGCTTAGCTTCTGAGATCTGACGGGATCAGGCTTTGACAAGCAGGTATGGCCACAGAAACTAGATAGCATTTTTAATAAGGAGCGATACTAATAATCACAGGAATTCAAATTCACAGGACAGAAATGAAGACCACGTAGACTAGTCTACACCCATGGACCACTATGGAACCTCCCCTGGATAACTGAGGGATTACACAGCAGATATATGGTCACTTGATAATAGAAAAGAATGTACTACCATTTAATTTGATCAAAAAGAGTGTTTTTTTTCATGGTATTGGAATCCATACTGGGTTTATTCGTTAGTATCAATGTTGAAAAGTTAGTACTGTGACAACACTAACAATAAGCAGGTACATTGTTGAATGAGCTGAATATAGTACTTTTTTTTTTGAAAAAGCATTTTCTTTGACAAAGCTGTCAAAAATATGTGAAAAACTAAAACAGATCAGAACACAGATCTGAAAACCATTTGGGTGGAACAAAAGGTCACCAAAATAACTCCAAATCTCCAATGACTCAATTTATGATTTCATCTGCAAAGGTTTACTGGTTTACTGCTCTGCTAAATGAACGTTTGGAGCTTTTATTTTGTCGAATTGCCATCAAAAACATACTTTGAACTATTATTTGTTTCATTCTCACATTAAATATTAACAAATGCCTAAGAAAGTGCTTGGCCTTCTATACTAGCAGATCTACAGCAGGTCTGTAACAGCACAAAATAATGTAGGTCTTAAAGGGATATGCCACCCCCAGGTCAAATTTGGGCATCTCCCCACAGTCCAGAGACTAAAATAAGTGGTGGAAAGCGTTTTCCTGCTCACCCAGCCATTGTCCGAGTCTGTCGCCACTGACCGCCGCGGTATCTGGTGCTCCTCCGCCTTAGACTGGAGTCTAACGTCGCCAGAGAAAGATTTCGGCCAAAAGGAATTAATTTGCTCGATGCGTTTCCCAATTACTTTGTGTGTAGTGCGCATTCATATCGAGTGCAAATAAATGTGCAAATCAACACGGAGAGCTTGCCTTGGTCATTTTGGGTGGGAACTATTTTCCAGTGCGTAAGAATACAGCCGTATCACGCAGTACGCTACCAGGGGAATCCCTGTTACGCACCGGGAAGGGAGTTCCCCTGTTGCATAACGTGGTGCGTGATACGACTGTATTCTTACGCACTGGAAAATAGTTCCCACCCAAAATGACCAAGGCAAGCTCTCCGTGTTGATTTGCACATTTATTTGCACTCGATATGAATGCGCACTACACACAAAGTAATTGGGAAACGCATCGAGCAAATTCATTCCTTTTGGCCGAAATCTTTCTCTGGCTACGTTAGACTCCAGTCTAAGGCGGAGGAGCACCAGTTACCGCGGCGGTCAGTGGCGACAGACTCGGACAATGGCTGGGTGAGCAGGAAAACGCTTTCCACCACTTATTTTAGTCTCTGGACTGTGGGGAGATGCCCAAATTTGACCTGGGGGTGGCATATCCCTTTAAAGGGATAGTGTGTAAGATTTTTACCTGTTAATTACAGAAATTGAAGATACACATTCAAAAATACATTGTTTTCCAAGCCTTTTCACTTCCATCATGAAATCAAAGTATTCTGTTGGACTTAGATATACCTGTGTAAAAGGGGGGATCGTCCCCATATAGAGGTAGCCATTTTGAATACGAGAGCCGCAGAAGGACATTTGGGCTCCGCCTTCGGCAAGGCTCGTGGTTTTGGGTACAACAACGACAAGCATGTTGCCGGATCACGCGTCGTAATGGATCTAACACGTGTTTTGGACTAAATTGTTTTACTGGATTTTATTCGCTGGATCTTTACAGACAGATTGAGACCAAGTTTATGGTGAAATACAGAGTTTGACCTGTCCAGAGCCTTCAAAGGTAAGCTAAGTAACAAACCACGTTTTGTGCTTTTCCGTATAAAAGCCCCATGTGCTCGGGGAGTGATTGTTGTGCTGGGAAATGAATTGCATAGTCAAAAAGAGGAGACTGTAAGGTTTCATTTGATGTGTAGATTGTCATGGTACACGATCGGGAATGTGTGTTTTCATGCGAAAAAAAAAAAAAAAACAGTGAACGGGACCGTGTTTTATTTATACAGTAGTTGTCGGCGAGGGCTCGCACAGCGCCGGGTGCGCGCGGTTCATGCGCGGGTACGCGAGCTGTCCGCGTTACGGCGCGCCCGGGTGACCCTCGAGGTCTGCCGTAGTTAAAACAGGAAGTGCAATAGCACCATCCACCTATGCGCCACGAATCCTACACACTGTACCTTTAACAAATGAAGGAGATGAGAAACAAAAACACTGGGTTCCAATTTATGACTTCATTGACTGGTAATCCAGAAGGTGTTTCTATGTCTTTCAATACCCTACCACCAGATTCATTTTGATCAGTATAAGACATAAAAAAAGACATTCAAATTGACCTTTACTAAATTCTCATTAGTGCTGCCATGATACTCAAATTTCAATTTCGATACTAAGGAACAGACTTGAAACTCAAAACTAATTCCAGTATTTCCAGCAGTGAATTGCAATGAATTCTTTTTTAGTCAGTGGAATGTGATATTTCAATCTATGTAATCTGTGTAATCCCTCTATGATTGTATATTAGTCTATGTGCTCTTATATATTTGTTCTACAAGTATAAAAGAACAGGTTCTGTTCAGGATCATTCTAAAGCTATTCAGGAAAGGTTCGTATCTGTCATGTGAACGTGACTTTTTACAGTATCGATCATACTCAGATGGGTAGTTTTTTTCTAGCTTTGACCTGATTGATATTTTGGACAACCCCGTTTTTCATTACATTATTTTAAATTATGCCACAACTGCCCTAGGTGGAAAAAGTGGTAAAAAATACTGAATAATGCATATAAGACAAGAATTAGATTTAAGCATTAACATCTCAATGCAAAGGCTTCTTCTTTCTTGGACCATGATGCATCGTATTTGTTTTTTAAGATGTCTTCCCAACGGCTACACATTCATCATACCCAACCATTCTATTCTACCTGGCCACATTAGCATATGTTTGCTAATCTCCCTGCATCCCCAGGAGACGCAGAATGTCCCTCTGATAATTGGAAACATAGAGTGCATTTGTAGCTTTTTTATCTGCCCCAAAAATACATCCACCATTTATCATTGTCCATCCATTTATTAATTAGTCTTTGGGAAGAGGCAAATGCCATATCTCTGTTGTGTTTGTGAAAACTCTTCGCTCAGGTGATAGATACCCTGTGGAAAATGTCAGTCGTCTGTCAGTTGGAGTCATAGTGGCTGGTTCAATATTCCTGTGCAGTCCCCCTTCTCTTGTCGACGCCCACCCACTTGCAGCTTTGATTTGAAAAGGGCATCATTTCCGGATTACCATCCATTATGCATAGACACATTATGTGATATTTCAGAACTGGCTGTGCTGGCTGCAGCTCAAGCGCTAATAAAAGTGTGTTAATTGGAGTTGAACAGGGCATCTGTGGTGCTTTTATGGTACTGAACGTATCTTTGCAGGTCACCAAATGAAGATGGACGTTGATTATAGCTTGCACATTGGGCATGGCTGTACTCAAGTGCAAAATGGCATGTTGTATTAGCTTGTTAGGTTTGTTGTAACAGGAGAACAGATGACAAATTTAAATGTCATACTGTATATTATGCAAAATGAACGCTGGTGAGTTTTAAATCTTGTTACCTCATTAATAACATAGCTGGAGTTGTGTTTTGTTTCATTCAGATATGTTTGAGTATTCCTGTATTATTCGTCTGTCTACGTTTTCAAATCACAAAATGCTCTGTTCTTTGATTGGCCGTTAACATAACTAAAATGAGCAAAATGATTCTAGTAAAGGTGTATGGAATTAAAAACACAGTGGAATTCTGTGCTTTTCTTTATAACATCAAACTGCTCAAACTGCTCATCATGCTCTAACACAAACATCTTACACAGTTATGGCTCTTGTGCTCCGAGTGAGTGAGAAAATTTAGAAAATCAAAGTGAAGTGTGAACTCTCAGAAATAACATTTCTGACATACCCTAAAAAATGACTTTATGTTTGAGTAATCTTTATTCTCCTGTATTCAAGACATCATTGCTCTGATCTACCCCATTTTCACCGCCATGTGGCTGTGATCCGCCACCGGTACACGGCCGCTGTGACATACGCAATGAACTCTCCATTTTATATGTATTAACATGTGGGATTCCACTTTACTTATAGTCATTTTGGCACAAATTTAAAATAAATAAATAAATAAATAAATAATCAGCTGCTTGCTAGTATGATCTGCACTTACCCATAGGAGGGGTCAACAGCATGTGGTATTTGTGATCATGTGTGAGGCTACAGGCAGGAATCGATTCCCATTTGGCTCCACAATTTTCCAACCAGGAAATCAGTGAAGCCCCTCTTCTTTTTAGAGACTTAAAATGTTGTTTGAGCATTCACCACTTTGCCTCCAGTGTTTGCATAAGAGGCGAATGTGTGGGCAAGGATTCATTACATTGTGGGTGACTGAAACCTGGTCCCCATGAGCTAAATCTTTTAATATTAATTAGTTAATTTAGGTTACGGTTTCGGTAAAGGCCAGTAGTAATTATGGTTAAAGTTAGGGTCAGCCTGCAGGAAATAAATCAAAGTCAGTATAATGTCACCTCAGTGCTTAGTAACCGTAACCCTATATGTGTGTTCCTGATGTAAAGTGATTTGAGTGAGGGGGAAATATATGCTGTATACATTTATACACGTAACAGTTTTACAATTTTAGTGTTTCATTGCTTACCTACTACTGAACAATTTGGTAACAAATATCAAATTGCAATATTTCTGACAAGCGTTGTGATTGCGGTAGATGTTTCAATAATAGGATTTTGTTCAAAGTTCACATTTTAAACATGTCCAGAAGAATTGATAAAAAGACAAAATCTGTACTCACAAACTAATTCAAGAGTCACATTTCAGAACAGGTTTGTACAGATCTAAACAACAGGGTTAGCAGGTTTGATGCAGAATAAGACATGAGATTGGGGTATTTTATGGAGGAAATTATGGTATTGCAAAACTTGCAGGCTTTGTGTGATTTGCATCCATTGAACCTGTGATTTGGCTTCATGGTTGTGATTAATGTTGCAGCCTTAGGCGTTGTTATGAATGGACAATCTAAAATACACAGAATGAGGCTATTGAATTGCAGCCCTATGGATGCTTTTGCTGTATTCACTTACATTACAATTACAGTTATTTAAAGGGACAGTGTGTAAGATTTTTACCCATTAATTACTGAAATTGAAGATACCCATTCAAAAATACATTGTTTTCCAAGCCTTTTCACTTCCATCATGAAATCAAAGTATTCTTTTGGACTTAGATATAGTCACATAAAAGGGGGATCTTCCCCATGCAGAGGCAGCCATTTTGAATACGAGAGCCGCAGAAGGACATTTGGGCTCCGCCTTCGCCTTCGGCAAGGCTCGTGGTTTTGGGTAAACAACACAAGCATGCTGCCGGATCAGACGTCGTAATGGATCTAACACGTGTTTTGGACTAAATTGTTTTACTGGATTTTATTTGCTGGATCCTTACAGACAAATTGAGAGCAAGTTTATGGTGAAATACAGAGTTTGACCTGTGCAAAGCATTCTAAGGTAAGCTAACCTCGTTTTGTGCTTTTCTGTATAAAAGCCCCATGTGCTCGGGGAGTGTTTGTTGTGCAGGGAAATGAATTGCATAGTCAAAAAGAGGAGACTGTAAGGTTTCATTTGATGTGTAGAATGTCTTGGTACATGATCGGGAATGTGTGTTTTCATGAGAAAAGAAACAAAAAACAAAAAAAACGGGACCGCGCGGCTCGTGCGCGCGCCCGGGTGACCCTCGAGGTCTGCCGTAGCTAAAACAGAAAGTACAATAGCACCATCCACCTATGTGCTACGAATCCTACACACTGTGGCTTTAAGACATTGTATTTTTCAAGTTTATGTTGACAATATGCAATGATTTGAACATTTCTGTTTCTTGCACCACTCCTTCAGATATTATTTATTTACTTATATTTTTTGTGTCTATCCTTTGAAAATATCAGATTTTGTGCATTTTTTACTGTTTTTTCCCCTTTCAATTACATTAACTTTAAATTATAAATCAGATGTGTTTTTTTTTTGCTTAAGTTTCCCAAATACTTTTTTACTCTTACTTGAGTAATTTTTTGGATCTCTGCTTTGTACTTCTACTGTACTAGTAATATTATTTTTGATTTTTTTTTTTGGTTACTCTACCACCTCTGACAGTATTCCCATGGTTTTGATTTATTGCTCATCTTCACTGTCTTGTACATGACATGGCACATCTTGTAACTGTTTAATTAGCCTTACATAAAAATGCGTAAATTACAAATCTCATACCCCTCATTTTAATGGGATTCTCTCCCTGTCTTTGCCTCATTGAATTACGAGCTGAAGTACAGACCCAGTTGGCTGATTTCTGATAGCCACTGACCTAGTTCTGTGTCAGCCTACCCTTGCAATCCTTCTGAAAATGAAAAATTGTCACCTCATAATTCATCCTGTTGAAAGCAATATGAATTTCATAACATTTGCCAGCATTTGTTTTTAATTTGTAATCCCTGGATGGATATTAGTCAGTTTGAAAGGAGTGTAAAATCAAACAGTTATTATTGGATTTGAAGGCGCCAGGCAAAAATAAGTGAGTGAATTATCAATGCAGTTAAAACAGGCTTCATGACTCAATAGAGAAATGAGTAATGGCGGCAACGCTTTATCGCATCCGGAGCCAATTTTTCAGGAATAACACTTTCAACAGCCAGAATTCCACAGACAACAGACGGAAGCAGACATTAAAGGGCCCATATCACACTATTTTCTGATCTATATTACAAGGTTGCTTCCTCATTACAAACATACCAGGAGTTGTGTTTTGTTTCTTGCACACACACAAACTCTGTTCTTCGCTCAAATGGAAAACACTGCTCCACCTTGTGATATCATGTGGAAATACAGGAAGTGCTTCGATGTGTTTTTAAACTCCATACACCTTCACCAGAATTATTTGGATGATTTCAGCCCTGAAATTGCCAATCTCTTCTGAACCAAATGGAAAAGGGGCTGTTTAGAAAGCTATGCCTTTATTAGTCCCACAGTGGGGAAATTCCATTTCTGCATTTAACCCATCCTGTTATTAGGAGCAGTGGGCAGCACATTATTGCGCCCGGGGACCATCTCCATGATCTTCTTGCTTCGGCTTGGTCAGGACCTAAGCTGGAGGATTTTACCTATGGAGGATGTTTTGGGGTGGTGGGGGAAACCGGAGTGCCCGGAGGAAACCCACCCAGACACAGGGAGAACATGCAAACTCCACACAGAAAGGCCCAGGCGACCCTAAAATTAACACTACATGACATCACAAGGTCGAACAAAACATTTTGAGCTTTGGAGCTGTAGGCACACTACCAGAGCTAAACCAGGATTACTCAAACATATGTATCCCACCACGGAAGCTGAGGGCGGCATTACAGATTCTCAGGAAATGCTTTTTTTTTTTTTTTTTTTTTTTCAAAATTTGTGATTTTCGTTTTTTTGCATAATGTGCTAGTTGAGATCATGAAGAAGTCTCTCCATGTTTCAGATAACAACATTAGTGATGTTAAAGCCCCAGTGTGTAGGATTCGTGGCGCATAGGTGGATGGTGCTATTGCACTTTCTGTTTTAGCTACGGCAGACCTCGAGGGTCACCCGGGCGCGCCGTAACGCGGTCCCGTTTTTTTTTTTTTTCTTTTCCCGATCATGTACCATGACACTCTACACATCAAATGAAACCTTACAGTCTCCTCTTTTTGACTATGCAATTCATTTCCCTGCAAAACAATCACTCCCCGAGCACATGGGGCTTTTATACGGAAAAGCACAAAACGAGGTTAGCTTACCTTAGAATGCTTTGCACAGGTCAAACTCTGTATTTCACCATAAACTTGCTCTCAATTTGTCCGTAAGGATCCAGCGAATAAAATCCAGTCAAACAATTTAGTCCAAAACACGTGTTAGATCCATTACGATGTCTGATCCGGCAGCATGCTTGTGTTGTTTACCCAAAACCACGAGCCTTGCCGAAGGCGAAGGCGGAGCCCAAATGTCCTTCTGCGGCTCTCGTATTCAAAATGGCTGCTTCTGCATGGGGAAGATCCCCCTTTTATGTGACTATATCTAAGTCCAACAGAATACTTTGATTTCATGATGGAAGTGAAAAGGCTTGGAAAACAATGTATTTTTGAATGGGTATCTTCAATTTCAGTAATTAACGGGTAAAAATCTTACACACTGTCCCTTTAAAAACATACATTTTTTATTTCAAAAATGCTTGTTAGGCAAGGAGGGCTGAAGAGACCAAACTTCAAGAAGGATTTTCTCGGATTTAGAAAATGTGGTATGGCTGCTTTCAAATAGAGACAACTTTTTAAAAATATGATCCGATTCTCACAAGTAAGACATCATTGGAAAGCTTAGAACCTGTACTTTCAGAATCTGTGAATAACTCCAAACACCTCCGAGACGACTTGCGGGCTCAGATTCCGTGGTGGGACACATATGTGATGGAAACAAAGGAGAACTGTGCATATGTCTTTGATGAGGTAACTACATGAGATAGCTATACAACATGTTTTAAAGTTCACAAGAATCCATTTTTTTGTAAGGAACTCAAAGTGAAGGGTACCAAGCAGGTGGAAGCCGGTGCCAAAAAAAAGGAGGATATTTTTCAGTTACAGACGACCAAAGGCTGAGATTACTGTACACTGCATCATATGAAGTAAATCAGTTAGAGATGATAGTGGCTTAGTGGTTATTACAGTGGACCTCCGACCTTTAGGTGGGAGGAGGTATTCCCAATCGCTCCATGTTCATGTTGTGTCCTTAGGCAAGACCTTGTGTGTGCATGAGTAGGCCTGTTATGAAGTTGACAATATCAATGTATCATTCAACATATGAAAGATGTAAGAAAGATGGTGCTCAATATTTATTGTGTGTAGACTTTCTTTGCAATAATGGGGAATTATTTGTTATTTTTGTGGTAATGCAAAAAAAAGAAGAAAAAAAGGGGTTGTAGCGGGTTGAAAAACTACTTTAATAATTGGTTCATTCTGCTCTTCATCTGTTGCATCTCAGGCCTTTAACTATACAGGGAGTCCTCGAGTTACGACGTTGATCCGTTCTTAAGACGCGTCGTAACCCGAATTTCGTCGTAAACCGGATTTTGCCTTTGATCTTCCAACCAAAGCACCAATAACCTTTCCATCTCAATAATTAGACCACTACGCTGCTTGGTTATCACTGCCGCTTTCATAGGAGCAGATCAGAGCCCACATCAGGTACTTCCGCCCACATTGGGCACGCACATGAGGCTGTCTTCTTCTCCCTACAACCACAACAGAGCGTATTCTTGCGCCGTGCGCCGCGCGCCGCGTGCGTTTGTTTACATATCTTACCACGCTAAACCGTGTAAGACGGAATGACGCGTAATATATACATATTTTTTTTAATGGGGGCGCGTTCGTAACCACGAAACGTCGTAACCCGAGACCGTCGTAACCCGAGGACCCCCTGTACTACAGTATGTTTAAAGCTATTTTACTAGGATTATATTTTATTAGTGTATTTAATGTGTCAGTAGTATTAAGTGATTTCAATATTATCATTCAACACAGTATATCTAGGTACTAATATATCATGGTTCAAAATGCATTATCGTGACAATAGTAGCTCACCCACCCAGTATGTAGTGAATGAATAATGACTACAGTGAAACGATTTGAGAGGCTTTGACAGGCCTCTACAGTGCAGAACAAGTGTGAGATAGTATAATTATCAGTATAATTAATACCAAGAACTAATTAATACTGATGCTAGTAACTAATTTGAATAAGTATGGATGGATTGAAAAATGCAGGCCATTACCGTATGGTGTTTACAACTGCGTTGGTCTTTATCAGAACTAGTAATGGGCCAAATGCAGGCCATTACCGTATGGTGTTTACAACTGCGTTGGTCTTTATCAGAACTAGTAATGGGCCAAAGGTTATTATTAAATAAATTCCTCTTACGCTTTATGTGGAAAATTACACAATTAGAAAGGCCTAATCAAAAGACTCACAGGTTTTTCCTCTACTAGATCTGTACCACAGTAGAACAGAAACACTCAATAGGACTAAACCAGGATCAAACTAGGACCAAACCAGAGTCAAACCAGGACTGCACTAGTTCTACTTCTGAACCACCTTGTGTATTGTTCATGGTTGCTGTAAACATTAATGCAGAATGTTTGCTCTAGTTGTTGTAAAGATAGGATAACTCCATTTCTTCCTGTGCTCAGTGTTGCCTGACAGTTTCAAAAATAATTTCACTCTGGGGACAAAGAAAGTACACGATTCAGGGCTGTTGGCGCTGCTTTATCATTATTATTAGCAGACTCAGCTGAAAGAACTGCTATCCCACTAAGCCAAGGTCCTGGGCAACACATGGGATCCTACATTACTAAGATAGAAGGGTCCATGTGGCAGACTGGCAGCAACAATGAGGATTTTTAATAAAATTAGATTTTGTCTTATTATAGAGGGGTTCTATGGGGAATTAACTGCTAACATTCAGATAATCATGTTACCTTTTATTGTTTTGTAAATGCTATACTCACATGCTAATATGTGTCCCACCGCAGGAAAACCAATACCAAGTTTTGAAAGTACAGATTCTAAGCTTTCCAATGATGTCTTACATGTGAAAATCTGACAATATTTTAAAAAGTTATCTCTATTGGAAACCAGCCATACCAGATCCCAGAAATTCCAGAAACAGCCTCTGAAAGTTTGGTCTCTTCAGGCCTCCTTGCCTAATTTGCATGACATTAAGCTAAGCCCTCCCCCATCATGACTGTCAATGTGGCACAACAACTAAAAAATTTACTTATAGTCAGGAAGTACTAATAGCATAGCAAAGTAACCAATATAATTTTTTTTTTTTAAAGTAATAAAAAAAAGAATATATATATATATATATTATATATATATATATATATATATATATATATATATATATATATATATATATATATATATATATATAATATAATATATATTAATATATAGTAAAATAAAAAAGACCAACAAAAAGTTCAAGAAGAACCGTTGACTCACCAAAATAGTCAGGAAGTACTAATAGCATAGCAAAGTAACCAATATAATTTTAATAATTGTATAAACAAAAACAGAGTGGAAATTAACCTAAAGAGACTATAGGGTATTTAAGGAGTAAGGAGTAATTTACAGGAGGTAATATTGCTTGAATGAATTTCGTATTGCACATGATATAGCACAGTATAATATACTATGCTTTAAATAAATAAATGAATAACAATAAATAAATACATGCCATATATCATTAATAACTTCCATTCAAACCCTCATGGCTATATTAGCGCTGAGTCCAAAAAGTTACAAAAGTACCAAAACGTGTTTAATTGAATCAAAATATAGTATTTCTCTACCGCTATAGCCTATGGCAAAACGTTCGGCTTCTATATAAACAAATAATAGAGTGGAAATTAACCTAAAGAGACTGTTCATAGTCACGTTGATCACATTGTTTGACTGCTAGCGTTAGCATTAGCTTAGCTGCATTGTGAATGAGGATCCGTGGAGCCACAATATGAAGTGAGCAGCCGCACAGAGCACAGCGCAATGTGATCGCCACACGACAGCTGAATTAGTATTTAAACATGTCAGAAAGTCTATAAAGTCCATTTGATGCAGAAATATGATCATAATTATGACTCACCCCAGTGTTTTCGGCGTATCTCCAAATGTAAACGCATATTGTGTGTTTCGGTGCCAAATTGCACTCTGTACACGAGCTCCGGAGAAATGGACGTGTCCCGAACCTGTCCCGAAGGTCTCCCGAACGTGTCATGTGACTAAGTAGAAGTTAAAAGTCCATTTTCATGTCCATTGTCTGGCAGTGCTGCTTACATATGCACGAGCTCCTCACAGCTGATCGGCGAACAGGGGAAGCCTCCTTCTGCCTTCTCGCAACAGGATTGGCGAGCGCGCGATCTTGGCGGAATATGTTGATTCATACACGCCCCGTGTCATTCGCCAAAAACTAGCATTTTTGAAATTAAAAATGTATGTTTTTAACGTCACTAATGTTGTTATCTGAAACATGGAGAGGCTTCTTCATGATCTCAACTAGCACAATATGCAAAAAACTAAATGTTGAAAAAAAAACCCACAAAAAACGCATTTCCTGAGAATCTGTAGTGGCGACATGAGCCCTCAGCTTCCGTGGTGGGACACATATGTGTAAAGTCCCACTTTTGAGTTCTCCATGCTAAGTCACTCCCCTTTGAGAGTGCTGTCACAACATCAGCGTGCATCCCTCTAATTAAACTACTGCACATCGCACCAGGTTTGTCAGGTTGCTTTGTACAGTTCTGCATCATGTTATATCATGTATATTTGTGGAGAATTGTCATAAAGAGAGGGAATGGGTTTTCAATTGAAAGTGAATTCACTTCCTATTTGGATCGTGCCGAACTCACAAATGAGTAGAGTAGAGTATGAACAATGTTACGCACGTTCACAATTTGATTTACACCAACCATCTCAACCCTAGTGTGTCGCAGTTTTAATTTGGAAAATCCTCTCACCCCATGGATTCTATCCACTGGCTGTCCCTGGCTGTGTACACTCAGTCCCTAAGCCACTGCAGTGATCCAGGCCTCTCCCTGTGATGTGAGCTCCATACCGGATAGTCCGCCTCAATCCCAGGACTCTGCCTCTGTCCTGCCTTTGTGCGCAGCTCCTCAGTGGATTTATGCCCCTGTCAGACACGGGCCTGGCAGCCCAAATCCAGATTAGGAGCCAGTTGTGTCTCTCTCTGACTGGGGAGCAGCTCCATATTAGCCAGCCTATCAGTCACTCACAATGCGCTTACAGTGGGTGGACTCTGGCTGAGAGGTAGGCCCGTTTTCCATTTTTGCACAATAAATGCTTTATAATTAGATGCAGATATGGGGCAAGGCATATTTTTGCTCAAATTCATGTAAATATGCACTTCCTCTTTGTTATAAACCAGTAAAAATGTAGGCACTATTTTGAGTACTTTTGCTGATTCAGAAATTTGAATATGCTTTTTACTTGCTGTAGCAAAATCTTCATCTGTGGATACAATTGGTTTCTCACCTCCATCCCAGTTCAACTTTATATTACAGCAGCATAATTTTACAAATTATAACATAATGTTCCATGGATGTCATAGACAAAATGCACATAAAATGTCTGCTTTAAAATACATATAACAGGTTAGACTACGCATTTCACTATAACATAGGCAACATTTAACATATTACTAAAAAGTGCCAAGGTTTTTATATATTCTTTGTTTTGTTTAAGTTTAGATTTTTACTTCCTGGTTCCATGGGCAGGTGTGACATACATAGAGGTAATGTAATGTAAACAAGGAACAAAACTTATTAGACTAATACAAATAAATTACTTTGTTAATTGAATCTGTAAACTGCCAGTGTGTATATTGTCTCTGCATTTTGGATGGAGTTTTCTGTGCTGACAACATAGGTAATTATTCTGTTTTAGAACTTCACGCTTTTCCCTGTATTTTTGTACTTTTCTTCTCAACATTTTTTTCCCCCCACAAACTGCCACTTAACTGATGTAAAGCTATGATAAAGATTTAGCACAGGTACTATCCCCGCAGATACAGTCATAGTTGGAAAAGCATGTCCTAGGCACTTTAAATCAACCATCAGTGACACCTTAAAGAGCCATTTTACTCATCCGTGTGATTCACGAGGTCTTGAAGGCAGCACTGGGAATGCTGGTTTTAATGTCAGCATCATAAAAGGCCTGTTATAGTACAAAGTTATTTACCATGCTGTTTTATCACATGGAACTTGCACTCAGTATGTGTGATTTTCATTCACCCAATACATGCAATCCTGTTTGTTAGAGTCAGTCAGTGGTGATTTATGGGGTAGCAGCAGTGTAATGGTTTAATGTTATTATTTCTAAAAGTACAGGAAATACAAAATGAAAAAGAAGAAGAAGAAGACATGCTTTATTCATCCCCGTAGGGAAATTATTTCTCTGCATTTAACCAATCCTTCAGGAGCAGTGGGCAGCTCGTCTTTCAGGTGCCCATGTCCATGATCTTATTGCTCGGCTTGGTCAGGACCTAAGCTGGAGGATTTTACCTGGGTTGATGGAGGAAACCCATCCAGACACGGGGAGAACATGCAAACTCCACACAGAAAGGCTCGGGCTACCCGGGGATCGAACCCAGACCATACATGCAAACTCCACACAGAACACACACAGAATGGCCTGGGCGACCCGGGGATCTAACCCGGAACCTTCTTGCTGTGAGGCATGAGCGCTAGCCACTCAGCCACCGTGCCGCCAATATGGGACTAGGATCTATAATTATTCACACTGTATTTGATGTAATTTCATCCTGCCTATCATGTTTTCTTGTTTGTTCCACCAAAATTCCACGACGTCTGATTCGCCAGTAGGACAATAAGTGTAGAGAGTCCAGTGAATCAATCACTGTTCAGAGCGTATGCGATTTATAGAGACTTGTCTTGATAGTGTTTTTCAAGATGGCGGCGCGGATGGACGCAGCGGCTCCTCTCGGCCTAGATAGCGCTGTGTTTTCTTCTTGTCCTTCTAGTCAGTCTTGTTCGTCTTCCATGTTTTATAACAAGTACAGTAAGCAGTTTCTGTTGGACATTGGCAGAACTGCCCAACACAACTCCCTGCAACACAACTCCCTGGACGCTGCATTAGAGGAGAAAACTGAGCAGCTTGGACTACTTCGCCGGCCTCGCCACAAGCAGTGCTCGAGGAAGCAGAAGAGAGGCAAGCGAGGAGGAATCCGGGCTAGGCTAGCAGCTAGCCCACACCGGCCAGCCATTCCATCTATTCTCCTCGTCAACCTGCAATCTCTGGACAATAAAATGGAGCATCTTAGACTGCGGTCTGCCCAGGCATATCACTCTAGACACTTTAAAAACTGCGGCTAAGGACGACTGTTGCACTGTTGCACATTTACTACTGGAATTTTACTACTGTCATACTGTTGTTTATTACTGTTGTTGCACTGGAATTACTACTGTTGCACATTTATTTTTATCTTTATTTTCAATGCACATTCTATTGCACATTACCATTTCACTGCTGCATCTTCCATTGCACATTTTTGATGCACACTGCACATTTTGGACATCTGTAAATAGATATTTATTTGTTCTTTTGCACTGCTTTCAGATTTTAGATTCTAGATTTTAGATTTTTGTCTTAGATTTTTTGTTTTGTTTTGTCTTTATATTGTATTTTGTACACTGTCTTTTGCACTACTTGGCCAGAGAGAAACAGAATTTCGATTCACTGTATGTCAAACACATATGGCAGAATTGACAATAAAGCTGACTTTTATCTTGATCTTTGATATTTGATAGAGCAGCAAAACTTTTTATTAAAGCTTATAATTTTTTATGTTATTGCGAGAATTGTATTTTTGTGTTGTTTTATTGTTATTTTGACATAATTACTTCTGACCGATTTCTGTACCAATATAGTTTGGTATTTTGAGAGTTTAGAATATGTTTTGCCCCAAATAGCTTGGTGGATACTGGCTATTAGCTTTAGCCACCTAGCACTTTGCTTGGCTTAGCTTTTTTCACCAAAACGTCTGGCTGATTTGTGCAACATGCAGAGATTTTTAGTCCCAAAGTCTACACTTGCAAACAAACCGGTTGCTGCCTCTGGTAGCTCAAATGTGGTTTGTGAGCAGTTCCAATGTGAATATGCCCGCTTCCCTGTCAAACTCAAAGGAACATAGCAGTGTTGGTCCTACTGCTAACATAGATGTGCATGTGCTGAATAATAGCCAATATCAGGGCTCTCAAGGCTCACGCATTGAGAGTGTGACACACGCAATTCGACGTATTCACACGCGCACACGCCACACATGGCATTTCTCACGCTGATTTGTGTTATTTTTTTTATTTTTTATTTTTTTGTGCCCAGAAAATCGGTCTGTGTGGCTTAGTTTATGCAGGCTCCGCGCGTTTTCAGCGCCGCCCCCTCCCCCTGCTTCGGGGGAGCTCCGGGGGAGCAGGGGGAGGGGGGGACGGCGCGTCTGCTCCCGACCGTGCGCTCCGAGCGGAGGCCGGAACCGACGCGCCGTCCCCCGGGCACGTCCTGAGCCTCAGTTCCAGTGCCACATCTCCTCTGAGACACACGGACTCCGGTCCCCGTGTCTCCGTCTGTGCATAACGTGTCCCCCCCGACGGCTTACGCGCGGAATACGCGCGGCCTAGAGCCGAACTGCCCGTGGTGAGACGCGGTGAGACGCGGGCCCGGTGCATTAACCAGACTCTTACATGAATCCGTTAAAAATGTCCCGCTCCCCCCGCTCCGGTCCCTCCTCCCCACCCCTCTCAGCGCGCACTGACAAAGTGCGGTGATGATAAAACAAACTGAGAACCATCAGGTAATAACTTAATTTATATAACTCTCATTAGTTGCTTTGTAGTTTAAGTTTGCTCTTTAGACAAACAAGGCTCTCAACATGCAATTCGCACGGCATTTCTCACGCAATTCAAGCGCCCAAAATTGTTCACTCGCACCCCTGGTCCTCGGAAATTGCAGTCACACGCACGACCCCGCTCAAAACTTGAGAGCCCTGGCCAATATTAAAATTGTACCCTAAATGAGTATTTAGTCAGATTTTGCATTCATTTAACCCCAGTTGGTATAAATCTTGGCTGTGGTTGGAATACAGTGTCAACCTCGACACATGCTTTTGTTTCCCCTACCACCAGTTTTCAGGCACGACTGACAGAGAAGCTGTCTTTACCAAAACAGGGTACTGTAATTGGAAAGCTGCATTGGAGAAGGATAGGGGATTTCAAAAGCATGCATGTTAGCACTCCCAGAGATGGAGTGAAATGAAACGCAGAGAAGAATCTGGTGACACCATCTCGTGTTTGTTGGGCCAAACCTAGGTGGGAAAAAAAAAGGCTTCTAAAAGAGCATAGGGCAAATGGTCCAATTCCTCTGTCTAAATGAACTGGGCTTTCGTGGCAGCATTGAAAGCACCCAGTCACGTGAATGTGATGACATCTGACTTTATCCAAAGATTCCAAATTGGCTGAAATAGCAAAACATATCCCCCAAAACGCAAAATACACTTCAAAAAACATACAGAACAAGATCATTGACACCCTTGCCAATTTAGTTTTGAAACAGGTGAAAACAAAATATCAAAACGCTGATTGTCAAAACTACTGCATCAAATGTGATGGGACTCAGGACAGAACAAATATTGAGAACCTCTCTGTAGTGATTCATTTTGTCAGCAACTCTGTTCCCGAGGAGCATTTAATTGGATTACTCAACTTAACTGAGCTCAATGCAGAATACATCACCACAGAAATTATCAGCATCTGTCCACTGAGGGTTACAGTACTGATAACATTGTCAGTCAGTGTTAGGATGGCGCATCTGTGATGAGTGGGGTTAGTTGCGGAGTGCAGGCACTGCTGCAAAGTTAACTAGGTAGGTATATTCCTCTTACGAAAAACTTCTTTAACCTCTCGGGGTCACTGCATTAATTTTGCCATCATTATTATGTGACCCAGAACTACAACACCCCATCACTGAAAAGGTTACTGGAAATCAGATGGACTAGCCATTATGATGTGACACGATGTCTTGTGGAGAATCAGGAGGCCATCTGAAACATTCTGTCTGATGTTTCTGATAACAGTGCGGCTCCAATGGCTATTTGCACAGAGGCAGCAGGGCTTCTGATACAGTTAAAGAAGCACTTTAACTTTTTTGATGAAGCCTGTTAACTCCATGTTGCAGTCTCAGACAGTAGATTTGTGTCATGCTGGGGAGGTCATCAGTGCTTCTTTGCAAGCACTGAAAGATATCCGCAGGGGTGGTTCATGGGGTAATGTTGATCATTCTGAAACATGAGCTAATGCCCCATCTGCAAAGAGAAAGAGAACCATAAACAAACAGCTAATGGGCAGCATTGTTCTTTCCACTCTTGGTCAGACTGACTCAGATTCTTTAAGCAACATCCAGGCGATGAGGAGATCCTTTCTTAACATTTTGGACAGAGTTATTGGGGAGATGGAAAATAGATTTTCAAAAAAGAATCTTGACCTGATGACAGCTGTAAATTGTCTTCTCCCTCAGTCAGATCGTTTTCTTGACATGGTCCTCTTGGCCCCACTCCACCTTCTGATTGATGCCTCTGTTGATACTCTGCAGCATAAAATTCCTCTCACAAAGGCCATGTTGTTTATAAACATTTCTTCTAATACTGACCTTTCCACTGTATGTAAACATGTACAATTGTACAAGGACGCATTTCCAAATCTTCATGCAATGTATGTGACAGCACTAGTAATAGGTGTCTCCTCAGCTGCATGTGAGAGTTCAGTCTCCACTTTATCTCGTGTCCTGACTCCTTTCCGTCGCACCATGACACATGACAGAAAAATAAATTTTGTCTCACGAAAAGATTAAGCCATTATTTGGTCTCATACACAATGACACATGGGAGAAATTTGACTTCTGCATTTGACCCATCCTTTTCAGGAGTGAGCAGCCATCTTTTTCGGCACCCGGGGGGCAGTACCATGCCAAGGACCCACACTAGCTTGCTCATTGCCAGGGGGGATTTGAACTCAGGTCCCCCCAGGGAAAGTCAGTGACTTACCAGTTGAGCTAATCAGCCGATAGAAAAATCGTTCACAAAAGAAATAGATATGGATGAGTTTATTAGAGCATTTGCCAAAAGATCCAGAAGACTTGTAGTCTGGTTAACACCTGACCATATCACAAGTGAGATATGGGTCTGGAAACTCGCTTCGAAAAATCCCGTAGCGGAGGTGTGGTTAGCGATTGCCAACGGCCGTTTATTGGGCGTTATGAATGTCTATCATTGAGCGTATACGTAAGTCCATAGCCAATCATGTCAGTTGTCAGTTCAAACTACAAGCTTCCGTTTGTCATGTAGTACACGTCACCGTCTTGCCACACCTCCCCCGCTCTCTGATTGGGGCCCTAAATCTGGGACTCTCGCTTGGACGAGTTTCCAGGCCGCCTTCCAGTTCGAAACGAACGGAAGCGGCCTGGGAATTCCCAGGCTAGAAGACTTGCACTGTAATGTCACAATGTTTAGACCCACAGACATACAGTAATTGGCCGCCTGTTGATAATCTTGATGTAAATGTTATTATGCTTAGACAAACAGACATAATTTGTTGATTGTTGATAACGTTGCTGTAAATATGTTACAGATAAGTTCTTACTCTAATGTTCAAGTTGTTCATTTTTACAAATCTATACAAACAAGTGCAATCATAGATGGCAACCTGGCCCCCTGGCCAACGCTGCGGGCGAAGTGTGTGAGTGTGTGTGTGTGTGTGTGGCTCCCCCTGCAGACGACACACACACACACACTGCGGGCAGACAAATAGACAGACAGGGTCATTGGTGGCATTGAGTAACAGTAAGTGGTATGAACCAAACTAGTCAACTTAGGCCTACCGGTATTTACTGATATTTGGTCTGATAGAAGACTAAACACTTCTGAGGAAAGCAGGCAATTTTCAAATATATCTGTGTTCACAGGGTGCATATAACCTAGTTGATTACTTTTGTCAGTGCTTTTACCAAACATAATGATTTGCAAATTTGACTTGCCTAGCACCCTTAAACCTACACTGTGTAATTTTTGTAGTTTTAGTAGTCCAAAATGTATGCTGTCCATTCACGAATTTGATCTTGTCCATGAATATTTACTAAGTAAACAAATTAGTATTTACTGGTCTGACCAGAGTAGGTTTTGCAGCCAAAGATGTATGACTGGTCTTTCAAAATGGTGGATGTAGGCCTACATGGAGCATCTTCCACCTATTCATGAATGAAAAATGTAAATTTCCAAGCCATAATGAATACTTAGAAATTTATGGTGGTAGTAAATATTAAAAAGATGAAATTTGTGAATGGGCAGCATACTTTCTGGAAATAAACTACTAAAAAACTACACAGTGTAGTTTGGTTATTTGTTATTTGTAATTATACTGATGTCATTCAGAATGGGCATAGTAATTGGTTAGTAGTAATAGCCTGGCCATACCTTTGATAGGATAATGCTCTGTTAGCCATACATTAAAACAGTTTCTTAACCACAGGGCCATGGCCCAAACTTGGGCCGTAAGTGCCACCTTGAGGGCACTTACGGCCCAAGTGGGCTGCGAGGGCCATGGGACTGTGTAGGATATCAACTGAAGACACCAGAGATAGGCTATGGTCAATCTAAAATGCACTAGAATGCAGGAAATTGCATCTAAGAAATCCTAAATTTTCTGGGGGGGAGGGGACCCCCACACCCCCCCTCTGGGCTAAGCCTAATCTATTCACAACCTCTCTCTCCACCTCTGATACACTGTTAATACTTAATGGACTCCAAGCCACTCTGCACTGGGAAAATTGGGCTTCAACCCCCATGGACCACTATGGAACCCACATGGACAACTGAGGCACAGATATACACATGCGTATACACATGCGTATGTATAAAAGAAAGTACAATGATTTAATGTTGAAAATTGTATTCTACTGGCTAAAGATTTTTTATCATAAAATCATAAAAGATGACACTAGAAGACAACTAGACAACTAGAATAAAATAACTAGATTTTTTGTCAACTATTAACAATTAGTCAGTTCACGTTGCAGCCCTACATAATATATAATACAATATAGGAAATAGCACTGATTTCTAAAACATATTGGATAGATTATAGATCCATCCACACACAAAAGAATTTCATACATACAAGTCAGATCAAATTGGTTTGATTAGTGCATCTATTATTGTGTCTTAAAGCAAGACACTTCATCCCCACTCCAGTCACAGTAATATGGCTAGTTGTGACAGGAAGGGCATCGTGCATAAACCTCACTATGCTGGTTTGCTTGTGATCACTTCTTAAATATAACCCTAAGGGAAGATTTATGGGTGAAATATGAAGGTGGAAGTAAAATATCCCACACAATTGATTTAGTCTAATGACCACAGTAACCCATCAAGCCATAACCGAAGATTAACAATCAAATTAATTCTGATGGATGGAAGTTGGCTGCTATGCAAATCTGCAGTGTGCTTGTGAAGCATTAAGATGAGCACTATATTGCACATTCAGACTGTCTCTCCGCTAGTAATGGTCCAAGCCACAGTCCCCTTTGATTAGGACTCAGGCAATTTAACCAAAATATTCATTTCTCTGCCATTCCGAAACTGTGCCATTCCATCCATTAATCCATTTTCTTCCACTTATCCGGGGCTGGGTCGCGGGGGCAACAGTCTAAGCAGGGACGCCCAGACCTCCTTCACCCCGGACACTTTCTCCAGCTCCTCTGGGGGGACTGTGTCTCCCAGCTGGCCTGGGAAAGTCAGCTGGGAGACATAGTCCTTCCCTCCATACACCAACTAATATCATAAATCTAACGGACTATTCCACCTTTTCCACAGAACTGAAAAAGTGGCTGTGGAATAATCAAAACTGCCAGCACACACCACGTTAACCAGCAGGTTATACAGTAGTGAATCCGTTAATACAGCATTGAAATCAAATATAAGAATGATGTTTTTATGTGTTATTGTTATTGTGAATGATATGGTGTGTAAATAGTACATGGATGTGTGTGATTGTGTGTTTTGGGTTAATGTTAGTGGGTGTATATTATGTTTTGCTGTGTTACTGCGTAATGAGATGTGTGTCAAAGTTAAATGTGTGATGCTGTGTGTGTGTATGTGTGTGTTTTAAGAGAGAAAATCTCTGATTGTTTTTATTGATATAGACCGTTGTTTTTTATCCATGTAACCAGGGACTGCGGATGGAAATTAGCTTTGTAGCTATACTCTGGTGCAGAACATCTCTGTCTTTGTACATAATGTCTCTGTACATTGTCCCTTCAAATAAAGACTAAACTAAACTAAACTAAACTAGCATGTCCTGGATCTTCCCTGGGGCCTTCTCCCGGTGGGACATACCCGGAACACCTCCCGAGGGAGGCCTCCAGGAGGCATCCGGAACAGATGCCCGAGCCACCTCAGCTGGCTCCTCTCGACAAGGAGAAGTAGCAGCTCTACTCCGAGCTTCTCCCGTGTGACTGAGCTCCTCACCCTATCTCTAAGGGTGCGCCCAGCCACTCTGCGGAGGAAACTCATTTCGGCTGCTTGTATCCGCGATCTTGTCCTTTTGGTCATTAACCAGAGCTCATGAACATAGGTGAGGGTAGGAACGTAGATTGACAGGTAAATTGAGAGCTTCGCCTTTTGGCTCAGCTCCCTCTTCACATGCTCACTTTTTTTTTTTTTTTTCAACTTAAGTTCCTTATCCAAAAAACAAAAGTGAGCATGTATGATATGAATGAACACAAGAGGGTATAAATAGTACAAATAATAAAGGACAATACAATATTTTGAATGAAATTGACTTGAATAGTGAGCATTCACCTGACATGTGCAGAGGGTAGATTTAAATATAGAACACTAAATGATATTACACTGTTTTGTGATCTATGTTATGTTGTTTCTTCATCACCAGTTGTGTTTTCTTTCATTCACATATGTTTAACACACAAACCTAGCATATTTAGGCTGAGTTCTTCTCTCAAACTGGACACACTCTGCTCCACCATGTCATGTGGTAATACAGTAAATATTCCACTGTGTTTTTAAATGTACCTTCATTAGAATAATTTGTATAATTTCAGCCCTGGAATTGCCAATCTTTACTGAGCTAAAGGTAAAAGGTAGCTGTTAACTTGAAAACTACTGCTTCGTGACATCACAAAGTGAAACAGCATTTATAGTTTTGGAGATGCAGACAGACTAAAAATCCAAGGTTACAAGCATGTGTGAATGAATCAAAACACAACTCCAGCTAACAACATTTTAATATGGCATAAACTCACAAGAGTCCGTTTTACCTAATATAGGACCTTTAACTCATTGAGTGCCGGAGATGTCGATTGACGTCATGTCGAATCCAAACGTTGAGTGCCGTGATGTCGATTAACGTCAATGACGTTCTTCAGCGGGGGTTGCTAGGATACGACCTGGAGCAACTTTTAAGGTGTAATTCATACCTCCTAACCTGTAGGTAGCGAACTTTTGTATTATTATCTGCCGATTGGAGACGCGGAAGAGAGGAAAAGATTAGCGCGTACAGTGTGTAGTGGCGAGAGAAGCAAGAGGGCGAGTAGAGGGAACGCGGAAAAGCAGATGACTACTGATCAGTGCCTCCGGAGCGGTCCGAGTGGTCTTGGGATCCAGGATCCCGGATCAAAGGATCGCTGAGACACGCCGGATCAGGCAGGCATATCGGGGCAGGAGGACGACAGCGCCAATGAAGATGATTGCTGACTGGAAGCAGTAGATCCTCATTTCCAGAGAGGCATAAGATAAGATGTGTGATGTGTGTGTGTGTGTGTGTGTGTGTGTGTAGGTATAGCTGTGTGTATGTAAAGATTTATGCATGGCTTGTGTGTATGTACATATATATATGTGTGTGTGTGTGTGTGTGTGTATTAGTTTTTATTATGGGTCTGTACTCTGAGCCTCTATTTTGTTGTGAAGTGACAAAGTCCTATATTATATGAAAAGATATTATATCCTGTAAACATCTCTTGCCACTATTGATGTGAAGGAATTTTCAATTCACAGAGCCTTATATGATTATATTTGTAAATAAAAAATGTACTTTGCCTTCAAAAATCTCTTTCTCTGTTTTTAGGTGTTTGAGCTGTCACTAAATTGATAAGTATTGACGTCAAAGACACTGATCTGCTTGAAATATCTCGCATTTTCACCACTTTGTGGTCAAAAAACAGTGTTTTTGCTGAAACTACCCTATGTTCTATCAATTACTTGAGAACCGAAAAGGTTAGAAGCATATTTTTTTCCCAGGTGAAAGAAGAGAGTCTACACTTTATTTTGATGTGTGCCATGTTTATATAGGCAAAGAACTCAGTATTCTGTGGGTCTTGTAAAATCTGTGAAAAGCTTAAAGTTTAACAGTTAGACTTGCTGCACAAGACTGATCAAACAAGTATGTACAAAAAAGTACATCTTTGATGCTTTTAAGAAATTTAAAATCCAACTAAAATACAAATTTTGATATAATAGAATCAGAAGACTTTTATTGACATTGGTGGTGCAGAAGGAGTCTAGTGATAAGGTGTTTGTAATTACAAGCACAAGCACAACAAATAAATTAGACTTGTCCCTTCTTGTTTTTGTCTGCCCTGTTCTACTGTGCCCTCCCCCTGCTGGTGAGAGCTGCAGATCACTCACTAGATCCAATATTGATTTATCTCTGGCACACTGGAGCAATATTGGCACGTAGTCCGGTGTAGTCCTCCATGAAGGATCGTAATGAGCAGGCCATAATACAATCAGTCATATTAAGGCTAAATTAGTAGTGTCTGGCCTTACCTCTGGCTGCATGCACATGTTGCTCTCCTAATCATCGCAGGGGACCACATCTGAGCCTGAGAAAGCAGATTGCTGCGTTCGCAATCTTCACACTTGGATTAGTTTGGCTGTGAGCGGCTTAGTCTTCCCGGTTTTTCCTGGATGGTCATGGGTGCCTCCACTCCTCTCTCCACATATGGATGTGTGTCTCAGTACGCTTGACCTCACACTGACCCTGCATGCACACTGCTCATTGGGTCACCGTGTACTGTCATGTTATCTGATGAGATCCAATTCTCAGATAGACCAGGGGTTAGAAATTCTTTATGGGGGTGGGAGTGTGCAGGTTGGAAAAATTTGTTTTGTATATTGACAACAATGAATAGCTCTATGTTTATGATAAAGATAACCAGATGAGGTTTCTGTAATCCATCAGAAATGTGCCATAGTATCAAATCACTTTATTTGTCCCCAAGGGGCAATTTAGAAGAAGAAGAAGACACGCTTTATTTATCCCCGTAGGGAAATTATTTCTCTGTATTTGACCCATCCTTTAGGAGCAGTGGGCAGCTCGTCTTTCAGGCGCCCGGGGACCCATCTCCATGATCTTGTTGCTCGGCTTGGTCAGGACCTAAGCTGGAGGATTTTACTTGGAGCATGTTTTGGGTTGATGGGGGAAACCGGAGTGCCTGGAGGAAACCCATCCAGACATGGGGAGAACATGCAAAATCCACACAGAAAGGCGCAGGCGACCCGGGGATCGAACCCGGACCATGCATGCAAACTCCACACAGAACACACACAGAAAGGCTCAGGCGACCCGGGGATCAAACCTGGAACCTTCTTGCTGTGAAGCGTGAAAATACTTGCCTGGAAATATCCAGATTCATTGCTGTACCAGCAGCTGAGTCTGGTCATTGGTGGTCAAGCAAATTTTCCTGGGCAAGCAACAATGAGCAAACAGACAGCAAAGTAAGCCAATTAGAGAAGAGCTAACGGGGAGCGAAGTGAACCTCTCAGAGAAGGGCAGACGTGATGTTGGCAAAGCAACAAAATTATCTTCAGTGAGAAAGTAAATAAACAGAGTAGCAAAGAACGGAGAGCTAATTTAATATGGCTAGTGCTACAGAGTCATTGTAAATTACTTGTGTCCTTGTTGTGGTAAAAACATGAAGAGACGTGGTGTACTTGGAAACTCTTATAAGTCACAAAGCTCACCTTTGTTCCAGTGACTTGTGAACTTGGGTCTTGCATTAAGACCCGAGTTAAATAGATTGATTAGAATGTGCAAGCCTTGTGTAAGCGTTGTTAGATGCTTGGGACAGGACCTACCCATTTTTCGCAAATGGCAACAAAACGAGGAAACTCTTACTACTGAAACAACAGCAGAGGATTCATCTGGATCTGGAAATAAATGAGAACGCCCAACTCCTTCTAAAACTCAGAACTGTGAATGTTGCACATGCTACCACACAGACTGAGGCACCACCCACATACTCCATGATATTTGATCATCTGGACACACCAGCAGTCCTCACTGATAAACAATAAATCCCTACACTGAATTCAGCATATCGCCATAGAAGATCATATAGATACAAACCACCTCAGTAATGTAAGGCCATATGTGGACAATGGTATATATGATCTTGGTTGGTCTCTTCCTGGATCAGAAACTCATTGGAATCTCACATACGCAGACAGTTTATAGTATTGGGAAGATGACTCCAGAGCAGGCATCTTGAGGTTTTCAATCCTCTTTCCAAGGTTGTGGTACATCACATTCCACAAGTATTCTGAGGAAATGTTGATACACTCCACAGACATATAGTATGTAGCAGAGGTGTGGACTCGAGTTATGTGACTTCGACTCGAGTCAGACTCGAGTCACGAATTTGATAACTTTAGACTCGACTCGACAAAATGTACAAACACTTGCAACTCGACTTGGACTTCAATATCAATAACTCGTGACTTCACTTGGACTTAGGCCTTTTGACTTGTGATGACTTGCTACGTCCAATGAAAAAAAAACTCTAAAAGTATGTTGATAAGGACCGCACTCGTTGTACTTGTGAATCTGCGAAAATGTATGCAAAGAGCATGTGCGCGCGACTTGCACAACATCCAATCACAGTAGATCTACGTTGCTTTCATTCGACCGCATCCAAGGCAAATTGCACAACAAATGATGCGGAAAAAAGCATCCACGCGCCAGTTTGCAAAATGATGCCGAAGGTGATTTTGTTTGGTTATAAAAACTACGAAGTTGTCAACAAAAAACGAACGGCAATATGCAGAACGTGCGGGTCAAAGATTACAGACGGAGCTTCCACAACGTCCAATTTTGTTGGGCACCTGAAGCTTTTCTAATGTTATTTGATATGTTATTTGATATGGTGTAAAAAGTTAAAATGAATACAGATCTTGCAGACATTATATGATTTGTAGAAATTGTATTTCTTTGTAAAGGGGACTCGAAATGACTCGAAACTAAACTGCTAGGTCTTTGGACTCGGCTTGAGACTTGTGAGCTTTGACTTTGGACTTGACTCGGCACTTGGATACTCTTGACTCGGGACTTCACTCAGACTTGAGTGCAAAAGACTTAGACTTACTTGGGACTTGTCCAGCAATGACTTTGTCCCACCTCTGGTATGTAGTATGTATATGTAGTAGTAAGTAGTATGTAGCAGAAATATGTAATGCATGCATTGAATGTGTTGCAGTGACAATAATTATTTACTTTCATTACAGTACCCTCTTGGAGTGCTATGTAATAAAAATCTGTGAAAGGCATTTTCTCAAAACAATGTTTATTTTTAGTGTCATACAAACAAATACAGTAAGTTCAGAGCCAATCCCAGTAAAAGCTACTAGACAAGAAACCGTTCTCAGTCCACCACTGCACAATTTTAGACAAGTACAACTTGCTTAATTTTAATAATTTTGTTCATTTTAAATATGTTTTTTTATATATAAAGTTTTGCATGGACTCCCTCCTCCACTGCTACAGGATTTTATTAAAACAAAGACTGTTAGTGGGATGGGAACTAGGGCCACGGCCCAGGGGAACTGTGAGGTCCCACACAGATGCTCTACATTTAGACAAACTGTACTCTCAGTGAGAGGCACTAAGTTCTGGAACACACTCCCATTATCAATAAGAGAGACTCCAACACTGGCCACTTTCAAATCATACTTGAAACAGTGGCTAAAGGAAAACCAGACTTGTGGACACTTTTAATGTTTTAATAATAACTTGAACTTCTCCTTTTATCATGGATTCTACCTGGACGACTGAGGGACTTTTCACGCATCTTAATGTTTTAATGTTGCTGTTATTGTCAGTTGTCATTGTTTTTATTGTTTTTGCTGTGGCCTCACCTGTCTAGGGACTGCAGATGGAACTTAGCATTCTTGCTATAACCTGGCGTATTTACACTGCAATGTTGTAGGTGCTCCAAGAGGTTCTGTAAGAGCAACTTGCCTTCAAATGTCACCTCTCTGACAAGATGCTCAGAAACACCACTTTGGGGCAGTTCATATACGGGGGTGTTCTCCTGACAACGGTCTGGGTGGCATTGGCATACTGTGTGACAGTAGCTGCAGCACAGATGACCTTGTATAATTTCTGTGATATACTTAAGTCAAAATGACAAGCCTTTTTGTATTTAGCAGCTCCTTGACTACCTGATCTAACTGCGTGCTGTATGATGCAACTGCATGTGATTGTTTGCCATCTCTGCCTGCCCTGCCTATCTCCTGCACAATGGCTTCTACATCTTCTGGAACACCGTACATAACAACATGAGATATGTTTGGAACATTTAAACCCATTCCAAGGGCAGTAGTTGCAACAACAACTTTACATTTGCCTTCTCCACTTAATGATGACAGCACTGCTCTTATTTTGTGGGAGTGATTTGCTATGAAACATGCCTATAATAATGTCCTCTGCTTGGTGCATACAGTCTCTACCAACCCAACGATCTTTACCCAGTTCAGCCTTTAGGTAACAGAACACTCTTTTAAAGTCCTACTGATACAGGAATTAGTCCAAGTCTGATGTTGGTCCTGTTTGGGCTTTCAATCACAGTGACCACCTTTATTAGATGAAGCTAGCTTATCACTCTGTCTCTTGAGTGGACATCAGCGGAGGCAGTTAGGGCCATTATAGGGGTCCCTGTGAGACAGCACAAACTAAAATGTCAAAACAAAACACTATAAATTCTGAAAGAGTACATAATTAATAGAATACCAACCTGCTTTGACTGGAATTCGCCTACTCTCACAAAGCTGGTAGGAAAACAGTTAAAAAAAAAGAAAAGAAAAGTGAAACTATGATTGATCTGCATGCTAAATGAACTGTAGCCAAACAGAAATACACTCTCCTTACATCACTTATCAATTTGTAGCTTCTGTGCTCATGTGGTGCGGAAAATGTTTTTTTCTGAGTTGACAGTAGTGAGTTTATGTCGCAATGTATGGAGATAATTTTTCTTTTATCTTAATCGCTTTGTCTAAACGCTAAACATTTAAGGGTTTAATGACAGTTACCCAATGCCCATAGCATAAGAGCAACGCTATGTACATAATGAAGCTAATTACCGGTATAGCTGTTTATGTTAAGTAGCTCACGTCAAAGTAAACAAATAACATTAAGCTTTTGAAGAGGCTAACAACAATGCTGTATGCAGCTGTTAACAATACGTAGCTAATGTTTAGTAAACAAATAAGGTCTAGCTTTTGAGGAGGCTAAAGACAAAAAGTACCACCTTATCTGGGGGTTATTGTTGTATATTAAACACTTTGGTCAACTGTGGGTGTTTTTAAATGTGCTATATAAATACATTTGACAGCAGTGACATCCAAATCCTGACTTTCTGAAATAAAAGCAATTTCAGTTAGCCATAGGCTAACTGAAATTTCTCATCTTGGAAATGCGAGCACCACATGAACACAGTTAGTTACGCTGTATAACAGAGTAATACCTTTACCTTTGTATGTGAGATGATCCTCATCCACCACAATCCCAACAAGCTCCTTGATGTTACACAGCAAGCTCCGCCATTTGTCATTCAATAGCCCAACAATAATTCCGCTTTTCCACTGAAAATCTCCTCTTTGTTATTGACTCCAATCTGCATGGCAATAACTCCAATCTTGGAGGCCTCTGTTATCTGCTGCTCCATGAGTGCAAGCAGAGGAAAGGCAGTGACCACAACAGGATGTTCGAACAAGGACATCTTTTTTTTTTTTTTAAAGAATGTCTTCTAGAGCTGTCAGCTGCTGTGGTTTTAATGACTCTATGTGTTTTTGGTCATTTAAGACCATTTAAGATTTTACAGCTGAATGGAAGAAAAGCTCAAACAAATGCCTCAACTGGTCTGGTCATCAGATCTGTGTCAGGGCAGTATGAGGTAGGTCACAGCCCTCAAGACAAAGGAGGTCCCTCCTCTGTGTGTTCTGCAGCATCACAGCAGCCTCCAGGTGTTGCCGTGGCAACACCTGTTGCCATGGCAACAGGAACAAAACAGCTTAAATCAGATAATCCAATAGTCCTTAACTTATGTCCTCTGAACTGCAGAATTCCAAAATATTGAGTAATTATTATGTAAGATACAAAAAAAAAAAAAAAAAAGATTTGAAAAAGCCAGCCATTCAATCACAGAAGAAGCCAGCTATGACCATGGCAACCACAGAAAAAATAAATCTGTAAATTTCCCTGTACATGTTCAGATTAGGGCTGGGAGATATGAACACCAAACCACATGATTTTACTAACAGAAGACTGGCTGTTGAGTTCTCCATTAAAAATGACCCAAAACATCTGTGGCATGGGCTACACTGTATCAGTGACTACAAGGGGAGGAGCGGGCCAGTGGAACTGTGCAGCGCATCATTTCCGGACGAACTCAACACCTTCTATGCCTGGTTTGATGCAGATAACACCACGCCTGTCACCAGACCCCATGTGGACAGTGAGGATGCTGTACTCTGTATAGACACTGCTACAGTGAGACAGGCGTTCAAGAAAGTGAACCCCCGCAAAGCACCAGGACCCGACAGCATCCTTCTTCAGCTGCAGTGTTTTATATTTAATTCTAGCCCTTTTGTTTTGCCAAATATATTTACCCAACATTCTGTCCCATCCGTCGAAATGTCTCTGTGGTATCCAAGTTGGTAAACAGTGAAATAAATACAGAACACGTGGGAGAATGTTCATCCTGATTGATTCCACTCGGGAATGTAGATTCAGGAAGGGGATCGAACTCCACCTTTGTAAATCTGTTTTAATTTTTTTGATTAGTGAATCATAATTTACATGAAAACGTTTAGATAAGTCTCCTGTCAAAATGACCCCCAAGTATTTAATGTTATTTGAGTCCCATTTCCATTTATATGCATTCTTTATCCTGGTTGGTGGATTGTAATAAAATTTCAGCACCTGAGTTTTGTTTATATTGATTTTATACCCCGAAAGAGAACCGTAATTATCCAGTACCTGCATTAGTTTTGGTAGAGATTGTGAGGGTTCAGTCAAAAACAACATATGTCATCTTGTTCGTCTGATTTAAAGGGATATGCCACCCCCAGGTCAAATTTGGGCATCTCCCCACAGTCCAGAGACTAAAATAAGTGGTGGAAAGCGTTTTCCTGCTCACCCAGCCATTGTCCGAATCTGTCGCCACTGACCGCCGCGGTATCTGCAGCTCCTCCGCCTTAGACTGGAGTCTAACGTCGCCAGAGAAAGATTTCAGCCAAAAGGAATTAATTTGCTCGATGCGTTTCCCAATTACTTTATGTGTAGTGCGCATTCATATCGAGTGCAAATAAATGTGCAAATCAACACGGAGAGCTTGACTTGGTCATTTTGGGTGGGAACTATTTTCCAGTGCGTAAGAATACAGCCGTATCACGCAGCACGCTGCCAGGGGAATCCCTGTTACGCACCGGGAAGGGAGTTCCCCTGTTGCACAACGTGGTGCGTGATTCGGCTGTATTCTTCCGCACTGGAAAATAGTTCCCACCCAAAATGACCAAGGCAAGCTCTCCGTGTTGATTTGCACATTTATTTGCACTCGATATGAATGCGCACTACACAGAAAGTAATTGGGAAACGCATCGAGCAAATTAATTCCTTTTGGCTGAAATCTTTCTCTGGCGACGTTAGACTCCAGTCTAAGGCGGAGGAGCTGCAGATACCGCGGCGGTCAGTGGCGACAGACTTGGACAATGGCTGGGTGACCAGGAAAACGCTTTCCACCACTTATTTTAGTCTCTGGACTGTGGGGAGATGCCCAAATTTGACCTGGGGGTGGCATATCCCTTTAAGGGTAACGCCTTTAATTTCTGTACTTTGTCTTATAAATTGGCTTAGGGGTTCAATAAATAAAGCGAATAGAAGTGCAGATGCTCCACACCCTTGTCGAGTCCCCCATTCCAAAATGAAAGATTTAGTCAAGTCTCCATTAATTTTTATTCTTGCAGTTGGCCTGTTATACAGAGCCGCAACCGTGTCAATAATATTAGGATCAAAGCCAAATTTAGCCATTACTTTATACAAAAATTCCCATCGTACGGAATCAAATGCTTTCTCAGTGTCTAAACTTATCATAAGCGTTTTCAAGTTGGATTTATTAACATGTTTCATAATTAGTAGTGCTTTTCTAATGTTGTCTTGTGTCTGCCTATGTCTAATGAAACCAGTCTGATTTATTTTATTAATTAGTTTTGGAAGAACTGTCTCCAACCTTTTGCATAGTATAGAAGTGAAAATTTTGTAATCGATGTTAAGCACACTTATGGGACGATAGTTACCACAATCCAATTTGTCTTTGTTTTCCTTGGGGATGATAGAAGTTATGGCTTCTTTCCAAGACAGGGGTATACTTTTCTTTTCTAATATCCAATTGAAGGTCTTTACTAATGTTGGGGCTAGGTTTTCTTGCATTGTTTTATACCACTCTGAATTATACCCATCTGGAGTTTTGCCGTTTTTTAATTTTTTAATTGCTGCTAAAACTTCTTCCTTAGTTATTTATGATGTCAATCTTTTGTTTTGGTCGTCAGAGACTTTAGGTAAGTCTAGAGACAACAGAAATTGGTCATTTTCTTCACTCTTTCCTAATTGAGGCTGAGAGTACAATTGTCTATAATACTCTTCAAAGCATTTTTGTATTTCGTTGGGGCAGGTCTCTATTCTATTTGTTACTGGATGCCTAATTTTGTGAATTGTCCTCTCTGCCTCTTGTTTTCTCAGTCTATAAGTGAGAAGCTTGGATGCTTTCCCCCCTGCATCGTAGTATCGTTTTGTAAAAAGACGTTTCTTTTGAATCTCTTGTGTGTTTATAGCATCTATTTCCCCTTTTACTTCCTTTATTTTCATTTTAACTGAATTTTGGAATGAAATAGAGTGTTCTTTCAGTAGTTCCTTAAGTTTAACTTCTAGTGCTTGCAGTTTTTGTATTTTATGTTTCTTTAGTGTAGCCGAGATTGCTATTATTTTGCCCCGGATTATGGCTTTTAATGCGTCCCATAATATTGCAGGAGAGACCTCTTCATTGTCATTATTGTCCAAGTATAATTGAATTTCTTTTTTCAGTGTGTTTTTAATCTTGTGATCATTTAAGATGTTTGAATTTAACTTCCAGAGAGTGGATTTTATCCTGTCACTAATATTAAGTGTTAAATATACGGGATCGTGATCTGATATAGTGCAAATATTGATCTCGCACCTCACTGCTCTATGCATATCACTTTTGAACATTAAGAAGAAGTCAGTTCGAGAGTAAACTTTGTGAGCTGAGGAATAATGTGTATAGTCTTGCATTGTATAGTTATGTTCCCTCCATATGTCAATTATTCCTAGCTCCTTCTTAAAATTATTCACTTTTCTACTGATATTTTTAGCATCTGATCTTCCGTTGGAACTATCTATTTTAGGGTGTAATCTAATGTTGAAATCACCTCCGCATATTGGAATACCTTGGCATTTAGTCGTCAAAGTTTCAAGTACAGGGGGTCCTCGGGTTACGACGGTCTCGGGTTACGACGTTTCGTGGTTACGAACGCGCCCCCATTAAAAAAAATATGTATATATTACGCGTCATTCCGTCTTACGCGGTTTAGCGTGGTAAGAGATGTAAACAAACGCGAACGGCGCGCAGCGCACGGCGGAAGAATACGCTCTGTTGTGGTTGTAGGGAGAAGAATACAGCCTCATGTGCGTGCCCAATGTGGGCGGAAGTACCTGATGTGGGCTCTGATCTGCTCCTATGAAAGCGGCAGTGATAACCAAGCAGCGTAGTGGTCTAATTATTGAGATGGAAAGGTTATTGGTGCTTTGATTGGAAGATCAAAGGCAAAATCCGGTTTACGACGAAATTCGGGTTACGACGCGTCTTAAGAACGGATCTACGTCGTAACCCGAGGACCCCCTGTACATGTTTATAAAATGACCAGCCACTTCCAGGAGGCATGTACACATTTAACAAGCTCACCAGAGTACCATCCAATTTACCTATGACCAGGATGTATCTTCCTTCCTTATCCTTATATTCAGAAATGAATTCAAAATTTAACCCTCTGGACAACAAGATTGCCACCCCTCTCCGCCTCCCAGAACTGTGAGAGGAGAAATATACTTTAGAATATCCCATTTAGTTGAATTTTTCGTGTTCCCCATCACTCAGGTGAGTTTCCTGAATAAATGCCACCTGGACCTTATCGCTTTTCAATTGTGACAGCATTTTTGATCTCTTAACTGGGTTGAGTATGCCATTTATATTAAGTGAAATACATTTTATAGATTGGGCTGACATCTGACTGTATTAACAATTGAGAACATCTTTAGGCATGGCACTCCCCTCTCTGAAAGGAACAACAGAGTATAAAGAACAACAACAAAAACTGAACATAAACAAACATGGCTTCCTATGCTGGGGTCAACGTAACAGACCCTCTTATGTCCTAACGGGCGCTTCAAGGCAAAAGCCCCACTCCTGTCAGCAGTGTAGGGGATCCTTGCGGCTATGCAGTATTATGAAAACTCTGGTTGTCGAGCCTATATATTTCAATATGTTTACTCACCCGGTCATCTCGGTCTAATATTTTTTTTCCCCAATCAAAAATAAACAAACTCTAGTCCTCCCGGTCTTGAACTTTTATTCCGCATTTGGGCCAGGGGACGTTCTCCGGAATGCATGCAGCTTCTTCCTGTAGTTTACATCTCTCTCTGGATCAGGTGCATTCTTTCTCGGGCGTCGGTTCACGCGGGTCCAGGTCAGCTGTTGGATCCGCTCTGTCAGTGATGCCGGTGTCGGTATGAGCTTGACTGCATATCCCCGCTTCACGAGGTCTTCAGCCGCCTCTGCTGCCGTGTGGTATGTCTTGTATCCATCGTTGTGTCTTACGCGCAGCTGGGCAGGAAAGAGTGTTTGAAACCGGACATCTTTTTCTTTTAGCACTTTATGGATCTCTCCGTATTCTCTCCTCTTCCAAATAATGGCAGGTGGAAAATCCTGATCCAAGGTAACTTGTTTGTCTTTCCACTTGAAGCCCTTAATTTTCCAGGATTTGTGAAGCACCATCTCCTTGGTCCGAAAGCTTAAGAACTTGACCACAATAGAGCGAAGTAACTTTTCAACAAATATGGCCATTTCTGTCTCTTCTTTCTCCGCGTTCTCGCTGACCCCGTATATTCTCACGTTTTCACGTCTTCCTCGGGCTTGGATGTCAAGTAGTTGCTCCTCGAGTTTTGAGTGTAGCTTTAGCAAGCCAGTGGCTACATCATCGAATTTCTGAACCCGCTCCTCAACTTTTTCAATACGTCTTTCAGCCATCTCCAGTTTATTACTGATTAAAGAGATGTCTCGTTTTAGCTCTTCGAATTGGTCCCTGCTCTCTTGTCGAAACTGCTTCAGCTCGCGTAAGATCTCGGCGTCCACCATTCCGCCCACTTGATGCTAGTTAGCCTGTAGTTAGCCTTGACCACGAGTCCCAGAAACTGCGTCCCCTTCTCTTTTTTTTTAGGGTGAGATAATTCACGGTGATGGCTGGCCCCCTTTTAATACTTCAATTATGAATTATTTCTCTTCTGATTGGGCCTTTCGTTAAAATTTCTCAGGCTCGGTCGGGAGCCCTCTTACCGTGCGGCCAGCGTCTCGGTGCTCCAACCGGAAGTCCACTCAGAACTGGTTCTGTTTTTCATTGCACAGCCATAGTTCATATCCACACATTCACTAATTCATATATAATTTGCTATATATTGTCTTTGAGTTTTGATCACTGCAAATTACATGGAAACAGTTGGGTATAGGCTGTTTAACGATGTATAGACAGAAAATAATCTCACTTTTGTACATTTGTGTGGACAAAGGAAATTTGGAGCCAGTTTTTTGTTGCATTGATTGCCCCAGTAATGACAACAATTCAATTCTTCCATAGAATTGAGTCCTCATGTGAAGGCACCCAGTCATCCTTCACACTGCGGGCAGAGAAAAACTCCCCCTGATGAACTCCTCCGAGGGGGAAATGATTATGAGAATAGGCCATATTAGGATATCAATATGTATTCAATCACCAAGGCAATTGTATTGATTTTGCAGAAGGGCAATCAGCTGGAGCAAGTGGCAGCTATATAGTAAATGAGCCCCGCCATTTCATACTGTACCAGTCCAATGGCTATGTTTGATTGGCACTATAGGCCTTTTCATGCAACAACTTGCATCTGTTTAAAGAAGACATGTGGCAAACAATAATTCCTTTTTTGATAGGAGAGCACAGCATGGTTTTATATTTTGTTCTTGATAGCAATATTGATCTTAAAGGGCTGAGTAATAGAAAGTCACACCCCCTTCAGTTTAGTGAAGTTGTAGTGTATTGTTTTGTATATTTACAGTTTTCCATAATAGTATTCAGAAGGGGGAGTGACACAGTGATCAAAGGGAGGGGAACATTTGTGAAAGAATGGGTCGCTCTCAGGAGCTCAGTGAATTCCAGTGTGGTACTGTGGTAGGATGCCACCTGTGCAACAAGTCCAGTTGTGAAATTTCCTCGCTCCTAAATATTTCAGAGTCAACTGTCAGTGGTATTATAAGAAAGTGGCAGTGATTGGGAATGACAGCAACTCAGCCACGAAGGGGTAGGCCCCATAAACTGATGGGGCGGGGTCAGCGGATGCTGAGGGGCATCCAACTTTCTACAGTGTCAATCGCTACAGACCTTCAAACTTCATGTGGCCTTCAGATTAGCTCATGAACAGTGCGCAGAGAGCTTCATGGAATGGGTTTCCATGGCTGAGTAGCTGCATCATCACCAACTGCAATGCAAAGCGTTGGATGCAGTGCTGTAATGCACGTCGCCACTGGACTCTAAAGCATTGGAGACATGTTCTCTGGAGTGACAAATTGTGCTTCTCCATTTGACAATCTGATGGATGAGTCTGGGTTTGGAGGTTGCCAGGAGAAAGGTACTTGTCTCACTGCATTGTGCCAAGTGTAAAGTTTGGTGGAGGGGGGATTATGGTGTGGGGTTGTTTTTCAGGAGCTGGGATTGGACCCTTAGTTCCACTGAAAGGAACTTTGAATGCTTCAGCATACTAAGACATTTTGGACAATTCCATGCTTTCAACTTTGTGGGAACACTTTGGAGATGCCCCCTTCTTTCAGCATGACTGTGTACCAGCGCACAAAACAAGGTCCATCAAGATTTAGATGAGAGAGTTGGTGTGGATGAACTTGACTGACCTGCACTCAACCCGATAGAACACCTTTGTGATCAATTAGAACGGAGACTGAGAGCGAGGCTTTCTCGTACAACATCAGTGTGTGAACTCACAAATGTGACCCGCCACAAGAAAACCAGTCACATGTCAGCATTCGTGAAACTGAGAAAATCACGTTTTTTTTTTTGTTTGCTTTTTCAGAATTTGTGATTTTTGTTTTTTTGCAGAATGTGCTAGTTGAGATCATGAAGAAGCCACTCCATGTTTCAAATAACAACATTTGTTGCATTTTCTTTATTTATTTAATAGGGACAGTGCATATTAATGAACATCTGCAGCATTGCAGTGTAAATATGACAGATTATAGCAAGATTGATAATTTCCATCTGCAGTCTCTAGGTAGGTGACCCCACAGCAAAAACAATAAAAACAATGACAACTGACAATAACAACAACATTAAAACATTAAAACATTAAGCATTAAAACATTAAAACATAAAAAAAAAACATTAAAAAAACATACATTTTTAAAATTTCAAATTGGCTTGTTTTTCGGAAAGAAAAAACAAGCCAATTTGAAAGCGTGGGTAATTACGATAATTTATATCATAAATTACCTACACTCGCGCTCCTGCCAATCATGTGCTGAGTAGTGCCGTTGTGTTTTTGCCTGTTTGCCTATCAGCTGTGAGGAGCTTATGAATATGTATGCTGTATATCAAGAGAATAAGGACAGTGAAAATGGACTGTAATAATTTGAGACATGTTTGGGACACGTCCGTTTCTCCAGAGCTCATGTACAGAGTGCGGTCAGCGAATTTAGCTGCCAAAAGACCGTGGATATACGTGATACACGCATACACGTGGAGATACGCAAATTATCGGACAACACGGCAAACTAGTTACAATGGAGATGACCGCGTTCTCTTTCTTATGGGGTCATATTATTAAGATAAGATAAGATAAGACTTTATTGATCTCACGCAGGAGAAATTTACTTGTCACAGTAGCTCCAGGTAGGGATGGTTTGAACAAGAAAGAAATATTGTATTATCATATTATTTCTGTATCAAAGGGAGATATTAGGTGAAAGCAAGGTATGTGTGTGTACAGGACTAAACCGGGACTAAACTGGGACTAAATGAGGACTAAACCAAGACTAAGGTGTGTGTGTCCAGAGTGTGTGTGTGTATGTGTGTGTGTGTGTGTGTGTGTGTGTGTGTTGTGTGTGTGTATACTATTTTGTATTGTATTCAATTGACAATACAGGTGAACCCCTGGCTTAGGCCAGGCTTAGGCCTGGTCAATACAGATGAACCCCTGGCTTAGGCCAGTAAGCAATCTGCTTGGTGCTGCCTTGTGCATGATATTGGATTGGATTGGCGTACTGTGCATGCGCAGGTTTTTTCGCCAGGGATTTCACCCGGAAGTGGCAGGAGGCGCCGACGCCGTCATAAGTAGCGATTGTTGCCGGAAAAGTCAGACGAAATCATGGCTGCGAAGAAAGAATGCACAACATGTACACCAATGCTGCTCCGTCAAACTCCTCGAGCGCCATCTTTGTAATCCGCCACATAGTTTGTTGTGTTTTTATTGAGTAGCCATCACCCGGAAGTAGTTCGACTACAGCGCCACATAGCGTAGCGGAGCCGGCCAAGTCGCTGACCATTATCTGATTACATGAGATTCTTGTGCACTTGGATTTTAGGACAGACCACCCGCCGAGTAGTGGGATCGGATTTGGAGAAATCCAATCGGATCGTACCATGTGCACACAGTGAATGAATGATTATATGGACTTTTTTTGTTATAAAATAATTTCAATTTTAACAAAGTACCTTCTAATTCTGACCTGCCCTGAATGTAAACACCACACCACAGTGATAGTCACTGATGGGGGAGGGCTTAGCTTAATATAATGCAAATGAGTTCTGAAGGCCTGGAGTTAGAGAATCTTTAGAGAAGCTTTTCTCAGCTCGTTATTTTCAGATGTCCCGCATTCAAATGGCTACATATTCTTCAAATGTTCTCAGATTTCCATATGTAAGGCATCGTTGGAAAGCTTAGAATGTACACTTTCACAATCTGTGAATAACTCAAAACGCCTCCGGGACGACTTGTGTCTGCACTAGGGATGTCAACAATTAATCGATTAACGATTAATTGTCGATTAAGACGTTAGTCGAACAAAATGCATTTAAAAAAAAATCTGCGAACCGCGACAGAGCGAGGGATTGCTGTATTTTGTTATTCAGCATCAATACATTCGTCTGCTTTTTACTAAGGAATAATTAATTGAGGAATATACAATATAATAATACTATGATATATTTTTGACTCAGTGTTATGTATACTATAGCTTATATTCTTAAAGACCCTATTGAAACACTCAAATTCAGGTGAAAAACGCAGCTTATCAGTTAATTGTTAATCGATCGATAAGGTCAATCAACTATCAATTAATGAATTAATCGATAATTTGTATCCCTAGTCTGCACAAATGCGCTTCTGGAAGAGTGGTCAAAAATGTACATAAACACATATTAAACCCTATGGATTAAGAATGAGATGTCCCTTAAGTTCATATCTGAGTCAAGGCAGGTGAGTGAATAATCTCCATGGAGATGTTAGATTCCTGCACCATGTAAATTTTCCACAGAAAAGGTTACATAGTGCATATTTAATATCTGCTCTGGTGCCACGTGTCTTTGACCAAGCAGTCTAATACGGAGGTGGAAGTTTATAACCTCTTATAGTCTGTTTCACAGTTTTCCAAACACAGTGCAATAATGTTTATTTTATTCAACATTCAACAATCAAAATCACTGTCAGAGGCCTCATTTGGATCCAGTAACTTGAAGACTGTCAGTAAATTTGCTTTCAGAGTATTATACTTAAGTTACACTCTTGATGCTTTCTAGTGCGTATGACAGCTCATTCAACAGCCGCAAAAACACCAATGATAATCCATTCAATTGGAAAACACATTGAAAAAGCTAATGTGCATTTGGCTCCACAACACCTGGACCCGATTACCGGTCTGTTCATTTTCTCCTCTGGGCCACATTCTACCCCTGATTCTGAGAGGAGGTCTTCACTGAGCATGCTCACAAGCGCTCATCATTACATAGGCTTTATGGACCACCTGTTGGCCTGCAAAAAAGGTCAGAGATTCAGTATCCAATAAAGAGTGTAATATTATTAATCCATCCAAAAGAGTATAGACACAAGACACAAGGCTTCAGAGGGTGAGTTCTGTTTTTTGAATGTTATTTTTATTTAGTTTAGCTAAAATCAACAATGATGAGAGCGACACCAACATATTTACAAAATTTGCATTTATTGAGCTGCCTGTAAGATTTTGATTTCCAAATCCATAAATATGACGTAACTGCGTCCCTAGATACAGAGTAATCATGTTGAAATCGCGTGTAGAATCCCTCAGTCGTCCAGGTGTTGAAATCAAATAGCTTTTTACTGCTAACAACTGTAATGCTGATTTATTTTTAATTGCAAATAAATGATGGACAATGTTCTTTTTGTTATAATTTGTTGTTTTGGTTTTAAAGATAATCATCCAATCAGAAAGTAGATTGAGTTCTCTTGAGTCTCTCACTTGGGTTGCCAGTTTCAAATCCAGTTGGTCCCTCTGGACTCTCTCTGATCTGGATGGTCACTGCCTAAACCCCAGCACCTGCAGCCAATCATGCTAGGTGCTAATGCAGCCTCTGCAGCTCAGTGAGGGAATGTTGAAGGTTTTGAGTTTTCAAATGAGACATGGCCTGTACATATACTGAGAATGATAGAAACTTGTATGTGTCCTCTAACTGCAGGTTAAGGCACTGGCAATCCAGGCTCAGTTGTGATTGTAGAACCTCTTTTTTGTAAGAGTGCAGGTACAACATTCTTTGTGGTGAGGTAGCCCTCTTTGAGTTAACAAACAAAACATTTGCATGCCAGTTGCTACCAGTTCATTCCTCTTGTAGAACTCACTGATCAATGAATGCCCGGACCACTTCTTCACTGGGACATTTTTCTGTGCCCAGACCAGCATAATCCCTATGTCATATCATTATTAAGACTGGATTAAGATGGATAACACTTGCCTGGAGGAGGAGCAGCACAAGATTTCACATTTCTCTAATATATTTCTACAATTGAAAAATAGCCACTCGCTTTGGGATCATCATTCACACAGACACACACGCTGTTTTTCTTAATCAGCTATGTAGGGAGCCGGAGATGTTTAATTCCTTATAATGATTCGCTGATTTGCCGCGAAGCCTTGTGGAGCTTCTGTCTGAGACACACGTGTCATCTTCACCTTTCGCCTGTCTGGTCTGTACTGTGAGCAGCCATGAAGACAATGTGATTCATGAGGATGAGAGGGAGGTTGGTGAAATATTCATGATCAGAAAGAGAAACATGTTCAATATGTAGAAGAGAGCTTGAAAAATTAAAGGCAAACTTTGATGAATGAGGCGTACTGGGCACCTCGGCAAAGGCATGCACTGCCAGCACCAATGTGTGAGCTTTGGGTGAAACTTTGTGTCAGGGTCACTTGCCCATTAATCAAGTAAATAAATAACAACTGATCACCATGTTACCTTCTATAATTTTTTAAATGTTATATTCGCCAGAAACAACGTATTAAAATGTTTAAATAGTTTCTGTTTTGTATCTGACACTCTCCTTGCTAAGTCAGAGTGCCATCACAACACAATGGCCATGCATCCTGCTAATGACATTGCTGCACATCACATCAGGTTTGAGATGATGTAGTGCATTGTTTTGTATCCTGCTCTTGTATAGATGTAAGGAGTCCCCTGAGTTCATGTTCAAAACTGAAGTGAATCAGTGCCTCTTGATTTTTGTCATTTTTGTTTTCTTTTTCAATAAGGAAGTACAGAGCAGTGGGCAGATATGGGGCTAGATCAGGCATGGGCAAACTACGGCCCGGGGGCCATATGCGGCCCGTTAAGCTTCTTAATCCGGCCCGCCGAACTTCAAGAAATGATATTAATAAACCTTGTTAATGTTTTTAAGTTTTAATTTCCCTGCAATTCTGGTGTTTTCCAATAGCTGGCGCCTTTGTTGAGGTGCGGTGTTTTGCTCCACGTTTGTGCTTTACTCTTTGACCCCTCAGCCCTCCTGTAAGAAAAGTGGACAGAGAATGTCGAGTGTTTAATAAGGAGTGGACAAGTAAATATTTTTTCACCGAATACTATGCCAAGAGACTGTACCGGCCCTTCTGTTAAATTTTAGAACCCTTTGTGGCCCACGAGTCAAAAAGTTTACCCACCCCTGGGCTAGATGAATGATAACTCAGTATGCATGAAACAAAATACAACTACAAAAGAATGATGTGGGAAACACTATATTATGGTTAAAACTACTAAGCACTATAAAAGTTTCATGTATTGTTAATGCACATGCTGTAATCTCATTGATTTGATTTGATTTGATTTGATTTGATGATTGATTTAATGCAGACTAATATCTAGTAGTGTTGTCACAGTACTAAAATGTCATATTCAAATTTCAGTACAATGGACTTGGTACTCAATACCAATTCTGATACCACTAATAAAAAATACTTTATCCAATAGAATGTTATATTCTACATTAAACAATAGTATTTATATTACCATGTGGCCTTATATCTGTGTAATCCCTCAGTGGTCCAGATAGGTTCCATAGTGGTACACGGGCATATAATAGTCTATGTCCTCTTATACCTGTTCTGATACAGCTCAATATCTGATATAAAGGTATTCATTGGTGTCCTGTGTCATACGTGCTCAAATGTGGATCTACAGTTTTAGTCAGATATTTGATACTTTTGACAACCGTAACATCTGGGCATAAATCAACAATTATCAAATCAATCAATTATTATTATTATTATTACTGTGTGAAGAGTCCCTCAGTCGTCCAGGTAGAATCCATGATAAAAGTACAAATTCGGAAATAAGTTGCTCCTGTCGACAAATAAGGTTAAAGCGTAAATGAGTCCTCTTCTCAGCTAAACTTCTTGTGTCCTTTTCCAGCTTTCTTACCAGTCCAATGATGTTAGGCTCGTAGTTGTTCTTAAGATGCGTGAAGCCTCTCGGATGAGCGGCGAAACGTTTTCGACCAAACAAACTTTGTCCAGTTGACAAATTGAATTTCTTCTTTTATCATGGATTCTACCTGGACGACTGAGGGACTGTCAACAAAACCAAGAGAGACAAGGGCAAGAAACAAGATAACTGAGAATCCGAACCCAGGAGGAAAGGGGTAGCGATTCCTTACCTGACCGGCGTGTCGGAAAAAACTAGAGGATTTTTAGACAATATGAAATCCCAGTTTATTTCAAACCCACAAACACACCCAAAACACCGAGCCACAAACAAAGGAATGTGGTCTACTCCATTCAGTGTAGTGAAGACTGCAGTGAGCGCTATATTGGAGAAACAAAACAGCCACTTCACAAGAGCATGTACCAACACAGGCGGGTGTGCCAGAGTGGTCATCTGCCGTACATCTTCACCTAGAAGCCACAGGCCATTCTTTTGAGGACAGTGAGGTTCAGATCTTAGCCAGGGAAAAGAATTGGTTTGAGAGGGGAGTTAAAGAGGTGATTTTTGTCAAAAAGGAGAATCCCTCTTTGAACAGAAATGGTGGAGTCAGACATAATTTGTCTCCCATCTATAATTCCATTCTTAAACCCAGATCAAACAAACAAAAGACACAATAGGGCTAGCCAGGTCAGGGCCAGAGGTGTGAAAAACAGTCGTGTAGGGATGAATAGGTATGCTAATCTAGACGCCAGAGAAACAAAAGACAGAAACCAATAGGCAAGATATTTTCGGAAAGTAGTTAGCTAGTTAGCTCCTCCCGGCAGCGAGATATAAGCAAGTGTCTTACCAGCACTCTAACCAGAACTGACGAAGCCTCTCGGATGAGCGGCGAAACGTTTTCGGCCACACAAACTTTGTCCAGTTGACAAATTGAATTTCTTCTTTTATTATTATTATTATTATTATTATTATTATTAGTAGTAGTAGTAGTAGTAGTAGTAGTAGTAGTAGTAGTAGTAGTATTTTATTCTTCTTGGTAAAACATGGCATGAGCTGTTATAACTGACTGCATTGAACTGAATCCAAATGTACTAAACTAAAAGCACTTCTCACCCTCTCACTGCTAACAGATGGTGCACTGATCATGGCCAGTATTTACTCAACCAACATTAAATCACTAACTACCTATTCACCATGAGGCCCTGAGCTCCGCCTTTCAAAACCTAATTCAATTTCCCCCATAATCTACTCGTATAGCTCTGATCATTAGCGCTTACCTGTTACTAATCTACATGCTTCTTGTGTTGACGTTAGCTCCAGTGTTGTGCTTCCAGGCCTAATGCGCTCAGGCACTTGTAAGAAATGCCTATTGATTTTTGTGGAAGTTATTAAATAAGACAGCTTTTCAAAGAGCCAATAATGCTGGGGCTGGGTCCGCCCCCCACAATTTCGATGCAAAGTATAGAATCAATACTGAGTCTGATACCAATGATAATAAAAACAGTCTTTATTTAGACAATGTGCTTTTCAACATTAAATCATAGTATCTTATTTTATATCCCCATGTAACTTTATAATAGCTGTGTAATGCCTCTGTACATCCATCCATCTTCTTCCGCTTTTTCCATTTCTGAGTCGCGGGGGCAGAAGTCAAAGCAGATCTGTCACCCAGAACACAATGCACCAACCCCCATGGATCCTCCCGCAGGTGGTGGGTCCACAGGAGGATGGCCCACGTCACAAGTGGCCTTGATGTACTTCTGTCATGGGTGTCCCCAGACACTGGGGGCGAGGTGGGGTTAAGTGTCTTGCCCAAGGACACAATGTCAGCACTCATCTGCTACTGCCGTCTCTGTACATTGTCCCTACAAATAAAAACTAACTAAATCCCTCAATGGTCCAGGTAGGTTCCATAGTGGTCCATTGGTGTATATTATTCTATGTGCTCTTATTATGTTTAATACTTCTGACAGCCCTACTAACATGTCACATGTAGTCTGAGATGTGCAGAGGAAGAGGGGAATGTACAGCCATGGATGGAGAGCAGCCGATGTTCCAATGTTCCATGGGAGCCATTTCATATGAGTGTGGGCTGTGCATGAAAGCAGGCCAGTAAACTGCCGTTACCTAGGCGACAGCCCAGTGTAGGAATTCTCAGCTGAGACATGTCAGCAATTTGGGCCCCACTGTGGAACCTTATGTAACTTTATGTGACGAAAAGTGCACAACATGGAGGGCATTTGGACACTTAGTCTCTATTTATTTATTTATTTATTTATTTATTTGACAGGGACAATGCAATCGGACATAGTTACACAACAGATCTTGCAGCTGATGTGATGCATACAGAGTTTAGCAAATGCTCATTTTCAACCCCCATCCCTGGTTGAGCTTTTCAACACTGACATAAAATCTAAACTACACATAAAAAAATACAATTTCATCTATATAAATACAGTAGTGCAAAGACATGTAACACTCACTCATTCCCTCACTCGGCTGTTTCATTCTCTCATTCTAACACTATTTACACATGGGTACAGCTTTGGTTTATCTTGAGCCAAGATTTAAGTTTAAAGGTGAACAGTTTCAGCTGTGCCTGCACTGGACTGTGTTTATAACAGTGTTCAGACAAAATAAATGTAATGGTACTGAAGAAATGAGATGTTTTGCTAAAAATGAGTGGGGTGAATGGGTTTGCATGCATCTAATACATTATGAATAAGGGGACTTAGTTTACCCAGTTATTTCAAACTAAATTTAGTATCACTAAATGATTAAAAAATACTATACTAAATGATTAGCAAAGTAATTAGTAAATTATGTAGCAGTTGCAGTAGCTTAACTTTTCTGTTAGAATATACATGACTTGCAGATCTTATTGTTTAGCCTGGAATGGTCCACATTATAGCATCATAAGAACATTGTAACACACATATCATTCATGGGTTTTACTGTTGAAGTGAGAACACTTCACCCATATTCACATGTTAAATAGAGCTGCTAAACTGGGAAGTACCTGGAGGAATAAAGGGGAGAGTGAGGAGAGGTGGCATACCATCCACCAGAAAAATTACATATTTGACCTTTAAAGGAATCAAGACATAGACATATATAACAATCTGGACTATAGACCTATATTTTAATACCCAGTAGAAGCAAAACATGTCATGAAGTGTTTCAACTTAACATCTACCTATTCACTTTTGTTCAGTAGAGATTGGCAATTCTACAGCTGAAATTAGACAAATGATTCTGATGTGAAGTTTAAAAACAGTGGAACACTTTCTCTATTACCACATGACATCACAATGTCAAAAAGCATGTTTACCTTTTGAGAGAAGAACTCGACCTAAATATGCATGATGTGTTCATGTGTGTGAGTCAAACAAAACATAACTCCAGGTATGATTTTGATGAGGAAACGTCATTGTAAAATTAACCTTTTAACATTATTGCTTAAACTTGACAAATGCCAGCCATGGAAAGCATCCATCAAACTGAAATCTAAAACAACTGATTTAGCCTCAGTTCAGCATGGACACTACACACACTACACACACCTGCACTTGGATCTATTGTATATTGTACATTTGGAACACACTGACACCTTATTTGCTGGAAAATGGACCATGAAATCTCTTCTCCAGATTGGTGTTGTAAAGCGTGATATTAACGGCGAGTACAGAGCATGTGGTTGAACGGGAGAGGGAGGGGTCTGCGCCTCTGCCCACAGCCCACACTGACCTGTCTTCCCCTGGGGCCAGGCTAAGGTCAAGGAAAGGAGGAGGACATGGGCTCTGCTGCTGAGGAGCTAGTGTCTGTGCTGTGTGCATGGACAGTATGGGTGGAGGAGGTTTTAAAGGCCCCCTTGATTATATTTAACGCCCAAATGTAGACAGCCAGTTGCTTGTCTCCACAGAATAGGGCTGAATGTGTATAAGTCGACTAATTATTTTATTTAGGCACTGCGGCTGAGTGGCTAGAACTCATGCCTCACAGCAAGATCCCTGGGTCGCCCGGGCCTTTCTGTGTGAAGTTTGCATGTCCTTCCCGTGTCTGGATGGGTTTCCTCCGGGCACTCCGGTTTCCCCATCAACACAAAAACATACTCCATAAGTAAAATCCTCCATCTGAGGTCCTGACCAAGCCGAGCAATAAGATCATGGAGATGGGTCCCTGAGTGACTGAAAGAGGTGCTGCCCACTGCTCCTGAAAAGGATGGGTCAAATGCAGAGAAATCATTTCCCTACAGGGATAAATAATTTGGTAATTTTTGCCATTTGCCAAAATTATCAGTTTTTCTGGTTTTACTACTTATAGGTATGTGTTTGGGCAAAAGGAACATATTTGTTTGAGTCTATAAACTACTGACAACATTTCCCCCAAATTCCAAATAAAAATATTATCATTTAGAGCATTTACCTGCTGAAAATGACAAATGGTCAAAATAACAAAAAAAATACAATGTTTTCAGACCTCAAACAATGCAAAGAAACAAGATCAAATTCATTTTAAAACAACATAATACTAATGTTTACACTTAAGAAGAGTTCAGGAATCTATTTGGTGCAATAACCCTTATTTTTAATCACAGCTTTCATGCGTCTTGGCATGCTCTCCACAAGTCTTTCACGTTGTTCTTGGGTGACTTTATTCCATTCCTGGTGCAAGAACTGAAGTAGCTCAGCTTTGTGTTTGTGTTGGAATTCAACAGACCCTGGAATGGAATGGCTGTAATACATGTAGAGATGCTGATTTCATTAAAAAAAAAAAAAAAAATGCAGTGGTCTCTTACTTTTTTCCAGAGCTGTATCTGTAAAAAAAGCAGCTTAAATAATGATTCACACATTTAATCTGTCTTTATATAAATACACTGTTTCCTAGTCATTTTCTTTACAAATAGTTATTAGTTTTGCATGAACTCTCACTGTAGGTGTAGTTTTAGGCGTGGGTCAGGTACACAGAGATACATACATTTTTAGTCAGCTAATCCATCGAGAGCACATATGTAACCAGCCAGGGAAAAAACATTTACAAGTCATCCCAGAGGCATTTTGAGTTATTCACAGATTCTGAAAGTGTAGATTCTAAGCTTTCCAGTGATGCCTTACACATGGAAATCTGAGAATTTGAAGAATTTGTGGCCATTTGAAAGAAGCACATCTGAAAACAACGAGCTGAGAAAAGCCACGTTAAAGATTCTTTAAGTCCAGGCCTTCTGGGCTCATTTGCATGACATTAAGCTAAGCCCTCCCCCTGCAGATCATCTATCTCTGTGGTGTAGTGTTTCAGGGCAGGTCAAAATTTGTTTATTTATAAAGAATAAAGAAACCTTTTACTGTTTTTAACCTCAGATCCCATGACATGGTACTTCTTGATGCTTTTATATGGCTCCTTAATGGTTCCCTAATACTGTAAATGAATCCTTCTTCAAAATCAACACTCAGTGCATGAGAAACAGAGATAAGATGAGAAAAAGTAATTTTTCTCACTCTGAACACTCTATAATGGGCATTGTTGCTTGAATGCAAATGAGGAGAAAAGAGCTGGCCAATAGTAGAGGGTGGGGGCGTGGCCAAACGCTCCACTCTCTGCTGTAGCTCACAGCTGATCCATTTCCTTGTTTTTGCACGGGGGGAGAGATTTGAAGCGTCCCATTGAAAAATAAACACATTTCCACATAAAATAAAATTAAACCACTGCTGTTCAAAGGTCCAGAGGCTCAGATAAAGGACTTCCGAGCCTAGAAACACTCGGACGTGCCTCCAGGCAAATAAAAAAAATGCATTTCGCATTGCCTAGCGCATTCGCAGTCCAAACTCTCTGGGCGTGATTTACAGAGACGCTGAGTACAGACAGACGGGGGTGGAACTGCATTTGCATTTCTTTTTTCGATCTGACATCAATAATGTGCCTTGTTCAAACTCGCCCGTTTGAGCTCCGATTTGTTGTAACACAGAAAAGGATCGCAAATGCTCAGTTTAGACATTTCGCAACTTTTAACCATGGGGGGGGGGGGGCTAAACAGGGTAGGGGAGCTCACATTAACGTTCAAAAACCTCAGAAAGTGAAAATTTCATGCCATGGGACCTTTAAATCACATTATGAATTGCATCACTGTAAATAGGCACAGAGCATAGTATTAGGGGCATATAGTACCATTCTAACCTATCACGTAAGCATAAATAAAGCACCAGTATAGAACACACACACATACACATCATGTTGGGTTTCCATGCTTTGTGAGGATATTACATTGGCTTCCATTAATTTCCTGGATACTAATTCTAACCTTAATTATACTACTTGCCTAATCTCAACCTAAACCCTAACCAGTTTAACCCATATCTGAATATTCTATTGATCTAATAAGGAGATTTTCATCATGAGGACCTGGTTTTTGTGGATGCAGGTCCCCAAGATTTGAGTGTGTACAGATTTTAGTTCCCACAACGTGATTAATACCTGCACATACAGACATAGACAAAAATGTTTTCTGCTGGTCCAAATCTGCACAGATTGCCTTTTGAATTCAAGCGACTAAGTTATTGGCCAAACTTGACAAGGCTGGGAATAAAACAAATGGTTTTGGGGCGCCCGTGTGCGTCGCACCTGCTACAGAAAGTTTGGATTGCTATTAGCCGTGTCCCAGACTGATTAGTCACGTGATAGGCATATCCACGTATTAATCCGCAGGGAATACGCGGATGAATTATTGTGAAAGGACGTCTGAATTATTGTTTTGAATTTATTTATTTTCTGTGCCATCTGTGATAAGATAATAACGAGCAAGTTGAAAGGTCAGTCAGGAAGTAATGCAAGGGATGAGCACGGGTCTTATTCAGGAGATGCACTTTTGGAAGAAGTCACGTTTTCAGCTTGTCCCAAGTCTTAGTAATTAAACTGATTCACGGAAGGTGAATTTGATGCTTTATTGCCAAATAAGTTAAAGGTCCCATGGCATGAAATTTTCACTTTCTGAGGTTTTTGAACGTTAATGTGAGCTCCCCTACCCTGTTTAGGCCCCCCCCCCCCCATGGTTAAAAGTTGTGAAATGTCTAAACTGAGCATTTGCGATCCTTTTCTGCGTTACAAAAAATCGGAGCTCAAACGGGCGATTTTGAACAAGGCACCTTATTGACGTCAGATCGAAAAAAGAAATGCAAATGCAGTTCCACCTCCGTCTGTCTGTACTCAGCGTCTCTGTAAATCACGCCCAGAGAGTTTGGACTGCGAATGCGCTAGGCAATGCGAAATGTTTTTTTTTTTATTTGCCTGGAGGCACGTCCGAGTGTTTCTAGGCTCGGAAGTCCTTTATCTGAGCCTCTGGACCTTTGAACAGCAGTGGTTTAATTTTATTTTCTGTGGAAATGTGTTTATTTTTCAATGGAACACTTCAAATCTCTCCCCCCGTGCAAAAACAAGGAAATGGATCAGCTGAGGGCTACAGCGGAGAGCGGAGCGTTTGGCCACGCCCCCACCCTCTACTATTGGCCAGCTTTTTTCTCCTCATTTGCATTCAAGCAACAAGGCCTATTATGGACTGTTCAGAATGAGAAAAATTACTCTTTCTCATCTTATCTCTGTTTCTCATGCAGAGTGTTGATTTTGAAGAAGGATTCATTTACAGTATTAGGGAACCATTAAGGAGCCATCTAAAAGCATCAAGAAGTACCATGTCATGGGATCTTTAAGTTTTCAGTCTGAAGACTTGGTGTAACTTAAATGGTGATTGCCTTTTGAATTCAAGCGACTAAGTTATTGGCCAAACTTGACAAGGCTGGGAATAAAACAAATAAACAGATGAATAAATACACAAATAAAGACATCTGTGTCTTTTCTGAATTTTACGTACATAAATAAGCATTGTCATCCTGTGTGTTTCATGGTATTATTGTTGCTTAAACAGAGATTCAGGCTCTTTAAGCAGCCTGTCGATTGCTTCCACAATATTGACATCCGCCATCCAATAGTGAATTAGTCCACGTGAGACTTTCCTTCTCACACTGTCAATAGCTGTCTGTTAGTCTTTAGCATATAGATGAGAAGTTGATTGTTCAGAAAATGACCACTTTGCACTCCAAATGGGCTGGCCTCTGACCCACTGACCGCTCATCATTTAAATAGTGCAACTGAAATTATTTGTCCAAACCTCACATGGGAAACAAGCAGAGAATTGTAGAAATAAATAAATATAATGTGTGAACAATCAATAGGAGTTGTGTAGTGTCTGCGCAGATGGATGTGGGCAGCAGAGTGGACGTGACAGCCCTCAAGGAAATGATTGAAAAGAATACATTTAGAGCAGAGCAGCAATAGAGAGCAGGGAAGCAAGGTTTGACTGGGAATCACATTACCAGCTGTGTCCTGTTCTCAGGGTAAGACAGTCTAACCCTGTTTCCAACAAAGAAATTGCAAGTTGCAACATATTATACTATATTTTCAATGCACTGTTTTTTAGGGTTGCACGATTAGCTGGAATCAAATCAAAATTGGAATTTGAATGGTTGCAGTTAGCAAAAAAATTTTTTTATTATTCTGCATAAAAACTGCTATCCCTGTAGTTTAGATCTGTTCAAACGTTGTGAAATACATGTGATTCTTATAATTGTTTGTCAGTTTATATTTCTTTCTGCCTAGTCTTCTGAGAGCATTTTAAAAAACGTGAAGAGTCCCTCAGTCGTCCAGGTAGAATCCATGATAAAAGAAGAAATTCAATTTGTCAACTGGACAAAGTTTGTTTGGTCGCAAACGTTTCGTCGCTCATCCGAGAGGCTTCGTCAGCTCTAATTAGAATGCTGGTAAGACACTTGCTTATATCTTGCTGCAGGGAGGAGCTAACTAGCTAACTACTTTCCGAAACTATCTCATTGGTTTCAGTGTTTTGTTTCTCTGGCGTCTAGATTACCATCCCTATTCATCCCTACACGACTGTTTTTCACACCTCCGGCCCTGACCTGGCTAGCCCTATTGTTCCCCTGTTTGCTTGATCTAGGCTTAAGAATGGAATTATAGATGGGAGACAAATTATGTCTGACTCCACCATTTCTGTTCAGAGAAGGATTCTTAGCCTCTTTAACTCCCCTCTCAAACCAATTCTTTTCCCTGGCTAAGATCTGAACCTCAGTGAGGTTCAGATCTTAGCCAGGGAAAAGAGAAACAAAAGACTGAAACAAAAGACTGAAACCAATGAGATAGTTTCGGAAAGTAGTTAGCTAGTTAGCTCCTCCCTGCAGCAAGATATAAGCAAGTGTCTTACCAGCATTCTAATTAGAGCTGACAAAGCCTCTCGGATGAGCGGCGAAACGTTTTCGACCAAACAAACTTTGTCCAGTTGACAAATTGAATTTCTTCTTTTATCTTCAAAAAACACCAACATAAATCCCAAATCTAATCACAATGCATGTCAGAAAATTCACCAGTAAATTAACCCCAGCCTTTTTTTTTTTTTTTTTTTTTTTACAAATTTCTTTCAAATATATTCTCTGGTGCACTGTGACTTTTGTGTGAGGGTTGTATATATACTATGCATACTAAACTGACTCCTGTTTGTAAGAGTCAGTTTTGACAAAAAACTCTCCTTTATTTGGCTGTTCTCAAAGCTTAAAATGCTATATTCCAAAATAATTTTAAGTTGTTGCTTTCATTGTTTAATTTTTTTTAACCTTTTGTTCAGTTGCAATTGTCAGTAAAGTTTGTAATATCTGCTGGTGCACTGAGCAGTGTCATTTACGCTAAAACAGATGTAACTTCAAAGTTTGGCAAATCCTGGGCTTAAATTATCCAAATGATTCTAGTGAAGGTATATCGAGTTTAAAGATCCCATGACATGGTACTTCTTGATGCTTTTATATGGCGCCTTAGTGGTTCCCTAATATCGTATGTGAAGCCTTCTTCTCCAAATCAAGCCTTGGTGCATGATGGAGCCTATTGGAGACAGGCCTATGGAGAATGTGGGTTTTAATGAGCCATTTTGGGCATGTCGCTTGAATGCAAATCAGGAGGATGGAGCAGGCTGGTGTAGGCAGGTGGGGTTGTGGCCAAATATGGTCACTGTTTCCGTGTTTAGCGCTGGTAATGTTTCCGTGTCTATGGCGACGGAAAGTGGAGAAGCGATCGTAAAAACTTTTCAGTATGACTCCGAGTCTGATCCCGCAGGTGAAGAAACCCTAACATCCGCCCCACCACCCAAAAACAAACAAGACCGTTGTCCATACAAACTCAATTCACAACAACTACTTTCAAAAACAAATGTACAGTTTTAATGAGTACTGCAATAAAAAATATAAACAATAATTACAAAAAAAGTTTTTGAACATAAAAAAGACCAAAGGTGCAATTATTTCACATTATAGCCATGTAGGCCTACAGCTATTTAAGAAAGCAAAAGTGCACTCCAGCACCCCCTGGTGGTCACAATATTGCAGAATCAGTCAGTACTCTAAAAGTGCACATTGAGTTACCACAGAGTAGAGGTAAGATCTTAAGCCCAAGCCTGAGCCCAACCCGAGTCGGGCCTAAAATGTCAATCATTGCTTCGGGCCGCTCATCCTTCAGGCTTCGTCAGCTCTGACGAAGCTGACGAAGCCTCTCGGATGAGCGGCGAAACGTTTTCGACCAAACAAACTTTGTCCAGTTGACAAATTGAATTTCTTCTTTTATCACAGTGTAAAGATAACACAAAGATTTATTTACATCACAGGGGAAAAAACTTTGAAAATTATTAGAACATAAGCATTGAAGAGCATAGGAATATTTGCAGAACAAGAACACAGACCACTGATAATCTTTGCAAAACTAAATATCATGCCTGCCGCTACAGGCATCTCTCCCATTACTCGTGAGCTGGTGCTGGGGCTTCCTGAGATGCAGAATCCGGGTCGGTATTCCAGCTTGTGTGGCCCAGTTTATTGGCTGGCCTGTGTTGAGATAACAATGACAAATCAGTACTCCATTTATTACTTTCTATATCCTCCAAGTGCAAGTTGTAAGAAGTTAGACGATAAGTATGTGTAGTGACCAACATTAACACTTCTATATACCCATTATGAAATTACATCATTTATTTGGTTACACAATGTATATTTTACACACATCAAAAACTCTTATTATTAATCTCATTAAGGCCATACCTGCCTGTCAAAGCCTGATCCCGTCAGATCTCAGAAGCTCAGCAAGGGCAGGGCCTGGTTAGTACTTGGATGGGAGACCGCTGGGAATTCCAGGTGCCACAGGGGGGCGCCAGTTGCAAAAAACTGTCGTTGTGTCCTTAGGCAAGACGCTTCACCCACATTGCCTAGGATGAAAGTGGAGTGTGTGTGAGTGTTGGAGGTGGTCGGATGGGCTGATGGCGCAGATTGGCAGCCTCGCTTTCCGTCAGTCTGCCCCAGGGCAGCTGTGGCTACAGAAAGTAGCTTACCACCACCAAGTGTGGAGTGAATGAACAATGAACTGTAAAGCGCTTTGGGTGTCATGAAAGGCGCTATATAAATGCAATTAATTATTATTATTATTATTATTATTCATTACAAATGCAACAAACCCTGCAGTCACCTGCTAATAACTCTACTGCATAATATTCAAAATAAAATGTTATAAGTTCACGTACTTAAAACCAAAGGTTTACAAAAGATGAATTTGTCTATTTTCACCAGTGTAACAGCTACAGACTTGAGTGACAATAGGCACTTTGCCGATAACAGCCTTTCAAAGATTCAAAGCTTTTATTGTCATGTGCACAGTAAAGAAACACTTTTCCCTGTACAATGAAATTCTTACTTTGCTGCCCACCCTGGATGCCAAGAGCATGCAAAAATTTTAAATAGATAAATAAGATAAAGAGAAGCATGTAAAAAAGTATGATCAAATAGAAACAATCTTTACCGAATATACACTATGAAAAATATAGGCTAGGTGCTATGTACAATTTATTTCATTTCATTTTTTGAACAGACTACTGTAAAAACAAATAGCATGAAACACATATGTACATATATACAATATAAGCGGCACCATAAAATGAATGGTAATGTTATTGGAACAGAATATTGACTCCTATATACACTACATAGATCGACAATTTGCATGAAAAACATAATATGTTTATATACATGGACCTACATATACCGTAAATGGCATAATAAAATAAATGGTAATGTTAGAATTATGAGGCAGTTCCACACACCATGCTACTCCTCAGTGTCAGTGTCAGGCCAGTTGTCATCGTCCTCTGTTTCTTTCAAGTTTGAGCAGTTTCAACACCTGCACAAGTCTGTGCAACAGAGTCCTGCAGAGACACAGGGACATCTGCCTGTCTCACAGGCACTCTCCTTGCAACCACACTGTATCACATGCAAAACCGTGTCTAGGGCTGGATTCCTTGTCATCCATGTGACTTGTAGGTTTCCATCCTCTAGATGTCAACCATATCCAGCAGGTGATGGTGCACCTATGTGTTGTTTTATACAGGGCCTCATGATTACAGCCTGATAATTTGCCCTTTTGCAGTGTTGATGAAGGGCATCGATTGTAGGTGGAATGGACAATTCTGGTAAGGCCGATGATGCCATACAGAAAGCCTTGTAGCTAACCTCATTTACATGTCAGCAGCTGGCTGATCATAAAGGTGACATACATATTTACAAACTACTGCAAATGTAGAGTGATCCAAGTTAAAGTCACTCCCTAATTTTTTGAAAGCATTACGGTAGTGTTCTTTCTCACATGCTACAGAAAATGTGTTTCTTTTGCCTTTGCCATAAAATGCACTGGTGGAGTCACACCCAGTGAATGTATGTATCAATGCTGAACACACACTGGCTCCAAGAGCTGATGACACCTTGCTCATATCAATGATGCATGCCCTGTTGCCTGTGCTTGTGAAAAAATACAAGCTGGATGGTGACTTTGTCTGCAGACTAACAGCAATGACTGCCACATCAGTGTCAGGGCTCTTAAAGATCCCAGGACATGGTACTTCTTGATGCTTTTATATGGCGCCTTAATGATTCCCAAATACTGTAAATGAATCCTTCTTTAAAATCAAGACTCAGTGCATGAAAAAGCCCCATTAACACAGTCACAGTCAAAAATATCTGTCTGAAACACTTTATTATGGGCATTGTTGCTTGAATGCAAATGTGGAGGACAGAGACAGCGGGTGGGGGGGGGCAAACTCGCCGCTGTTTCCTCGTTTAGCGGTGCGATGTGCTTCACGTCCGCGTTTAAGCGCAGAGGAAGATATGAGACGATTTCCATTGAAAAATAAACACATTTCCACAGAAAATAAAATTAAACCACTGCTGTTTCAGAGGTTCGGAGGCTCGGATAAAGGACATCCGAGCCTGGAAACACGTGCCTCCAGGCAAATAAAAAAGCGCATCTCGCATTGCATAGCTTGTTTGCGGTCCAAACTCTCTGAGAGACGGTGGGTAGACATCCAGACGGAGGGTGGAACTGCATTTGCATTTTTCCCTGAGTGTGACGTCAGAAATTTCCCTTGTTCAGAATCGCCCGTTTGGGCTGTCTTTTTTTCAAAGGATCGCAAATGCTCAGTTTACACATTTCGCAACTTTTAGCCATGGGGAGTGGGGGGCTAAACAGGGTAGGGGAACTCACATTAACATTCAAAAACCTCAGAAAGTGAAAATTTCATGCCATGGGACCTTTAATGATGACAGTCATATGCTGCAAAAACCATTTCAGAGACGTTGCGCTTCATGGGAGTGTGGAAAACAAGCTGAGGGAAATCCCGGCTCAGTCTCTTCTTCAGTGCATCCTGTCTGTAACAAAACAAAACAGCAACAATTAGGTCTCACAGAAGTAACATCTAAAGCATAGGGTAAAGGTGGCTTCATTGCGATTGTGGCTGGTATAGTCACTCTCACAAATCAACACAGAAAGTGGTAGAGGTAACACAAAACATTACAGGGTGTAGTCTGTATGCTGAACAACAGATGTTATAAGTCAAAGTCAGTTTTATTTGTCAATTCCTCACATGCACTGGACATACAAAGGAACTGAAATGACGTTTCTCACTATCCCACACAGAGACAGGTCAGGACAACATATAGGCAGGACCGGACAGACATTAAGATGCAAGACAGGACAACATATATGGTAGTAATGAGAGGTATTGTGTTGTAACCTATGATCAAAGGAGAAGTTCAATTTGTCAACTGGACAAAGTTTGTTTGGTTGAAAACGTTTCGCCGCTCATCCGAGAGGATTCGTCAGCTCTGGCCCTCATGCTGGTTCGACCCTGTTTATATCTAGCTGCAAGGGAGGAGCTAACTACCCTGAACAAAGCTCTGACATATCCCCGCTACTCTCTTTTGTTTTACGAATTCCTCTGGCGTCTTGTATTAGCATATCTATCAGCCCGCTCACTACACTGAAACAACTCTGAAACCATCAGCTAATCTGTCTCTTTGTATTTCAAATTTCTCTGGCGTCCAATTCCCTATTCAAGACAACGACCCTCTCCACCCTTCTGCAATGGCTTGTCTGTCCTAATGATTCTTTGTTTGAGAATCGAATTATAGATGGGAGACAAGTTGTGTCTAACTCCCCCATTTCTGTTTAACGACGGATTCTCTTTTTTGACAAAAATAGCCTCTTTAACTCCCCTCTCAAATCAGTTCTTTTCCCTGGCTAAGATCTGAACCTCACTGTCCTCAAATGAATGGCCCACGGCTTCTAGGTGAAGATGAACGGCAGATGACGGTCCACTCTGGCCTGCCCGCCTGTGTTGGTACATCCTCTTGTGAAGTGGCTGGCTGCTTGGTTTCCCCAATATAGCGCTCACTGCAGTCTTCACTACACTGAATGGAGTAGTTCACTGAATTGCTTTGTTTGTGGCTCGGTGTTTTGTCCTTTGGGTGGACCAGTTTTTGTCTTAAAGTGTTTGTGGGTTTGAAATAAACTGGGATTTCATATTGTCTGAAAATCCTCTGTAGTTTTTCCGAAACGCCGGCCAGGTACGGAATCGCTACCCTTTTCCTCCTGGGTTCGGATTCTCTATTGTCTTGTTTCTTGCCCTTGTCTCTCTTGGTTTTGTTAACAGCCCATTTGGGATAACCACAAACAGAGAGGGCTTCCTATTGTTCCTGTTGTAACCTATCCTAAGTGTAACAAAAGTGTAGCAAGTGTGACCAGTGTAATAAATAACTTTTATACCTCTACAGTAACTTTAAGATAATTTCAGTTTTAGCTAAACAATAAAATACTAGTGTGCAACACAGTACAGTCTGTTTTCCTTGTTGTCAAAGAGTACATGTCTTTGCGGACAGCAAGCTGAGTGTGCCATGTGAAACTGTCCTTGTCCTTTCATGTGACAAATAGTAAATTGCCTTCCAATTACCTGTAGTTTGAAGCATCAAGATCTTCACTTGTCTTCACCACTTCTACGAAGGCCTTCCTCAGCTGTCCCATTCTCAGCACCTCCTGGTTGATCAGGAGCCTTTGACGGATGACCCTCTCACAGAAGATGTTGTTGCTTTGTCTTTGATATGTATGAGAATGCTATGGTCATCCTTCAACTCAGCTGCTTTCTGTAACTTGCCTTGTAGAAAAGATACATACATAGACATACAGACAGTCAGAGAGGCTTTATTCACCACAAAGAAAATGAAGGTGCCCAGTAGCATCTTAACATCAAGGCACACAGACATGGCATGCATACATACAAACATACATACAAACCTACATACTACACAAATGCAAGGGAGATACAACTGTGTGGAGTGTAGTTTGTAGTACAGTTTAGTTTGATTGGTGTAGTTTAGTTTGGTTATGACATGTTACATGTTCATTAGCAGTGAGATAAATGGTCATTAGTGATAGAGGTGTGTGTGTGTGTGTGTTGTGGGGGGTGGGATGCATTTTTGCTTACCTGCAGTTAAAGTTTCTGCCTTTGATAGAGCTTCTCTTTGTCGTTTGCCTGCCTTAACGATGAATTTTACTGTTCTCTTGCATATTATGCACAGGGCAGGAAGGATGGGGCCAGAGGTCGAGATGGGCAGGCCTGACCTGGACCTAAGTTTCTTTGGACTCTGGGTCGTCTGGTCCGATGATGTGGAGGGGATGGCCTCGCTTGTTGAGGGGTTTTTGGTATCTGGTCTTCTCTCTCACACGCACGAGATGCCTTTCCGCTCTTTCTATTGCAACCTTGTCGATAAACTTTCAGTAGCATGTGGGATGGAAACCACTGTCTTCTGGAATGTTTTGAAATTCCACATCTACGCAGTGTTTGTAATTTTCAGCTACTGCTCTACACTCATCGGTCAACTACAGCCACCGTCGTAGACTGCTTTGGTAGGTATTCCATCGTGTGAGAGTAAAATCCAGAGTTTTTCCATGCTTCGCAGACGCAATGTGCATATAGCAGTGCTTACGTCCTAAAAATTTCGTCTTTTTGGGACGTATTGGTGAGTTTTCCTCTGCATTGGTACTACTCGATGTCTCTCGTTGCTTCCGTGATGCGTCTGTGTTTATCAAATGCAGCAACCCTACTGGAGTATCCGGATCACGTGTAGACCGTGGCACCTCCCGCGAACCAAAGTATTACTACGCCCTGAAGAAAGTAGTTCCTTATAAAATCTATCAGCATGAAAAATTGACAGGATTTTGTGACGAGAACTTTTTGCTGTCAGCTTAACATAACTCTTTTGTTTTTATGATTTGGAGATTGTGTAGTTCGGAGGCGTCGGAGCGGAATTTAATTTCTGAAAGACTTTTCGTGCCTCCTTGCCGCCTATTAAGGGTACCATAATTTTTGTCCAGGCCTGTTTCATGAGTTTATTTTTTTAAATAATCCTGTTGAAGCATGTCTGACTTTCATTGATTAAATTTAATAGATTTAAAAAATATATATATTATTGTTTTTTTTTCAGATTCAAGTTATTTCTGTGACCACTGTGAGTTTTTCTTTCATTAACCAACGGGTACCAACAATTTTGTCTGCGTATGTACGTCATGTGCCCCTTAAAGGAAAATGAACGTTTTTACAATCTCAACCTTATTTCAGTGATAAAACAACATCATTTACTCACCCATTGTACTTTGGTGTCATTTGGAGTATTTCCGGAGATTTCGGAGTTTAGCGATATCTGTTTAACGTGAGTTGCCAGGGCATACAGTTGTGGTCACCAAATAACACAAACTTTAGCACTTTTCAAATGACAAAAGTTCAATGTGTTAGTCTACACTTTCGTTTGAGTCAAAAGTGGCCTGTAATCCGATATCCAGCCATGGTTCCGATTGGATGACGTCATCAAGGACAGCGCACATGCGCACATTCATTCTGCTACTTTGCTTAGAAGACGCTCATAACTTTTCTGTTGCAAGTGAGACATGGCTGAAGATTTGGGCTTCGAGACTGAAGAGGACTTATTTGAGTACGATGGCCGTCCCTACTGTTTTGAGCATGAGTATACGGATGAAGAAATATTAGAAAGAAGGAAACGGAGACAGTTTGAGGAGCAGCGCACCAGAGAACAGCCATCGGTATCGCATTACTTCTCAGAATCGTGCGCTGAATCCGCTGGCCTTCTTTCTTTTCCTTTGCTGGTAAAAAATCATCCGGACTGCAGTGGGTACTGCAAACACGATGGTCCAAACGTCTTACAGCTTTGCCTTTTATGTTTGGGTCCATTCTCAAGGCAACTAGCCACAGCTTCAACAACTCCGGATTGCCTGTGAAAACTCAACTTCGTCCAAGCTGTCATTTTGTTTTCACAACCGGGATAAATGCATGTTCGCACCATTTCGTGTTTTCTCAAGCGGAGATGTTTTCTTATTATTATTCCTTAGCTTCTTTATGACTGTAACCGAGCTGAGAGCGTCGTCTTATCTGCAAATCAGCTGTGAATGCGTGCATGCGCGCGGTCCTCATTGATGACGTCATCTAACACACTGAACTTTTGTCATTTGAAAAGTGCTAAAGTTTGTGTTATTTGGTGACCCCCAACCGCATGCCCCGACAACTCACGTTAAATGGATATCACTAAACTCCAAAATCTCTGGAAATAATCCAAATGACACCAAACTACAATGGGTGAGTAAATGATGTTTTATCACCGAAATAAGGTCCCGATTGTAAAAACATAAATTTTCCTTTAAGCATATCTCCATAGCCATAAGCAGGTGAGGCAACCACTTTAAAATGGCATGTTATTTATTTATTTATTTATTTATTTATTTATTTATTTATTTATTTATTTATTTATTTATTTATGTATTTATTTATTTATTTATTTAAGAGTGCCATACTGTGAAACACTCCATGGAGACAGGTGACGAGCCCTCTACAGTAAAGTTCCATAGAGACCAATATGTCTCCTTTAATCATCATTCTATACCACACTGGCACTGCAAACTGCACCAGGACATCGTGCTGTTTGGAGCTTCTTTAACCCCACCCACTCACTTCCTGCATGGAGGTCAGATGAGTCATGTGACCTGTTTGCTGTGAGCCATACGCAGACACTGCCTCCGCCCTCCTGCTCAAATGCATATGAATGCGGGTCATATTTATAGATGCAAGAGATGTGGTTACATCCTGGTACTGCAGAATTCTAATAGGGCGGAGAATGCTCTACACAGGCAAATATTCTAATTGCTGTTTGACTCTTGGTTAATTATAGCTTGGGGTGGTTTAGCTCAGTGAGATTTATGAGCTGACATGTGGTGTGTTGACATTATGGAGAAAGCAAAGCAGGCATAGAAGAACGCAGATTACACCAGTTTGTACATCATCTCATTTAATTAAAATATATGGCTGAATAAATAATAACAGCATGCAGGTCTACGTCTTCATTTGAACTGTTGCAAATTTCACTGTTAACACAGCAGCTGGGTTCTGATATGTTTTGTTACTTAGTTGTAGGTGCTGAACCTGATTGTTACTATCAAAAGTGTGAAAAACAGAAGTAGTTCATTTTAAATAGCGATCCAGTTATTCCTCACTTACCTTATGCATTCTTAGCATCCTAATTATTCACTGTGATGAGTTCATCAGTACTTTTCACAACTTTCAGAAACTAGAGCAGAGTTTTGCTGTCAGGGTAAAGCTAACAACAACTAGCATGCTAACATGTACTTCCTGATTGTAATAGGACAATAAAACCATTTATAATTAAATGCAGAGGAAATCTTTCTTCTTTTTTTTTTTTTTAATGAGGGAACAACATTGTAACAGGGTAGAAGGCTCCAAAAGGTCAATTTGCATAATATTACCCCCTTTACCCCCCCATTCTAACAGTTTAGAATATTATGTGCCACATAATAATCATAATAATCATAATAATAATAATAAATATAGCCGCAAGCGGCGATGATCGGCCCTCGCTTGCACTCGCAGGGGGGGTGGCGCTAACGCGCCATTTTCCTATTCCCATGAGCCATATATGTACTAAATTAGGTGTGGCTACACCAAAGCTTTTGCCGGCGTCCTAATGGCAGGGACAGCTGTTTGACCTGTTACCATGGCAACATGACGGGAGATGCCGTGGGGTCATCATTGAGATTTTTGATCAAGACCCTGTCACGAATGTGTGGTCCAAATTTGGTGTGTCTACGGCAAAGTAAAATCTTTCTGTTCCATGCAATCTCCCTAGGGGGCGCTATTACGGCCAATTGAGATTTTCTTATATCAATCTGTGTAGGGCCGGGGTGTTCAGCAACGATTAAAGTTTGAGTAAAATCGGCCAAAGTATGAGCGAATTATCACTCGTCGAAGTTTGACAGGAAATGACCCCTTTGCCACCAGGTCACATGGTCTATCCAATATGGCTGGTTGGTTGCCTAGCAACGATGTAATATAATTTTTTGTTCCTCTTCCCATGATGCATCTGTGTACCAAATTTGGTTTGACTAGGACAAAGTTTTTGCCTAGCATCCCATTGATCACGACAGATTTTTGGCCTGTTGCCATGGCAACACAATGGGAGATGCCATGGGGTCATCATTGAGATTTTTGCTCGAGACCCTATCACGAATGTGTGTACCAAATTTGGTATGTCTACGACAAAGTAAAATTTTGCACTTCCATGCAGTCTCCCTAGGTGGCGCTATAGTGTCCATTTCAGTTTTTCTTATATCAATCTGTTCAGGGCTGGGGTGTCCACCAACGATTGAAGTTTGAGTGAAATCGGCCAAAGTATGTGCGAATTATCACTCGTCGAATTTGATGGCGAGCCACAAAAACGAACCTGAAATTTGTGGCGTTGTCACGGAAACACCGTTCACTCTTTTAGAACGCTTTTAACAACTTTTAATGTCCCACTTGTCTAGATGATACAGCACGATTCTGGGGAGTCTGGGTCAAAAACTCTAGGAGGAGTTCGTTAAAATACGAAGACAGGAAAATGCGCTCTCGGTGCCGGGTCACGTGCTCGTTCCAATATGGCCGACTTCCTGTTGGTCGCCTAGCAACGGTGTAATATAGTTTTTTGTTCCTATTCCCATGATGCATCTGTGTACCAAATTTGGTTTGGCTACGACAAAGTTTTTCCTGGGTGTCCCATTGGCAAGGAGAGAAGTTTGGCCTGTTGCCATGGCAACATGATGGGACATGGCGTGTTGGTGTCATTTAGTTTTTTGATCAAGACCCCGTCATGAATATGTGTACCAAATTTGGTATGTCTACGACAAAGTAAAATTTTGCGCTTCCATGCAATCTCCCTAGGTGGCGCTATAGCATCCATTTCAGATTTTCTTATATCAATCTGTTCAGGGCCGGGGTGTCCACCAACGATTAAAGTTTGAGTGAAATCGGCCAAAGTATGCGCGAATTATCGCTCGTCGAAGGTTGATGGCGAATCGCAAAAACGAACCCGAAATTTGTGGCGTTGTCATGGAAACACCGTTCACTCTTTTAGAACGCTTTTAACAACTTTTAATGTCCCACTTGTCTAGATGATACAGCACGATTCTGGTGAGTCTGGGTCAAAAACCCTAGGAGGAGTTCGTTAAAATACGTGGACAGGAAACTCCGCCTTCGGCGCCGGGTCACGTGCTCGTTCCAATATGGCCGACTTCCTGTTGGTCGCCTAGCAACGGCATAATATATTTTTTGGTTTGTAACGACATGACCTATCCACCACCCGAATTTCATTTGTCTACGACAAAGTTCATTTTTCAGGTATAGCCATAGGCGCAATGTATTTTGATTTTCCAGGGGGCGCTGTCGAGCCATTTTTTAAGATTTTTTAATACAGATTATTTGTAAATTCCTTTTTTGGCGTTCTTGAATTTTGTGCAAAATTTCGTGAGTTTTCGTTGGTGGGAAGTACCCGAAACCTGAAAAAAGTGTATAGGAAAATAATAATAATAAATATAGCCGCAAGCGGCGATGATCGGCCCTCGCTTGCACTCGCAGGGGGGGTGGCGCTAACGCGCCATTTTCCTATTCCCATGAGCCATATATGTACTAAATTAGGTGTGGCTACACCAAAGCTTTTGCCGGGCGTCCTAATGGCAGGGACAGCTGTTTGACCTGTTACCATGGCAACATGACGGGAGATGCCGCGGGGTCATCATTGAGATTTTTGATTGAGACCATGTCACGAATGTGTGGTCCATATTTGGTGTGTTTCTGGCAAAGTAAATTTTTCCTGTTCCATGCAATCTCCCTAGGGGGCGCTATTACGGCCAATTGAGATTTTTTATATCAATCTGTTCAGGGCCGGGGTGTCCACCTACGATTAAAGTTTGAGTAAAATCGGCCAAAGTATGTGCGAATTATCACTCGTCGAAGTTTGACAGGAAATGGCACCTTCGCCACCAGGTCACATAGTCTATCCAAAATGGCTGGTTGGTTGCCTAGCAATGGTATAATATACTTTTTGTTTATCTTCCCATGATGCATCTGTGTACCAAATTTTGTTTGACTATGCCAAAGTTTTTCCAGAGAATCCTAATGACAAGGACAGATGTTTGGCCTGTTGCCATGGCAACATGATGGGAGATGCTGCGGGGTCATCATTGAGATTTTCCTGTATTTCCTGGAAAATGTGTCTTTTTGAAGATTTGCCCACATTTGAGATTGTGGCTGTTTTAAAAGTTTCATAAATTAAAATATGGCAGAATTAGATGACTACATAAAATTAGATTATGACATTTGTCACATAATTCATCCAAGATGATGGACTTCCATTTTGGCAGGGGGTGTGGTCACAATATATATATTTTTTGTTCTTCTTACCATGATATATGTGTGTACAAAATTTTGTTTAGCCACACCAGTGTTTTCGTCAGGCATCCTATTGGCGAGCCTGTTGCCATGGCTACACGATGGGACATGGCATGTGGGCATCATTGACTATTTTGAGACCATGTCACGAATGTGTGTACCAAATTTTGCATGTTACATTTTATAATATTTTGTTATTTCATACAGTCTCCTTAGGGGGCGCTATTGCGCCTATTTAAAGTTAATGTCCAGGGTTCCTTCAATCTGGTTTTGGCTTCTTAGACCTGGTTAGTTCTAGGTTAGACCTGGTCCTGACTATAGTTTTGTTCAGGGCCAATCATAAAGCACTAATAGACAGCCAATCAGCATGGTCCACTGTCTTGCGGTGGAATTTTGTGTGTTCTGTTGCCGTGCAGAGAAGAGAGTTTGTCCGGATCTGGTTTATTTATTACTTGTTTAGACCTGAAAATCCTAGTCCTGGTTTAGACCTGCTTTAGTCCTCCTTAAGCCTGGTTTAGGCTTTCTTTTTTTTAATCTGATTTTGGCTGTATAATTTATTTATTTATTTATTTATTTATTACTTTTTTTATCTTTATCTATCTATCTATCTATTTATCATGCTGAAAATTGCCTTCGTGGTCAAAATACGTGTCTGTTGTAAATAAAATAAATAATCCAAAAAAAAAGCCCGAATCGGGCAGGAAAACCCTCCTTCTTCCTGATACGTCATGATACGTCATTGTGCGCATGTGCAGAACACACAGAGCACACAGGGCACTCAGGAGAGGAGAGGAGAGGAGAGGAGAGGAGAGGAGAGGGGAGGGGGAAGAAAGGGGAGGGGGGACTGCACACGCGGGGAAGGAGAGGAGGAGAGGGAGAGGAGGGGAGGGAGGGAGCTGTACGTGGGGGAGGGGTAGAGCCACACCCGAGCCACACCCAAGACACACACACTCAATCCATCTACACTTCTGATTGGCTGTTTGTGGCCTGGTAACAGCCAGACAGCCAATCAGCTGCACTGGTGGTGGGGTGATAGAAGAGTATAAGTAGGACCTAACAGGGTGTGGCCGACTGAACGTCTATGGTATCTGCTATAGCGCGTTCTCCTCTGCGACTTGAGTGAATCCTTTTTTGGACGATTCAAGAAGCTTTCACAACTCTATCTCGGATTTTACATCTCCATCTTGTGTGAAGATCGTGTCTTGGACCTAGAAAAGAAGAATCTTCTCATCTTGTGGATTACAGCTCTCCCGGACTTCTCTTCAACACATCTAAAGGTAGGAAAAAATTATTTTCTCTCTGCACAACGGCTAAAGTAGACAAACTGATGAATATTACGATTGTTCATAATGTAAGTTGAAAGAATTGTATTTTAACTGCATATATTTAGATTTGTTTTGTTTTAGATGTGATATTGGTCTAGTTTAGTCCTGTTTTAAACTTGGTGTAGAGTAGACCCACTTTACCCCTGCTTTTAGCTTAAACCTGGTTAAAGATCCCATGACATGGTACTTCTTGATGCTTTTATATGGCGCATTAGTGGTTCCCTAATACAGTGGTACCTCACCTTACAAAATTAATTCGTTCCAGAAGTGGTTTCGTAACGTGAAAAATTCGTAAGTTGAGTAGCTATTTCAATGGAAAAAGCCTGATTCGTTCCAAGGCCCCGATCCAAGTTTTTTTTTTTTTTTTATAGTGTAACTTTTTTATAGTGTAACAATGTGTTCTGCGTCCTGATTGGTTTCTCAGACTCGATTTAAACTTTTCTCACGTTTTTCTCTCGTTTAAACACTCAAACTTTCATAGATTTTCAACAAAACGTATCAATATTGAAGTGTGGGGGGAAGCGGGAGGGGGGAGAAAACTGCACGGACACGTGTGATAGCGCACATGACCCGGCGCAGAGCTGACAGCAGGACTAGACCAAGATCTAAACCTGGACTGGACCAGGACTAAACCAGGACTAAACCAGGACTAGACCAGGACTAGACCAGGTGGATTAAAGCGCCGCGTGCGGGTCTATTTCCTGGTTTCTCACGAGTCACAGCTGAGGCGGGGACCGCAGGCAGTCTGAGCGCATGTGAGCGCGGCTCCTCCTGGTTTAGTCCAGGTTTAGTCCTGGTTTAGTCCTGGTTTAGTCCAGGTTTAGTCCAGGTTTAGTCCAGGTTTAGTCCTGGTCCAGTCCAGGTTTAGATCTTGGTCTAGTCCTGCTGTCAGCTCTGCGCCGGGTCATGCTGCGCACACGTGTCCGCGCAGTTTTCTCCCCCCTCCCGCCCCCCCCACTTCAATATTGATACGTTTTGTTGAAAATCTATGAAAGTTTGAGTGTTTAAACAGAGACAAATGTGAGAAAAGTTTAAATCCAGTCTGAGAAAAGCGTATAATGTGTGTGGCTGAGCGCGCATTATTTGAATTTTTGAGATTTCGCGTTTCGTAACTTGAAATTTCATTCGTATCTAGAGACAAAAATTTACCGTGAAGGCGTTTCGTAACTTGAAATTTTCGTTTGTTGGGTCTTTCGTAAGGTGAGGTACCACTGTACTGCAAATGAATCCTTCTCTTTATTTTTTATTTTATTTTTCTACTTTATTCTGGGCGTGGTGCTTGATTGCAAATGAGGACAAAAACAGAGGACAAAGTCCCTGTGCCTTCTGTGAGTGTAAGAGTGGAGAAGGAGAGAAGCGATCGTAATAAACTTTTCACAAGACCAGCTCTGTATTGTCCCATGAAAAAAACACTCGTATGTGTCTGACATTTCCAAAGAAAATAAAATTAAACTACTGCTGTTTCAGAGGCTCGAATGAAGGAGCTAAAACATACTCTTTTCTTCATCATCAAGTCTAGGGACAGAGCGGGGGTTAGGGGAGCTCACATTAACATTCAAAAACCCCAGAAAGTGAAAATTTCATGCCATGGGACCTTTAACAAATGCTTTAAAACAGCTGTACACAAGCTTTAAAACATATCTGATTACTACATTACCGTATTACAATTTAAATGGTTCATTTTAACTTTCTTCAGATGCCTCGTGGAAAGTCATTCCGCCGTTCCCAGGCAGCTCGGCGAAGAATGGCAGAACGGCAGCAGCCGCCTGCTGTTTTTGAGCCTGACAAGAAGGTAAGTCCTTTTAACTCTAACAATATTACTAATAATAATTTTCTAGGGTTTGGCACTGGCTACCGCTTCCCAGTGCGTAACTGGCCAAAGTCTCTGGTCACTGGAAAGAGCCACAAGCTGATGATCCCTCCGGAGGACCCTGACAAGAAGGTAAGACCTTTTAACTGTAAATGCAGTTTACAAAATCTTAACTTTCTTAAATCTTAATTTTTTTCAGTTTGTTCTGGTTGTTGGGGCCTCTCATCTGCGACACTTCATCGATGGCTTTGCCCAGATACCACAGGGGAAGATCATCTTTGGTTTCAGCTCCACCCCGGGAGCTGCAGCCGCGGAGCTTGAGAGGGAGATCAGGCACATACAGGTGGATCGTTCTCCCTCTCTTGTTCTGCTCACCGCTCCCTCCAACAACCTGACGGCCAGCAGGACAATCGATGAGGCTGCAGCCGACTTCGGTCGGTACCTTGCCACCGCTTGTAGCCGCTGGACAAAGGTACCATATTTCCAAAATTGTTTACTCCATGCGTGAAAAGTCCCTCAGTCGTCCAGGTAGAATCCATGATAACAGGAGAAGTTCAATTTGTCAACTGGACAAAGTTTGTTTGGTTGAAAACGTTTCGCCGCTCATCCGAGAGGCTTCGTCAGCTCTAATAAGAATACTGGTAAGACACTTGCTTATATCCTCCTCCCTACAGCAAGATATAAGCAAGTGTCTTACCAGTATTCTTATTAGAGCTGACGAAGCCTCTCGGATGAGCGGCGAAACGTTTTCAACCAAACAAACTTTGTCCAGTTGACAAATTGAACTTCTCCTGTTATCATGTTTACTCCATGCACAATCTTTTAAAAAGTACTGTGTTGACAAGAGGGTGTTGGGGTAAATACTATTGAGTCAATTAAGTTGTGTAGATTAACAATTCTTAGACTAGTAATTAATTAAGATAAGGTGTACACGTTCTCCCGTTTCTTCTCATTAGATAGCCTACTAATTTAGAACTGGTTTAATCAAGCTGTAATTCTGGCTTTAAAGGAAAAGTAACGTTATTTTACAATCTGAGCCTTCTTTCGGTAATAAAACAAGTCGTTTGACTCACCCATATCACGTTGGTGTCATTTGGAGCTGTTTGGTAAAAGTTATGTTGTAGCGTATCCGTTAGCGTGAGTACTCGGGGCATTACTTTGCGGTCTCCAAATAACACAAACTTTAGCACTTTTCAAATCATAGAAGCCCGATGTCTTTAGTCTACGATTTCGTGTGGTCAAAAGTGGCCTGTAATCCGAGATTTAGCCATAGTTTCGAGTTGATGAGGATTGATTGATTGAGGTTGATGCTCTCAGCTCCCGGGACCCAAACATGAAACGCAAAGCTGTAAACTATGGATAAATCTCGGATTACAGGCCACTTTTGCTTCAAAAGAAATCGTAGATTAAGACATCGGGCTTCTATGATTTGAAAAGTGCTAAAGTTTGTGTTATTTGGAGACCGCAAAGTAATGCCCCGAGTACTCACGCTAACGGATACGCTACAACATAACTTTTACCAAACAGCTCCAAATGACACCAACGTGCTATGGGTGAGTCAAACGACTTGTTTTATTACCGAAAGAAGGCTCAGATTGTAAAATAACGTTACTTTTCCTTTAAACCTTGTTAGATCCTATTATAGTGCTGGTTTAGACTGGTCAAGTCCTTGCTTGAAACAGATTTGATTGCTTTCTACTCTCTCATTTTAACAAAATATTTAAACTAAAATATTGTTTTGAGGTCTGTGTCCTGGATTTTCCACCTCGCCTAAATGTTGAGGTGGATTTGCAAAATCATCTGCGCCAGGAGTACCATCGTGTGGCGGCACGCATGAGTACGTGTGTCTCTGTGTCTTTATGAAATCTCCCTCGTGTGTATGTGTATAACATTGTATGTATAACATTCTTTCTTTTTTTTTCTTTTACTGAAGGTATCAAGTACTACTCTATTGTGGATTACTTTCCAATGAACCGCCTCAACCTGTGGTGTAGGGATGGGGTAAGTAATATTCTGAAATGCAAGTATCTAATATGCAGTGGAAATGATAATTGTTTTCTTTTGTATCATTTGCAGGTTCATCTCAGTGATACTGATGGTGGCATGGACATGCTTGGCCAGTTGCTTTGGACTGTCTCACACCTACAGTTGGAGATGGACATCCCCAGACCATCGCCACAAGCTCCAGTGCCCTCCCCACCAACCAGGCAGGTCAAACCAGTGCTGGTTGTGACAGGCCCTGCCCCTCGGCCACGGCCACCACCTCCTGATGCCAATCAGATGGTGGTGGTCACACGGAAAAAGAAGGTGAGGCTAGTGTCTTGTCATAACCTCATGAATGTACCTCATGAATTGTTTTTAAGATTGTTTTATTACTGCCCTTGCAGAAGAACCGACGTGAAAGCCCTGTGCACTCCCCAGGGGATTCTAAGAGGCTGGTTCACCAAGAGCAGGTTTGTTTGAGTGTGTGGCATTTTGGCAACACTTCCTAGAGTCTTATGATGTATTTAGATCAAACCTAATTTTAACAGGTGGAGTCAGTCTTTTCGATCCCGCTTTCACCGGTGTATTTCAGCACCGCCATTTTGAAAGAGATGGAGAAGTTCATTCCATCTGACCTTGATGCTGAGTGCACTGCCTGCTTTTCTGTTGAAAAGAAGGTAAGGTTATTGAGTAGAAATGTTTTATGTTAAATAAAGTAAAATGTTTTTTGATCTGTATTTTATACTCAGTAATTGTTATTAAGACTGTTGTCATTTACATTTTATTACTGCTCTTACTTAAGGACCAGCCTGGAAGTTCTGCGCACTCCCCAGGGCTTCCCAAGAGGCGGCTGGTTCAGCAGAAGGTTTGTTTTCAGTGTCTGGCATTTTAAAAACACTACCTAATCTCATAATTTTGATACATTTTATATATAGAAATTTTGATGTATGGGAAATACTGTTTTATGCATTTATAGATATATTATTTTTTTCAGGCAACTCATGTCAGATGTTCTGAAGCTGCTGCCTCCAAGAGAAGCCAGCCCAAGCAGCAGGTATGTACAATTCTGAAAAAGAAGTGAAACAATTTCTGAATATTATTTCATCTTTGAATGGAATGTAACAAGATGAGAACTGTAAATAAATACATTTATAGGTGCTAAGGTTAAGACTGTGAAGCCTGCATCAGCTTCAGCCCCAAAGCTGTGATGTGCCTGGCCAGATATTTGCCTTTTATGTAATACTGCACAGGCAGTTGTTAAATAATAATATTTAATAAGAATTTGCTGTGTGGTCATAATTTTAATTTCTGGACATGGACAGCAGATGTGATACACTTTTGTCAACTTTGTTTCCCCACAAACTATTATGATACATAATGATAAGTAATAAATAAAATAAATAAAGTAACAGATAGAAAACATGAAAACCTTTTGACTGTATTATCAAAGAGCCTCAAACCAAAATTACATGAATGACAACATGAATGACAACATGAATTTTCTTGTTTTTGTTCTTCAGAAGGAGGTTGAAGTGGTGGGGACTCCTGAAACATCACCTACCAGTGCTGCACACATGTTGCGTGAGGATCAGGTCGGTATTGTTAAAGGTCCCATGGCATGAAATTTTCACTTTCTGAGGTTTTTGAATGTTAATGTGAGCTCCCTTACCCTGTTTAGCCCCCCCTCCCATGGCTAAAAGTTGTGAAATGTGTAAACTGAGCAATTGCGATCCTTTTCTACATTTGAAAAAAAGACAGCCCTTACGGGCGATTTTGGACAAGGGAATTTTCTGACGTCACACTCGGGGAAAGGTTTCCACCTCCCGTCTGGATGTCACCCCCTGTGAGTGTTTTTTTCATGGGACAATACAGAGCTGGACTTGCAAATGGCTTCTCCATGTGAATTGGGACAGGGCTCATGTCTCCTTTCTTCCGTCCGCGTCTCCCGTTCCTCTGCTTACACACATGGAGCCAAACCAGGAAACTGTGTCTCTGTCTCTCTCCTCCTCATTTGCATTCAAGCAACATGCCCAGAATAAAGCGTTTAGAACCATATTTCTGAATAGGGCCTGAGAATTAAAATTTCAAATTAAAGAGATGAAATAATCACGTTCTACTTTTTGAGAATTATCAACACGTATGAGTGAGGGGGTACTCGAGGTATGACAAAAAGGCTCAGGGGTACACAAGACAAAAAAGGTTGGGAAACACTACAGTATTAGGGAACCACTAAGGCGCCATATAAAAGCATCAAGAAGTACCATGTCATGGGATCTTTAAGTTTGAAATGTAGTATTACCACAGTAAACATTTTTTTTCATGCATTTGACAAATTTACTGATGTAGGTGGAGCCAGGAGTTGTGGGGGTGACGCCTGGAGCATCACCCACCAGTGCTGATGTGGACGCGCTCCCTGATGTGTTGGCGAAGAACCTGGTTTGTATTTACAATGATTAGGTGCAGCTATGTATTAAACATGTATGAAAGATAATCAGTGACAATAGTTTCACAGCAAATTATCTGACATGGAAAAAATAAGTTGTATTCAATTTATCATATTTACCCACCACCACAGGTTCTCATCAATAGTAATTTTAGATATAAGATATTCAGTGCATTTTTTTTTTCATAGACTGAGAAGAGTCATCACATTCCATCCAAGATGACCAAGAAGACGAAGAGGACCAAGAACAGCGGTCCATGCATCTGCTGCTCTCCGGGTAAAGACAAGCCAATTTGTGATGTTTCTTTTGGTGCTGGCTTGACTGAGATGAAAGCTGATCTCAGATCAGAAGCAGATCTCCAGTCTGGTAAGTCTGTGCCTCAGAACATCAGTGGATCATTTCACCAGGGGAATGATCGCTTCATGTATCCCGGTTTTCAGTGCGCACCAATAGCATTAGTGAGTCTTGCAAAGCATGTAGCATGTCCTGTGTCTTCATGGCAGAAGCAGGACCTGGATAGAGTTCTTGTTTTGGGTGATGCATTGTATGTATACTGCAGAGAGAACAGAAAGATTACCCCGGGGTCTTATATGATGCTTGTCTCAAATCTGCCAAAGGAATGGGACATTGAAGGTCAGACATTTCACTTTCAGTACGGTGACTGTGTTTCTGGTGTTGTTGGTCTAGATAGTGGGGCGCTCATTGATCAAGAGGTTCTTGTTAGTTTGGGAAATGGGTTAGAGAGAATGTTGTCACAGTATGACACTTGTCTGTTCACTTTATGCAAGACCACGTGTTCCATCATTCATGATAATGGTTTGTATGCTGTCGTTGATTCTCATTCTCGTAACAAAATTGGCATTGTAGACGCAGATGGCAGTAGTGTTGTGTGTTATTTCAGGTCTGTTTCTGAATTGCATTCTCACTTTTGTCATTTGGCTCATGTATTTGACAGTAGAGATAATTCATTTGAAATCAGTGGAGTTGTTGTCACTAAGGCAGATACAAATGTGATCATTAGAAAGCGGGCAAGGTCAACAGATTGCAGTGAGCCTAGGGTTAAAGCAGGATCTCCAAAGAGTAAATGCATCCACAGATCCAAAAAACACAGAACTGATAAATCCGACAGTGAGGAGGTCATTGAAGGTGTTCAGTTTATTGGCCATGAACAAACTCCATTGTATTTCAATCCAATTGAGAAGGACATTTGCCAGGCTCTGTGCAAAAAAATCAATGTGGCTTTTGAACAATTAAATACCTCCCACTTGACAACAAACAGCTTTTTAGGTCTCCCATGCAAAAATGAATCCATTGTTGCTGATGGCAATTGTTATTTTCGGGCAATTTCACTTGCAGTGACTGGAACACAAAAGAATCATCGTAAAATTCGGCTTTCAGTAGTAAAAGAACTTGAACAGAACGCTGTCAAGTACAAGAGTCTCTTGCGTCCTGGGTTTGTCTCTGTTGCTGAGTATATTGAAAAAACCAGAATGAAATATGTCAATAGCTGGGCCACAGAGGTCGAAATTCAGGTAACAGCTGACTATTTGGGGTTAAATATATATACATTTTTTAATGGAAATTGGCTGCAGTACAAGTGTAATGGCAAATTGTTGTCAAGCCAAGGTATATACTTGGAAAACCGCAATAACAATCATTATGAAGTCGTTAAATGTGTTAAAGATTCAGAGGGGAAAAGTTGTTGCGGCCTTTGTCAAACTGATCTTAATCAAAGTGGATACAGTTTTAGATTTCGGGAAATCTCTCTAGTAAATACTGAACATGCTAAACTGCTAAAACGCAGAGAGAAACAGAGAGAAAAATTCAAAAAATGGTATGCACAGAAAGCTGTGTATAGACAGTATGTAAGAGCTATAAATAGAAACAAGTACTGGCAGCAACTGAATTTAAGAAACAAGTTAAAAAACAGAAGTAAAGAAATGTATAAAGCAAACAAACTGCACAGAGACAAAGTCAAGGCCATGAGCATTCTAAAATATAGTACCGATAAGTCCCACCAAGAAACCGTTAAAGCTTACAGTAAAGAAAAATATAGTACTGATAAATCCCACCAAGCAAGCGTTAAATCTTACAGTAAAGAAAAATATAGAACTGATAAATCCCACCAAGAAAGTGTTAAATCTTACAGTAAAGAAAAATACAGTACTGATAAATCCCACCAAGCAAGCGTTAAAGCTTACAGTAAAGCAAAATACAGCACTGATAAGTCCCACCAAGCAAGCGTTAAATCTTACAGTAAAGAAAAATACAGTACTGATAAATTGCATATGGATAAAAAAAAGGCCCTAAGCAAAGAACAGTACTGGAAAAGTAATTCACATCGGGAAAGATTAAAAGATGCAAGTAAAGAAAAATACAGTACTGATAAATTGCATAGAGATAAAGTAAAAGCCCTAAGCAAGGAAAAGTACCGGAAAAGTCATTCACATCGGGAGAGATTAAAAGCTGCAAGTAAAGAAAAATACGAAGACCCAGTATACAGAAAGGAAAAAATCATTAGTAGTAAAACACGATATCATAATAGCGAAAACAAAAAGCGTATCCAAGAAACAATAAAAATGACCAAGAAACTCCACAAACTCAAATTAAAGGACTTAGAATATGTCATGGAGAGTTTCTTGACTAAAGTTGAGAAGGGCCCAGAATTCATCTGTTCTGTGTGCCATAGAATGTTTTTTGAAAATTCGGTTATACATTGTAACATGGATAACTATGCAAAGAAAGAAAAATCATTAATTGCAGCTAATAAGTGTATAAAGGACACATATTTACATAAATGTAGCAGTCACTGTGTCAGTCCATGCCCGATAAAAACAACTGCCAAAGGTAAACTCTGGATCTGTTATACCTGTCACCGAAAGATAAAAAGAGGTGACACTCCAGCTGAAAGTGCAGTTAATAACTTAGAACTAGACCCCATCCCAGAAGAACTGTCATGTTTAAACAGTGTAGAAGAACTTCTGGTATCCCCCAATGTAGCAATGATGAAGATAATAGCTTTACCCAGAGGAGGGCAGAGAGCTTGTCATGGGCCAATAGTCTGCTGCCCTTCAAACCTAACTCAGACTGTAAACATTTTGCCGCGCTCTGACTTGGGTGGTGTATTGTTGCCAATAAAGCTAAAACGTAAACTGACATATAAAGGCCATTATGACTTTCAATTTGTTGATACAATTCGTATAAAACATGCCATTAAGTGTTTAAAAAGGATAAATACATTTTTTAAGGACATACAATTTGATGAATCATGGATAAATGAATTTTCAAAAGAAGAGATGGATGAAGTCTTTCAAGACAACATGAGCGAATTTTGTGAAGAGGTAGACCCATTCCTTGATGAGAAAATGCCGACTTCAGAGCAAGAAAAGGAAAAAACTGAAGACGAAGATCTTAATGATGAACTCTTGCATGACCAACAGCGATACTGTGTATTTCAGGACACTTGTTCCTTGCCCCTGGATTTAGGTCAAGAAATATTGGATCAGTACTTGGATGGTATTTTAAATCTGGCTCCAACAGAGGGTAACAATCCGGTGAAATTACTCTCAGATCGTGAGAATGAAGCCAAGTGCTTTCCATGTCTCTTTCCCCGCGGTCAGTTTACGTTTCATGATAAGAGACCTGTACGGATAACTTTGATGCGTTATTTAAATAACAGAATAATGCATGCCGATGGACGATTTTCAAGGAGTTTACTGTATCTCTTTTATGCATACTACATATCCGTTCTTCAACAAGTAGTTTCAAGCGTATCCATTGCACTTCGAAAAGGTGATACAGTTACATTTTCTCAGGGCAATGAATCAAATATTAAAGAAACTCTGAGAACGATGCTGGAGCATGACAGTGGATACCGTTTTCTTAAACCTATAAGAGGAAGTCCAGCCTACTGGCAATCGGCGTCTAGTGATTTGGTAGCGATGGTGCGCCAGTTAGGGGTCCCAACCTGGTTCTGTTCATTTTCCAGTGCTGATATGCGCTGGAAAAATTTACTTAACACTATCCTGAGACATGAAGGTCGATTACAAACAGTAGAAGACCTAGAGTGGTCCGAGCGCTGTGAACTCTTAAGGCGTAACCCGGTAATCGCGGCCAGGATGTTTGACTATCGCTGGCATATATTTCTTAAAGAAGTACTAATGTCTCCGTCACATCCCATTGGTGAAATTATTGATTATTTCTATCGGGTTGAGTTCCAGCAGAGAGGTTCCCCTCATGTACACTGTTTGTTTTGGGTAAAAAATGCACCCAAACTTCATGAAAACACTGATGAAGAAGTGATTGAGTTTATTGATAAATACGTCACATGTGAGCTGCCAGCCGAGGACGATCCTTTGTATGAAGTAGTCACGTCTGTGCAGCAACATTCTAAGCGACACTCAAAAACTTGTAAAAAAAATAAAACACAATGCCGCTTTAATTTCCCGCGTCCTATATCTTCCCGTACTTTCTTTAAAAAATCTGAGCCAAAACCCAAATGCCCAAAATGTCACCCTGCCAAAACTGACGTTAGTACACGTGATAATCAGGTGGAGTGTATCTGCCATACAACAATGCCTACAGCACAAGGTGTGGAGATGGTGTCCAATGTGAAAAAAATCAGCCTGATGGATAACTGTCCTTATGACTGTCCTGATGCTGTATTTGAATCCCTTGGGTTTAATCAGGAAGTATACGAAAAAGCATATAATTGTTTGGGAGGTCGCACACATATCGTTTTAAAGAGAAATATTTCTGAGATTTGGAATAATCAGTATAGTCGTCTTATTCTCAAAATGTGGAATGCAAATTTTGACATTCAGTATGTTGTGGACCCATACGCTTGTATTGTTTATATAATCTCATATATCTCCAAATCTGAAAGAGAAATGGGATTATTGTTAAGTATGGCCCAAAAAGAAGCCCGCAAAGGAAATTTAGATGCCAAAGGTGCCCTGAAAAAAATTGGTTCTGTTTTCCTTCATAACAGAGAGGTGTCTGCACAGGAAGCAGTTTATTTACTTACCAATATGCATTTAAAAGAATGTTCCAGAAAAGTTGTGTTTATACCCACAGGAGAGAACATAGTTAGAATGAGCAGGCCCTTAAATACAATTGATGAAACAGATCGAGAAGACGATATCTGGATGTTAAACATTATTGATAGATATAAGAACCGTCCCAACAATAGTGTGTTCAATGACATGTGTATGGCAACATTTGCATCTGAATATCGTGTACTAACAAAAGGTGAAAAATCTAAAAACTCAATCCCACTACAATTTGATCATGGATTTATTGTTAAACGCTCACGTACTCAAGCAGCAGTCATTCGTTATGCGCGTTTTTCAAAAACAAAAAACCCAGAACAGTATTACAGAAGTATGATTGAATTATTTGTGCCCTATCGTCACCATTTAAAGCCGGAAAGCTTTGCGTCGTTCTTGCAGTTTTATAAAAATGGTAATGTTCAGTTTTCCAATGGTTCAATGCGTAGCGTATGTTCTGTTGTAAAATCAAACAGGCGCAAATTTGAAACAGTTAAAGAAGATTTAGAGGAGCTCCAGAAAGAAGTTGACCTTAATCCAGACGTGGAAAATGCGTGGTCACGTTTATGCCCAGAACAAGAGTCTGAAAGAATGGACTGCATAAATGAAATGGAACATCAACGACTTGGAAATCTTGAAGAAGAACCACTTGCCATTCCTGATTTAGCTGTATGTCAGGAAGAAATATTCCATTTAGAAAAGCGTAGTAATATATTGAGTAGACAAGAGGGTTTGGATTTAGTTCGTACATTAAATCAAGAACAGTTGGCCATCTTTTATAAAATCCGTGCTTGGTGTTTGGATAAAGTAGCTGGTAATAATCCTGATCCTTTGCATGTATTTATTACTGGTGGGGCGGGGACGGGGAAAAGTCACCTGATAAAGGCCATACAGTATGAGGCAATGAGGTTATTGGCCCCTCTGTGCCGAAATCCTGATAGCATTAGTGTGCTGTTAACTGCACCAACTGGGATGGCAGCTTATAATTTAAACGCAGCTACTATCCACACAACATTTCACATTGGAACTTTTTTGAGTTTGCCCTACTCCCCTTTAGGTGAAGAAAAGTTAAATTCTCTGCGTGTAAAGTATTGTGATTTACAAATTTTGATTATTGATGAAATATCTATGGTTGATCACAATTTGCTCACATATATTCATGGTAGATTAAGACAAATCAAGCAAACAGGTGACTTTTCTCCATTTGGCAATGTAGCCATCATTGCTGTAGGAGATTTTTATCAATTGGCACCCGTTAAAGGGAAACCCCTATACAAAGACATTGAAGGCGTGAACTTCTGGACGAGTTTATTTTCATGTGTTGAATTAAGAACAATTGTCCGCCAAAAAGATGAAATATTTGCCAGTTTGTTAAACCGATTGAGAACTCGTTCTAGAACTACACCCATGTTAAGCAGTGACATTACAATTTTAAGACGCTGTGAAACTGGCGAGGAACCAGACACACTACACATTTTCCCAAGAAATCAACAAGTGGATGACTACAATGCCAAAAAACTTATCCGCACTTGCCCAGATTATGTTGAAATACATGCACAGGACTTTGGACTCAATAAGAAGACTGGGAAATTAGAGGCAAGGATAGTCCCCCATAGTGATGCGCCTTACACGTGCCTGTCAGAACAGTTATTATTGGGTAATGGTGCGCGTGTTATGTTATGTAAAAATATTGATGTAAATGATGGCCTAGTTAATGGTTTATGCGGTACAGTAAAAGATATAGTGTGGTCTAATGAAAGGTTTCCAGTTGCCGTTTATGTTTTATTTGATGATGTTAATGTTGGTGTTCAAAAAAAGCGGTATATACCCCCAACACCAAATCTAATTGGATGCACACGCATTGAACCAGAGGAAGAACGAGCAAATAAAAAAGGTGGCATTCGTCGTCAGTTTCCTCTCAGACTTGCTTGGGCCTGTACTGTTCACAAGGTTCAAGGCATTTCTGTTGATAGTGCGGTCGTGTCCCTCGACAAAATTTTCACAGCCGGTCAGGCTTATGTCGCGTTGAGCAGAGTTAGAACATTATCCGGGCTCATAATCCAAAAGTTTGATCAAAAATCCATTTATTGCAATGATCATGTTAAATTTGCACTCCATTATATGCCATCCTTCATGACAGATTACATATCTAGGCCCATCACTAGTGTACAAGACTTTACATTATTTTTGATGAATGTGCATGGATTACACAGACATGTGTCAGATTTGGCATTCGCTACACAGCCTTGGCAGCCTAACTGCATCGCTGTAACAGAGACGTGGCTAAGGGGTGACTCTTGTTTAGACACTGTTCAGATAGATGGATTTCAGTTTCATAGTCGTCCCCGTAGTGATAGTTATAAATGTAGTACTGACCCAGCACTTGTGGATTTATGTACGCAACAACACGGCGGAGTTGGTGTGTACTGTGATGTAAATGTAGCTTATGAAGTCACAGTACCTAATGTTGATCTAGAATGTGTAGCATACAACTGTTTAGCTTACAGTATTTTAGTTGTTGTAATTTATCGTCCCCCATCTTATCCCATGTCATTGTTCATCAAAAATATGAAAAAGTTATTTAATTGGATACATTATAAAAGTGAAACAATTGTTATTGTAGGAGATTTTAATGACAATATACAGAAAGCCTCAAAATGGTCTAAATTTATGCTTGATCAAGGGTATAGTCAGCATGTTGAATGTCCTACAACAGAGAGAGGAACATTAATTGACCATGTATTTGTTAAAACGACAACCTTTGAGGTTCACTCTGTGGTGGTGCCAACATATTTCTCTGATCATGAAGGGATTGCGTGTTTTTTTAAGTATTTGAATAGTTAAATTATGTATCGCTGTTGGTCATTTATTTATTATACTATGTATTTATATTTTTTCTGTGTATCTAATCATGTAATAATCAATAATATAATCCAAAAATATATATAATAATCATGTGATTATGCTAATGTGATTGAAGCTTTGTACTTTTCTTTACTTAAATATTGGTTCTGTGTTTGATCTTTAATTTGGTCCAAGTCTGATGCTAGTTTTGTTCTGCATCAGTCCTTGTGTGATCCTGCTTTAGTCCTAGTGTGGTCATGGTTTAGTTCTGTTTTAGTCCTGGTGTTGTGCTGGTTTAGTCCTGCTTTAGACCTGGTTTAGTCCTGCTTTAGACCCGGTGTGGTCGTGGTTTAGTTCTGTTTTAGACCTGGAGTGGTTTGGTCCGGCTTTAGTCCTGATGTGGTTTGACTTGGTCCTGATTTAGTCCTAGAGTGGGGCTGGTTTAGACCTGCTTGTAGACCTGCTTTAGTCCTGCTTTAGACCCGGTGTGGTTGTGGTTTAGTTCTGTTTTAGACCTGGTGTGCCGGATGAGTATGGTCCTTAGTGATGCTGTGTGCCTTACGCAGACCCCTGCTGTGGTAAATGTCCTGGATGGAGGGGAGACTGCTGCAATGATGACCTCTGCCGTTCGCAGCACCCTCTGTAGTGCTTTGCGGCTCTGAGCAGTGCAGTTCCCATACCACACAGTGATGCAGCCCGTCAGCAGGCTCTCGATGGTGCACCTGTAGAAGTTTGTGAGGATGCTGGTGTTCATACCAAACTTCCTCAACTTCCTCAGGAAGTAGAGTCTTTGTCTTTCTTAACCACAGTGTCTGTATGTAGTGTCCAGGACAGATCCTCAGTGATGTGTACCCCAAGGAAGGCTTTAGTCCTGATGTGGTTTGACTTGGTCCTGATTTAGTCCTAGAGTGAGGCTGGTTTAGACCTGCTTGTAGACCTGGCGTGGTTTGGTCCGGCTTTAGTCCTGATGTGGTTTGACTTAGTCCTGATTTAGTCCTAGAGTGGGGCTGGTTTAGACCTGCTGTAAACCTGGCGTGGTTTGGTCTGGCTTTAGTCCTGATGTGGTCTGACTTGGTCCTGATTTAGTCCTAGAGTGGGGCTGGTTTAGACCTGCTTGTAGACCTGGTTTAGTCCTGCTTTAGACCCGGTGTGGTCGTGGTTTAGTTCTGTTTTAGACCTGGTGTGGTTTGGTCTGGCTTTAGTCGTGATGTGGTTTGACTTGGTCCTGATTTAGTCCTAGACTGGGGCTGGTTTAGACCTGCTTGTAGACCTGGTGTGGTTTGGTCCACCTTTAGTCCTGATGTGGTTTGACTTGGTCCTGATTTAGTCCTAGAGTGGGGCTGGTTTAGACCTGCTGTAAACCTGGCGTGGTTTGGTCCGGCTTTAGTCCTGATGTGTTTTGACTTGGTCCTGATTTAGTCCTAGAGTGGGGCTGGTTTAGACCTGCTTGTAGACCTGGTTTAGTCCTGCTTTAGACCCGGTGTGATTGTGGTTTAGTTCTGTTTTAGACCTGGTGTGGTTTGGTCTGGCTTTAGTCGTGATGTGGTTTGACTTGGTCCTGATTATTCCTAAAGTGGGGCTGGTTTAGACCTGCTTGTAGACCTGGCGTGGTTTGGTCCGGCTTTAGTCCTGATGTGGTCTGACTTAGTCCTGATTTAGTCCTAGAGTGGGGCTGGTTTAGACCTGGTTGTAGACCTGGTTTAGTCCTGCTTTAGACCCGGTGTGGTCGTGGTTTAGTTCTGTTTTAGACCTGGTGTGGTTTGGTCCGGCTTTAGTCCTGATGTGGTTTGACTTGGTCCTGATTTAGTCCTAGAGTGGGGCTGGTTTAGACCTGCTTGTAGACCTGGCGTGGTTTGGTCCAGCTTTAGTCCTGATGTGGTTTGACTTGGTTCTGATTTAGTCCTCCAAGTAGGTTTTTGAGTTCCTGACTAGGGGGGAATACCCAGAAGGTTATACCAAGTCTCAGAAGTTGAGCTCAAGGAGGCATTCTCAGAAGTTTACACTAAAGGGTAAGTAGGCAAAGGTGTGTTCAAATATATCCATGTCTCGGAAAATGTTGTTGTTTATCACTTTGTGATTGTTCACTGCAGATGGACAGCTCTTCTACGGAGATACTAGAAGAGTGATCCAAATAAGGGATGAAGCCAGATCACTGTTCATTGAATTCCATTCATCACCAATTGAGGGACATGCAGCAATATGCTCCAGATTTTACTGGGTTGGCATCTCAGTGGATATTGACAGATGGGTATGTGATTTATTTCTGTGTTATATTATGGACTCATTTTGTTCAGCCAATTAGATTAGGACATTATTAATTTGTTTATCATGACAATTTTCTTAAAGGTCTCGGAGTGTGGCAGATGCCAGAGAACTGGAAGATCTTTGGCTGTTGCACAGCCATTGCAAAGCAAAAGGTAAATGTATAGATGTAGTGCAATTGTAGTGTAAGCAAAAAAAAATGTTGAGATTCCCTTGTTTACAAGATGTATTAATCATTTTTTGCATTGGTGAATAAAAGTAGCCATCTTCACTAAACTACATTCACATATAATGTTTAATGACATTTGGCCTCATGTAAATGTACTAGGATTATAATGCAGTCAAGCCTTTCAGTCTCTGACAACTTTTTTTGTTATTTGTGATGGCCGTCACACCACAGCCACCTCCCCAGATAAGGTTACCAACTTAAAAGATACAAAGTGTGGTCTTCACATTCTCAAGTGATAGCTGTAAGAGACGCTGTGATGGAAGGAGACTGCATTTTAAGATTAAAAATCAAGGTATTATCCCAAGACCTAGTTTTGACTTTCCCTAGTTAATAACAGAAGGTACTGTTCCAGACGTATATTTGAGAGAGTGTATTCACACCCCTTTGTCTCCAGTCTTTGTCTCCAGGCCCAGGCTCCAGGAACACGTTCATCAGCTCAGTGCTCTGATAGCTGGATGTTTCTTCAATGGAACATTTCAGCGTCTTAGAAAAGTAATGTATTTGTTTTGTTATTATCTCGCCTTGGTGTTTTGTATGTGATAATAGTGCTGTCTTATTTCTTTTCCATGCACACTTCAAATGCGGCCTGAAAACCGCCCTCGTTTCCATGGAGATTGGGCCGTGAATGAAGGGCACATCCGAGCACATTTCGCACCGTCATATATCCCATCATGCACCGCGCGGCGGCAGACAGATGTTCGGAAATACAAAGCAAAAAGACCGTCCAGAGAGCGGAGAAAACGTGTGAGTACACGCTTTTAACTTTAGGAAATCATCACTAACACAACTGTAAACGAAAAAATACGTCCATAAACCACAAAACTATCAAATAAATTTGTTTTAATTTGTGTGAATCTCTGAGCTTTGAGCTAAAAGTTTTGCTAATAATCTACAGGTAACGTGATAAAAAGTCTGCTCAAACCTTCGTATTTGGACAGATTTACATCAAACACTAATAATGTTTTTCCTGTCAGAGGAAAAGAAGACCACGGAGGGATTAATGAAGCTTCGACGAGGACGTTTTCATGGAAACACATAAACACTTGGCCATTGTAGCTCGGAGGTAAGATAAAAACACATTATTTCATACATTAAACTTAAAAGACACAGTTTGACTATATCAAAGTTTATATTTACTTGTAAATCATGTAATATAAGCCTCCATCATATGCAGATAATAGATTATCTGTTTTTTACAATCTGTAAATAACACTGGACAGGTCAGATTTCAGATGGACATTAGGCTCATTGAACAGGTGCAGACACTGGTGTAGATACTAGACACTGTGTCTGTTATGTCCATCACATCTAATATAGCAATGAGAAAACAGTTTGAAATGTTTTATATGAATTTTCTTTTCTCATTTGCAGCCTCCACTGCTGGGGCCACAGAAGTGTTGGCTGATGAGATGCTCATGATTCATGAAATGGGTCAAATTCAGATGACAAAGTAAAGCCAACAGTGCGCTGGAGCTGTGCTGGCCCAGACTCCTGCCCCTGATTAGGTATGTTACATGTTGCTTTATTACTCCAGTTATAATAAGGGCTGCAAATGAATCATGCTCATATTAAATTCATTATTTAAATGGTGAAAATACACCTTTCCCAAATGTGTGGGATTCCTCTATTAATTTATCTGTTTGATTTATATAAACGGCCTTTGGATCTGAATGTACATGTGAACATAGTTTTGTAGTTTTCTTAATGTGTGTGTCATTACAGGTTTTCACTGTGCAGGACAGGACTTTGAACCAATCAGACATAAAGCCCATTCTGTCCACCTCTTCCAGAAGACGAGGGATACATCACACTGAGTGGTCCAAGTACATTGGGTCATCTCTCCACTGTACACGCTGTCTGTACAAGACCTGTGGGGTTTCCACTGACTGTACAAGACCTGTGGGTTCTCTGGTCACACCAGGCCTCCCTCCTGCTCGTGCGGTCTGCTGCTGTCCCTAATGTGTCCTAATAGTGATGTTTAGGTTTAACTTTTAATTTTCTGAAATAGTAAAATGGTAGTTTTTCATCTTAGCTGAGGAGCACCTAAACAGCTGAGGAAATGTCCCATGATAAATGTGGCCTTATATGACCTTAACAAGTGTGTGAGACAAAACTGAAAACATATCATTTGCTCATAAGTTTATTTGAATGTTTTTCTGTCTATTCAAACATTTGAATCATGGTGAAATGTGCCACTTATTTGGGTCTCTTGATAACACTGCGCTGGAGCTGTATATAGTAATTACATGTACTATGAGAATATACTATTGTACTGCAGTAAAGCAATGGTATTCCACCATATTTTGCAAAGATAATTTGTTCATTTTGGATTGTCACCTGCTTCAGCAAAAAGGGAACATAATTTGAGAGTACACTGACAGCTGTTTTTACTCACCTATAATTGCCTTGTATGTGTGTAATGGTTTAATGTTTGACTCTTCACATTATGATAAAGTATTTCCACAAGTTCCTTTAATTGTTTAATAAACCATTGTTTCTCAAAGGAGAGATGTCTTTATAAACTGACTTAAATGCATTCCCTGTATAAATGCTTTAGATGTGGTGTGGTTTGGACTGGCTTTCGTCCTGATGTCCTGGTTTAGACCTGGTTTAGTCCTGCGTTAGACCTGGTGTGGCGCTGGTCCTCTCGCTCTCTCTCTCTCCCTATCTCTCTCCCTGTCACTCTCAGTTATTTATTTAGACATCAATTTCTTAAGATGCAAAATGTTTACGGGTGCATATTCAAGGGAGAATGTGATCAATCCAAGGTGCATTACTGTTTGTCACAAATCATAATGTCATGTAATGTAATTTTGTGCTTCCAAACATGTTGATAAATATGTGCAACAAATTCAGTTTGGTGACAACACATTTTGTGTTGGGGCATGGATGTGTATTTCTGCCAACATAATCAGACATGGGATGTGGCAATGATTTACTTTTTCCATCAAAAGTCAATTTTTCCATCATGATGTGACAAAGTATGTGCAAATTATGATTATAACACAAAAACTTGCATTACAGGAGACATGAATGGTGCATCTATGACAAAATGGCGTATGGTCAAAAGCACAGTACAGTGGTACCTCACCTTACGAAATTAATTCGTTCCAGAAGTGGTTTCGTAACGTGAAAAATTCGTAAGTTGAGTAGCTATTTCAATGGAAATGCCTGATTCGTTCCAAGGCCCCGATCCAAGTTTTTTTTTTATAGTGTAACTTTTTTTTATAGTGTAACATTGTGTTCTGCGTAGAGACGCTTTTCTCAGACTGGATTTAAACTTTTCTCACATTTGTCTCTCGTTTAAACACTCAAACTTTCATAGATTTTCAACAAAATGTATTAACAGTGAAGTGTGGGGGGAAGCGCGAGGGGGGAGAAAACTGCGCGGCACAAACACGTGTGAGAGCGCAGCATGACCCCGCGCAGAGCTGACAGCAGGACTAGACCAAGATCTAAACCTGAACTGGACCAGGACTAAACCAGGACTAAACCTGGAATAGACCAGATGGATTAAAGCGCCGCGTGCGGGTCTATTTCCTGGTTTCTCACGAGTCCTCAGGGAGGAGGGGACCGCAGGCAGTCTGAGCGCATGTGAGCGCGGCTCCTCCTGGTTTAGTCCAGGTTTAGTCCTGGTTTACTCCAGACCACCGCGGCTCCTCTAGACCTGGACTAAACCAGGACTAAACCTGGACTAAACCAGGACTAAAGCAGGTGGATTAAAGGGCCGCGCGCAGGTCTATTTCCTGGTTTCGTTTGGAGTCACGGCTGAGGGGAGCAGAGAGCAGGACCAGATCTAGACCACCGCGGCTCGTTCAGACCTGGTCCAGACCTGGTCCCGCTCTCTGCTCCCCTCAGCTCGCTCTCTATAACAATAAACAGCTCAAACTTACATTTATTAAATCATAGGTGGTTTGATTGTGTGTGTGTGTGTGTGTGTGTGTGTGCGTGTGTGTGTGTGTGTGTGTGTGTGTTTGAGCTGGGTGCACGTGTGAGTTTGTGTGTTATCTGGATGTGTGTTGAATTTCAATCATTTTAAGAGGAGGGTCACTCATAAGCCTTTCCTGCACTGTTCTGATATTTTCTTTTTCTTTTGTGTGTATTTTTGTTGTTTTAAATGCTGGGTGCAAACATTAATAAATAAATTGAATAAATAAAAATATGAGGACAGGAAATGGCGCCTTCGCCACCAGGTCACATGGTCTATCGAATATGGCTGGCTTCCTGTTGGTTGCCTAGCAACGGTGTAATATACTTTTATGTTCCTATTCCCATGATGCATCTCTGTACCAAATTAGGTGTGGCTACATCAAAGTTTTTGCCGGGCATCCTAATGGCAGGGACAGATGTTTGGCCTGTTACCATGGCAACATGATGTGAGACGGAGTGGGGGTGTCACTGTATTTTTTGATCGAGACCATGTCCCGAATGTGTGGTCCAAATTTGGTGTGTCTACGGCAAAGTAAATTTTTTCTGTTCCATGCAATCTCCCTAGGGGGCGCTATTATGTCCATTTTAGATTTTCTTATATCAATCTGTTCAGGGCCCGGGTGTCCACCAACGATTAAAGTTTGAGTGAAATCGGCCAAAGTATGTGCGAATTATCACTCATTGAAGTTTGACAGGAAATGCCACCTTCGCCACCAGGTCACATGGTCTATCCAATATGGCTGGTTGGTTGCCTAGCAACGACGTAACATACTTTTTTGTTCCTATTCCCATGATGCATCTGTGTACCAAATTTGGTTTGGCTACGACAAAGTTTTTGCCAGGTGTCCAATTGGTGATGACAGATGTTTGGCCTGTTGCCATGGCAACACGATGGGACATGGCGTGTTGGCGTCATTGAGTTTTTTGGTTAAGACTCTGTCAAGAATGTGTGTACCAAATTTGGTATGTCTACGACAAAGTAAAATTGTGCGCTTCCATGCAATCTCCCTAGGTGGCGCTATAACACCCATTTCAGATTTTCTTATATCAATCTGTTCAGGGCCAGGGTGTCCATTAACGATTAAAGTTTGAGTGAAATCGGCCAAAGTATGTGCGAATTATCGCTCGTTGAATTTGATGGCGAGCCGCAAAAACGAACCTGAAATTTGTGGCGTTGTCACGGAAACACCGTTCACTCTTTTAGAACGCTTTTAACAACTTTTAATGTCCCACTTGTCTAGATGATACAGCACAATTCTGGTGAGTCTGGGTCAAAAACCCTAGGAGGAGTTCGTTAAAATACGAGGACAGGAAAATGCGCTCTCGGTGCCAGGTCACGTGCTCGGTCCAAAATGGCCGACTTCCTGTTGGTCGCTTAGCAATCGCGTAATATACTTTTTTGTTCCTATTCCCATGATGCATCTGTGTAACAAATTTGGTTTGGCTACGACAAAGTTTTTGCTGGGCGTCCCATTGACGACGACAGATGTTTGGCCTGTTGCCATGGCAACACGGTGGGACATGGCGTGCTGACATTATTGAGTTTTTTTATCGATACCCCGTCACGAATATGTGTACCAAATTTGGTATGTCTACGACAAAGTAAACTTTTGCGCTTCCATGCAATCTCCCTAGGTGGCGCTATAGCAGCAATTTCAGATTTTCTCATAGCAATCTGTTCAGGGCCGGGGTGTCCACCAACGATTAAAGTTTGAGTGAAATCGGCCAAAGTATGCGCGAATTATCGCTCGTCGAAGTTTGATGGCGAGCCGCAAAAACGAACACGAAATTTGTGGCGTTGTCACGGAAACACCGTTCACTCTTTTAGAACGCTTTTAACAACTTTTAATGTCCCACATGTCTAGATGATACAGCACGATTCTGGTGAGTCTGGGTCAAAAACCCTAGGAGGAGTTCGTTAAAATACGAAGACAGGAAAATGCGCCTTCGGCGCCGGGTCGCGTGCTCGGGTCAATATGGCCGACTTCCTGTTGGTTGCCTAGCAACGACGTAATATATTTTTTGGTTTGTAACGACATGACCTATCCACCACCCGAATTTCGTTTGTCGACGACAAAGTTCATTTTTCGGGTATAGCCATAGGCGCAATGTATTTTGATTTTCCAGGTGGCGCTGTGGAGCCATTTTTAAAGATTTTTTAATACAGATTATTTGTAAATTCCTTTTTTGGCATTCTTGAATTTTGTGCAAAATTTCGTGAGTTTTCGTTGGTGGGAAGTACCCGAAACCTGAAAAAAGGGGTTAGAAAAATAATAATAAGAATAAATAATAAGAAAAACCAGAACAATAACAATATGGTGCCACCTATGGTGGCAATATATATATCAATGGAAAGGGCTCGTGTCCAGTAACGCACCCGTGGGGTCCATTGTCAATGACGAGCGCGTTGCGCTCGTCATTGACCTCATCGATTACTCACTTGCCCAATACATATTTTTGACGTTTACGATGGTTAACGATTACAATTATGCCGCTTTCGCGGCAATGGGCAGTGCCAGTCTGTGCTATTGGATCCTATGGGTGTCACTATAGTGTGGCATTGAGTGTTTGGAAAAGGGAGAGCGCTTCGCGCTCTGGTTTTGTGGGCACACATGACATCGTGCACTGCGTGCACGATGTCATGTGTGCCCACAAAACAATTACAATTTTGCCGCCACGGGCGGTGCCACCGTGCCAGGTCAGCGGGCACCAGTCGTTGACATGAGTGCTAGGTGCTTAAAAGGGAGAGCGCTTCGCGCTCTGCTGCGTGCGCAAAACAAAGCGCTTCGCACTTTGTTTTGCGCATGCTGGTGGGCCGAGAATGTTTTGGGGTGAACAATTACAATTTGGCCGCTATCGCGGCCACGGGCGATGCCACCGCGCCAAGTCAGCGGGCACCAGTCGTTGACATGAGTGCTAGGTGCTTAAAAGGGGAGAGCGCTTCGCGCTCTGCTGCGTGCGCAAAACAAAGCGCTTCGCGCTTTGTTTTGCGCACGTTGGTGGGCCGAGAATGTTTTGGGGTGAACAATTACAATTTGGCCGCTATCGCGGCCACGGGCGATGCCACCGTGCCAAGTCAGCGGGCACCAGTCGTTGACATGAGTGCTAGGTGTTTAAAAAGGGGAGAGCGCTTCGCGCTCTGCTGCGTGCACAAAACAAGGCGCTTCGCGCTTTGTTTTGCGCACGCTGGTTCGGCCGTGCTTCGCACTGCAGAACAGTAACAAAAGGCCCTACGCTTTAGCGCTCGGGCCTAATAATAAGAATAAGAAAAACCAGAACAATAACAATATGGTGCCACCTATGGTGGCAATATATATATCAATGGAAAGGGCTCGTGTCCAGTAACGCACCCGTGGGGACCATTGTCAATGACGAGCGCGTTGCGCTCGTCATTGACCTCATCGATTACTCACTTGCCCAATACATATTTTTGGCGTTTACGATGGTTAACAATTACAATTATGCCGCTTTCGCGGCAATGGGCAGTGCCAGTCTGTGCTATTGGATCCTATGAGTGTCACTATAGTGTGGCATTGAGTGTTTGGAAAAGGGAGAGCGCTTCGCGCTCTGGTTTTGTGGGCACACATGACATCGTGCACTGCGTGCACGATGTCATGTGTGCCCACAAAACGATTACAATTTTGCCGCCACGGGCGGTGCCACCGTGCCAGGTCAGCGGGCACCAGTCGTTGACATGAGTGCTAGGTGCTTAAAAAGGGGAGAGCGCTTCGCGCTCTGCTGCGTGCGCAAAACAAAGCGCTTCGCACTTTGTTTTGCGCATGCTGGTGGGCCGAGAATGTTTTGGGGTGAACAATTACAATTTGGCCGCTATCGCGGCCACGGGCGATGCCACCGCGCCAAGTCAGCGGGCACCAGTCGTTGACATGAGTGCTAGGTGCTTAAAAAGGGGAGAGCGCTTCGCGCTCTGCTGCGTGCGCAAAACAAAGCGCTTCGCGCTTTGTTTTGCGCACGTTGGTGGGCCGAGAATGTTTTGGGGTGAACAATTACAATTTGGCCGCTATCGCGGCCACGGGCGATGCCACCGTGCCAAGTCAGCGGGCACCAGTCGTTGACATGAGTGCTAGGTGTTTAAAAAGGGGAGAGCGCTTCGCGCTCTGCTGCGTGCACAAAACAAAGCGCTTCGCGCTTTGTTTTGTGCACGCTGGTTCTGCAGTGCTTCGCACTGCAGAACAATTACAATAGGCCCTACGCTTTAGCGCTCGGGCCTAATAATAAGAATAAGAAAAACCAGAACAATAACAATATGGTGCCACCTATGGTGGCAATATATATATCAATGGAAAGGGCTCGTGTCCAGTAACGCACCCGTGGGGACCATTGTCAATGACGAGCGCGTTGCGCTCGTCATTGACCTCATCGATTACTCACTTGCCCAATACATATTTTTGGCGTTTACGATGGTTAACAATTACAATTATGCCGCTTTCGCGGCAATGGGCAGTGCCAGTCTGTGCTATTGGATCCTATGAGTGTCACTATAGTGTGGCATTGAGTGTTTGGAAAAGGGAGAGCGCTTCGCGCTCTGGTTTTGTGGGCACACATGACATCGTGCACTGCGTGCACGATGTCATGTGTGCCCACAAAACGATTACAATTTTGCCGCCACGGGCGGTGCCACCGTGCCAGGTCAGCGGGCACCAGTTGTTGACATGAGTGCTAGGTGCTTAAAAAGGGGAGAGCGCTTCGCGCTCTGCTGCGTGCGCAAAACAAAGCGCTTTGCGCTTTGTTTTGCGCACGCTGGTGGGCCGAGAATGTTTTGGGGTGAACAATTACAATTTGGCCGCTATCGCGGCCACGGGCGATGCCACCGTGCCAAGTCAGCGGGCACCAGTCGTTGACATGAGTGCTAGGTGTTTAAAAAGGGGAGAGCGCTTCGCGCTCTGCTGCGCGCACAAAACAAAGCGCTTCGCGCTTTGTTTTGTGCACGCTGGTTCTGCAGTGCTTCGCACTGCAGAACAGTAACAAAAGGCCCTACGCTTTAGCGCTCGGGCCTAATAATACATAAGATTTATATAGCGCTTTTCAAAACAACTCACATGAACAATATTGCCTCTGCTGCAGCAATACAGACACTTGGTGATGTTCAACGTGTTTGTAGCTCTTGTTTTCTTGTTGGGAATCTGCTATTTGGACACTGTGGATTCTCAAATGCAAAACAGGACCAAATATTCTCCACCATGTTGCAATGTGATGTAATATGACTGCTTTGTGCTCAACCTGTCCTTCCAGGGCTGTGTATGCAAGACACAAACAGTCTTTCCTGCTCTTCTTTCTCTGCTCTCTCTTCTGCTCTCCCTCCTGGGCTCTCCCTCTCCTTTGCTCTCCCTCCCCTGCTCTCTCTCTCTCTCTTCTGTTCTTCTCATACCAGCCGCTCTTGCCTGCCTCCTGGAGCGAAGCTGGCATCAATTCTCTCTGAAGCTAAAAATAACCACGGCAAAATGCAATACACACAGGATAATCAGAGAGCCACAGCCCCGCGTGGACCTGTGCACCAGACAGACCTGTGCAACCGCACTTGCCAAAGTGCTGAGTGGTAAACAGCAGGATGCAATCACTCCAGGATCAATGCATGGGAGGAACACTTTGCATGCTAATTCTGTATCTATGCACAGTAGTGTTGTCACTTAAAGGTCCAGTGTGTAGGATTCGTGGCGCATAGGTGGATAGTGGCTATGCACTTCCTGTTTTAGCTACGGCAAACCTCGAGGGTCACCCGGACGCGCCGTAGCGGAGAGCTCGCGTACCCGCGCGCGCTCCCGTGCGCGCACCCGCCGCGCACACGGCCGACAACAACGGTATTAATAAAACGTGGTCTCCCGTTCAGTTTTTTTTTTTCTTTTCGCATGAAAGCACACATTCCCGATTGTGAACCATGATAATCTACATATCAAATGAAACCTTACAGTCTCCTCTTTTTGACTATGCAATTCATTTCCCGGCACAACAATCACTCCCTGAGCACATGGGGCTTTTATACGAAAAGCACAAAACGAGGTTTGTTACTTAGCTTACCTTTGAATCCTCTGCACAGGTCAAACTCTGTATTTCACCACAAGCTTGGTATCAATAGGTCCGTAAGGATCCAGCGAATAAAATCCAGTAAAACAATTTAGTCCAAAACATGTGTTAGATCCAATACGACGTGTGATACAGCAGCATGCTTGTTGTTTACCCAAAACCAAGAGCCTCCCCCCACCCCACCCGCACCTCTCTCCTTCTCTCCTTCTCTCTTGCGCAGCGCGCCGGAGCCGCCTGCTGCTTTGCCTCCGGTGCTACCACGAGCCTTGCCGAAGGCGAAGGCGGAGCCCAAATGTCCTTCTGTGGCTCTCGTATTCAAAATGGCTGCCTCTATATGGGGAAGATCCCCCTTTTATGTGACTATATCTAAGTCCAAAAGAATACTTTGATTTCATGATGGAAGTGAAAAGGCTTGGAAAACAATGTATTTTTGAATGGGTATCTTCAATTTCGGTAATTAACGGGTAAAAATCTTACACACTGTCCCTTTAAGGCTGGGGGATATTGAGGCAGAAATGAGCATCTTAACTGTCTGTACCATTTTGATTTGAAATTTCATAAACTTGAGCTAACTGTGTCCCCAGATAAAAGGTGGACATGTTCAAATCAAATATAGGTTTCAGGGTTGTCAAAGATATCAAAAGATAGATCAGTCAGATACTCTAAAGTCTAAAACTAGAGATTCAAAAGTCACAAACTGCATCAAATTTGACATTTCTTGGACTATAATCAAAATAAACACCACATGGTATAGTAAAAAAGGACTATTATTAAGTATTAAATTTTCAATATTGTCTAAAAACGTTTTTCAAATGATCATGTGTTATTGAATTTGGTATTGAGTTGGGTTTGAAATTTTAATATTGTGACAATTCTAGCGTTTACTGATAACAATTCTAATGCTGATTTATTCTTGATCGCAAACATTTTGGGTATAATTATGCTATTAATTTCTGTTATAATTTGGTGTTTTGGTTCAAGACAATTATCCAATTAGAAAGCAGAATGTGTCTCACGTGAGTCTCACATGAGTCTCTCATAAGTCTTTCATTTGAGTTGCCAGTTTCAATGCTGAAATCCAGTTTGTTTAAACCTAAAAGGACTCTCTCTGATCTGAATGGTCACTAGCTAAACCCCAGCACCTGCAGCCTGGTTCTAGTGCAGCCTCTGTATGTAAAAGCTCAGAGCTCAATGAGCTCATTGAGTGAATTCTGGAGGTTCTGAGCTTTTACATGAGGCATGGCCTGTCCATATACTAACAATGAGACTTGTATGTGTCCTTTATCTACAGAATAAGCCAATGGCAACCCAGACTCAATTGTAACAGTCTAATAGTTCCTTTAATTTAGTTTATTTATACAGTATATCAAACAATATCCAGACAGTGTTATTTTGCAATCCAAAAGATATGTGCTAAAACAGAGGTCTTCAACAGGGGGGTCGCGACCCCTAGGGGGGTCGCGGAGGTACTGCAGGGGGGGTCGCGAAATCTTTTGATTTCACTTTAAAATAATATAATTTTATATTTTATAGTGTAAAATACAGTATTAACCTGTGTATTATTTCCTTGTATTGGATGTACCATAACAGAGTAGCAATGTTTATACATGACACTAAGCTCAATTTAATATAAAACACAATTCTATGACATATATATAGTAGGGGGTCCCTGGCCCAGTTCGCCATCTGTTTGGGGGTCCCTGGCCTGAAAAACATTGAAGACCCCTGATCTACAGAATAAGCCAATGGCAACCCAGACTCAATTGTAACAGCAGAACCTTTCTAATAGTTCCTTTGATTTTGTTTATTTATACAGTATATCAAACAATATCCAGACAGTGTTTTTTTGCAATCCAAAAGATATGTGCTAAAACATGTAATTGTCTTGGTAAACATTTGAATATAAGCATAACATGAATGGATTATAAAATAAAAACACAAAAACACAGGCCTCATTTGAAATATTATTCAGCCAATTTGGTTTCATTTTGGTTTAATCTATTGTTGTTGCTATTTTTCATTAGATCTGATCACTGTATATTCAAATTGTGTTTCTCTCAGAATCAACCATGGCAGTATAGACCCCTCCAGTGTTTCCGTTATACTATTCAGTTTTAGATGGAGAGTATAACAGAGTCTTTCATTTTACCATATTGTCATATTGGCTCTGAAAAAGTGAGAGACCATTCATCAGTAAATCTTTGTATCGAATAGTACCTGGGTATTCATTTTCTTTACTGTTTTAATGCACCAGTAAGTCATCTTTGTTCCTCTTCAGAACGCAGAACGTAACACTTATGAAAATGTTGGTTTGAACTCTTCCTGAACTTGAGAAAGCTGATGTTGTACTCCTCGTTTAAAGATAAAACCAGCCAATGTTCCGATTCCCTCCAGAAGTGCTCTGGGCCACTGTCTCCCTCTGCCTCATGTGAAGCTGGAGATATTGTGGAGTCTTTGAAGCATAAAAGTGCACTTTATTGATGTTAAGGCCATGAAAGTACTCCTCCCAACCATATACGAAGTAACCTCCCAATATTCATTGTTTTAGATCAGTTCAGTTTTTTTTTTTTTGCTTGTTTAGTTGATCATTAAAAAGGGGGTATTATGCAAAACATTTTGGACCTTTCTATCATGTTATAATGTTCCCTCATCGATAATATGCCTGAAGAGATTTTAGAAGTCATCCATGCATGTTTCAGTAATTTAACAATCTCTCCTGAGTCGTGCAGGCAACGTCATCAACATTCTTTGGGGGTCAAGATAACTAAAGGCATTGTGCAGTCTGAAGCTCTGTTATTCAAGTCAGACTTTAATCTGAACATTAACACAATCTGACCAAGAGGCAGAACTCATTAGTTTTGTATGTGTTTTTAGATGCATCCAAAGCATTTGATAGGGTGAATCACCAGAAGTTATTTATGAAGTTGATTCAGAAGGGTGTACTCAAATACATTGCACGTATTTGTATTGTATTGGTATGCACAGCAGACATTGCAGATCAAGTGGGGAAACAGTGTGTCTGCCCAATTTAGGGTCAGCAATGGGGGCATACAGGAGGGGATTCTGTCCACAGTTTTATTTAATTTGTATCTGGATGATCTGTCAGCAAATCTTAAAACATGTAAAACTGGCTGTGTGGCTGGAAATCTTGTTAATTATTTAATGTATGCAGATGACCTGGTCGTTTTTAATCCAAGCACCGCTGGTCTCCAGCAGCTACTCAACATCTGTTCAGCTTATGGTGTGGAGCATGATATAAAGTATAATCCAACCAAGAGTATGGTCATGATCTGTAGGACCAGAGAAGACAAGCACATGAGATATCCTGACTTCTGCCTGTGGAATGTTGTGTTGACTGTTACACCTAAATTAAATATCTTGGGCATGTCATCACTGCGGACATGGCAGATGATGATGATATGTATAGACCAGGGGGCGGCAACCCGTGACTTCGGAGCCACATACGGCTCTTTGGTCCCTCTGATGCGGCTCAGTACAGCGATCCCTCGTTTATAACGGGGGTTAAGTTCTAAAAATAACCCACGACAAGCAAAATCCGCGAAGTCGTCAGCTTTATATTTTACAATTATTCTCCATATTTTAAGGCAGTAAACACCTCACCACACACATTCTACACTTTTCTCAGACTGGAATTAACGTTTTCTCACATTTCTCTCTTGTTTAAACACTCAAACTTTTGTAGATTTTCAACAAAAAAGCACAGTATTAGAGAACGAAACCAAAGTGTATTTCGTGTGTATTTCACAGTTCTTATGACCGAGCCTCTTTGTACTGGCACCGCTTCGCTGTGGCGGGTTTTGTCAGGGAGAAAACTGCAAACATACAGCACTTCAGAGTCACACTGCGATCCAACATTTATATAAATCTGGCAAACTGAACGCATTCTGTACAGGAGGCACGGAGGAGAATTATTGACAAATCGGCAAAGGTCTACAGTCCCGTAGCCAATCAGGACGCAGAAATGCGCGTTGATGCACTATATATATATATATAAAATAAAAATTGGAATAAAAAAATCTGCAAAACAGCGAGGCCACGAAAAGTGAACCACGATATAGCGAGGGACCACTGTATTTAATTAAAAATTTATTTTATTTTAGTTCATTCATTTTCAAAATGTAATTCTATGGCACAAAGGCAAAAAAAAAAAAGCCGTTATATGCAGTGTTATTTCATTTTAAATTTCAAAAGGGTTTTGTGGCTCCCAGTGTTTTCTTTACTGTGTGAAGACGGCTCACGTCACAACCAAATGGCTCTTTGAGTGGTAAAGGTTGCCGTCCCCTGGTATAGACAATGTAGGGTGCTCTACGCTCAGGCAAATACTCTTATGCATAATTTTGGCTCTTGTACAAATGATGTAAAGTTGTTATTGTTTAAATCATATTGTACACCACTGTACACAGCCCACCTCTGGATTAATTACAAAAAAGCCAGTTTGCAAACACTGCAGGTGGCCTACTATGACGCTTTGCGGGTGCTTTTGAGGAGGCCACGATGGACGAGTGCGACTGACATGTTTGTCACTGCACGAGTGAACACTGTGCAAGCTGTACTAAGAAGTTTTTTCTGCAGACTGAACAAATCAGACAATGAAATAATAATGGCACTCACAAATTAGACAGTCAGTGCAATACGATGTCAGTCCAACATGTGGAGACACTGGTATGGCTGTCTTTTAAAAACATAAATGTTTATTGTTTTTGTATTGTCACTGTCCTTGTCTGTTTTTTAAAAAATGGACCATGAGTCCATAATAAAAATGAATTGAATTGACCAGAAAGAACTGACTTAGCTGGAACTACAACAGGTGAGCTGATTTGTGCTATTAAACAGGTGTCTCTCAGGAGTGGCAGAGAAGTATGTTAGGTTGGTGCAGGACATGTATGAAAATAGTACAACAGTAGTGAGGTGTGCTGTTGGAAGGACAGAAGACTTCAAGGTGGAGGTGGGACTACATCAAGGATCGGCTCTGAGCCCCTTCTTGTTTGCTTTGGTGATGGACAGATTAACAGATGAGGTCAGACAGGAGTCGCCATGGACTATGATGTTTGCAGATGACATTGTGATCTGCAGTGAGAGTAGGCAGCAACTAGAAGATAATCTAGAGAGGTGGAGGTTCGCATTAGAGAGAAGAGGGATGAAGGTCAGTCGTAGCAAGACAGAGTACATGTGTGTAAATGATAGGGAGAACAGTGGAACAGTGAAGTTACAAGGAGCAGAGGTGGTGAAGGTGGAGGATTTTAGATACTTAGGATCATCTGTTCAGAGCAGTGGAGACTGTGGAAGAGAGGTGAAGAATAGAGTGAAGGCAGGATGGAACAGCTGGAGAAAAGTGTCAGGAGTGATCTGCGATAGAAGAGTGCCAGCTAGGGTGAAGGGAAAGGTTTACAGGACAGTTGTGAGACCAGCCATGATGTATGGATTAGAAACACTTGCAATAGGCAGAAGACAGGAGGCAGAGCTGGAGATAGCAGAGTTAAAGATGCTCAGATTCTCTTTAGGAGTGACAAGGATGGACAGGATCAGGAATGAGGTCATCAGAGGGACAACACAGACAGGAAGGTTTGGAGAAAAAGCTAGACAAGGCAGATTGAGATGGTTTGGACATGTTCAGAGGAGGGACAGTGGATATATTGGTAGAAGAATGTTAGAGATGGAGCTACCAGGTAGGAGACAAAGAGGAAGACCAAAGAGGAGATTTATGGATGCAGTGAGGGTGGACATGGAGGTAGTTGGAGCCAGAGTAGAAGATACAGAAAACAGGGCGAGATGGAAAAAGTTGATTTGCTGTGGCAACCACTGAAAAAGGGACAAGCCGAAAGGAGAAGAAACAGATGTCTCTCAAAAAAGAAATAACAAACTAGCTAGCATATGCCAACAGTCAGTCTTTCTCAGTTTGTCACTCTCAATCTTTTGTTGAAAAAAAATAAACCCCTAAACAGGACCATGAACATTTATATTGATCATTGGCAGATTACAGATTACATTAATTACAGAATACAGTAGAAGTAGTAGCAGTACTCCAGCAGTAGTAGTAGATCCTCCTGAAAATGTACTATTTAAATCATTTTTGTATTATTATCATTATTTATTTTATTTATTTATTCACTTATTTTTCAAATAATCTATAAAAAATGTATCAGGCTGTGCTTGTTAATGTTGGATTATGGTAACATTCCTCTATAGCATTCTAATTCACTTCACTGTGATGTGTTATATGTGTTTTTCACAATTTTCAGAAACCCGTGCACTTCCTGATTGTTGAACAATAAAACACTTTCTAATTAGATACTAATGGCCACATATTGTGACCTCAAGAGCTGCTTATACAATACATCTGTACTGGGGCAAGAAATATTTTGCTCAAATACATGGGAAAGAATCATGTACAGGGCTTTTAAGACTGATGTCTTTTCTTTTTTATGAACTAAGCTCAATATTTATACAAATCTAACCTTCTAAGCTAAGGCATCATGCCTGTGTGCCAGCTCCATAGACCTGTATCTGCTGCTGTGACTGCATGGAAGCAAAGAGGGAGCTGCAGCATTCTGTGTTTATCCCATCACAAAACACATCACTTTTGATTTAAGCACTGTGCTGTCCTGTGGGAACACTGTGGAAGATGGAGGACAGTGCTTGGCGTAACGTGATCAGGCATTAGCCTGCCCTCTAGAGGACAGGCAGGCAGCCGAAGGTCGTGCTCACCTTCATATCAAACATCTGCACCGTGAGGAGAGCTGCAGCTTCTGGCATAAACGCCACTCTTAAAGGGAGGTGCAGTTTGGGGATCCGTTCATTCAAGGTTGTCTTTAAGCAAGAGTTTATTGTCTCCATAGGGAAATCTGTCCCCAGAAAGTCAGGGTAACTAAGTGGGAAAAGACACAGTGCGTCCAGATTTTGAATTAGGTTAGTGATCTCAAGATCAGTCAATCTAGCATGGGGGTATACTAATAGGTAGATGGATAGATGAATACATAAATAAATAAAATATCCAAATAAGACCACTGTGTGCTGCCTGCATCAAAGTATAAAGTGTTTCATTGTAAGAGAATCACGGAGTGTGTGTTTGCAAGCTAGATGTTATTAGCTTTAATATGAGGGCAGTGAGGAATAACTTTTACAAAATGTTTAAAATTAACTAGTTCTGTTTTTCATGTTTTTATGACAAGTGTTTGATCAGGACCACTGATGCTGCGTTGGAGTGTAGGTGTAGACTGTGTACTTTAGACTCCACTCCTATCAGCGCAGCTCCTTATCTCTCCTTTGTGCAGCTCTATCAGTTCCTTTCTCTGCTTTTCATTCTCTTCACAGGGACCACTGAAGATCCCCCTTATCACTTAACCTGCTGTTTTTGTTCATTAAATGGAGAATCAATTTGGATGTAATTTGGCTCTTTAACACAATAGAACCACTCCAATAGTTACTTGACTGGGCTGGATTGTGTGTGTGTGTGTGTGTGTGTGTGTGTGGGTGTGTGTGTGTGTGTGTGTGTGTGTGTGTGTGTGTGTGTGTGTGTGTGTGTGTTGTTGGACAAGTACCTAATTATGTAATGATCAAAGGTGGTTGGAGTTGTTAAAAAAAAATGTACTCAAGTAACAGTACTGCTACTCCAAAATAATATTACTGAAGTAGAAGTGCAAATTAGTTCCCTAAGAAATGACTGAAGCAACAGTAAAATATATTTGTGGAAACTATCTGCAAGAGTAACCGGCTATATGATTTATAATTATAATTTTGTTTTATTAGAGGGTCAAAACATGAAATAATGCAAAATATGTCCAAAATGAGAAGAAGTAATTCTACTTCTCTACTATTACTACTTCTAGTAGTATTTTTGCAGCATAGTGGAGTGGCTAGCACTTTTGTTGTCTCGCTTCAATTGAAACGTGCCAACACTATATTCATATAATTTCATATGGTTGACATAAAGCTTTTGTCACTTGTAGACTTGCTCACAGTGGGAAGAGGAACCACAACGTTTACTCAAGAGTACTCTGTTACACTATACAATATATGATTCATGTAGAAGGTAGAAGTAAAAGTAGGGCATCTAAAGCCATATTTGGACGGGATTAGTTTTATGGGGTGACATGGGGTGAAGTAATAATTACCAGGGAATTTAGTCCTGTCTGAACGCGCCATGTCTGTAAACATAACGGAGTATGTCTGTGAAATTTACAGTGAGTTTCACCTTCTGTAAAACGCTCTGGAGGAATTACCATAGGTAATATTAATCCCGTGCGAATGCGACCCTCGGTAAAGATGTATGTAATATTTCGTCACATCCGTTTAAAGAAATAATTTACCGCAATTTTCAAACATGGAGGAGCTTGAAGCGCTTTGTTTTGCCGGCAAACAAAATGATCTACCGGTACTCTCAAACAAACGCACACATCGACCAATGAAAAAGACCAAGAGGTATAAATCAGTCGTCAGAGGCATGAAACTTCTGCTTGTTTTAGGTCATGTTTGCTCTATTAGTCCTGATTATGGGCAATAATTTGCATAGTTCGCTAATATTACACATAGGCTAATCATGACGTGCACGGCAACGAATACGTGACGGCAGAGCGTAAACAAACTCCTCCCATGTCAAATGAATATTACGGACATTTCTTGTCCTGTGTGAATGGGGTCATTTATATTACAGAGGTCCTGTGATAAACCCACATTACTCTACATCCCCCTGTGAAACTAATTCCGTCCGAATAGGGCTTAAGATGTACAAATTCTTCAAAAAGTGTTACTTTAAGAAGTGGTATTACACTTTTATGGGGTATTAACTGCTCACACATAATAGCAATATTATTTAGCAATAATTAACAATAAGTTTCAGTTTTTAACACTCTGAGTCCCCTCTCCTTTTGCTCTTTGTCGCTCTTCAGAGTGCTATCACAACACAATCAACATGTATCCGCTAATGAAACTACTGCACACTACATCAGGTTTGTCAAGTTGTATTGTTTTGTTTTTGCTACTCTTGTGTATTTATGAAAAATGACTGTGCAGGAGCATGGGTGATGTGTGGGCTGATCTTTGGATAGGACTGTACTGATAACGGTAAGAAGGATTTGAATAGGGCTTGGGAGAGATGACAAGATTACTTAAACCTGCATGGATGACATCTACAACACACACAGACACACACACAGACACACAAACAGACACACACACACACACACACACACACACACACACACAGCACAATAAATAAAAAGAAGACATGTAATTACAGCAGCCAGATAATATGTTTATCAGCTAACAAGCACAAGTATTATCAATAGAATGGTAGAGGTCTGCTGCTGCTGACACTCGCCTATAGGCAATTAAAATAGAATAGAATGCCTTTTGTTGTCACTATTCATATGTACAATTTACATCATACATACTCACAACGAGATTGAAAGCATCTCACTTCAGTACAGACATTTAAGTACGATATTTACAACACAGCAGGATATTTACAACACAGTATAGAAGAAATAAAAATAAAAAATAGTACAAAAAAAAAGTCCTGTACTACGCACAAGTTGCCAGGTTATTGCAAGTCTTGCTGATATATTGCAGTAGGGGTGACATATACAACCATATATACACACACTAGAGTCTCTACTTGGTAGAGGGAGATGTTACACAGAACACAGTTTAGCATATTGTACTGTATTAAATGTTGTCTACAAGCTATAGCATTTTGTTAAGTATTGCACCACAGAATATTACACTGTAATTAGGTATTGCACAACAACAGGTGGATATGCTACGAAACCCAGCTCAAGATAGTACAGTAATAAATATTGCCCAGGTGGATATGCTACAAAACTATACTATTACACTGTAATAGATATTGTCCAACAAGATAAATTGCACCTTGTTAAGTAATTGCACAACGGGTGGATGGGAGGAGAATGGGGGACAGGAATATGGGGTGAGTCAGTGCATGTGAGTGTTCAAGGTGGTTATGGCCCTTGGGAAGAAGCTGTTTTTGAGTGTGTTAGTCCTTGCTTTAATGCACCTGTGATGCCTTCTTGAGGGCAGCAGGTCAAAAAACTGAGAGCCAGGGTGGAAGCTGTCCATGATGATGATATTGGCCCTGCTGAGGCAGCGGGAGGTGTAGATGTCCATCAGGGAGGGGAGAGGACAGCCTATGATCTTATGCGCTGTCTTAACTACCCTCTGTCCGCCTTGGTGCAGCTACCATGCCACACAGTGATGCAGTACGTCAACAGGCTCTCAATGGACGCACGGTAGAAGGTCAGTAGCAGGCTGGGGTCTAGTTTGTACTTCCTGAGCACCCTCAAGAAGTGTAGATGCTGCTGGGCCTTCTTAGTGATTGCTGTGATGTTCTCAGTCCAGGAGATGTCATCGGAGATGAGAACACCAAGGAACCGCAAAGTGTTGACCCTCCCCACACACTCACTATTGATGTAGAGGGGGGCTAGGTCTGTGCGGTGCCTCCTGAAGTCGACGATGATCTCTTTGGTTTTCTTGGCATTCAGAGCAAGATGGTTCTCTGTACACCAGAATCAGAAATCAGAATCAGAAAGACTTTTATTGCCATTGTCAAGTGAACAGAATTCACAAAACTAGGAACTTGTCTCGGTGATAAGGTTCGAACGTAAAACACTAAATAATAATAGTAACTAAAATATAGCTATAATATAGTAAAAAAATAATAAACAATCCAAATAACAAAAGGTTCAGATGAGCAGCATCAGAACAGTAGTGCAAACATGACTTAATTAAAGTGACTAGTGATATAAAGTGTCCAGCTTTGTGCAGATGTTATGAATTGTTCATGAGTCCAACAGCAGAGGGAAAGAAACTGTTCTTGTGAAGGAAGGTTCTGGTCCCGATGGACCGTAGCCTCTTGCCAGAGGGAAGTGGCTCAAATAGTCCATGTCCAGGGTGAGAAGTGTCAGCTGCTATCCGGCCTGCTCGCCCCCGAGTCCTGGAGACGTACAGGTCCTTGATAGATGGAAGGCTGCAGCCAATCACCTTCTCGGCAGAGCGCACAATGTGCTGCAGGCTCTGTTTGTCCCTGGCAGTGGCTCCAGCATACCACACAGTGATGAAAGAGGTGAGGATGGACTCAATGATGGCCGTGTAGAACTGCGCCATCATCTCGACTGGCAGCTTGGCTTTCCTTAGCTGTCGCAGGAAGTACAACCTCTGCTGGGCCTTCTTGATGAGGGAGTTGATGGTCGGTTGATGGTCCTTTGTGATGCAGGTGCCCAGGAACCGGAAGGAGTCCACTGTGGTGATGGGGGAGTCTGTCAGGGAGAGAGGAGGCAGGGGGGCTGTGACTTGAAGTCCACGATCATCTCCACTGTCTTCTGGGTGTTGAGATCCAGGTTGTTGCTGCTGCACCAGGACACCAGTTGGTCCACCTCCCTCCTGTAGGCAGACTCATCGCTGTCAGAGATGAGCCCGATGAGGGTGGTGTCGCCCGCAAACTTAACCAGTTTGACGGAGTCGTGGCCGGAATTTCAGCAGTTTGTGTACATGGAGAAGAGCAGAGGAGAAAGTACACAGCCCTGTGGAGATCCTGTGCTGATGGTCTTGGAGTCCGAGACATTCTTCCCCACCCGCACGCACTGCCTCTGATCCATCAGGAAGTCAGTGATCCACCTGCAGGTGGAGTCAGGCACGTTTAGCTGAGCGAGCTTGTCCTGGAGCAGAGCAGGGAGGATGGTGTTAAAAGCAGAGCTGAAGTCCACAAACAGGATCCTGGCGTAGGTTCCTGGGGAGTCCAGATGCTGGAGGATGAAGTGGAGGGCCAGGTTAATGGCATCGTCCACAGACCGATTAGTTCTGTAGGTGAACTGCAGGGGGTCCAGGAGGAGGGAGATGAAGAACTTGAGGTGGGTCAAGACCAGGCACTCAAATGACTTCATGACTACAGACGTCAGCGCCACAGGTCTGTAGTCAATAAGTCCAGTGATCCTTGTCTTCTTGGGGTCATTGGCAGCATTAATAATTCATAGCATTTATATAGCGCCTTTCATGACACCCAAAGCGCTTTACAGTTCATTGTTCATTCACTCCACACTTGTGGTAAGCTACTTTCTGTAGCTACAGCTCCCCTGGAGCAGACTGACAGAAGCGAGGCTGCCAATCTGCGCCATCGGCCCCTCCGACCACCTCCAACACTCACGCATACATCACTTTCATACTAGGCAATGTGGGTGAAGTGTCTTGCCTAAGGACACAACAACAGTTTTTTGCAACTGGTGCCCCACTGTGGCACCTGGAATTCCCAGCGGTCTCCATCCAAGTACTAACCAGGCCCTGCCTTGCTTAGCTTCTGAGATCTGAGGGGATCAGGGTTTGACAAGCAGCATTAGACCACTCTGTCTTAGCAGAGCCTCAAAGTGTGACTGGAGATGCCGATCTCCACATGGACTGCGTGTTGCCTCGATCTGAAATGGACGCAGATCCTCCAGTGAAACTGGAAATCCACAGTCAGTTCCACCAAACCTGGGAATGAAAATACATTCTGTTACGTGTTACTTGGACTGATTAGCTGCGAGTAAGACTGTTGGCTTATCTAATACAAAAAGTGCAGAGATTGTTCATCTTTTCATCATGTACATTTTATACAGTTATTTCAGGTAAGGTAAAAAATACAAACCTGTGAGGTAGGTTTTACATGACCTCTGGTTTGCCAGATGGACAACGAGAATGTTTAACAGGTCTGATTGTATGAGTGTTCCACTTTTCTCTGCATTCATTAAGGTCACTTTGTAGCACATCCATAAATGCAAATCGCAAGAGGCATGTGTGTTCATGACTAGTGTTGAAGAGATTTCTCTCTCTTAGGTCATTCAGATGGTCTATCCAAAATTGAGACCTGTAAAAACAAACTGGAATTAGGGCAATGTATTTCAGTGAATGTTTTTGGTTCTAATGCAACTGAAAATGTTTTCATTTACTGATGGATTTAATTTGTTCAAAAAAGAAATAAAAAATACTCACAAGGACCACAATGGTCTAATTTAATTTAAATTTTATTTTATTTTATTTATAACGGACAGTGCATATTGACCAACAAATTACTGTATAACATGCCAGAATTAGCCAAAAGGCTAGTTTTCATCTATTGTCCGATGCCTGGTGGACACATGGCTCCCTGGAAAAAGTGCAGTAATTGTTATACATCAATAAAATACATATTAATTAACACATAATCACAAATTTTACAGTGTAGTAAAAGTTGCAGGCAAAGATTAAAAGTATAAGAAATGAGTAGTGGCAGAGGCAAAACAAGGGGCTCAAGTTAAAAAGAAGATGCAGGATAAAAGCAATACAAGACAGGGTTAAAAGAATGTTAATACAAAAAAAAGAGTAAAATATTAAACAATAAAAAACATGCAAGGGTGAACACAAGATGGCAGCGGCAGTAGTTTAGTGCTGACAGGTCTGGTTTGTTAAGAGAAAACGTTTGAGCTGGGATCGAAATGAGCTGTATGTTGGGCTTTCCCTGATAATTGTTGGGATGCTGTTCCATTCTTTGGATGCTCTAATGGAAAAGGCTGATTGGCTGAATGTTGTCCTCCTAAATGGGATTAGACAGTCTCCTCTTGATGCACCTCTGGTGACACGACTGGAGCTGGATCTTAAGCTAATAAAATCACTAAGGGGTGGAGGAGCAAGACCATGGAGGATTTTATAGACCAGGCAAGTATCTGTGAATTTAATGAGATTATCCAAACTTAAAAGATTGTATTTAGACAGGATGTTGCAATGATGAAAGTGTCGAGGTTTCTTGTCCAGTACTTTAAGTGTCTGCTTGTACAGTGATTGTAATGGTGTGAGTGTGATATGGTTGGCCTGGGATAGACTTGTGAGGTAGTATGTCAGATGAGAAAAAATCATAGAGTGCATGTAAATCTTGGCTGCTTGTGTGGACATTGAATTTCAAATAAATCTGAAGTTTGATAGATTGAATTTGATCCTTTTGATGGTTTGTGAAACGTGTGACTTAAAATTGAGGTGTGAGTCTATAATGATTCCAAGATACTTATATTCTTCAACAATTTGTAGTTTTTTCCAGATACTAATATGTCAGGGTGAGCAGTAGAGTTAACCGTTTTAGTGAAATACATACCAACTGTTTTGGACACATTTAGTTGAAGGCAACATTGGTTCAGCCATGTGGTAACTTTAACCATTGCGTTTGTGAGTTTGTTTGCAACTTCTGTTTTTGATGAGCCTTGAACAAACAGGACCGTGTCGTCTGCGTACATTTGAATGCTGACTTCAGGACACACAAGTGGTAGGTCATTTATGTACATACAAAATAAAAGAGGGCCCAGTACTGACTCTTGTGGCACACCAGTTGACAAGAAGAGAGGGACATATTGATGATTTTGGATTCGTACGGTTTGTGAGCGATGGGACAAGTAGGTTTCCACCCATTTTATTGCATTATTTGAAAAGTTAAAGTAAGAAAGTTTTGACAGTAAAATCCTGTGATTAACTGTATCAAATGATTTTTTGAGATCTAAGAATATGGCACCAACAACACTGTTATTATCAAGTAAATATTTGAGTTTCTCAATAAAATAACAATTTGCTGATTCTGTTGAATGATTTGATCTGAATCCAAATTGTAGCAGATGAAGATATTGAGTGTTATTGACGTGGTCTTTAATCTGCTGTGATACCCACTTCTCAAGGACTTTTGACATGATTGGTAAAATGCTAATGGGTCTATAATTAGAAACTAATAGTGGATCCCCTGATTTAAAGATTGGGGAGACTACAGCTGATTTCCATGCAATTGGGAACTCATTTTGGTTAATAGATTAATCAGTTTTGTAATAGGACAAGCTAAGGATGAGCTGAGATTTTTCAGTATTGTTGTGTCCATCCCAAACATATCCTTAGATTTTGACGGCTGAAGTGATCCAATTAAGGCTCTGACATCTTGTTCGGCTGCACAAGCAAAGGTAAGGCTGGGGTGCTGGGGATGTATAAAGTTGTATGACTGTTTGAGGGAAGCTTTGTGCAATAACCGCAACAGAATCAATAAAGTAACTATTAAATGTTGCAGCAATATTAGTAGGATCAGTAATCCGATTTCCATCCAATGAGAGCTCTATAGATTTTTTTTCCTTCTGATCTTGCCCCATTAACATTTTTAACTGTTCCCATATTAGTTTAGAATTTCCATTTGCTTGGTTTATTACTGTCAGGAAGTAGTCTGCCCTAGACTTTCTGAGCATGGTAGTTACCTTATTTCTCAATGTGGTAAAATAGTATTTATTTTGAGATGATTTTGTTTTGTTAGCTTTTTTCAGTGCACGATCACGCTCTTTCGTTTTAAGATATTAGTATTAATCCATGGTAGACTTTTCTTTTTGTTACTATTTCTAAAGATACGCGTGAACTGTTTGATAACATGTTGGACTGTGCTTGACAATACGTTACTTGCCTCATGTAATTCTTTTCCTGCAATTAGGTTATTCCAATCCAGACTGTTAATTGCATTTTTAAAAAGTTCCTGCTCCTCATTAGGTATTCTAAGTGATTCTGTTTTTCTAACACTAGCTCTAGAAGCACCAAATCTTTTATTTGTCGATTTCCTTGTGATCAAAACTAAGTTGTGATCAGAGAGTCCTGTGATCATATTATATTTAGTAATCCTTTCTGGTTTGTTGCTAAAAATTAGGTCAATCTGTGTTCTTGTAGTCTGGGTTATTCTAGTTGGGCCCTTGATTACCTGTGTTAGATCAAAACGGTCACTTATTTAAGATTTTTCCTGGCTGATTTGTCTTCCCAATGTACATTTAGATCACCCATAATAATTACTTCATTGTCAAAATTACAATTTGCTAGCATAGTACGCAACTTTTCATAAAAATCAATATTTGCAGAAGGTGGACGATAGATTAGAATTAGGCTAAAATACATTTGTGGAGATAAAATTATTTTTAATCCAACACATTCTAAATCACTATTTAACAGTGTTATTTCCTCGCAATGTATGTCTTGTTTTATGTAGCCCATAACTCCGCCTCCTTTAGATTTCATTCTGTCATGTCTGAAGATTTTATAGCCTGGTACAGTAAGTGCTGCTGGTGGTGAGTTTGCATGAAGCCAAGTTTCTGACAGGCAGAGGAAATCCAAGTTAGAGTCAGTCAATAAATGGTGTATTTGATCATGTTTGGAGATGAGGCTGCGTATATTGAGATGTCCACCAAATAAAACTTTTGGTTTTACTTTGGCATCCCATATTATTTTAGAGTTGTTAACAGTGTTAAAAACGTTCCACCTCCTGTTTTTTAAAACTGCGGAGGTCAGCTTCCTGTTTTGTTTTGTTGAACTTCCGGGTAATATATCGTCAGAGTTAACTTTGCTAATCCGAGACGAAAGCCGTGTTTGAGACAAATGTCGAGTTGGTGAGCTGTCACCTGGAATATTAGAAACACCCAAGGCCTTCTCCTGGACTTTTAGACCATGGGCATCCCCGGAGATAACTTTTCGGGAGCTTTTGGCCGATGTTGGAGGTCTCTGAAGTGGAGTTAGGATGCGCGTCTCGTCGTCCCAGGTGAGCACGCCGGTCCCCGATGGCTCCGTCCAGCCGCCAGCCGCGCTCGTCGGGGTCGTCTCAGCCGCCACAGCGCTCGCCGAAGGAATGGAAAAATTCCGGTGAGTTTGTAATTCGGTTGTGTAGTGTGGACATAGTGATCGTACCTGTAGGTTAACGGCGGTGCACCTGCTGTTAGCGGGTGTGACGAGGGCTGGGTCCTTTGCTGGACTGTTGATCGGACCGGGGCATTGATGGATGTCACCGGATAACAAGAGGCTTCAAAATGGTTTTGGTGTGCGCCGATGCCCGGTTAAAAAGTGACGGGTTAATGAAGGTGGCAGCTAGTGCGTATCTCCCAAATCCAAAGTTAAAGTTATTGTATATGTGTATTGGCAGCTTGCGTATAGATGATGGCTTGATTATGTCTTTAAAGTAGTAGTCTTTAATAGTTTGACCGCTATCAGGATAAGGATAGTTACTTGTCAACAGCAGCACATGAACAAGCAGAGCTCCAGCTACGCCTGCCGCACTCGGCGTCGCCATCTTGATGCCCCCCCTGGAGTCTGTTTTAAAGTTGTTGTTGTTATGCATATATCTTATAAAATGCTGATGACAAAAATGCATAATACCTCTTTTTGCAAAAATATGACCACCAGCTTTCAATTCTTTGGTTTGCTGTTGAGGAGCCGTACAAATTACTGGCAGCCCCAGCATAGTCATTAGTGTGAGATGAGGCACAATGAACGGCTGCCATTGTGCCATTTTCAGTACCACAGTCAGTGCGAAGTCGCACTGGAATGATTCCACATTCTGACAGACAGTTCAGATAATTCTGGGCAATGACCTGTCAATGTTGCTTGCTCCACATCTCAACCACAGCACATTCCAAAGCCATATGGTTTTAATTTGTCATATCCATCGATATGCCACATATGGTTTGGTCCATCAGAACTGTCAACTCTTCTTATAAATCTTCTGGTTGCGCAAAGTTGAGTTCCTTGAGGATCAAATTCTCTCATCAGGGCAATAACATCATCCCTCCTAACTGTTAGAGAGTATTTTAGGCGCAGTGTCTGCCACATTGAACGGTAACCATAGTGTTGACCTGGACCCTTTAATTCCTCCTGTATAGCAGCACGAACGCTGGCAAGAGGAGAGTAGTCTTTTTGCCTGAATAAAGACAACCTTTTCAGCTTCCCCTTCAGGGTGCAAAGGCTCATATGGACATTATGTTTTGAAGCCAAAAAATCTAAAATGTCTGCATAGCTGTGGCTGTGATTAAAACATATTTTTATTAGATCCTCTTCTGTGGGGGTATCTGATGCTGACCCTACCAAACACAAAATGGGATAAAGGCAGAGAATTTTACTTAATATGTTGCATGACCCTAATATTGATAAAAACTCAAAAGAGGCATGACATAGGGCATTTATATTTTTGTGAAAAAATGGTTATGGGTCCACTTACTGTTGTCTGTATATTCTGACAAAAATTGCACATTGGCACCACATGAGACACAGAACATCAGAATAGCTCCCAGATGTTGTCCACAATAAGGACAAAAGACGATGAAGTAGAAAACTGAAATCAGAAACGTATAAGTGAGATGGTATACAACTCACTACCTCTATATCAACAGTGGAGATCCTTCATATCTGCGTACAAGTTAACTGCTGTCATTAGCAAGCATAATGTGCAGTGTTGTATGGTAAGGGAGACTGGAATAAGATGGCTTTTTCATGTACTATTAAAGCGGGTGCTGTTTTGTATCAATTTCTGATCCTATCACTACTAAAATGGACATACAAATGTGTAGCATGGCAAAGTCTGGTTAGGTACGGCACATGATGTACCACACAGTACAGCGATATTTATTTATTAGCACAATATATGATTACAATCAAATAAAATCCACATTACCTCAAGAATAACTTTCTTTGTTGCCTTCCTGTGGGTTCTCCCGTATTTTCCTGTATTGAGTTGGTTACTTGTGCTGTTACACTGAGAGCGCCCTCTTCAGGTTTGGACCACTTCGGTTGTGTTGTGGTGATTATGCGTCGTTTTTCATTTGCAGGTGTTTTCTGGTTTTGATCATTTTGAGCTTTGCATCGTTTATATACAGTATTTGCAGCGTGCTTTTGCTACGCGTTTGCACTCCTCGGCCACCGTAGAGAGATGCATTTCCAAGATGGCGCTGGAGACGGCAGCTGCCTGTTGCAGAAGCTCCATCCCTGCTTTACCTTTTTTTGCTCTTTTTACTTGTTTGTTTTTTTTTCTTTAGAGGAGGTGAAACACGGTGCAGTTGGGCACCTGGGAAGACTACTTTTAATTCAGCTCTATTGTTAGCTATAGTGTTTTTTTGCCCTTTATAAATCCGTGTCAGGAGATGTGCCGGGGACCACTTTTAGCTACAGCTCGCATCACATACGCGCGCGATGAGCTGCTTAACCTACGAGGCCCTTCTCTTTTCCACGCTGGGAAACCTGATGTTCCAGTGGAGATACAGAGGAAGAAGAGAGGCTGCAGGCAAATTTGGGTAAAGTGTCTTGCCTAAGGACACAGCAACAGTTTTTTGCAACTGGCGCCCCACTGTGGCACCTGGAATTCCCAGCGGTCTCCCATCCAAGTACTAACCAGGCCCTGCCTTGCTTAGCTTCTGAGATCTGACGGGATCAGGCTTTGACAGGCAGGTATGGCCACAATGTCATACCGGACAATGTCATTTCTCTGGACGGATTTACAATGAAGCGCGCAGACCAAACTGTAACGGGGAGCGGGAAAGCGCCAGGAGGAGGACTGGCAGTATTTGTGAACACAATGTGTCACTGTGTGTCATTGTGTGTGAGACCAAATAAAGACTTAATCTTGATCTTAATCTCCATTTCTGTTCAAGCAAGGGTGCTCTTTCTTCTCCCCTCTCAAACCAGTTCTTTTATTTGTACCTCACTGTCCTCAAAGGAGTGGCCCTTCTAGGTGGAGATGTACGGCAGATGAAAGTCCACTCTGGAACGGGCGGGTCAGAGTGGACAGGCGTGCCAGAGTGGACCTTCATCTCCCATCTATAACTCTATCCTCAAACCTAAATCAAAACAAAAAAACAATAGGGTTAGCCAGGTCAGGTCAAGAGGTGAAAACACCCATTATGGTCCTGAATGGCTATGCTAACAAGACCCCACACTTTCACTGCATATTGAATAGGCTTAACTAACAGAAACTGAAAACAAATATGTGTGATAGTTTCATAGTAATTTCATTGTAGTTAGCTCCTCCCTGCAGCTAGTTATAAGCAGTGTCCACCAGCACTCTATCTAGCCAGAACTGAAGTAGCTTGGATGAGATGTGAAACATATTCGACCAAAAAAACTTTTGTCCAGTTGACAAATTTAATTTCTCCTTTGGCCATTGATTGTACCTGGACGACTGAGGGATTCTTCACACGTATTATCCTGTGTATTATTGAAGTATTGAATGATTATATTGACTTTGTTATAAAAGCATTTCCATTTTAACAAAGTACCTTCTAATTCTGACCTTCCCTGAAACACCACACCACAGTGATTTCAGTGATGATCTGCAGGGGGAGGGCTTAGCTTAATGGCATGCAAATGAGCTCTGAAGGCCTGGACTTAGAGAATCTTTAGAGAACTTTTTTTCAGCTCATTATTTTCAGATGTGCCTCTTTCAAATGGCCACAAATTCTTCAAATATTCTCAGATTTTCATGTGTAAGGCATCGTTGGAAAGCGTAGAAATTACACTTTCAGAATCTGTGAATAACTCAAAACGCCTCCGGGACGACTTGTGTCTGCTTTTTCCGTGGCAGGTCACATATTGGTTAAGCAGCTTTTGTGGTCAAAGTAAATTAACCGTCCACTGTGTACTGCCTGCAACTGATTATAAAGCATTTTATTGTTCACTAATAAGTAAGTGCATTACTAGCATAGCATGCTAGTCGTTTTACCATGAAGGCAACACTTCATTCTGTTTAATTAATTAATTAATTAAAATCAAATACATCGCCTTTAAATTTAGATGAATTGCACAATCCTAACTTTTATTTTTCTCTAATTGGATATAAAAATAGTTGGTCCCTCCCTCCCTGGCAACTGCCTCTGGGAAACTGACCAGGCATGAGGACTTCAACCTGCCTTTCTGCTCAGAGCTTTGATAGAGTGCTGTTTGTACAGATGACAGGTGCCGGGTGCTTCCTCTCCCCAGGCTGTGTGACAAGAGGGGACAAAAATACAACAACAGTGAGAGTGGGCAACACAACAGCAGTGTCTCAGGTTCTCTGAGGACAGTATCAGAACCAACTGTGTATGCAGGTTGACAACAAGTAGTTTATTTTTTGAGTTCTCATTGCTCCAATGTTGAAAACTGTACCTGCTGCTCTTAAAGGGCGAGTACCAGAGTTTGTGTCAGCTTTTCTGAGAGCAACAAGCAACCAAAGCATTGAAAATAATCACAAATCGTATGACCCCATTCCCACAGAAATAACTGCAAAATATTAAAACTACTAAATGCTGTGAGGCACCACTGAAAGAGACACACATAATTATGAGCACATATTTATAATTGCATATTATATATATTATTTCAAATAGAGCTGATAAACTGGGCAGTACCTGGAGTTGAGGCGGGGCGGGGTCTGGGGGTGTAAAGAACAGTGTGGTTGGTCAAACACAGGGTTCGGCAACCCGCGGCTCCAGAGCTGCGGGTCCCTCTGATGCCTCACTGTTTCACAGATTTTTTTATTGGGCCCACAAACCGCTTCTGCACAGGTCCTCTTCGCACCCTGGGTGTGTATTCAGGGAGCAGGTAAACCAGACAGTGGTCTGAGCGTCCGAGTGGGGGGAGGGGGGCGGAGGTGTAAGCGTCTTTGATATTGGCGTAAAACAAGTCCAGAGTCTGAGGCTACGTCCACACGACAACACTCCTGTTTTTTTCTTATGCGGGTTGGAAAAAATACGCATCCACACACGTGTCGGATCAGTAAATATTTGCGTCCAGGCGAAAATGGAGCGCTGAGTGAAAACAATGTAATACATATGCCACACAGATATGTGGCGCTGTAAACAGAAAACAGCCAGAGCCCCCAGACATGCAATACTATAAAGAGCACATGCGCATAAAGTCCTTTCTCTTCCGTAAACAAGCAAACACGTGTATGTTAGGGACCGTCACCAAATGCAAAATTATTTCGTCCCCCTGCTCCACCAATGTTGCAGTGACTCCCTCCGGTAATGTGAAGATCATTTGTTGACGGTCCCTAACATAGACGGTAGCCACAGATGAAGGTTGGAGTTTTTGCCTATAAATCGATAGTTAGTATTACAGTACTTGCTATCGTTTTATTAGATAGACAATAACAAATAAACTCTCGTTAACCTTGGTTGTGTTATTTAGGCAAAATGCTTGTTTGGATCTTAATACGGGAATGTTAAACCCCGAATATCAAGTGAATGTCAAACATCGAGTCTCATTACGCTGAGTCCTGCCCAAGCATAGTCGGACATTATGTTGGCTTTTCGTCGAGAATATACAACCGGGGACCATCACAAAAGGGCAGCTATATAGTTGTGTGAATTTGTGTAAAGAAAACAGAAATGCTTTTATATATTTTTGTGTGTGATACTACATGTGCCTGTTTGTAAAAGATACATTTTCATTCATTAAAAAAAGACAAGAAATGGTTGCTCTTTTTCTTTATTTACAGCACACAACACACTCAAATTGGTATGGGCTCCTTATTGTCCACTATCTGCCTTTTCATTGATGGGATCTTTCCAGTTTTGAAATACGTGTTTACCTTTGAATTGGCAAACACTTGTGACTTTGAGGATGACTGCTTTATTTCAACGTGGGTCCCATCAATCGCTCCCAAACATTGTGGCATGCCATGCACACGACGGAAGCCCGAAACAAGCTTCTCTGCCTCCGGTTCCGTGAAAGGGAGCTTGATGTATTTCAGGCCGAGTTGAAGAGCAATAGCCTTACAGGTCTGTCTAACGATGACGGAGACAGCCTGTCGCGACAGTCCGAATGACTTCGCCATTTTACGTAGCCTCAAGTAATAGAGCGTAATGGCGACCTTCTTCAATGTGTCGATTGCTGCTCTCATATTCGTTGTTTGGCCTTCGATATGAGGACGCAGTTCTTCACTCAGGGCCACAAGAGAAGCTCTGGATATCTGGAAATTCGCTCTCCATTCATCATCCATGACAACGCCATTGACGAAGTAGTCCCACCAGCTACTCGTTCGCCCAGGTCTCACCCAAAATCTTCTTCTGGTGGCCCTTCTAGTTGTACATGGCAGCGGGCTTAAAAGAATCCGACATGCGTAATTGTGCATGCGTCTTCGCTGGTGTTGCACTGCATAGTAGATCAACAGGTTTTGATGCAACAGTGCAAATAAACTTACAAATGTCCGCATAACAAACTCAACTCCATTGTCCGCCATGGTTGTTGTTATCTGGTCGTTGCCAGCCGAATGCGCAAGATTACCTTCTGGTCACTGGTCACGTGATGATGATGGCATCGCGACGTCATCGTTTTCCCAAAAGTCGCGTTTTGCCCGCCCACACGACCCCCGGCGTTCTCAGATTTCTCCACTCTGGAACCCGTTTTTAAAAAACACCGTTTACACCCACCCAAAACGCTGGCGCCGTGTGGACGACAGGCCCAAACGAACACAAACTTCTCCGTTTCCACCAAAAAACTTTATCGTGAGGACAGGGCCTTATTGTCTCTCGTGGGGCATGTATTGTGTGAAAGTGGGGAGAATAGAGGAGAGTGATGTGTGATTAAAGTTTTGCTGTGGTCGGTCACATTTATCTCCATGGAAACAAGCAGGAGAAGCCTCTATAGGAGACAAAAAGGTGGAGGACCCTCCACAAGAAAAGTTATACAGTACAGCTTTAAATTGTCGCCAGGCAGCAAGCCATTGCATAAACCCAGGACTGTGCCTGTTGGAAAAATACCTGAAGTGTAACCCAAGTCAAGACACCATTACTATCCATTTAGAAGCCCTTATTTCCAGGCCAAATGCGATATATGGAGGTGGCACCAAGTTAACAATGTGTGAGTCAACCAAGCCATGCTTCAGAAGTGTGTCCAGAGCGGGCCCCGGTGCATTTCTCGGGGCCCCTCCATCCATCTGCCAGTCTCACTTCATTTACATTTACATTACACACAGCTGGTTGATTTGGTGGGCATGATGGATGGCCAGCTTCTGATGCTGTTTATAGAAATGGGCTCTGGGGCCTAGCCGTGTCAGCTCAAGCAAATTCTCCTACAATATGGTTGCTGGCTTGTTAGCAGCAGAATTGGCACATTGGTGTGTCTAAGCACGGCATAAGAGGCTTTATTATTGGGATCTTGTCAAAGTTGCAGGCTTGTTAGCGGTTTGCACATATATGTGCACATATGTTTGACGTCCTCCCGAATAGCCCGTGATTGTTAGCTCATGTCATGTTTGTGCGTTTGCTGCAAATATGAAGAGGCTTTCCTAAGTAACCACTGGATTTAGAGTAGATTTGGTTGTGTTAATCAGGCTCAATGAGAACTGTGTTTATTTATACGCAGAGGAATAGTAAGGGGTACAATCTATATATTGTTGAAAATCATTGTAACAATGGGGTTGTAGCGCATCATGTATCAAATCTCAGACTGCCTTTGCTGTTTCTATATACTTAAAAGTGCTGTACCTGAATTTGGACACCTCCCTCCTGAGGGAGGTGTCCAGGAGGCATCCGGAACAGATGTCCGAAATTAGTAAAATGAGTAATAACTAACCCAAAGTTATTTCCTCATTTTACTAATTATTCACTGACATGAGTATATAAGCACTTTTTACTCAGAGCGGAGTTTTGCGGCTATGGCACTTGGCGGTTATTGGAAAAGCATTTCAGATGTAGATAGCATATAGCTAACTTATTTTGGACCTCAATAATTGCTTCTACAATATATCTGTACTGGTTCAAAAACATTGCAGGGCTTTTAAATGTAATGTGTATGTTTCACGCTGGCACTTGTTGTTCTAACATTATACAAGAAATATACTACAATTTGCAGTATTATCCGGAGTCTATGAACACAAGAGCAGGGCTGTGGGCAAGGATAATACAGAAGTACTGAAAAAATGATGAATCAATTCAGTATCCAGTCAATTTAATTCAGAATCCAGTTGTCGGTAAGCTAATGAGAGTTTACATTTGTACCACAATGGGAAGACTATAACCAGTCCATTTTGCTTAATATTAAAAACAATGTGTTTTGTTTATATATTGTTGTTGAAAATTGACTTCAAATTCATATCTTTCAGTTCATGTTACTGACATTTAGTAAACCTTAAAGATTTCACTCATATTAGTAGAATGGCTCTGAACACAAACAGTACTGTTGAGAGTGACATTTCAGTTTCTTTGTTGATGCATTGTAATATAAATAAGACACTTATAATTATGGTCTAATCATAGATCTAATTGCAGCATGAATCATGAATATATTTCTTGCAGAAGTGGATTTGATCTATTTTTATTCTTAGTGTTTAACGCTACATAGTCTGTACAAATCAGAAATACACATTCTGTCATGTTTATGGCATCAACAACATTTTCGTTCTGCGCAATAGGTATGTTTAAGTCATCATTCTCAAGTTTGTAATTGTATTTGTGGAATACATGGGGCTAAATCAGTTATCTGGAAGTACAACAATATTTAATAACTCACACTTGTACTGATCAAAGGCTCATGGAAATGTGTTATTTAAACAAATATCTCAAGACCACCTAAAAACTTAGGCTGCATTTACTAATGTGTGCATCGTGTCACCATGGTAACAGCTGATCCTTTTTTTTCCATGCAAACCCTCCCGCCCAATTCCACCCAGCATTATGTCACTGCAAACTATCAACATTGCATACATCTAACTGTCTTTTAGACCTGCAGAAATGTCATTAGCTGGACTCTCTGTGCAGTCTCTCCGTCAGATGAACCTGTTCACGGGTTGGTCCTTGTCAGTCTGACATACAGTGATTGTGTGGATTTGGTGACACAGAGCTGTGCCATAGAGATGTGCCATAGAGCTGTGCAAATGGAGGAGCCTAATGAAGCCAGGCGCACATCTGTTGGCCGCAGCGGGAGGTGCCAGACAACCAAGCGCCACTGCAAATGAGAAGCACGTACAGCAGACACATGACTGCTCTTTTAAGTGCCTACACTCTTTAATTTTTTTCTTCACAGGAGGTAATTTGTCACAGACAGTGTAGTCATTAACATGTACAGGTTTGGTATAAGCCTTGTGAAAGACAACTTTGAGCCTGGCATTGAGCTGACACAGTGGGTTGATTCATGTGGCTGGATAATAGGATTTTAAAGTAAGGACATATACTGTATTGTAACAGTCAATCCTCTATAGCACCATCATAATGGCAACTGTGTACAGACCCTATCCCATTCATGTTAATAGGACAGGAAAGCAAAAACATTTATTTTGACATTAGAAACATTTGATATTAGCACAGACAAATGGTTATTACTCATTGGTCAATGATTAATAAAAGTCAATATCTAACTTGAAAGATTTGTGGTGTTTGATGGAAGGAAAAAAACAAAAAAACTGGTGGCCCACTACATTTTTGTTGCATATTTGCCCAGCATAATGTTAAAGTTATGAATTTGTTTGTTGTTATGAATTTCTTTGTTATGTGGTTGTTAGCATGCGTGTTGATGTTGTGGCTAATAGCTAACTATAAATAATCAGGGTAAAACTGTATTTGTATAACAGTGGTATTAGCTGTGGTCGAGTGGTTGTTAGTCGCCAAAACTGCCCTGGTTTTTCATAGTTTGTGATGTTTGAAAGCTAATGTTAACTCTAACATTGGAAATACACTGGAGCGGAATGGAATGGTACCAGCTATAGAATCTTTACATTCTGTTTACCAGGGCTCTCAAGTCTCACGCATTGAGAGTGTGACACACGCAATTCGACGTGTTCACACGCTCACACGCCACACATGGCATTTCTCACGCTGATATTTTTTTTTTTTTTGTGCCCAGAAAATCGGTCTGTGTGGCTCAGTTTATGCAGGCACCGTGCGTTTTCAGCGAAAAAAAACTTCCCCTCCTCCCCGTCCCGCTCCCCAGAAAAAAATCAGCCAATCACAAAATAGATTGTTCTGTTGTTGGGCAGACTGTAGAGTGTAGTTTCAGCTGCTAAGCGCACACTGCGGTGATGATAAAACAAACTGAGAACCATCAGGTAATAACTTCATTTATATAACTCTCATTAGTTGCTTTGTAGTTTAAAGGTCCCATGGCATGAAATTTTCACTTTCTGAGGTTTTTGAACGTTAATGTGAGCTCCCCTACCCTGTTTAGCCCCCCCCCATGGTTAAAAGTTGCGAAATGTCTAAACTGAGCATTTGCGGTCCTTTTCTGCGTTACACAAAACCAGTGTTCAAACGGGCGAGTTCGGACAAGGCACCTTATTGACGTCAGATCGGCAAATGCAGCTCCAGCCCCTCCCTCTGTCTCCGCTCAGCGTCCCTGTATATCCCGCCCATAGAGTTTGGACTGTGAATGCGCTACGCAATGCGAAATGCGTTTTTTTATTTGCCTGGAGGCACGTCCGAGTGTCTCTAGGCTTGGAAGTCCTTTATCTGAGCCTCTGGACCTTTGAACAGCAGTGGTTTAATTTTATTTTATGTGGAAATGTGTTTATTTTTCAATGGAACGCTTCAAATCTCTCCCCCCGTGCAAAAACAAGGAAATGGATCAGAGAGCGCTCAGAGCAGACAGCGGAGCGTTTAGCCACGCCCCCACCTTCTACTATTGGCTAGCTTTGTTCTCCTCATTTGCATTCAAGCAACAACGCCCATTATAGAGTGTTCTGAGTGAGAAAAAATACTCTTTCTCAGCTTATCTCTGTTTCTCATGCACTGAGTGTTGATTTTGAAGAAGGATTCATTTACAGTATTAGGGAACCATTAAGGAGCCATATAAAAGCATCAAGAAGTACCATGTCATGGGATCTTTAAGTTTGCTCTTTAGACAAACATTTACAGCAGGGCTCTCAAGTCTCACGCATTGAGAGAGTTCACACGCTCACACAAACGCTTCACTCGCACCCCCCTTCCTCGGAAATTACGCAGTCTCACGCACGACCCCGCTCAAAACTTGAGAGTCCTGTGTTTACAAAGACTGGACGGCTCTATATACTTCAGAGACACTGGGGGGTGGAATGGTAAAGACTCATACTCCATAGCAAGAATACCCTAGTTTTGATTCTCGAACTAGATGAAGCTTTCTGTTTGCATGCTCTCCCAATGTTTGTGTAGGTTACTCAGAGTACTTCAGTTTGCATCTATCTCCAAAAAGTGTGGGTTAGGTTGGTCAGTAGTGGCAGTGCTGTCTATCGATGCAGCTAAGAACAATTTTTCCATTTGATCAGTGCAATTTTTCTTTTCAAAACACATGCAAATTTATATTGTATCTTTGGCAGTGTCAACATGTGACATCAGCACATAGAATCCCTTTAATTTAAACTGAGCTGGAGAACAGGCCAAAATTTGCTGTTTAACTGACAGATTGAGATCTGCTGATTTTGTAGGTTTATCGATAATATCCTAAAACCTGACACAAACTCAGCATAAAATTTTGACTGACAACAACTTTAAAGCATAAGATTAATATGCCAAATATGTGGAGATATTCTATCACAAATAATACGATGGTTCAACATTTTTTTTTTTTATATCAGTTTGGATATTTCTTCTAAAAACAGTCTCTCCCACAGACTGATATCCATGGGTTTCGGCTTTCATTTTATGCAACATTTTGAAGACTAATTTGCTGTTCAAAAAATACAATATTTTGTTTCACAGTAAATGTTGTTATGCATCATCTAATTCTAGAATATGCACACAACATGTTTAAATTCTATGAACTAACTAAATTCATCTGCCCATCACCCATCAGAATTGCTGAACATTCTTCTATAGACGTACATGCAGAATGCCCCAGCGTGATATCACTGCAAAGTATCAATTCAAAAAGGACAGTATATAATGACAAATACTTATAACTATATATAAGAAATCATTAGCTTGGTTTAATCACAAACTCCACAGACATTTCACAACTGAGCTTCAGGAGCAACATTATTGAAATGAGCAAGATCCGTCCCCACAGGCGTTAAGTAAATACAATTAAACGTTTTCATTTGCCCAAATACACAAATATTATCACGCCCAAAACACAACTTAATCAGCATTTGAATGTGAAAATAATGGCTTGCTTCACAGTTGGAATTTCAGTTGTATTTTCAAAACCAAGTTGTGATGCCATGGAGACTAGTGTTATGAATGACTCTTGCGTGCATGACCAGTAGCTCCTGGAGGAACCTCCTTCTGGTCAAAATGCTAAAGGAGCATTCTGTAGTGATGGGATGTTTGGCTCCATTTAGTCAAATTTGGTATGATGATTCCCAAAGGGGTCTGATCAAACTCAAGATCTGGCCCCTGGGGGCCATGGCGGCCATTTTCCAAAATGGCTGCCATGGAAATGGGAAAATTGATTAAAAGCACCCAGAAACATCACATATTTGTATCAAATTTGGTGAGAAGGTTCCCAAAGGGAGTCTGATTAGATATAGAACAATAGGCATTCAATATGGTGGCCATTTCCCAAAATGGCTGCCAAATATGGATTTCGTGGTCAAATGGAATGAAAACAGCCAGAAACACAACATATTTGTATCAAAATTGGTAGGAAGGTTCACAAAGGGGGTCTGATTAGATTTAGAACTATAGGCATTCAATATGGCGGCCATTTTCCAAAATGGCTACCACAAATGGAGTTCCTAATGGGAAAACGGATTAAAAACAGTGCAATATTACACCAGAAATACATGTCAACAGGGCTCTCAAGTCTCACGCATTAAGAATGTGACACACGCAATTCGACGCCACACATGGTATTTCTCACGCTAAAATTTAGTTACGCAATTGAAGCGCACCGCGCGTTTTCAGCGTTTTTCCCGCTCCTCGGGAAAAATTGTTCACAGGTTGAGGACAGGTTGTGAACAGGTTCAAGAGTCTGATAGCAGTTGGGAAGAAAGAGTTCTTGAGTCTAGTAGTCCTGCTTTTCACACTTCTGTACCTCTGGCCTGAAGGTAGGAATGTGAATAGTCCATGTTGGGGGTGGTTGGGGTCTTTGATGATGGAGGCAGCTCTCTTGCGGAGTCTGCGATGGTAGATGCTCTGCAGAGAGGGTTGAGGAGTCCTGGTGATCTTTGTGGCACTCTTTACCACTCTCTGCAGGCATTTCTTGTGTTCCTTTTTCCTGATATTACCTTCTCTTGGTATTGCAATGTCCAACATTGCAGTACCTTTGCTCTGTTGCTTATCCAACACGACTATGTCTGGGTGGTTTGCCTCACCATTCTGTCAGTCTCTATCTGGATCTGTATCCCACAGGATCATGGCTCAGTCATTCTCCACAACCTTTGAAGGTGGTGGTTATGTCGCTCCATGTATCCTTCCCTGCCAGCATCTTACACCCTACAGTTATGTGGGGGGGGGGCAAACTCTCCGCTCCCTCCTCATCAGCGGTGCGCTGTGCGGTGGCCCCACTTCCGCGTTTATGCGCGAAGGAAGATATAAGAAGATTTCCATTGAAAAATAAACACATTTCCACAGAAAATAAGATTAAGATTAAGATTAAGATTAAACCACTGCTGTTTCAGAGGTTCGGAGGCTCGGATAAAGGACATCCGAGCCTGGAAACACTCTCACGTGCCTCCAGGCAAATAAAAAAACGCATCTTGCATTGCGTTGCTCGTTTGCGGTCTAAACTCTCTGGTCGTGAATTACAGAGACGTGGGTAGACATCCAGAGGTGGGGTGGAACTGCATTTGCATTTTTTCTTGAATGTGACGTCAGAAACTTCCCTTGTTCATAATCGCCCGTTTGGGCTGTCTTTTTTTCAAACGCGGAAAAGGATTGCAAATGCTCAGTTTACACATATCGCAACTTTTAGCCATGGGGGGGGGGGGGGGGGGGGGGCTGAACAGGGTAGGGGAGCTCACATTAACGTTCAAAAACCTCAGAAAGTGAAAATGTCATGCCATGGGACCTTTAAGGCCTGCTCCTGGATTCTCACCTCATTGTACGGTTGGGGGCAGAATGGTGCTAATTTGCATGATAAGATCTCCCCCCTCATTGACTATCATTGTGGTGTGGTGTTAGCATTTTGGGCAGGTCAGAATTAGAATGGTAAATGGTCACATCTTTATATAGCGCTTTACAACAAGGAACTCAAAGCACTTTACAACAAGGAACCATTCACCCATTCACACAAACATTCACACACAAGTGTACGTAGACACTGGGGGCGAGGTGGGTTAAGTGTCCTGCCCAAGGACACAATGGCAGAATTGATCTGTGGGAGCTGGAATCAGCTCATTGTGCATTGTGTTCTGGGCAGCAAAACACTGGTTGGACTGCTGCCTCCGCGACCCAGAAAATGGAAAAGCGGAAGAAGATGAATGAATGAATGAGCTGGAATCATACCTGCCGACCTGTGGGTCAGTAGATCTGACCACTCAACCACTGATGTTTCTTATGTCAAGAGTGGGTTTTGAATCGCCTTTAGTGGACAAACGCTCTACCAACTGAGCTACTGCCGACCAGAAGGTTCTATATTAGAATGGCAATGATTTTATAAAATAAAGCCCATATAATCATTCAATAAGTCAATAATACACAGGATAATATGTCAAAGTTATTGTGAGTGCAGCGCGCTGACTCACTAGCCTTGAGCCTCGAAGTCACTTTGGATGCAGCACGTAGCAAAATAAAGAGTCTTGAATCCAAGGTTTGTCTTTTCTATCTTTACTAAAGTGAAAGTCATACAGAACAAAAAACAAAAATGAATTCCTACACCTTGTAACTTCCCTACGTGACGTGACGGTCAAAAGACTGTAGTTTCTGTAGCTCGAGGCTTCTGCTCTCTTCCTCCATATTGACTTGTATTGATTGACTTGTATTGTATTGACTTGTATTGTATTGATTTTCTGAAGTTAAATCAATAATCAAAGATCAAAGTAAAACATAAAAATGGCTCTAACAGTTATAAAGGCAGAATAAGAAATACATGTAATCAGTCACCTGACTCTGGATGTATTCTGTTGCACCCTTATGAAAACAAAACTGCAGTGTATAACAGGAAAACGTTTATTTTATTTTTTTTTGTATCCAAAAGACTGCATTATGCAGTACAATGCAGTAAAATGAAGTATTTTTGCAAGGTGATCCCCAAGGTTCGGTGCTTGGTCCCCTCCTGTCCATCCTCTACCTCCCATCCCCTTGGAAGCATCATTCGCCACCACGGCCACTGCTACACTGACGATATTCAACTTTACATAACTACTAAATCCATCAACTCCACAACTCAATCTTCCCTCACCCACTGCCTCTCCGAAATCAAAACGTGGATGCAGCACAATTTCTTAAAACTGAATTGCGACAATCCAACTTAATCATTATTGGCCCCAAAAACATTACCAAATCCACCCAAGACTTCAGCCTGACCATAGACAACACAACCCTCACTCCATCCCCACTCATCCGAAACCTTGGCATTCTTTTTGACATCACACTTTCATACCAACAACACATAAACTACATAACCCGGACTGCTTTCTTTCATCCCAAAAACATTGCACGACTCCGCCCATCCCTTTCTTTCTCTGCTGCTGAAACTCTCATTCATGCATTCATCACCTCTCGAATCGACTACTGCAATAGCCTTTTCTATGGTCTACCCTCCAAAACTCTCAACAAACTCCAATACATCCAAAACTCTGCTGCCCTCCTCCTCACCCACACCCGCTCCCGAGACCACATCACTCTTGTCCTCCAAAACCTCTACTGGCTCCCCATCCCTCAGCGTATCCATTTCAAAGTCCTCCTCATGACCCACAAAGCCCTCCATAACCTGGCCCCATCATACCTCTCTGACCTCCTGCACCGCCACACCCCATCCCGCTCCCCTAGAGGACCAAGCTCTGAACCTGGGGTGACAGAGCTTTCTCCATTGCTGCCCCCACCCTCTGGAACTCACTCCCACGACCTATCCGTGACTGCTCTGACCTCCCCACCTTCAAAAAACTGCTCAAGACTCACCTTTTTAAAACTGCTTTTAATGTTTCTTAATGTTTAATGTTTGTCTGATTGTTTATTGTTTTATTACTGATTTTACCTCTTGTACAGCATCTTTGAGTGTCTTGAAAAGCGCTTTATAAATAAAATGTATAATTATTATTATTATTATTAGTCTATTGGAATAAGATGTAATATGATGCTAATGTTGACAATTAAACAAGCCCCCTGCTTTCATCCAAATATCTCCCTTTCATGCAAAAATAATACGTCTACACAAAAGCTGAATTAGTATTTAAACATGTCCTAAAGTATGTAGTGTCAAAGTTTAAAGGCCCTTTACTCACCCCATAAGAAAGAGAAATATGTTCCTACAAACATAATTGCCTCCAGTGAAATAGTAGTTCGGGGACACTTACTTTTTTGTTGGGGTCTCTCTTCTGGATGTGGTCTTTTTCGATGTTACGTCTGTTTGCCTCGTTGTCCAATTATTCGCATATCCTGACACTGTCTTTCGGCAGCTAAAGAATCCGATTGTATTCTGTACATAAGTTCCGGAGAAAGTTTCTGGCTACATGAGCGTGTCCTGAGGAGAGAGTTCTCCTTCCTTCTTACGTAGCATTTACAGTCAAAGTTTTGAATTTTCTCCATTTCACTGTCCTTACCCGGGCGCAGTAATTCCCCGGGCGCAGTAATGTGCAGCCCACTGCTCCTAATAATAGGATGGGTTAAATGCAGAGGACAAATTTCTCCCAAGGGAGACAATAAAGGCTAATCTTATCTTACCCTCTTCAAATGTTACTGTAGATATAGCATCTGATATCTTACGATCCCGCTCCTCTGCTACGAGGCCGATAAATCAGCGTCTGGTAAAACAGCCACGATTCAGCTCATCCGCAATACATTAGATCTTTACATGCAGCTACGCAGCTTAAGTAGCCACGAGGTTTGCTTCTTGCACACAACTGATTGGCGGAAAAAGAAAATAAAAGAGCGCTAATCGTCATGTGAATGGCCAGCAGCGCCAGTATGGTAATTATGGTCATTTACACATGCCCCGATTCTTTCCAAAAAACTAGCTAATTTTAAAGACAAAATGAATGCTTTTAAAGCAACCGATGCTGTTATCTGAAACATGAAGTGGCTTCTTCTCAATGCAATAAATACAACAGCAATGAAAAATCATGCATTTATTTTTAACGCTAGTGGGAATGACTTTGGGGGAAATAAAAGTTTCAGGATCATGTATAAAGGATTAATAACATATGCCATGCTATTGCGTTATGCTCAGTAGTATAAACCGGAATTTAGACCTGAAGCATCAGTGACATGTAACGTAGGCAGAGCTGCACAGGTGCAGACTTTTAAAAGCTTCATTTTACACCAGAGACAGCAGAGCTGCTCACCGGTTAAAATGGAAAGCAATACCTGCACATATGCTGTGCTGCTGCGCTTACCCCCGTTACTGCTTTGGGGGAACAGGTCATATGCACCTTACATTTTACTGTCTGATTAGCATGGAAACTACTTATCTAGAAAATGGTTATGTAGCTAGCACACAGAGGCTAATGCATTGGGCGCAATCGTGTTTACATTATATGAGGCGCTTTGTAATGAAAATGTAATGTTTGTTTGGAACAGGCAATATCCTCAAGGTTTCTGACATTTTACCATTGTGTGGGAACAAACTAGCCAATCAATGTTCCACAAAAATATGACTACTTTGAAAGGCTTTGCTGTTGCCATGGTGATTTGGTTAGCACAGGTTTATAAAGCATACAGTCAAATACTGCTGGGTTTTTGAAGATGCCACAAAAGGTAATGCTGTTACGAATTGATTTTGTGGTAATGTTCCAGGTGGTATGCTTGTTCAAGGGCATAGTCACTAATAAAGGGTGACCAGGTTTGTTTGAGATTTTTCCTTCAGGGGAGATACAAAATACATTGTAATCATGAGGCAATACTGGCTCTTGCTCCCGTCTGGGAGTATTGTCACATTGTAGAATCTGAAAACCACCAATTGTTATGCTATTCAGTTTCTCACACCGACTAAATGGGCTCCCGATTTTGGGAGTAAAAACTGTGGTGATTGTGAAAATGTGAACACACTCTTAAAGCCCAGATTGTGGTTTCATCACTTCAACTTATCTACACATTGTACAGTTATATAGCTGTAAGGAGGAACCACATTCGTCTGGTGGTTGTCTGTCAAATCCAGAAGCATATCTCTCTGTATTTTTATTTGTATTATTATGTTTTTTTAATATACAGTAGGATATCAGTCCTCTATTAACGTCTCGAGCCAAAACCAAATATGATCATGCAATCAGATTTGTTTATTTCAATCTTCAGCTCAAATGGGATGACTAATGAATCACATATATTCCATATTGCTATCTGTACACAATCTAATGCTATAAATACTCTATAGGTGCTGGCCCCATGGTCCCTGCAGATGAAATACATGTTTCTTTCTGGTTGTCTGTTGTCTGGGGCCATCATTAGAGCTGCTTCCTAGTCCACAGTTTACCATGGGCTGTCAGTCAGTCACAGCTAAACACCAAACTGCTAATGAGCTCCATCCTTCAGGGACACCACTCTGCTATTACCCAGCAGTCACCTGTGCACCCTGAGAGCCCTGAGAGCCTCCTGAAGAGGGGCGGAGACATTTCTATATCTGTCAGCCAAATGAAGACAAAGCACTGCACCCCATCCACAGTGACAGAGCCGAGAGAGGGAGCAACAATGTGTTAATGTCTGGAAACATCCATCCGTTCACTCACTCCATCCGGTGATAGGGTGCCGGGGGCAGGGTGAGGGCATATCCCAGCATGCACTATGCTACAAGCATACAGACTCTAATGTGGTTATTAGAAAACATTTTGCAACATAAAGATGAAAAATAAGGCAAGAAAAACAGAACTTGTAGTTGTTACAAACTTCTGTGGGTTGCAGTGCGACACATTTAGATCACCATGTTACCTTAGTTAGTTTCAGTTTTGTTTTTAACTCTTCATGCTAAGTCACTCCCCCTTCAGTCTTGATAATTGGAGTGTATTGTTTTCTATCCTGCTCTTATATATCTATAAAAAGAAAGAAAAAATATACCATGTGGAAGCTTGGATGACAAAGGCTTGTGGGCTGAGCACTGGACAGAATCGTACTGCTAACTACAAGGAGGGCTTGAATAGTGCCCAGAACAGAGTGCTAGATTAATCAAACATGCATGAATGAAATATAAAACCTAGCATGATAGAAAGCTAAAAAAAAAGAACATTTTTCTTTATACCACCTCTTTATGCTTTATTTTGAGACCTTAGAACTATGAAATACATAAATATTTATTATAAACTTTGTTGTACGATTGTAAACATTGTAAACTGCAAAATTAATCCGAAACAACTTAAGTGCAAGTAATAGAAATTGGACAAAGGATTTCCTGTTCAGAATTACAGTACTGCCTCTACATATTGGCAGATTGTCATATATTTATTTATTTTGACCATGGGTGTATGATTCAGAGCCAGAATTTTAATAATAGACATAAACACAAGAGCCGCCACCTTAACGTGGTGGAGGGATTTGAGTGCCCGAATGATCCCAGGAGCTATGTTGTCGGGGGCTTTATGCCCCTGGTAGGGTGAGCCAATCATGAATCAGTGCTAGTGCAACCTCTGCAGCTCAGTGAGTGAGTTCTGGAGGACAGGCATGGCCTGTCCATGTCCAATGAATGAGACAAACTTGGATGTGTCTAAGAGCATAGGCTACACACCTTTTCTTTTTTTTTTTAAACAGCATGTGGGATGTTTAATCCCTGGTTTCACCATCTCCACGTCTCCCTGTGGTCCTTCTCTTCCCCACATGGACATGCATGCACTGGCTTTAATGGATTATCCCCATCTAAGGCCTAAAATTACAATGAAAGTGCACAGGATTAACACTTAAACAACAATGTTTGATGTATCTTTCTCCCAGATCCAATATATTTACTCCGTGGAATCCCCAAGCCTCCAGCTTTGTTAAAAAAAATCACCAATTGTCATGATCCTCCAGTCTCTCCCTTTCCCCCTCCCTTCTGTGTCACCTGCCTTGGGAGGAGTTGCCTTTCACCAGCTTCACCGGTTCTTCCTCTACTCCCTGCCAGTTCACCAGTTTACCACATCAGTAACTAGCTGATGGCTCACGCTTTTCTGGATCTTGTTTTTGAAACAGTTTTATGGTTGTTCCTGGACCTTTTGTAATTTTTTGTTGTTTCTGCTCCCAGTGCTCCCTGGATCTCCCCTCTCGGCTCCCCTGTTCTTCTCATGGCTCGTGTTCTTATGGTTGTTCCTGGACCTTTTGTAATTTTTTGTTGTTTCTGCTCCCAGTGCTCCCTGGATCTCCCCTCTCGGCTCCCCTGTTCTTCTCATGGCTCGTGTTCCTCCGGACCCCCCTCCCTTGTGCCTGCTTGCCTCCCCCGGACCCTTTTGCTTGCCCATTTCCATTTCCATCTGTACAATAAACCTGTTAACCTTACATTAGTTCTGGTCTGCTTTTGGATCCTACATCTGTACCTTATAACACCAATCTGGAATTTTTAAATTAACTTGTTACAGGATACAGAAGTTGTTTAATCATGTTAGCTTCTCTCTGATGTCGCTGTCTTTGTTACTGCCAAATTCACTTTTTTGTTTGTTTGTTTTTGCTTTTTTTTAACACCAATTTTATAAACTGCTTTTTGGGGACCACTTTAATTAAGCAAGCAAATGCAAGTACTGCCTGAAGCTTTACATATATAACATTATTGGATTAAATTTACATCAAGTAGAATGCTTCTGTTAAATGGCCCATATTACGCTATTTTCTGGTATATGTAATAATGTTGTTTCCTCATCAAAAACATACCCAGAGTTGTGTTTTCTTACATTTACACGTGTTTAACACACAAACCTTGCATATTTAGGCTGTGTTCTTTTCTCAGACTGATAACCCTCTGTTCCACCTTGTAATGTCATCAAGTAATACAGGAAGTTATTTTATATTGTTTTGTTATTGTTTGTGTTTTTGAAGAGGGGCTATTTTACTTTGATGGGGTATTAACTGCTAAAACATAACGTACTGAGATCACCATGTTACCTTTATTGTTTTGAAATACTAAAGCATACTATTTACTGTGCAAGAAGGGGCCCCTCACAAAGTCTTTTTTTCATGAGACAACATGCGCATTATAATGTATATCCTTTAAGCCAGGTTATACATTATAACCTGGCTTAAAGCCACAAGAGTAAGTTTTCTGTTATTTGCTTTGCCTGTTTAAGACCATACTGAATACATTAGAAGCAGATACCACGAAAGCAGACTAGGGAATTTGTATGCATGCGCCTGGTAGATATTTTTAGACATATTTAATTTACATAAGACAGAATGAAAAAAAAATCCAGCTCTGATGTTGATTCTGAATCTTTAAAGCAGCACTCACTAGCTTTTACATGTATGCCAACATTTTTATAGAACTCAAATAGGGTGAATTATCCAGACACTTATGCAGACACAGACCTGGCTGTCCAGAAATAAGCTGCAGATTAGATTTGTTACTCAAATGTGAGTGTATAATCAAAGACTCAACCTGCTGTACTGTATGAGAAAGATGTATGAGTATGAGTAACTGTATGAGTTACGACAGAGATAACGTATTGATCTCGAAGGAAATTCAAGCTCTGCTGCAACATTTACACTGTGTCTCAGTGGCATGTGTCAGTCAAAGGTCTCAGTGCAGTTTAACAGGAGGACTGGTCAAGGAGGGTCAACAGATCCTGAGGAATAGCCAAAAGTTTCCCTCCTCTGTGTCTTGCAGCATCAGACACAGATGACACAGGCACAGTTCTCCAGGGAGAACCAGGTGAGCACAACAGAAAAGGCTTAATTCTTACTCTGCTCTGGTGTTTCGGCTGGTAATTAAATTGTTCATTCTCTCAAAGTATTTCTTCTAGAAGGTTCCAGAGTCTTTCTTCAGGAAGGTCTTCTACCACATTTGCTGCCACATATGGTGTGAAAAGCTAGTTCGTTAGCTAGTCTATTGCTAACAAATAGCAAATTTCACAAAATCCTTCAGTCTCGTATTTGTGTCCTTTGAATTGTGCATGCTTCACATGTTAAAATCCCCTGATGTGATGTTTAAAAGTGGGCTCAAAAAAAAAAAAAGTTTCAAAAAATGTTCAGTGGTGAGCCAGGTAGCCACAAAAGCAGCCAATAGAACTAGTTGCAAAGGAGAGGATTACTGTAATCAAATGTTAGTAATGCAGTAATAAAAGTAGTTACAATTTATTGCAGTTAGTAACTTTTAGCTTTATTACAGTTAGTAACTTTTAGTAAGTTAGTAACTTTTAGTAAGTTTTAGAACAGGATGTCATCTTGTGGTGTTTGGCATGGATCAGCTGTGAACCAAAACAATGCAAATACTAGTTTAAAGAGCACTGTGTTTGACCTCAAGCGCTGCTCATACTATATATCTGTGCTGTATCTGTAAATCTGTAATGGAACTTTCCTCTGTCAACAAAGGAAAAACATGGAAAACCGATCAGAAATACATGCAGTTTGCATTTTTGTTTGTTATATCTCATGTGTGATGGAGCCTCTAACCATATTATATTTCATGAAGTATTATTTCAGAACTTACAAATGGAGTAAATAACATACTTTGTAATATGTGTGTGATAGAGTTGAATGAATACTGAAATGGTGTCCTTGGGCACAACACAAAAAAGACTAATGCTATTTTATTAGAGGCTTAATGCAGTAGTATTTAGTAAATATGTTGAAGCAGGTTATTCCAGTGCATATTCTTGTGTCCCTCACACACCTTTTGTGAAACAGGAAAGATGCCTCTCCCTAAATAAATAACCACACCACACACATGCACACGCACACTCCCACACCCCTCTCTTCTCATACACACACACTCCCTCTCTGCTCACACGCTGTCCCTGTTCCCCCTTCCCCCTTGCTCCAGTGACACACAGCCTGATACATACAGGCCGGCCTCCACACAGACAGCTGTGCTCTGCTTGCTCGAGGTGTGACCCTTACAAAAGCTCCAAACTGAACTTCAGAGACTAGAGTTTGAGCTGTGCACATATACGCCACAAGGTGAACCCCGTTTTCGTTTCATGTCTCTCCGTGGTCTCCGAACTACACAAACTGTAGTTTAAAAAAAAGAACGAATCACGCTAAGCTTACAACAAAAAGTTCTCGCCTCAAAATCCTGTCAAACGCCGAGACATTTCATGGCAAACTAGATTCTTCAGAGCGGAATAAGAATTTGACGTCACTAGGCGTCAGGTGACCGCGCTGGGCCAATAGAGTATCTGATTCTTGCCAACAAACCGGTGTCATGTCAGCCTCCATGTTATTGTTTATGCTACGGATACGTAGCAATTCTCCTGTTACTAAAGGAGATGCTTGATAGTCAATACTGATTTCAATTTCCAAAAATCCTTTTTTACAGTACAATGTTATTTTCAACATGTTGTCTCATACTTATTCTGTATTCTGATATTGATCAAGAAAATGTTGTTGTCATCCTGTTACTAACTAACTCCTCCACTATGGGGAGATGGACAGCCTGAACCTGTCATCCAGGTCCCTCTTCCCCCCTGAGGAGGGACACAATGACCAACTGAGCTATTGCTGCCCCAACCGCATACTAAACATTTCAAAAACATGACACATAATAGTGTATGTAATGGTGAAATATGGAACTCTCAGCTGCATGGCTAAGTTTCATAATATGACTTTAAACCTCTCTCATCTGATATCTAACCCTAACCCAAACAGTGTTGGGCCTGGTTAGTACTTGGACGAGAGACTGCTGAGAATACTAGGTGCCACAGTAGGGCAGGAATGTCTCTTACCTAGCACATACTGTTGTAGTATTATTGTGGAGTGTGTGAGTGTTTGCTGTGGTCAGAGGGGCCATTGGGACAAATTGTCAGCCTCACATCCATCAGTCTGCTCCAGAGCAGCTATGGCTACAGCAATAGTTTACTATTGCAATGGATTAATAATAGTTCTTTCTCGCTAGCCTTGAGAGAGTGCAGACGTCTGTCTCTTCCTCCTTATCTCACTCCTCTGTTGTGTGCGTGCCTTTCTGTTTTTTGTCATTTTTCTCCCTTTTGGAGCAGATTTTCCAAATTCCTAAAATATGGATTTGATCAGCTGGACCCTCAGCGCAATTAATACTGGCCATACTGGTGGCCATACCTGCCTGTCAAAGCCTGATCCCGTCAGATCTCAGAAGCTAAGCAAGGCAGGGCCTGGTTAGTACTTGGATGGGAGACCGCTGGGAATTCCAGGTGCCACAGTGGGGCGCCAGTTGCAAAAAACTGTCGTTGTGTCCTTAGGCAAGACACTTCACCCACATTGCCTAGGATGAAAGTGGAGTATGTGTGAGTGTCGGAGGTGGTCGGATTGGCTGATGGCGCAGATTGGCAGCCTCGCTTTCCGTCAGTCTGCCACAGGGCAGCTGTGGCTACAGAAAGTAGCTTACCACCACCAAGTGTGGAGTGAATGAACAATGAACTGTAAAAGCGCTTTGGGTGTCATGAAAGGCGCTATATAAATGCAATTAATTATTATTATTATTACTCTTTTTTCACGGAGGAGTGCCGCTCCGGGAGAAGCGGTGTGTCCGGACGGTAGTTTTGCTGCTGGATATGCGAGGGACTCGTATAATGCATGGCAAGTCGTATGTTTGGCACCAATGTACCTGGAGGATGTGGAGGATATTTACGTATTTGGATTTCTGATAGCTTGACATCTGTTGATTGGCCTGGGATTGTGCATGATCCATCACAAAATGTGTAAGCTGGCAGCAAGTAAAGAGTCCCCCAAGCTGTCTGCAGTGATTTCGAGCCACTGTGAAGCTGTGGGAGATCTCGTGAAAGGAGTACATCAGAAAATGGCACAGGTTGAGGACCTTTTGGAAGGGTTTCAACCGAAGGAAACATCCCGACGTTTGGATATCATAACGGGCATGCTTAAAGAACTGGGCAAAGGCAGTCTGTACACCAAGAGGAACTAATGAGATCTTTCACGAATCTTCATGGGGATATGAAGATGGGGGTTTGGCAGAACCAGGGGCCCAGCTAAATTGTTTGCTCACCTGAGTCTCTAAAAATGTATTTCATCATGCTAAATTAATCCCTCTGTAAAAAATCTGTCTCTTGTCAAAATCTGTTAAATGGTTATCTTTGTTTTGACTTGGCTTCCTTGCAAGAACACTCCCAAGACCAGAGATGTGACTTGTTATCATGAACTCTACAAAAACAGTGGCACACACTATTCACTATATTCACGGACTATTCACACTGACATGATTAAGTAAAATGTTTCCCTGTCTTTTTAGAAAGGTCTGCTCTCAGTTTCAATCAATTTTCTCTGCTCTCGGTTTCAGTCAATTTAATTGATTTCTGATCTGATCCCTGCCCCACCCTTCCTTCTTGTCACAAAAGAAAAAAAACACTGTATGTTACCTATCCAATTGTTTTGGATTGCATTGATTGTATTGCATCTTTTCCACTCTGCATCTTCCAGTCGGCGGCGCGCGCAAGCGCAGTGGCCCCTCCCCTAGCCGCTGTCCTGCTTGGTTAGTGGGGAAACGGAATTTCAAATTCACTCTATGTACATGTACATATGGTTGTTTTTCGACAATAAAGCAAACTATGACGATGACTATGACTACCATGTCAAGTGGTAAGTATATATCCTATATGTGAGCACCACAGACCCGACTTACTTGGCCTGGAAGAGGGCCTCCATGGAAATGTTGTTGCTTTGGCTATAATCTTCCACTGTATTGCATAAAATGTATCTATCCCCATGGAGAATGTTCCTAAGTATTTTGTCCCATTGAAGAACCTGTAGGCGACTTGGCAGTGGCACGTCACTTCCACCTGCAATCAATCGATCAATCAATCAATCTATCTATCTATCATCCATCCATACATCCATCTATCTATCTATTCTTAAAATGCGATTAATTAGATTATTTTTTTTAATCGCCTGGCAGCACTAGTTTTAACTTTATATTTCCATGGAATCATGCAGGTGATGTGACATCTCCAGAAAGTTACATACTGTACCTAAACCTCAGTGAAACAAAGCACTAGCATACTCATTATATCATTAACTGCATATTGTTTATATTAATAATCTATACAAAAGCTTTTCTGTGGATTAAAGTTTTAGAGGCCTCCTGCTGGCTGGGACTGCACTGACAGTAGAGCATTACACACATCAGTGATCTCTGTTCTGTGAATGGCACCAACCTCCTCTCATGAAAAAGCATTTCATGTATAAAGACTAGGGTACAATGGCTCCCTGCACCTCATTGGACTTCTCATATATATTAAAGATCATATGTTTAAACACAGTACATGCTCCGAAATGACTGCTACACCTTTTAAACTGCACAGTGACATCAGCCTGAATAAAACATGTGTGTCAGCCCTGGCCCTGTGCATGTGGGTCTGCTGCTCTGTGAAAGAGGAGCACTGGAGCTACTCAGTGTTGGCTTATCAGGCCTGTTCTTTGGCTTGGATTCAACCATGTGGCATTTACAATATTTAAACTGCACCCTCTGTTCAATGTCTCACTACAATTTGAATCCCTGCATATATGTATGGGTGACGGTATCAGTACGAAGTCTTTCCCAGATGGAATTTTAATGATGCCATATTTTTTTAAAGCACAGTTAAAAATACAATCCAATACAACTGTATTGTTAATAAAAAGAAGTGATCAGAAATTGGAATGATCCTGGTGAATTGGGTTAAGTTTCTTACGCAAGGGCACAGCAATATTTTGAGTTTGAAGGAACTGTGAGATTTCAAGATTTTAAATTCTATCCAGGCTACATACACAACCTTTTTTCCTCAGATGAAAATAGCCTGTTTTGCTGGCTCTCAGCATGCTCTATATAGGAGCATCTAAATTGCATTTGATCTTATAAAGCCCAAAGCCAGTGACAGCTGAACTAAACGTGATCATTCTAGCCCTCTCAGGTCCAAATATCACAGTCATATATCAGCTCTCACAATCTGTTGCCCATGACTGCATACAACACAACACACCCAAACCCCTTGACATTTTTGTTTGAAAGCACCATGTGACAGAGGAGGAGCAGGAGAACCAGGCCTTAAAGGGCCTATATTACACAAAATGGACTCGTGTGAACTTTTATCCATGTTAGTACATTGTTACCTCCTCAAAATCATACCTGGGTGGTGTTTTGTTTCATTCACACATGGTAATCCTACATCTACATCTCAAAAGATCAAAATGCTCTGTTCCACCATGATGTCATGTAATGTAATTTAACAGCTATCTTTTACCCTTTTTTCAGTAAAGACTGACAATTCCAGAGCTGAAATTATTCAAATGAATCTAATGAAGATGTATGTAACACACACTGGAGCACATCCTGTATCACAACATGACATTACAAGGTGGAACAGAGTGTTGGATATGTAGAATTTGTGTGTTACACATGTGTGAATGAAACAAAACACAAATCCAAGTATGTTTGTGATGAGGAAACAACATTATAACATAGATCAGAAAATAGCATAATATGGGCCCTTTAAATGCTGTGTATCTGTGGACGGGGCAGCCCTGAGCTCTGGATTACACAAATTTGCTTTTGTTTGTTTTTGGGCCAAAAAATCGGAGCATGTCCTGGAATAAGCTGCAGTAGTGAGCACTGCAACGGTGATGTCACCTGAGGGGAGGGGCATACACTGCAAAAAAGAGAGAAAAAGTTACAAATGACATGAACAGAGAGCACTGTAAAAAGCAACAGTCATATTTCAATTCAGAAATGTTCCCCAAGTATGATATGGAATCTGTGGTATCCTGTGACTTTATATTGAATTGGGAATAGGTTGACTATAGTCAATGGTGCAAAACACTAGCAGAATAATGATAAAAGAAGAAATTCTATTTGTCAACTGGACAAAGTTTGTTTGGTCGAAAACGTTTCGCCGCTCATACGAGAGGCTTCGTCAGTTCTGGTTGGAGTGCTGGTAAGACACTGCTTATATCTCGCTGCAGGGAGGAGCTAACTATACTGCATTTTTTTCCCGAAACTATCTCGCCTATTTGTTTCTGTCTTTTGTTTCTCTGGCGTGTAGTTTCTTTGTCCAGTTGACAAATTTAATTTCTTCTTTTATCATGGATTCTACCTGGACGACTGAGGGACTCTTCACGCATCTTAAGAACTAGCAGAATAACTTTTTAGATTTTTTTTTTCAAGCTTTTATCCATGTTATAGTTGTTTCCTTCTCATTTACACTCTGTAAGTTGTATAAGTTATATTTGGAGTGATTTGTGCATATTTGAGTAATCTTTAATTGCTTATTCTCAAGAAGGTATTTTGTCAATCTATCCCCGTTTTCACCTCCAGCAGTATAAACCCACTTGCTGTGTAGTTAATTTATCCTCCATTTTTATTTTTATACATGTAGGATTCAGCAGTGTCTCAGTCATTTTTGTACAAATGAATGATCTCCCCTCCCATTGGGCACTGCAGTTTTTTAACGCAGAAGGTAGAGGACTTGTTTCATTTATTGAGTTGTTTAAGATGAATATTGTTATATTGTGCAAATTACAACATAATGAACTACGGGGGTCATAGATTAAATTATACAGCACACACAAGCATAATATGGCTTCTTTAAAGAGGTCTATTGTTGCACTTAAAGATCCCATGACATGGTACTTCTTGATGCTTTTATATGGCTCCTTAATGGTTCCCTAATACTGTAAATGAATCCTTCTTCAAAATCAACACTCAGTGCATGAGAAACAGAGATAAGATGAGAAAGAGTCATAAATATCTCTCTCAAACTCTTTATTCTGGGCGTTGTTGCTTGAATGCAAATGAGGAGAAAAAAGCTGGCCAATAGTAGAGGGTGGGGGCGTGGCCAAACGCTCCGGTCTCCGCTGTCAGCCCACAACTGATCCATTTCGTTGTTTTTGCACGGGGGAGAGATTTGAAGCGTTCCATTGAAAAATAAACACATTTCCACATAAAATCAAATTAAACCACTGCTGTTCAAAGGTCCAGAGGCTCAGATAAAGGACTTCCGAGCCTAGAAACACTCGGACGTGCCTCCAGGCAAATAAAAAAATGCATTTCACATTGCCTAGCGCATTCGCAGTCCAAACTCTCTGGGCGTGATTTACAGAAACGCTGAGTACAGACAGACGGGGGTGGAACTGCATTTGCATTTCTTTTTTCGATCTGACGTCAATAAGGTGCCTTGTTCAAAATCGCCCGTTTGAGCTCCGATTTTTTGTAACGCAGAAAAGGATCGCAAATGCTCAGTTTAGACATTTCACAACTTTTAACCATGGGGGGGGGCTAAACAGGGTAGGGGAGCTCACATTAACGTTCAAAGACCTCAGAAAGTGAAAATTTCATGCCATGGGACCTTTAAAATAAGAAATAATATGTATAATGTGCAATCATGTGTATAATTTGCAATATGTATAATACTCATTTTACTCAACTACTCAACTACAACTAAACGAAAGTCCTTTGCATTACACATTCTACATTTTGTATATCACCCCTTGATGTGGAAGTATTTTTTTTTTTGCAGTGCAGTGGTAGTTGAGGCAGCAGCTGTGATGTCACATGAGACATGAGGAAGGGGGGTGGAGGGGACCGGAGCCGTGCCCCACTTACACTCACTCACATGGGACACACACCATTAACCTAACAGACCTACAATGGGATTACCTCCACATGGCTGCCTGTATACACCAAAATATACAGGCACCAAATATACACCAAATATAGCAGTAAATGATAACACTGATGACCGTTTCCAGGCTAAAGCTAAAGTCATACAGTATCTGTACGACTGAGGGACTTTTCACTCATATCTGTAACATTTTCAGAATAACCATATCTTAAAGGTGTGTGTAGAATCCCTCAGTTGCCCAGGTAGAATCCATGACAAAAGGAGAGAATTCAGTTTGTCAACTGGACAAAAGTTTATTTGGTCAAATACGTTTCGCAGCTCATCCAAGCTGCTTCCTCTGAAGAAAAAGCAAACAGTTTTGTTTCTTAAACGGACAATTCCTGTACATTGAAAACACTTGTGATGTCATGTGATAATACAGGAAGTGCTCCACTGTGTTTTTAAATGCCATGCACTTTCACTGGAATAATTTGGATGATTGGAATTGCCGATCTCTACAGAACAAAAGGTAAAGCTGTTAACTTGAAAACCTGATATCACAAGGTGGGACAAAGCATTCTGAGGTTTGGAAATGTAGAAATGATAAAGGGTTATTCAAATGTGTGTGACTGGAACAACACATAACATTACATATGTTTTTGAGGAGGTAACAGCATTAGAACATGGCTTAAAGCTTACAAATGTCAATTATGCACAATATAGGACCTTGAAATAACAAATATTAAAGCACTCTGATGGCTGGAAAAGCACTATATACATCAGGGCATTCTTGCTCTTATGTAACCTGTATTTAAAAGCCACTGAGACCCCGCACATTACACAGAGGAAGTGTGTGCACTGCACTCACGTAACAGCACAGCACAGTGTATTCATTTTACTCATTTGTGTTTTGATAGAAGGCAATTAAAGCTATTACACTCAACAGCAACAGTCGGCTCTGTGTGATCCACAGGCCTGCCATGGGGAAGCACTCATAGATCTGCAGCAGACATCTTTTTTAGACTATGGAGACCAAAATATACGCAGAAACTGACATACTTGGACATCAGCAGTGCTGTGTTTGGTTACGGTTTATACACTATACCAGTCAAAAAAAATGTCATGTATGTGTCTTTTATTCACATTGTAGATTCTCACTTGAAGGCATTGAAATTATGAATGACACATGTTGAATGACACTTGTTTTACATTTTTAAAACTAGTCACCCTGCTCTGTCTATCACCTGCACTTTTGACATTTTTGACCCTGAAACAGCACACCTGTGAAGTGAAAACCATTTCAGGAGACTTCATCATGAAACTCATTGAGAGAAGTGTTTGCAGCACTGTCACCAAAGCAAAGGGGGATACTTTGAGGAATCTGAATGTAAACTATGTATTTTTTCCTCTACTACTACTTTGGACCTCTCCATTTAATCATTTAAAATAACAAGTTCTGTTTTCCATTTTTTTAAGACAGTAAAAGATGAGATAAAAGAACCTTTATTTGCCCCACAATGGGGGAAATTGCAGTGTTGCAGTGCACAGTTTGAGAATAGCTAGCGAATGTACTCAGAAATCAAAATCACTGTGCAAGTATAAAACAATAAAATAAATCAGGTATAGTGCTGTTATCTGTAAATGTGAGAAGAGATAAGTTGTACTGGTTGAGCTGATTCCTTGATGTGGAACCATAACCAGCATCAATCCACCAGGAAGGGCATCTGGTGTAAAACAAAGTGTTCATGTGAACACCTCCCACACACACACAGTGACGGCAGATATGAAGCAGAGATGCAGCTCGGATTACAGTAACATAGCAACCGTCACACAGGATCTATTTCTGTTCCAGCTCTCACAACACCTGTGGCGGTGGAACACCATGGAAAGTAGTGCTCATGTCAGCACTATCTTTGACTGCTGATGGACAGATCTGCATTGAATATGAAGCTTGTTTGAGTACATTCATGGAAGAAGCCACATTCACTAATACCTGTACATCAACTCCCTTTGTATATTATAACGTATGTACATATATTAGAAAATAGGGGTGTGCAATATTGACAAAATGAATATACCAATTTAATAATAACAATAGTTTAAGAAAGACTGGGGTTGAGGTTCAAGTATCAAATCAAATTCCAAATTGTGCCATTTTTTGACCCTGAAACAGCACACCTGTGAAGTGAAAACCATTTCAGGAGACTTCATCATGAAACAAAGCAAAGAAGGGGGGGTACTTTGAGGAATCTGAATGTAAAATATGTTGTTTTTTTCCCTCTGCACTGCAATTTAAGCACATAGAGCAGTAAAATACAATGAAAAGCTCATTAGATCTGTATCAGGGCAGTGTGGAGAGAGTAAGAGCCCTCAGGACAAAAATGTTCCTCCTCTGTGTCCCTGCAGCCTCACAGCAGCCTCCAGGGGGAGCCATGTAATTCTGGACAGGAAAGCCTCTCATATACCCCTCTCTCTCTTTGCTCTGGTATTTCGGTTGGTGATGACATGGGACATTCCCTCAAAGTGTTTCCACAGTAATGCCTTCTGCCATATTTGGTGTTCATTGCATTGTTGTAAAAACAGTTTCTGAGTAAATTAACTGGATAGCAAACACACAATCCAGTAGTCCTTAACGTCTCACTTGCACAAGCTGCACATCTTAGTTGGTCAACATACCCAAATATTAAGTAAAAAAACAAAACAAAACAAAACAAAACAAAAACAAAAAAAAAACATTATTAGAGTGCAAAATCCCTCAGTCGTCCTTCAGAATCCATGGCAAAAGAAGAAATTTAATTTGTCAACTGGACAAAAGTTTATTTGGTCAAATACGTTTAGCGGCTCATCCAAGCTGCTTCTTCAGTTCTGGCTAGAGTGCTGGTGGACACTGCTTATAATTCTCTGCAGGGAGGAGCTAACTAAAATGAAATTACTATGAAACTATCACACCTATTTGTTTGCAGTTTCTGTTAGTTAGGTAAGCCTATTCAATATGCAGTGGGAGTGGAGTGTGTGTGTGGGGGGGTCTGGTTAGCATAGTCATTCAGGGCCATAATGGTTGTTTTTACACTTCTGGAACTGACCTGGATAGTCCTATTGTTTTCTTTGTTTGTTTTGATTTAGGTTTGAGGATAGAGTTAGAGATGGGAGACAAATGATGTCTGAGACCTCCTTTTCTGTTCAAGGAAGGATTCTCTTTCTTGACAAAAACAGCCTCTTTTACTCCCCTTTCTGGCCAAGATCTGTACCTCACTGTCCTCAAAGGAATGCCCTGTGGCTTCTGGGTTATTACAGTAAAAGCTATTTGAGCATGTTTAACATACAATAAAAAAAAATCAGCCCAGTGTGCTGGCCAGTCAGCCACAAGAACAGCCAAGCACCATGGCAGCCATAAAATAGCAGACACAAACAATGGGAGATTAGCCACTACTCAGATCTTTATATGTATTTAATCTTGGGCGAGCTGGTGTTTGGCCCCTCTGGTATCTGTGCTGATTCTGTACTCTTCTGTGCGGTGCTCATTTATTGATCCATCTGCCCATTATTTTAGCTGTGATAATACCTGTCATGAGCTTTGATGTTGTGGAGAGAAGAAGTGACTTTATTGATCTCACACAGGAGAAATTTGTCTCTGCATTTAACCCATCCTGTTATTATTAGGAGCAGTGGGCAGCACATTACTGTGCCCGGGGACCATCTCCATGATCTTCTTGCTTCGTTTTGGTCAGGACCTCAACTGGAGTATATAGGACCCTTTGAGGGGTCCTTCAGGATCAGGACTATACAACTTTGACATTCAGGACTTTTCTCTCAGAGCCACGAGCCACTGTGCATCACTATTTTGTGCTGCCTACTCCCATTTGCCTTTCCCTGTAATTGGTGGGTCTACCCTGTCGTTGGTTTCAGTGAGGGTTATGGTACGGATCATCGTCAATGCTGCAATCACATCCTCTAGGAGACAGGCGGATGACACTTGACTTAGCTGTGGCAATATTCCCACAGAGCCTTGTTCAGCTCATCCATTTCCCTCTTGTTCTCATCAAGGTGCTCTGATCCCCAGCACCTTGTTTGACATCTGACCTAGCAGAAGTGAGTATGAAGGGTCTTGCCCAAGGACCCACTTTAAATGTTTGTAATTGCTTATTACAACCTAGGAGGGGGATTAAAACCTGGTTCCCACTTGTGAAAGTCAAGGGACATACTGGATGATCTATCCAAGTACATAGCACTGGTCAGGACTACAGCAGTAGGGAGCTTGTGCATATTGTGTATGTTGTAAGTGGAGGGGGTCATGATGTCACTGATGATGTATTTTTATACTTTATGAATGAAATAACAAAACAAAACAAAACAAAACAACTATGATGTGAAAGCCTCACCACTACACCACTCTGCTTCATTCACTCATATTGTTGACTGGTTTGTCTAGAGACAAACATCACACACACAAACATAGAATACAGTACATATCTAAGCTGTGGTACAAATACTTCTGAGAACCTAGCAACCATTTCCACTTTAACAAGCTATACCACTGACATCAAAATTACAGTTGTGATCATAATTAGATAATATATACCCGCTGGTGCACACATGTACCAGCTGATGCTGCCTAGCCTTTTTTTGTCTGTACTGGTGCATAGAAATCAAATCAACCTGTGGTGAAGATTGGCCCAATCAGTGTGATTAGCAAAGGTGTAATCAGACTCCTCTCAGCGCACGGACATCTGGGCTGCTACCCCACCAAAAGCTCATCCAATAAACTCAAGAGGAATATGCACTGCTAGCAGAAAAACAATGTTTTTTCAAAAAAGGTGACATGTGACCTGAGCTGAGGGTGCCTGCACTTTAACAACTCACAGCATTTAAAATCACTTGAATTCAGAATTATAATCAAGTTAAGTCAAATTACATGTACTTTTACAGAGGGGGTATTAGGTGAACCTGAATTTTTGGAGCTTTCTATCATGTTATAATGTTGTTCCTTCATCAGAAACATGCCTGAAGAGATGTACGCATCATCCATGCATGTTTGAGTATTTTAGCCTTATGATCCTGTACAAGGTTCAGTCCACAAACCAACACCCATCCAGTATTCCATAAGTTTACCAAAGCATGATATAGAACTATATATTGCAACTTTATACACCTAATGTGATGTGAAGTATATTCATTAGCTAAATGCATGCTGATTGTAATATGATAGCACTCAGGACGAAGAGGAAAGAGGGTGTTAACTGGTAGAAGGCTCTAAAAAGTAAATTTTGAATAATACCACCTCTTTAAGTGAAGTTTCTTTTTTGAAATGACAAATGTGTTTTTCTTGGACCCTCTCCAAACCAGTAAATAAAACAAGAAAGAAAAACAACCAGAACATGTGTGAAAGCCCTCAAACCCATTCTCCCTTTTTAAATGTAGTTTTAAAGTTGTTATTCCGTTTTACCAGCAAATACTTTTCACTGTTAGAAAAGTGCAAGTGTGTTAGAATTCTTTATTTTGGTCCGACTTACCAGTGTGGACCACTTTCAATTATATTTGCAGTTATGTATAAGCCACCTAATTAATCATACTGATAGCAAAAACTAATTTACGCCCACGTTAGTGCTGTCTTCTCTTTTCAGCACCAAGGACAGCTCCACAGCTGCATGTCCCACAGAACGTATTCTTTCCTCCTCACATTTTCACACATTTCCCTCCCTGCCTCTAAAATGTCTTCACCCATGACTCCCTCTTCTTCTACACTCTATTCAGCACCAAGGACAGCTCCCAATGCAATCTCATTTACAGAGTCACTAAGCAGCGCCTGATTTTTATACTCCCTCTATCAAAATGAAACCAGCCAACAACACCTAGAAACTAATCCAAGACTTGGAGCATCATAATGACACATTTAGATTAAAGGAGGTGGTGGTTAGGTGGTTAGAAATAAACTATAATATACAGATTACAAATGAACATTTTGTTTATTGAAAAAGGTAGTGAAAAAGCTGTAGTTAGATAGTTTTGAATAGTTGTAAGTACAGAGCAGTGGGTGGAGATATGGGTAGGGGAAAACAGATATTTTCTCATTTTTTTACATTGTGGTTAAAATCTCAGTTCTATTCAACATGTCTCGTTTAATGTCCTGACTGGTCATGCAGTGCAGTAATATTCTCACCATTCTTTCCTCCATGGCTCTCCATCACTGGTTCTGTTTCTCCTTCTGGACATTTCCCTCCCTCCATCATTAGCTTGGTGCATTCCTTTGGTTGGCCAACATTGCACATTAACCTTTACACAAATGCTCTCTCACACAAATCTCCCTCTCTCTCTTCTTTGGGGAATCTCAGATCCTCCATTGTTTCCGCTCCATGATTGGCCAGTAGTCTTCCATCTCAGAGACAGCTAATATTTACCATTTCGCAGAATCTCCCCCGTCGGCATTTTGAGTTTAACTGAGCCCAAATCAACAGCCTAAATTCACTACTGATATTTCAGGCACTGCAAGGACACATCCCACTTGTTTAACTTTACTGCACATATCAATTCTGTAGATCTGAACATTCAAATTTACTTGTGAAGATGCCAAGGATAACACAATGGCTTTCTTAGATTGTCCAGTAACTATAGGAGAAGACTGGTGACTGCAAGTAGAGGTCTTTAGGAAGCTCACACACACTGACCAATACCTGCCTTTTGATTCACATCGACTGGCGTTTCTGAAAAACTACAGAGGATTTTCAGACAACATCAAATCCCAGTCTATTTCAAACCCACAAACACTTTAAAACAGAAACTGATCCACCCAAAGGACAAAACACAAACAAAGCAAAGGTCTACTCTTTTTGTGTAGTGAAGACTGCAGTGAGCGCTACATTGGAGAAACAAAACAGCCACTTCACAAGAGTGTGTACTAGGGGTGTAAATCAGACACTTCATGCCGATTCGATACGATATCGATTTCTTAAGCCAACGATTCGATTATTTTCGATACTTGAGAATTCCCCACGATTCGATACGATTCGATATGACTCGATTCAATGGTGCATAGTTTTCACTTTATGTATTAATGATGTTTTGAATACATTTTATTACAGAAAAATTCGATTCGATTCTCTTGTGGACGCATCGATGCATTTGGATCGTTGGCTGTAGGATCGATGCATTGATACGAATCAATTATTATTTACACCACTAGTATGTACCAACACAGACAAGACAGCCAGAGTGGACCACAGACTGCCTTACATCTCCACCTAAAAGTCTTTGAGGACAGTGAGGTACAGATCTTGGCCAGAGAAAAGAACTGGTTTAAGAGGGGAGTTAAACAGGTTATTATTTTCAAGAAAGAGAATCCTTCCTTGAAAAGAAATGAAGGTCTCAGACGTCATTTGTCTCCCATTTATTACTCTATCTTCAAACCTAAATCAAAACAAAGTAAACCATAGGACTAGCCAGGTCAGGTCCAGAGGTGTGAAAACACCCATTATGGTCCTGAATGGTTATGCTAATGAGACCCCACACTCCACTCCCACTGCATATCTAATAGGCCTACCTAACTATCAGAAACTGTAAACAAATAGTTGTGGTAGTTTCAGAGTAATTTCATTGTAGTTAGCTCAAGAAGCAGCTTAGATGAGCTGCGAAACGTATTCGACCAAATGAACTTTTATCCAGTTGACAAATTGAATTTCTCCTTTTGCCATAATTCTAAGATGTCTGGACCATTCCCCCAGAACTGTATTTCAAAATGAGTTTCTCTGCTCAGACATTTGTGTTGAAACATACATAAAGCATTAAATGGATTGGAATTAAATCAAATTTCCTATGTTTTCAAATTTCTAACAAATCTGACTCATTAAGAGGGGATGTTATGCAAAACTTTTTGGAGCTTTCTACCATGTTATAACATTTTCTCATAAAATTAAGTGCTTTTACGTGTCATGCATGCATGTTCAAGTTATTATTGATCTCCCGCAGGCACTATCCGAACCCTCCTTATGGTAAAATGTAAGATTCTGTGCAATGGTCCTCCCACAAGCCTAAGTCACCCACATGAGTTCTTCATAAATATACAAAGGGAGAGTGAAGGGGAGCAAAAAAATGTCTTAGAGTGTTGAAAAAAAAACAACAAAAAGTTCAAACCACTAAAAGCTAACTTGGTGATCTAAATATGTGATGTGTTAGGGATAATTCTTTGTAAGAATTATGGTGTTTGTAGTGGAGTGAAAAAGAAGGGGCAGATAATTAAAATAACATTTTATCTGTTTAACCGAAGATGATCATTTTGTCTTATGTACTTTAACTTCTTGGGTTCAATACAGTAAAGTGTATTTACCTTGCTGATATGTTTCAGCTGCTAGCTGAAAGCCATATATCAGCTTCCTGTCGCCTGGTGCTCTCTGGAAGATGATGTCCCAGGTATGTGAAAGGAGGAACGCTCCGTCGTCACGGTTGTGCTATCCGTGCCTCCTTTCTTCTCTCCCTGATCCAGTGTTTGAACTTATTGTTTTCTGAAACAATGACCCATGCCCCGTCCCAATCCATAATGCAGTTATTTCTTTTACGGCAGATGCTATTTACACCTGGGTGTAAATAGCAAACATTGTTATTGACACATGGGGCAACTAGTCATTGTTGCTATTTACACCTGATCCGGGTGTATTTAGCTTGGCACAGTAGACACACCCGAGTGTTCCTAGACAAAAATGCTAATTACACCCAGGTCTTCATAGTCAGTAATGCTATTTACACCCTGGCAAATAGTAACTAGTAAATAAATAGTAACAGGTAAATAGTAATAGTAACCCAGATAACTAGACAAAAATTCCCATATCTCATTGTTGCCTCCTAAATCATAGTTAAGTCCAGTTCTTTGTATGAATTTGACACAAAATGCAAGACTGTTGCATTTATTGTTACACATTAGAAAAATGCAGGATTGATCATGAGAAATAGAGAATTACAATATTTATTTAACTGTGATAACGTAATATCAAATAATATTGAATTAAATAATATGTATATGCAATGTAAATAATATGTACACGTGTATTTAATACATGGAAATTACCAATTTAACCTGGCACCTGTATGAGTGTAGAGCATGTTTGGAAGTAAAATCTAAAGAACACAATAAAAATGTTTGGACAATCTTTTATTAAACAACATTAACAGAACAACTATATAGTGTCTGATGGTGGTGGGGATGAAGGATCTGTGGTAACGCGGCTTCTTACACTGAGGGTGCCTCAGTCGGCTGCTGAATGGAGCTGCTCAGCTCCTCTACAGTCCATTACAGAGGGTCTACACAGAGGGACTACAGAGTCCAGAGGACAGCCCAGGACAGAGCTGGCCCTCCTGACCAACTTATTAAGTCTCTTACTGTCCCGCTCTGTGCTGCTCGGGGCCCAGCAGACGACAGCATAGAGGAGAGCAGAGGCCACCACAGAGTCATAAAAAGTCTTGAGCAGAGGCCTGCACACTCCAAAGGACCTCAGTCTCCTCAGGAGGTGGAGGCGACTTTGGCCCTTCTTGTTACAGGACGTCGGTGTTGTGGGACCAGTCCAGTTTATTGTTGAGGTGAACACCCAGGTACTTGAAACTGTCCACAGTCTCTATGTCCTGCCCCTGGATGTTCACCGGTGAGTGAGGTAGTGGTCTTCTCCTGAAGTCGATCACCATCTCCTTGGTCTTACTGGTGTTAAGGCTCAGGTGGTTGCGCCCACACCAGTACACAAAATCCCTGATGACCGAGCGGTACTCCAGGTCATTCCCCTCAGACACACAGCCCACAATGGCTGAGTCATTAGAGAACTTCTGAAGATGGCAGCTGTCCGTGTTGTAGATGAAGTCTGAGGTGTAGATGGTGAAGAGGACGGGTGAAAGGACAGTTCCCTGGGGGACTCCTGTGCTGCACACTACCACCTCTGACTCACAGCCATGCAGCCGCACATACTGTGGACGGTCAGTGAGGTAGTTGATGGTCAAGGCAGCGAGATGTCAATCAACTCCTGCGCCCTCCAGCTTTCCCCGCAGCAATGCCATCCTGATGGTGTTGAAGGTGCTGGAGAAATCAAAGAACATGAGTCTCACAACATTCCAGGCGGTCTCTAGGTGGGTGAGCTCCTTTCTCATTTGTAGCATGTGCTTCTGTTGCTTCAATGTTGACCATTGCTTCAGCATTCTGGAGGGAAAAATAAAAATAATGGAAAAAAGAACGCATTCATATAAAATCTTTCCATAATCGATCTATTGCATGTTCTATCCTCCATTGGCATCAGGTCGATTAGCCTACTACTGCCATGCAGTTTACCTTAGTAAGCTAGCATTGGTAAACTTTGCTAGCTGTGGCCAGTTTAAGGTTAACTTACAGCTTTAAAGAAAAGTAAGCACATTTATTGGTGAATGGGGCTTAGTTGCTGCTTACGAGGGCCAAATGCTTCCATTTAGACCACTATTAATGTTAACATTATCTTACTTGATTCGAATAGACTGACGAATAGCAGGCACTGACAGGCACTGCAAATATATTTTGTAGCAAGGTTAACTTACATTTTGTTAAATTTGTTTTTTTAAATTACTTAGCTAAGCTAAGTTAGCTTTGCTCTGAAGGTCTGGTCAGATTCTAAAACGGTCGGATTCCCGCACTTTTGCACAGGAAACAATGTAGGCAGACACGTCACGTTATTTTGTTCTTGAGTCGGGTGTAAACGTGTCCATTTCACTATTAACACCCAGGGAAGTCATACAGAACAAAAAACAAAAGATGAATTCCTAGAACTTGTAACTTCCTACATCCCTACGTAATGGTCCTACGTGACGTCCCTACGTGACATCCCTACATGTCCCTACGTGATGGTCAAAAGACCGTGTAGCTTCTATAGCTGGAGGCTTCTGCTCTCTGGTTCGGAATTGGCTTGTACATCTTAAATTTGCTCAGTAGTTCTGAAACCGAATCAAAGATCAAACAATAAGATCAACGATCAAAGTAAAACATATCAAAGTAAACATTAACTCTAATTAAACACATAAAAATGGCTCTAACACTTTGGTTGTTTTGATTTAGGTTTGAGAATGGAATTATAGATGGGAGACAAATAGTGTCTGACCCCTCCATTCCTGTTCAAGGAAGCATTCTCTTTTTTTGACAAAAATAGCCTCTTTAACTCCCCTCTCAAACCAGTTATTTTCCCTGGCTAAGATCTGTCCCTCACTGTCCTCAAAGGAGTGGCCTGTGCCTTCTAGGTAGAGATGTACAGCAGATGAAGGTCCACCCTGTGGTCCATTCTGTGGTAAATGGGCTTACAACAGAAAGAAAGACAAGGACAATAAACAAGTCAACAGAGAATCAGAACCCAGGAGGAAAAGTGTAGTGATTCCCTACCTGGTTGGCGTTTCTGAAAAAACTACAGTGGATTTCCAGACAGTATGAAATCCCAGTTTATTTCAAACCCACAAACACTTTAAGACAAAAACTGGTCCACCCAAAGGACAAAACACCGAACCACAAACAAAGCAATGTGGTCTACTCCATTCAGTGTAGTGAAGAGTGCAGTAAGCGCTACATTGGAAAAACAAAACAACCACTTCATAAGAGGATATACCAATATTGACGGGCGTGTAAAAGTGGACCTTCATCTGCCGCACATCTCCACCTAGAAGCCACGAACCACGGGTACAGATCTAAGCCAGGGAAAATAACTGGTTTGAGAGGGGAGTTAAAGAGGCTATTTTTGTCACACAAAAAAAAGAATCATTCCTTGAACAGGTATGGAGGGGTCAGACACTATTTGTCTCCCATCTATAATTCCATTGTAAAACCTAAATCAAAACAAACAAAGAAAACAATAGGGATAGCCAGATCAGGTCCAGAGGTGTGAAAACACCCATTATGGTACTGAATGGGTATGCTAAACAAGAGCCCAGGGAGAAACTGTATAACAAAGAGGTGATAGTTTCAGAGTAATTTCATTGTAGTTAGCTCCTCCCTGCAGCTAGATATAAGCAGTGTCCATCAGCACTTTAACCAGAAATGACAAAGCAGTTTGGATGAGCTGCGAAACATCTTCAACCAAATAAACTCTGTTTCTATTTCTTTTACCATGGATTCTACCTGGACGACTGAGGGATTCTTCACACACATATTTAAGGTGCATTGTTGTCTCCATGGATACATAGATATCTTTAATGCCATGCTGTGGAACATTCTGGAGAAACAATAACATCTCCATGGAGAGGAGCAGGTGGTGAAGTTGCGTGGTCCACCTTTAAAATGTAAATACAACCTCCTTCTTTACCTGCCTCTGTGCCTTATGTTTATGCTATGCAGTAATAACAGTGTATCTGATTTGACAGTAATGTGTAATTTTCCCCCACTTCAGTCCAACAAATGATACGGTTCATACAGAAATAATGTTTTTCCACTGTCTCAGGAAATAAAGTGTGCATTTGGAGAGGACAGAGCTGATCTCTATCTTCGGGGTCTATGTCCTCAAAGTGAAATGCATCTGGAAACATGTACACAAACTTCAGGCTGGAACGGACTCTTAATACAGGGCTCCCTGAATCACTTAAAGGATACATATAGTGCAAAATCGATTTCAGGAGTTTGTAATCATCTTATAGTTGTTTCCTTCTCAATGACCCTCTGAAGTTGTATTTGGAGTGATTCGTGCTCTGTTTGAGTCATCTTTATTCTCCTGTATTAAATACATCATCTACCCCCGTTTTCACTGCCACCGATACACACCTGCTGTGATATATTTTCCCAGTTTTATTTTATTAATTGGTGGTATGTGCAGAATTCGGTAGCATTGCGTAGCTATTTTGTATTATAGTGGATAAAAGCAGAATTTGTCTTCTTTAAGTCTGACTGTTTTTCTCATTTTAGACCAATTTTACAATTTATATTTTTATTATAACATGATGATTCACGGGTTGTGGATTATTACAATATAGCACACACAAGCACAGTATGTCTTCCTTTAAATCTATTTACAGACCCAGTCACGCTTAAATTACCTGTGATGTCTATGGTGTCTTGCTCATGGACACAACAAATGTATACTGAGAATAGCAGTATTCAAGCAGTTAATCACCATAAGGCACTGTACCTGATTATTTCAATTATAAACATGAAAAACAAAACTTGTTAATTTTTACATTGTCAGTTTAACTAATTAGATTAACTTAATTAACTCATAAAATTAATTTGCTCATAGATTAATTAATTACACTGCAAATTAACGCGTTATAAAAGATTAACGCAATTAATTATGAGTGGCAATTCAATGCGATTAACATGGGTCAAATGGGTCAGAGAATATGTTTATTTACTAAATTCAAGTATGAGTGACTAAAATGGACTTTTCTCAAAGGTCAATGTCTAGTGCTTGTTGGTATTCTTCTCAAACTTGGCCCAGAGAAAATTTGACTTTCTCTATAATTCCTGCTATTCTTAATGGGGTAACCTGACTTCAGACAGGTGCTTGGGCTTCAGACAGGTGCTTGGGCTTCAGACAGGTGCTTGGGCTTCAGACAGGTGCTCGGGCTTCTTACCCAGTCAAACTGGCTGTATTTACCAACCTCACCTGTCACTCACCCAAAAGGAATCACATGATTACAGAGCAGCTTGTGTGTATGCTATCTGACTTTAAAGAGTGTGTGAAGAGTGTAATGGCAGCATGCGAAGGACTGCGTTTCCCAGCGGGCTCCTGCCCGCTGTGTTCTAATGACCCCAGTTTTTATTAGGTGATGTCACTGTTGGAACCGCTCCAGCTGCAGCCTCATAGTGCAGTGTTTTTTCCACAGCTGAGGAAATACAAAGCAGGCTCACAAAGATGCTTATACATTTGGTTTATTTTTGTCTCTACTATTAATATGGTCTGAGCTTTCGACAGATACTTTTCAGTTGATGTCATCAGCATTCCCTGGGGGTGTGATGCTAACTGTATACACTGCTCTTTGAAGCTCTATTAGACTTTAATCTGAGCTTTGTTTTAACACAATCTAACCATAAAGAACTGACTTAGCTGGAACTACTAGCTGATGTGTGCTGTTAAACAAGTCCAACTCAAATTACATTACAGTTGCAAGCTATCTAGCATTAGCCAACAGTTTTTTTTTTTTCAGTTAGCCACTCTCACCTTTTAGTTGAAAATCAAACGCCTAAACAGGACCCTGAATGCTCGAACTGATCATTTGCAGAGGCCTGAAACTTCGTGATCGTGTCACCATGGTAACTGCTGAACATTTCACTATAGACATACATGCAGAACACGCCCAGTGTGATGACCCCCATTTTCTTGTGTTTTTTTCTACACATGTTATAGAAGACATATTTCATATGACCCTCCAGTTTGGGTGTTACTGCCTCACTTCTATAACCACGGGCACCACTGCTAACTTCACCTTCCAGCTCTTCTCTGAGTTTGTCGTGTTCCTTTTGCCTGATGTTCCCATCGTCCCATGCAATATCCACCACAAGGGCTTTGGTGTTTTCCCACCACAATGTCCAGTTGGTTCCATTACCATTCTGTCAGTTTGTATCTTATCTTGGTCATTCTCCCAAGGAGGTGTTTCCCACATTGAACTTGATGTACCTGGACAGTGGCTCACACATTCACTAGTCCCCCGCCTTCTTCTTTACGCCTTGCATACAGTGTCAGGGCGCTGGATAAGGAATGGAACTCTCCATGCATGGTCAGGAGCTCAGGTGTCCTCTGCTGTACTTCTGTGGTCCATAACTCCTCTTTTGGTGTAGTTGTTTTTAACACATTCTTCTTCTTGCCATTGAGTTCCTTGGACTTGCCTTTACAATTACTTGGCTAGACTTGTTTTTGTCTGACACTGGTTGTAGGAAGAAGCTCATTGCACCCAGGCAGGGGATTTGAACCCGGGTCCTCTGTGTGAAATTCTCGTTATTAATCCTAGTTAGTTTTAGTTACTAGTTGAGCTAAATAGCTGCAAAGATAGTCCTCACAAATCTAATATGTACATATTTCTAAACTGCATTGTATAAATTAATTTTTAAAAAGCCCTTAGTTGACTTCTCCCTTCATCACCAAGGACAGAATGTATTCTTTCCATCTCACTTTTTTACCCATTTCCCTCCCTGCCTCTAAAACAACTTCACCCATGACTCCACCTTCTACGCTCCATTCATCACCAAGACTAGCTCCCATTGCAATCTCATTTACAGACAGTCTGAACAAATCTCTCCAGAAAGTTCCACTTTCTCCCTTTTTAATGACTAAACCTAACAAGCAAAACTGGTCATTCTCAACTCACTGACGCTCAGAATGCATAAGGTAAGGGAGGAATAACTGGACCACTGCAAAACTATTTAAAGTTTAGAGATAAATAAATACTATACAAAATACTAATATAAATACTAATAAGTAAATAAATAAATAAATAAATAAATACGGTTGGTTGTCAGTGCAAACCAAAGAAGTCACATACAGTAACTGTGATAAAGTTCATATTGCATTATTGTATATTGTATTGTTTGTATAATTAAATAAATAAACAAATAAATATCAGACTGGCTGCAGGTGTTAAGGTTTAGGTAGTGACCATTTCACCAGATCAGGAAGACTCCTTTTAGGTTTAAACTAACTGGATTTCAGTATTGAAACCCAAATGAGAGACTCATGTGAGGTACATTCTACTTTCTGACTGAATAATGGTCTTGTCTTGTCAGTTGTCAGTTGTTATTGGGGGACACAGAGATGTCATGTTTATTAAATTTAAAATCAAAATCTTATATACACTTCCTTTATAGTATTTACACAATAGCTTTTACAATAAGCAGATACTGAAAATATAACTATATTCTTATCTCTCCTGTAAAGTTCTCCTCTGTATTCTGAGGAGAACTCCATACTCCTCTCCTCATGCAGACGCAGACCCCTGCCACTGTCACACACTGTGCTGTAATGACATGGGGCCATCTTACCCAATCCTCCAGATCCCCCCTCCACACACTCGTCTCACACCCTGCTCTCAGTGCAGTCTGAGGGGGGCGTGATGGATGGGCGCTCCCCTGCACTCCTGCTGCTACCTGGATGTGCTGGTAATGGTCTGAGACATGATGTGGGCCTAACCCAGAGAATCCCCCAGCCCCCCGAGCCCGTGCCAAAGCAAAGCCCATCTGACAGGTTAAAGCAGCAGGTTAAAGAAAGTGATGCGACACACAAGGAGGTCAGGGCCAGAGGAACAATACAGCTATGTGGTGGAGCAAGCATCATTAAAATGCACTGTGTAACTTCGCTGATGGGAAATATGCCACGTCTCTCTCCATGGAGACGTAACTGCTTAAAATACATTAAACCTCAATATACACATACATTCTTGTCTTTAGCAAGATTGCCACTACACTGATCGGATCTGTAACTTGGGTAAGTTTTATTGCCATTGTCAGTGAACAAAATTCATGCACTTGGAACTTGCTTCAGCATTATGGTGAAACAATGAAAACATAGTAAGGATGCTGTTAGTCTGTGTTTGTATAATCATGTAGGGGCATGGGTGACATAGGCTTGTAGGCAAAGCATTTGACAAATTCTATAACTAACCATAAGGAAGGGCCGGGAGAGATTGCGAGATTACTCAAAGATCTAAAAGATCTTCAGGCATGGTTTTAATGAGGGAACATTACAACATGGTAGAAATCTCCAAAAGTTAATTTTGCACTATATATCCTTAAAGGGATATGCCACCCCCAGGTCAAACTTGGGCATCTCCCCACAGTCCAGAGACTAAAATAAGTGGTGGAAAGCGTTTTCCTGGTCACCCAGCCATTGTCTGAGTCTGTCAGCACTGACCGCCGCGCGCAGCTGCAGCTACTCCGCCTTAGACTGGAGTCTAACGTCGCCAGAGAAAGATTTCGGCCAAAAGGAATTAATTTGCTCGATGCTTTTCCCAATTACTTTCTGTGTAGTGCGCATTCATATCGAGTCCAAATAAATGTGCAAATCAACACGGAGAGCTTGCCTTGGTCATTTTAGGTGGGAACTATTTTACAGTGCGGAAAAACACAGCCGAAGCACACAGGGGAATCCCTGTTACGCACCACGTTGGGAGTTCCCCTGTTACGCAGCGTGGTGTGTGCTTCGGCTCTGTTTTTCCGCACTATAAAATAGTTCCTACCCCAAAATGACCAAGTCAAGCTCTCCGTGTTGATTTGCACATTTATTTGCACTCGATATGAATGCGCACTACACATAAAGTAATTGGGAAACGCATCGAGCAAATTAATTCCTTTTGGCCGAAATCTTTCTCTGGCGACGTTAGACTCCAGTCTAACGCGGAGTAGCTGCAGCTGCGGGCGGCGGTCAGTGCTGACAGACTCGGACAATGGCTGGGTGACCAGGAAAACGCTTTCCACCACTTATTTTAGTCTCTGGACTGTGGGGAGATGCCCAAGTTTGACCTGGGGGTGGCATATCCCTTTAAGGCATTGTCCAATTTCATACTGATACACTTTTGAACTTGTACTAGCAAGACAGATAAAGAAACTTTGAGGTCACACTCCTGTTCCCTTTGTAAATCCCTTTCTCTGAAGCTGAATACTCACTTCATCATGTCTGTATTTATTTTCAAAGATAATGTAAGGTCAAGCAAGGCAAAATTCAGAAATTGGCATGCTAGTTGTAGAGCGAGGATGTTTGATGCGACACAATGTGTAAACAACCATCAATCACGGTGTGGCGGCTGCCCCATAAATCTACATCCCTTTTGATAAAGTATTTTTCTGAAAATGGAGAGTGAGCATTTTGGAGTGACCTTGTGTAGTCTGATGCATATGACATCAGTTCAAAATGAATGATGTCATACTTTTTAAACTTTAAAGCAGTGTACCTAATTTTTACTGTCTCAAAAATGAAAAACAGGACTAGTTCATTTTAAAAAGTCTGCAGTGGTCCAAAGTTATCCCTCACTTATCTTATGTTGTCTGAATATCCTAATTATTGACCATGATGATTTTTTAAGCTCGTTTCACAATTCTCAAAGACCAGAGCAGAGATTTGCTGTCATGCTAAAGCTAACAACAAACGTGCATTACCTAATTATATCATATATTTTATACAATATCTTTTTATTGGGGCAAGACACATTTTGCTCAAATGCTTAGAAAAGAAAAGAAAAACAAAATAGGTGCAGGGCCTTTAAGCACAAACACATCAAATACAAATGTGACAACATATTTAAAAGCCAACAACGGCCATATAATGCATGACAAGTCCGCTTTAAGAGACATAATACTATAATATTTGTGTCTATGGCTAACATGTAGTCCTGCCCCAGTTTGGACCCTCGGTTGGAGGCCTCACTTCATTTCTACCTCCCCTTTTCTATTGACCAGTGCCCTACTTACAGAATTGGACCTGTGTCACCTTTTGAGTGGTCAATACTGCCCCACTAAACAAAGCTTCTGCTCAAACATCCACTGTCCTCAGCTCAGTTTAGAGTTTGCTGCTGCCTGATCTCCAACTGAATTTATAACACCAAATTGTGTAACATTCAAACTATCTCTGATTCTATAAAACTGACATGTATAATGCTATTTGCATTGTTATTGGTCTGGAAACATAACTTTTCTTTGCCAGCAAGCTTTAGAAATTCAAGCAATGACCATGTATTGAACCAGCCATTTTTCTAGCTTGGGCCCTTTCTGTTCTCGAATCTGGTATAGGGCTCCTTCTACTGGCAACAAAGAGAATTACCATGAAAAAAAGAAAAAAAAAAAAAAAAGTTATGATCTCATAACAAAAAACATGCCCCAACATGTAAGCAGTTGTAATGAATTTAATTTGACAGCACAATTTAAATGCAGACCTTGGCGGCACGGTGGATGAGTGGCTAGCGCTCACGCTTCACAGCAAGAAGGTTCCGGGTTCGATCCCCGGGTCACCCAGGCCTTTCTGTGTGTGTTCTGTGTGGGTTTCCTCCGGGCACTCCGGTTTCCCCCATCAACCCAAAACATGCACCAGGTAAAATCCTCCAACTGAGGTCCTGACCAAACCAAAAAGCAAGAAGATCATGGAGATGGTCCCCGGGCGCAGTAATGTACTGCCCACTGCTCCTAATAACAGGATGGGTTAAATGCAGAGAAGAATTTCTCCTGTGTGAGATCAATAAAGTTACTTCTTCTTCTTAAAAACTGTGCAGGGCTTCTGTCTGTGACACAACAATCCTGGAAAAAGTGTTTTGCTGTTAAAGTGGGCAGCACCTGGAGTGTAGAGTGTAAAGTGTAGAGTGAGGAGGGAGGAGGGGCAGGTCTGGAGGTATAAGGCACAGTGTGACTGTAGCCGTGTCCCAATTCGAGGGATGCACACTCCAGAGGGTGGTTTTAAGGCCACATATGTCACTTCCGGTGAAACAGATGTTGTCCCATTTTATGCACCCCTCAAAAAAATCCGCCCCCCTGTTTCCATGGCGATCAGGCCGTAAACGAAGGGCACATCTGAGCACACTTCACGCACTCATATATCCCATCATACACCGTGCGGCGGCAGACAGATGTGCGAAAATACGGAGAGACAGTTTACACTGAATGTTATAGAACACAATGTAGTTATATATTAATTTAATGACAAAATCATGCGCATGTGGGTCTAATTTTTCTATTTACTGATAGTTTAATGACATGCTGTGGAACAATAAATGCAAAGCAATAATAAATCTTTATATAGCACTTTTTCACCTTCAACACTGTAAAACCTGACAAGTTCACTTTATTTAAAAAAAAAATGTTGAAACCGATTGCCTGGAAAAAAAAAATAAGTAAAGGAATAAGTACTTTTTCATTTTAAATAAACTAACATGTTTACTGTAAGCAGTACTCAGTTTACCTAAGTTGAGAAAATGTAAAATACAAATTTAAGTACACTTACTATATTTCAGTGAACTGACATCATAAGTCTGAAAAGTTCGGTGAACTTGAATTGAACTTGAAACCGATTGCCTGGAAAAACTCAAGTTTATTCAACTCACAAGCAGTAAGTAACCTCAAATATTACCAGATCCAAACAACTCTTTTGCTCTTCCTGAAAAGGTTTAGAAAACAAAAAACGAAAACAATAGTACATTCTCATAGTACATGTAATTAGTTTCTATCAAAAGAGAGTCAAATAAGTGGCACATTTCACCATGATTCAAATGTTCGTATAGACAGAAAAACATTCAAATAAACTTATGAGCAAATTATATGTTTCCAGTTTTGTCTCACACACTTGTTAAGGTCATATAAGGACACATTTATCATGGGACACTTCCTCAGCTGTTTAGGTGCTCCTCAGCTAAGATGAAAACTAACATTTTATTATTTTACTTATGTACAAAATTAGAAGTTAAACCTAAACATCACAATTAGGACACATTAGGGACAGCAGCAGACCGCACGAGCAGGAGGGAGGCCTGATGCAACCAGAGACCCCACAGGTCTTCTACAGTCAGCATGGACAGTGGAGACATGACCCAATGTACTTGGACCACTCAGTGTGATGAATCCCTCGTCTTTTGAAGGAGGAAGAGCAGAATGGGCCTTACGTCTGATTGGTTCAAAGTCTTGCAGAGTGAAAACTTGTAATGACACACACATTAAGAAAACTACAAAACTAGGTTCACATGTACATTCAGATCCAAAGGCTGTTTATATAAATCCAAACAGATAAATTAATAGAGGAATCCCACACATTTGAGAAAGGTGTATTTTCACAATTTAAATAATGATTTCAATATGAGCACGATTCATATGCAGCCCTTATTATAACTGGAGTAATAAAGCAACATGCAACATATCTAATCATGGGCAGGAGTCTGGGTCAGCACTCCAGCGCAGTGTTAAATTTACTTTGTCATCTGCATTTGACCCATTTCATTAATCATGAGCATCTCATCAGCCAACAGTTCAGTGGCCCCAGCAGTGGAGGCTGCAAGTAAGAAAAGAAAATTCATATAAAACATTTCAAATAGATTTCTCATTGTTATAATAGATGCGATGGACATAACAGACACGGTGTGTAGTATCTACACCAGTGTCTGCACCTGTTCAATGAGCCTAATGTCCATCTTAAAGGAAAAGTAACGTTATTTTACAATCTGAGCCTTCTTTCGGTAATAAAACAAGTCGTTTGACTCACCCATATCACGTTCGTGTCATTTGGAGCTGTTTGAAGAAAGTTACGTTGTGGCGTTTCTGTTAGCATTTGTTAGCATTTGTATTCGGGGCATTACTTTGCGGTCTCCAAATAACACAAACTTTAGCACTTTTCAAATCATAGAAGCCCGATGTCTTAATGAAAAATTTCGTTTGAAGCAAAAGTGGCCTGTAATCCGAGGTTTATCCATAGTTTTCAGCTTTGCGTTTCCTATTTGGGTCCCCGGAGCAGTCCGCGCATGCGCACTGGCGTCCTCATCTACTCGAAACTATGGCTAAATCTCGGATTACAGGCCACTTTTGCTTCAAACGAAATTTTTCATTAAGACATCGGGCTTCTATGATTTGAAAAGTGCTAAAGTTTGTGTTATTTTATCTTACCTCAGAGCTGCACTGGCCAAGTGTTTATGTGTTTACATGAAAATGTCCTCCTCATAGCTTCATTAATCCTTCCGTGGTCTTCTTTTCCCCTGACAGTAAAAACATTATTAGTGTTTGATGTAAATCTGTCCAAATACGAAGGTTTGAGCAGACTTTTCATTATGTTAGCTGTACATGATTAGCGAAACTTTTAGCTCAAAGCTCCGAGATTCACGCAGTTTAAAACACATTTAGTTGATAGTTTTGTGGTTTATGGCCATATTTTACATTTACAGTTGTGTTAGTGATGATTTCTTGAAGTTAAAAGTCTTACATGTTTTCTCTGCTCTCCGGATGGTCTTTTTGCTTCGTGTTTTTGCTTCATGTTTTCGAACATCTGTCTGCCACCGCGCGGTGCATGACGTGCATTTAAGGGGTGCATGAAATGGGACAACACTTGACTGCACTGGAAGTGACGTATGCAGCCTTAAAACCACCCTCTGGAGTGTGCACCCCTCGAATTGGGACACAGCTTGTGCCTAGCCAGTATTTACACTTCAAATTCTGCCCCTGCAGCCATTTGTTTGTACATAGAAACACCTGGCTGTAATCAGAGTCTTTTGTGATGTTAGCAACTAAATTACAGTGCCCACACACTATTTTTTTTCCGCTTTAAGCTAACACGCGTCAGTGAAACAGAATATAACTCCAGGTATGTATTCGATGAGGGAACAGTGTTATAACATGTTTAAAAACTTCAAAAAATAAAATTTGCATTATCCATCCATCCATCCATCGAGAGCCTGCTGACGGGCTGCCTCGCGGTGTGGTATGGGAACTGCACTGCTCAGAGCCATAAAGCACTACAGAGGGTGGTGCGAGCGGCAGAGGACATCACTGGCAGCAGTCTCCCCTCCATCCAGGACAATTACCACAGCAGGGGTCTGCATAAGGCACGCAGCATCAATTAGGACCATACTCATCCGGCACAAGGACTCTTCCGTCTGCTACCCTCTGGTAGACGATACAGGAGCCTGCCAGCACGCACAAAAAGACTCAAAGACAGCTATTACCCCCAAGCTGTCAGACTACTGAACTCTGGGTAATACTCTAAATAATACTGAACTCTCAATAATACTGCACTAAACTACTTTTCATTATGCATAATGTTTACTGCTGCTGCTCTGTATGAGCACATAATACAATCATGTTTGTCACTACCTCATTGTAAACTACTGTTACCTGTGCAATAATCTGTGCAATTACCTGTGTGCAATATTTATACCATACTATGTGCAATACGAAATCCACATGCAAAACTTACATTACACCATATTATGTGCAATCTGTGAAATACTCTACTTACACCTTATTTAATCCTACCTGCACCTTACATTTTATTACATTTTTTTTTTACATGGAGTGGCTTCGTCATGATCTCAACTAGCACATTCTGCAAAAAAACAAAATCACAAATTAAAAAAAAATAATCTTGTGTTCACTCTGATTGACTTGTGGCGGGTTTAGCCGTGGTGGGTCACATATACGAGGTGTTTGTTTGCTTCTCTGGCACAGGCCCGAGCTGTCAATGAATGTGCACGCTGATCTCTGAGTTTGGTGTCGGCTCTGTGCACTTATTTATGGTTCTGATGGTAGCCTACCTACTGGCAACTCACTTTATAAACTAACCAAAGTGGCACAATGGGAATATATTGGTCACGAAATTAAATGGAGCTGATGACAGAAAGGGTACGAGGATGTGAGGAAATCTGACATTGCAGCATTAGGACTGCAGACAGGGTAAGAAAACACTCTTTAGGACATTACTGTAAACGGCCTCATGTGAATGAGCAGCTTTTGATCCAGATCAAACTGAACTATAGAACAAAGCTAAGCCGATACAGGAAGCAGGCAAAGGGATGTGAGGGAGGGCATCCAGGTGGTGCACAAACATTACACGTGGCACACGAACATGTTATGGATGTTAAGCATTTATTATCCTAATATATTTTCAAATAAAAGAAGTCTTGAGCATGTCACATGTTTCTTTTTTTTCAGTGGACTAGTTTGATATGTATTTTTAAGATTCTGACAATTCACTGAACGCGCCACACCATGCCCTCAGTCTGCTCCACATGATATTCAGGCACGGCACACCTCTTATTTAGAGCTCCACGCCCCACACTTGCGCTAGTACTAAGATTGGGAGCAAGATTGGGCCCTGCCCTAGCATGCAAACCAGCACTTCATGATTCTATGATGATAAAACTTTTGATGCAGACTTATTTTGACCTCAAGAGTTGCTTATTATGCAAGACACATTTTGCCCAAATACATGAAAAAAAAAAACATACAGTGCTGTTAAAGGAAAAGTAACGTTTTTTTTTTTTACAATTTGAGCCTTATTTCGGTAATAAAACAAGTTGTTTTACTCGAAGCTCGATGTCTTTAGTCTATGATTTCGTTTGGTCAAAAGTGGCCTGTAATCCGAGATTTAGCCATAGTTTAGAGTAGATGAGGACGCCAGTGCGCATGCGCGGAGTGTGCTCTCAGCTCCCCAGACCCAAACATGGAACGCAAAGCTGTAAACTATGGATAAATCTCGGATTACAGGCCACTTTTGATTCAAACGAAATCGTAGACTAAAGACATCGAGCTTCTATGATTTGAAAAGTGCTAAAGTTTGTGTTATTTGGAGCCCGCACGGGGCGTATTACATGCACGGGGAATGCCCCGAGCTATGGCTATAAATCGCGCTAGGCTAACAGCGTTAGCCTAACGCTAATCTAAAACATCTCCGGAAATGCTCCATATGACACCAAAGTGATATGGGTGAGTAAAACAACTTGTTTTATTACCGAAATAAGGCTCAAATTGTAAAAAACGTTACTTTTCCTTTAAACGTTACTTTTCCTCCTGCTGATAGCGGCAGTTCTCCAGTAGCACATACTGTACTATTGAATACAAGCAGAAATGTCCATCTGTTTTCCATTATCACACAGATAGAGTTTCTTATGACAGTGGCTAAATCCATATTCATATGCATGCCCCGCATAAAGCATAGCTCTATATTAATGAACCATCAGTAAACCATAACATAAGCCATGGTTTACTAGGCCTCATCATTCAGAGTATGGCATTTCCTGTAATTTTATATTAGTGGAGGGGCAGGTCACATGGCATGGGTCTTGAGCAGACCAGTGCTACTAGCCCTCTCAGCCAGCAGGAATACCAAGATGGAGTCACTTAGCTTAACACGGGGAGACCATATAAACATTGCCTAGAAACTGAAGTACAGAAAATTAAAATCAAGACCTTCTGGCTGTGAGGCAGGAGGATTAACCCTTCATTATTGCAGAAAGATGATATTGTGTTGGATTTTTAGAAGACATCCAAAGCACTTTACAGCGTTATTCATTCCACAATTGCTACTGTAGCCACAGCTGCCCTGGGGGACAGAAGTGATGCTGTTTTCCCAATGGTACTACCCAGGCCTGGCCCTTAGAATCTGAGATCTGCTGAGATCAAGCTTTGACAAAGAGCTTTGGCCACATAAACAGAACAGCAGACGTGCTACAGTTAAAAGGTCCAAAAAACCTGGCTATAACAGTGCGTGCAGTGGAGGCATTAAGGTGCGACTAACAGGTGCAGCGTACATGAGTTAGGAAGTTTAGTTGATTTATTTGATGGCGCAACATAGTTCAAGTATCTCAGGATCTTGTTCACAAGTGAGGGGAGGATGGAGCGTGAGATTGACAGGCGGATCGGTGCAGCGTCGGCAGTGATGTGGTCGCTGTACCGGACCGTTGTGGTGAAGAGGGAGCTGAGCCGAAAGTCAAAGCTCTCAATTTACCGGTCAATATACGTTCCTACCCTCACCTATGGTCATGAGCTCTGGGTAATGACCACAAGGACAAGATTGCGGATACAAGCGGCCGAAATGAGTTTCCTCCACAGAGTGGCTAGGCGCACCCTTAGAGATAGGGTGACGAGCTCGGTCACACAGGAGGAGCTCGGAGTAGAGCTGCTGCTTCTCCACGTCGAGAGGAGCCAGCTAAGGTGGCTCGGGCATCTGTTCCGGATGCCTCCTGGACGCCTCCCTTGGGAGGTGTTCCAGGCACGTCCCACCGGGAGGAGGCCCCGGGGAAGACCCAGGACATGCTGGAGGGACTATGTCTCCCGGCTGGCCTGGGAACGCCTTGAAGAGCTGGAGGAAGTGTCCGGTGTGAAGGAAGTCTGGGCGTCCCTGCTTAGACTGCCCCCGCAACCCGGCCCCGGATAAGTGGAAGAAAATGGTTGGATGGATGGATGGACACAATCCACAGAAAAGGAAAGAGCTTTTACACATTTTCACATCCGCATTGCACACACACTATTACACTCTTCCCTATGTGGCCATGTAGTCACTATGCCCCTGTAGTTGGTTATAGTTGTTTCTTTTGATTCATCATTGAAATGGACAAAGGTAAATGAATACTTCAAAATAATGTTTACATTGGGACATCATATACATACTGTATATCCATATACATATACAGTACATATATCTGTAACGTATATTGGTGCGCTAAAGGAGAACTTAGAGTCCTACCCTTCAGTACATAGCAAATGACTGCAGTCAGTGTATTCTAATGCATAAAAAATGTAAATCTAATGTAAAGATTAAAATAATAATAATAAAAGAAGAAGAAGAAGAAGAAGAAGAAGAAGAAGAAGAAGAAGAAGAAGAAGAAGAAGAAGAAGAAGAAGAAGATTTGCGCTTACCTTCAAACTGTTTTTTCTTTCTTTTTTCCCCACATTATTTGATCTCCATTTTACTCTCTTTAGGTGTAAGTGGCAAAGGTCTATATTTATATTCCAGATCACCATGAAGTCTCCCAAGGCATATCTTTATGCAAGTGTTTCCTCCATTGCAGCCGATGTAGAAAAGATTAGATGAGAATCACAGAAGACACAAAGCACTATCAGCTCAGTCTATATCATCTCTAATAGCCTCCAGGTGCACATTATTATATACATTACAGTAATACGCGTGCACACATTTCTCTGTGCTTTAGATTCAATGAGAGGAAATGCTGTGTGCTGTAATGGGACCAAAGGACAGTATGATGAAGACAGCAGCAGTTCCAGAGCATGGGGCCATTAGAGGGGCCCCTGGGAGCCCGGCGTTCTGTGTGATGTCTGTGTGCTCACTCCATAGCATAACACCATGTATGGTTTGACTATTTCAGTTTAACTTTGGTCTTAGTTTATGACTAATTTTTGTTGATTAAGCAAATAATACTAATTTGATTTGTATAAGACAATGTGTGGCAGTGGTGAGTAACACCTCTGATTTTTCTCATACTGTAAATGATTAGAATGAGTATTTAGTGTCAGTTCTTTAGGATATGATAGTGTACAGACATAACATAGCAGTAGGCAGAGTCCCTGCTGTCCTCTGGCCTTGGCTGTTTGTGTGTCACATGCATAGTGTGATTGCACTATGTTACACCACTGCAGCACTTGAGACTTTAAAGTACTCCCCCCCCCCACACACACACACACACTCTCTGCATCTCTCTGTCTATGCTGCCCCTGTGTCTCTGTGCCGTTCCTGTGTCTCTGTGCCGTTCCTGTGTCTCTGTGCTGCCCCTGTGTCTCTGTGCTGCCCGTGTGACTCTGTGTTGTCCCTATGTTTCTGTGCTGACTTTGTCTCTCTGCTGGTTATGTGCTGTTGCTGTGTCTCTCTGTGCTGTTTCTGTGGTGTCTCCGTGTCTCCATCTTAGGTTAACGTGCAAACATATGTCTATTTTAGGTTTGTTTTTTTGGTTTGTTTTTGCTTTGTTTAGCTGTAAGTTTATTTATGTGGAAACATCTTAAATATAATGACATCATCAAGCATAACATATCAAATCTGCAACCACATATTATGGCCTGGATATATCCTAGTTAAGCTCTGATTTAGACTTGTTTGGTCTTGGTCTAGTCCGGACACAGACTGGACACACACAGGACACACACAGGACACACACTGAACACACACAGGACACACACCGGACACACACTGGGCACACATCTGGTGGCTAGTTGAGCAACGCACTCACTTACATGAAATGTAGTTATTGAAGGGGCAAAGGGCTGTACCCAATAAAAGAAAAACAAAAAAACAAAAAATATTAAAAAAATAAATAAATACAAATTAATAAAATAACAAATTTAGATCAAAGATCAAAGTCAGCTTTATTGTCAATTCTGCCATATGTGTTCAACATATAGTGAATCAAAATTTCGTTTCTCTCAAATTTCTCTAATTTAATAGTTATTCTTAAATATCTTAAAAGTATGACACATCAAGGCTGCAAACACATTTGTACTAGATTATTTATATCCTTATTGTCATGGTCTTCCCTAGATTGGTGCAGTTTCGTTTGATTTGACTGTAGAATGAGCTGCTCTCATGACTGAAGACTCTATAGACCAAGGGACTATGAACGCACCATCTGCCCCACACTATGAGGGACTATGGGCTACAGGGAGTATAGACCATAGGAACATTGTGATGTTATGGTCAATAACCCCACCTCCTTGTTCTGCCTGATATGGAACCTTAACAGTTGAACAACAGTCCGGGACAGTGACAGTGTTTCCACATGGTTCCTCAGTGAATACTGTATTGTCATTCCACAAAATGCTTTTTTAAAATGCATGCTTGTCTCCGTAGGAAACAAACAAACAAAACAAAAAAGTTTTGTGCCATATTGTACACATATTGAACATTCCAGCAACAACACCCCATGGAGACAAATGTCTATATATTCCAATGCATTCATTGTTAGCTGATTTTACATAACACTCTTTGAAGTGCAATGTATTTGTCAGAACTACAGTATAGAAATAAAAGTGAAATACATGGCATTTAATTCTGCTTTAAAGGGCCCATATTACACTATTTTCTGATCTATAACCTCTATTCCACTGGTATGGTTCGCTTGGGGCCACCTTGCAGCGGGTCTGTTTTGTGTGGCTTTCTCCAGATGAGTTGTATTTCTATGCTTCCTGTTAGCATAACTGGAAGTAAGATGATTTATCACAAGATCAAGTCAGCATTTGGTGAGAAAATATTATTTCATGTTTATATATGCTTTCTGCCATCTTGACTCTGTGTTCTCTCTGGTCCCATCATCTTACTTGTGTTGCCATGCTTAGCTAAGCCCCCTTTGGAGCCAGTGCCCTCCAAGGACAGCCTCTCAAACGGGATGATTCACTTTAGACAGCGGAGACACTTTACCCATAGCAATCAATTCAAAAGAGAAACTGGAAATTATTGTATAATGTAGTTTCACGACCATACCTGGACTCGTGTGTTTCATTCACACATGTTTAACACTTAAATCCTGATTATTTCTGGCTGAGTTCTTCTCTCAAACTAAAAACACTCCATATGCCAAGCAAAGGCTGCAAGCCTTTGGATCATTTCAGCCCTGGAATGGTCGACTGAACAAAAGGTAAAAGGTGGCTGTTTATGTGAAAACTTCCACTGCTTGACACTGCCTCACATGGTGGAACAGAGCATTTTGAGCTTTGAAGATGTAAACAGACTAATAACATGAAGTGAATGAACAAAAACACAACTCCAGGTATGGTTTTGATGACACAACAGCATTATGACATGACTAAAAGCACACAAGAGTGAATTTTGTGATAAAAGGAGAAATTCAATTTGTCAACTGGACAAAGTTTGTTTGGTCGAAAACGTTTCGCCGCTCATCCGAGAGGCTTCGTCAGTTCTGGTTCGAGTGCTGGTTAGACACTGCTTATATCTAGCTGCAGGGAGGAGCTCACTACACTGAAATCATTCTGAAACTATCTCAACTAATTTGTTTTTGAGTTTCTCTCTTTTGTTTTTCGAATTTCTCTGGCGTCTAGTTTAACATACCTATTCAACCCTAACGACCGTCTCCACACCTCTGGCCCTGCCCTGTCTGCCCTATTGTTTCTTTTGTCTGTTTTGACTTTGGTTTGAGAATGGAATTATAAATGGGAGACAAGTTATGTCTGACTCCCCCATTTCTGTTTAAAGAAGGATTCTCTTTTTTGACAAAAATAGCCTCTTTCACTCCCCTCTCAAACCAGTTCTTGCATTGAAAGCAGATGTGTAAATATGTTCTGTCTTGTGTGTAATTGAGATGGTGTGGGGGAGTCCATCCATCGCAGTCACTTAGGAGCTCCCCTGGCTCTGTGCTAAAGTGGCCTTGTTCTACACAGCTATCACTAATGATAATGTCTGCTCTGTGTGCATTAGATGTGGTGTTGTGTCCAAAACTGAATTTAAAGGGCCTATATTAGACTATCTGATAAATGGTATAATGCTGTTTCCTCTTAACAAACATACCACGAGTTGTGTTTTGTTTCACTCACACATGTTAAACACACAAAACCTGCATATTTCTTTTCTCCAATAGAAAAAAGCCTCTTCCACCATGTGCTGTCAAGGTGTGCTCCACTCTATTTTTAAACTCCACACACTTTCACTAGAATGATAATGATTTTAGTCCTGTAAAATCTCTACTGACATAAAATTAAAGTGGAGCTATTAACTACCAATGCATGACATCACAAGGTGAAAGAGAGCATTTTGAGCTTTGGAGATGTAGACAAACTAATAATAAAGGGCTACTCAAACATGTGCGAATAAAACAGAACTTTGGGCATGTTTTAGAGGAGGCATGCTACAAGTTCACAAGAGTACATTTTTTACTTTTTAACCAAAAAATAGTACTAAAATAAATTGCACTGAAAAACATGTGGCCTTACTTGACTTTCAGCTCTACAACCCTGACACTTATTTGGCCTAGACCAGAGCCTTCTTCTCCAGCTTGATTCCATGAAAATGCTTTTGACCACACACACACACACACACACACACACACACACACACACACACACACACACACACACACACACACCTACACACACACACACACCATTGCTAGGCTTGGTCAGGACAACCTTAGCTGAAGGAATTTTACCTACATATACTGCATGTTTTGGCTTGATAGGGGCAACTGTAGTGCCCGGAGAAAACCCACACAGACACAGGGAGAACATTCAATCACCACACAGAAAGGCCCAAGTGAATGAATCTTGAAGTGGACCTATTCTGCAAAGCTTTTAAAGGGATATGCCACCCCCAGGTCAAACTTGGGCATCTCCCCACAGTCCAGAGAATAATAATAAAATAAGTGATGGAAAGCGTTTTCCTGGTCACCCAGCCATTGTCCGAGTCTGTCAGCACTGACCGCCGCGGTATCTGGTGCTCCTCCGCCTTAGACTGGAGTCTAACAGCGCCAGAGAAAGATTTCGGCCAAAAGGAATTAATTTGCTCGATGCGTTTCCCAATTACTTTATGTGTAGTGCGCATTCATATCGAGTGCAAATAAATGTGCAAATCAACACGGAGAGCTTGACTTGGTCATTTTGGGTGGGAACTATTTTTCAGTGCGGAAAAAGAAAGCCGAAGCACAGAGCACGCTGCGCAACAGGGGAACTCCCTTCCTGGTGCGTAACAGGGATTCCCCTGGCAGCGTGCTGTGTGCTTCGGCTTTCTTTTTCCGCACTGAAAAATAGTTCCCACCCAAAATGACCAAGTCAAGCTCTCCGTGTTGATTTGTACATTTATTTGCACTCGATATGAATGCGCACTACACAGAAAGTAATTGGGAAACGCGTCGAGCAAATTAATTCCTTTTGGCCGAAATCTTTCTCTGGCGCCGTTAGACTCCAGTCTAACGCGGAGGAGCAGCAGCTGCGCGCGGCGGTCAGTGCTGACAGACTCGGACAATGGCTGGGTGACCAGGAAAACGCTTTCCACCACTTATTTTAGTCTCTGGACTGTGGGGAGATGCCCAAGTTTGACCTGGGGGTGGCATATCCCTTTAACCATGATATAGCTGTTTCCTTCTCATTGACCCTGAAGCTCTATTTAGAGTGCTTCATGCATATGTAAGTATTCTTTGTCCTCCTGTATTTAAGGCTCCAATCTAACCCCATTTTCACCAACATGGTACACACCCACTGTGATGCACTTTCTTCTCTAATTTAATTTCTTAATCAGTGATACATGTAGGATTCTGTAGTGTCACACAAACTATTATGACACATTGCTGCACATCTGCAGCTCTTCATACAAGGGACTGATAACGACACAGCGCTTTGTTGTGATGACTTTTACGGTGACGTCAGCACTCACTCGAACGTTAACGGACTTGTTTCTTTATTAAGTCATTTTAGATCAATATCGTGATTGCAGATGTACAAATTATAACGAAATGGGCCACGGGTGTCATAGATTACAACTACACGCACAATATGTCTTCTTTCAGAATGGGGACCAGCTGAGTTTTGTTGTTTTTTCAGTGCTGCATAACTAAAGTGTTATTATGGTATTGCATGGTGATTATTCATGCAAATTGTCATTGTCAATGAAATTATTATTATTAACCATTATTACGTTATTACTGTGCAGTAAAGTATGTAATGTATTTTTCCTTCCAAACTGGTGTAAATGTAGCTCCTCTCTACGCCTCTCTGTAGCAGATGTCATAATAAGACAAACATACAGGGTTAAGTTAAATGTATGTATGAAGCCCGCTCATATGCTGTAATCTGCTCCCTCCCCTAAGAGGGTGGACCTCCATGTACACACACACATATGGCTGCATTGTGTTGGGATGTTGTACAATATGTCACTGTGGCCTGTGGTAATTACTAAACATTACATCCTTGGTTATAATAGTCTTGTTTACTCATCGGCCCAGCTCGTCTTCTATGAGGCTCGTAATAGGCTTTTTCTTTTCACTTGTATTGTCTTTTTGACCCTGGAGCATTGCCATAGAAATGTAGCATGGAGATGATTGTTTACATTACAGTTATCTATGGGTAAGTGTTTGAAAAGCCTCTGAAGCAAATACACTCCACACTATTGTCTGATCCATCACGTCCACAGTGTGTTATTGGTTCAAATGGCCTACTGTAGATATCAGTAATAGGGAACATCATGGACTTTGTTGTGGCATATCAGCAAAGCATTGAAAGGTTGCTATGGGACACTAAAAATAATAATAATGCATTTGATCTATATAGACTTTTCTGAATAAAAATTCTTAACATGGCATTGTTCATTCACTCCATTTGTAGCAGTGTTTAAGATACAGTATGTTTGCAGCTACAGCTGCCCTTGGGTAGACTGGCAGAAGTGAGGCTGCCAATCAGTACAATCAGCAACTCCGGCAACTTCCAATCACTCCTGCACCACATTCATTCTAGGCAAGATAGTGAGTGTGTGGCTTTTGGACACAACATTATGCTCTAAAACCCTGCCGACACCTGGTATTCCCAACGATCTCCCATCCTAGCATGACTAGTATGTACATATTTAATTTCATTGCAGTGGTGTTGTTGGCTGCTCTTGTTGCAACCTGGCTCACATACTGAGCAGTTTTTGACACGTTTAGTTTTTCAAGCTCAGTTTTTAACATATATCATGGGATTTTAACCAAAGTGAAATAAGTTGTTTGTTTTTTCTCCTGTATCCATGGAGACCGTGCAAAAGACGGTAGCTACGAAGCTAGCTATAGACCTCTGAGATGCCACAGTCTTTGACACCAAATGTGGTAGAAAATGTGACAGAAGACTTTGTAGAGAAAATGCTCTGATTTTCCTGAGGAAATACTACAAAGGAATAATCCATTTCTTCACCAACAACAGAGCAGAGAAAGACTGAGACTTAGCAGAGGCTTTCCTGTTGTGTTCACCTGGCTCCTCCTGAACATTGGACAGTTCCTCTGCTCAAACTGCCCTGACACAAAACTGTAGACCCTACCTTACCAGTCCTCCTGTTAAAATACACTGAGACCTTTGAGTGAGACACAAAGGTGAGAAGAAGTGCAGTGTGTTTCTGCAGTGAAACTTGAATTGATTCCTTTGGGATCCATAAAGTCTCTCTCTTTCGCTCTCGCTCTCTCTCTCTCTCTCATCTGTGCTTAGCCTGTAAGATACATCGTATGTGGTAAAGCCAGAGTTGTAGGATGAATCAAATCATCATCATATTTATTTTAAACAACTATTTGTTACAAACAAACTGTTGGGTAGCAAATAGAAATACATATACTGTATGTATTGTGATTAAAAGAGTAGTAAAAATGTATTATGAAACAAATGTATTTGTATGTATAATAATGCATTTGTCTTATATATCGCGTTTTCAGATGCTCAAAATCACTTTACAATTTGTTAGTCATCATTCCATACCTGGAGGTGGTAAGGTACAATTGAAGCCACAGCTGCCCTGGGGCAGAAATTATGCTACTAATCTGCGCCATCTGTCACTCCCAACACCACCAACACTCGCGCACACACCACTTGCATACTAGGCAATGTGGGTGAAGTGTCTTGCCTAAGGACACAACGACAGTGCATTGCCTGGCCAGTGATTTTCCCAGCAGTCTCCCATCCAAGTACAATGAGGTATAAGTAAGAGTTACTTTCTCAATAATAATAAAAATATATATTTAATAATAATCATATTAAAAATATATATAAATATTCCAACACAGTACCATGTGGGTATACGCATCTGGTGGTGGTTAGGTATGGTTTTAAAGGTCCCATGGCATGAAATTTTATACCTAAAACATTGTACGTCTGCGCCAAATGCGGGCGACTGTTTTTTTCATGGGACAATACAGAGAAGGACTTGCAAATCGACTGAAACTGAAACCTGGGTCAGTACCAACGCTCCACGCCACAACAGCTACAGACGCTGAACAAGTAAGTCATCTATAAAACTACATAATTTTGTTTCTGTGCTGTATATGGTCGCCTGGCTTGTTACCGGTAGAATGTGTTGCATTAGCGGGGCAGCTAACAGCTATCAGCTCGGTTAGCAGGCTAGTCTGTCCTACAAAGCCAAAAGCAATAACTGCATACTCTGTCAAATAGAGTTCAGACTGGAAATTGACTTTATAACACCACCTTTGTCTTGTGACTAAATCTCTTACCTCTACATAAAAGCATCACCACTATTATAGTGTAGCAAGGCTTTTATCAGCAAAGTGCCTATTGTTACCCAAGTCTGTAGCTGTTACACTTAAAATGAGGCTTTACCCGGTGAAAATAGACAAATTCATCTTTTGTAAACCTTTGGTTTTAGTACGTGAACGTATAACATTTTATTTGGAATATTATGCAGTAGAGCTATTAGCAGGTGACTCCAGGGCTTGTTGCATTTGTAATGAGATTAATAATAAAAGAGTTTTTGAGGTGTGTAAAATATACAATGTGTAACCAAATAAATGATGTAATAATGGGTATATTGAAGTATTAATGTTCTTCTTACGACTTGCCCCTGGAGTATATACAAAGTAGTAAATGGAGTACTAATGTGTCATTATTATCTCTGCACAGGCCAGCACATCAATCCTGACTGGATGCGTAGGACCACACAAGCTGGAATAAAGGCCCAGATTCTGCATCCCAGGAAGCCCCAGCACCAGCTCACAAATGAGTAATAAGAGAGATGCCTGTAGCGACTGGACAATCAAAATGATATTTAGTTTTGCAAAGATTGTCAATGGTTTGTGTTCTTGTTCTGCATATTCTTATGCTCCTATGGATCATCTTCAATGCTTATGTTCTAACAGTTTTCAAAGTTTTTTCCCTTGTGATGTAAATAAATCTTTGCATTATCTTTACACTTTCTACACCATTGAATGAAAAGGCACAAGGCTCTAGATTTGTGGGTAGTAGAATTAACTGTCAACAGTTTATTTATTCTTTTATTAACTTTGTAAAAAAAAAAAAAAAAAGGTGTATTCCTCTTAATAGTAAAGGACGATAGTCAGCGCTGTATATTGGGCTGTATATTTTGCAGAGAGTACACACTGAGGCAGACAGGCTCCAATCCAGGATGTTCCACCATATATGTGAGCTGTCCCTCGACCTGTCGTAGTAACCTAATTAGGATTAGAAATGGTAAGTGTCATTTTTAGGCATAAGTAGCTCTCAAATGAAGATACAAAGTTGTTTTCAATTTAGTTGTTTGTTACCTGAGGTATCCAAGCAGCAAATGTTCTCAGCTTCTGAGGGTATGGTAGCACAATTTTCACAGTGGCACCTATCCAAAAAAATATAGGTAGAACATTGGTAAATCTTCAGGTAAATATAAGGTAATACAGACAGATGTGATGATGGTAAATCTTCTGGAGTAAGTCCTGGGTCAACATGACATCAATATACGTGAGCATAGAGAACTTTATCATTAAATAAGAGCCAGAAGAGTAATAGACTAGATTAGAATACCTTCTATTATTACTGTACATATGTACAATGAGATTAAAAGCAGCCCATTATTCAGTGCAGTCATGTAGATTATTTGCATACATTTATAATATAGTGCAAGAAAGATAATAAAAGGTGGGTGGGTGCACATTTCTGAAGTGCAACATACATAATATGTATAATCTGTAAATATTATTTACATGCACTTAAGAATCCTTGCTTTGTATTTGCGCACATGTTAGAGCGTTGTTGTTGGTAAACAGGTTACACACATGTACAGAGAATGCTTTAATGGAACAACACATCGGTATACTAGTGTTTTTCATTTAAACCGGGATATCAGTAACCCCATTACTCTGTATCCCAAATTTGATCAAAACCGGGATAAGCCTTATATTCATGATATTAAGTGCATGTAAACATAGTCAAGTCATTAGGCTCCGGGAAGTTATTACCCCGCCGGCATTGATAAATTCCGTATTTAATATCATGACAGGTGTTCTTCCTTACATAGCGAATCAGAGCAACATGAAAAGCCAACAACACAGGCTAGATGCTGGCTACATGCTAACCATAGCAGTATAAATAAACAAGCTAATGAAAGTATTGTTTCCAGACATAGCATTTCAAACTAACCATTCGGAGACGTCCTGCTGAAGCCTCTGAGTTGCAACTTCTTAGGCTTCGGGATCAGACTCAGGCCGTACTGAAAAGTTTTTACGATCGCTTCTCCATTTTCTGTCGCTACAGACACGGAAATATTACCAGCGCTGAACACGTAGGCAGTGACCGTATTTGGCCACACCCCACCCACTTACACTGGCCCGTCTCCGTCCTCCTCATTTGCATTCAAGCGACATGCCCAGAATGGCTCGTTAACACATTCTCCATAGGGCTGTCTCCAAGAGGCTATATCATGCACCAAGGCTTGATTTGGAGAAGAAGGCTTCACATACAATATTAGGGAACCACTATGGCGTCATATAAAAGCATCAAGAAGTACCATGTCATGTGATCTTTAACATTACTGGAATATTTCCACACTTGTCCTGAACTATAGACAATCCTTTGACTACTGACTTTTTGGTCTGTATCACCTTCAGACAGAGTGGTTAGCGCCATGCTCCTGTGTCTAGGCGTGTCCATTAAGAGTGAGAGCATGGCTGGTTAGCGCTACATCAGTCACATCACACACTGTTTGATCCACTCATGTGCACAGAGGGAAGAGTCTTCTAAAGCCCGCTAAAGTCGATCCATCAGGATTTCATAGCGTGCCAATCAACTTGTCCAACAGCTCATACCCACCACCACCACGGGCATGCGCCAATCACCCCGTATAACAGCTCATACCCACCAACATCAAGGGCACATGCCAGATGATACTGATTCTTCTCCCTCTTCATCCTGTATTTCCTACATGACATCAGGAGAGAAGGAGAGAGAGAAAGGATGATGTACATGCTCGGTTTGTTCTGGAGGGACCGTTCATCATGCCTGGAGCTCCCGGCACAACACACAAATCTGCTGCCTCCCCCGCAGGAAGAGCTTGGTGGCTAACTGTCCAAATATCCAGGAGATGTATAACATGGCATACCGCGGCACACCGGGGCAGAGCACAGTGGCACACAAAGCCACACCATGGCACACCACACAACACCACACCACACCACAACATGACAGGCATGTATTTATTGATCTTTGCAACAGCCTACAGTATTGTATTCCACAGAGAATTTGTCAATATCTTTAAATTGATTCCCTATATCAGAGGCATTTTTACTACATTTCTAGAACAGCACCTTTAAGTAAGTTGCATTTCATTATGGTTGCTGCCACTCCTCATTCACAGCCAGGATTTATAGTAAGTAGTGCAACTGTGGGCACAAGATCAGTAAGGTATTTTGTATTCAAGAAAATCGTGAGAAGCGTAGAAGGGTGGTGAGGTGAAAAGAGAGAGAGAGAGAGACAGAAAGAGAGAGGGTAGTTCTAGGAGAGACAGTAGGTGGTGGTGGGGGGAATACATTTTTAGGCCAAATTTGAAGAGTCAGATCCTGTGTTAATGCAATAATAGAATACAGACATTTCAAACAGCAAACATGATTTTTCACATCTAAAAGTGTTCTCCCGAAAGCACTGCCATCACCATGACAACAAGTGTCCACACAAAACGACATCAAACCCTCCATCTTGCTGTGCGCTTCCATCAGCCAAGAAGCTCCACAGCAAAGCAGAGGGCCGCTATTTCCATTCGGGCTGTTGTTGAAATGCTGTTTCAGAAATAGAACACATATCTTGTGTCTGTGCAGGCCTGGGGAAGACCACAGGGTACACCACATAGACTTTTCAGCTTTGGTGTAGTGCAGAGGTCTTCAACAGGGGGGTCGCGACCCCTAGGAGGGTCGCGGAGGTACTGCAGGGGGGGGGTCGCGAAATCTTTTGATTTCACTTTAAAATAATATAATTTTATATTTTATAGTGTAAAATACAGTATTAACCTGTGTATTATTTCCTTGTATTGGATGTACCATAACAGAGTAGCAATGTTTATACATGACACTAAGCTCAATTTAATATAAAACACAATTATATGCCGTATATATAGTAGGGGGTCCCTGGCCCAGTTCGCCATCTGTTTGGGGGTCCCTGGGCTGAAAAACGTTGAAGACCCGTGGTGTAGTGGGTTAAAGTGCCAGTGACAACTTGAACTACTTGTTTCATTAAAACAGTTAATGTTAATTGCTCAATTAAAATCACTTTATTTGTCCCTGGGGGTCAGTTGAAGCACACAGAGTAGTAAAATACAATACTAATAGAAAACAATGCAAACAAAAGTCTCAGTGCTTCACAATGGCAAAAGTCACCAGATTGTGTGTGTGGGGAGCAGCAGCTCTCAGGACAAAAGTCTCCCTCTCGTGTCCTGCAGTATCACAGCAGCCATCTGGGGGAGCCATGTGAAATCTGGAAACTCTCCTCAGCCTCTTTCTCTCTTTCTCTCTCAGCTCTGATGTTTTCGTCAGTAATGAGTCTTTTGTTATATTTGGTGCTCTTGGCATTGCTGTAAAAAATTGGTAGCATTCCAGACCACACTCAAACACACACATCCACTGTGTACTGTCTGCATCTAATTACAAAGTCAGAATTAGGGTTATTTCGTAACACTTTAGAATAACAGATGCTTATAAATCATTACTAATGCTTAGTAAATAATTTACTAATAATAAACAAAACATTTACAGATATTTGTAAATGATTAGGAAATGCTCTGTCAATATTAAACAAAGAGGTGATAAAAGGAGAAGTTCAATTTGTCAACTGGACAAAGTTTGTTTGGTTGAAGACGTTTCGCCGCTCATCCGAGAGACTTCTTCAGTTCTGGTTCTAGTGCTGGTTAGTCCCTGTTTATATCTAGCTGCAGGGAGGAGCTCACTACCCTGGAATCATTCTGAAACTATCTCAACTAATTTGTATCTTTTGTTTCCCTGGCGTCTCGTTTAGCATCTCTATTTAGCCCTATGAGGAGCTCACTGCTCTGAAATAGCTCTGAAACTATCTACCTGGACGACCGAGGGACTTTTCACACATTAAACAAAGAGGTTGTTCTTCATTACAAAAACATTAGTAAATGATAACATAATGAGGAAATAAAATAATTATTAAACAATTAAAAATATTTAAATCTGTTTGCAAAATCAAACCAAACCAGTTCACTTTCCTCACTTTAATTGTGCATCATCATGTTATTTGAAAAAAGTTAATAAAGTACCATGAAGGGTCTTGCCCAAGGACCCACACTGGCTAGCTCAATGCCGGGGGGGATTTGAACCCACATCCCCCGGGGGGAAAGTCAGTGACTTACCAGTTGAGCTAACCAGCCGGCCATACGAGGACAGGAAAATTTGCCTTCGGCGCTGGGTCACGTGCTCGGTCCAGTATGGCTGACTTCCTGTTGGTCGCCTAGTGTCAGTTTCAGAAAAATGAGTCAGAAGGAGGTCTGAAGGAAGGCATAGTCGAAATTGAGGTTATTCAGCATTTTAATGTAAAAAATAGCAGAATACAAACAAAATGGTGACATCGGGCATCTTCAGCATCCATGTTATCAGCTTAGCAGAGAGACATGAAGAGGGACATCCCCAGTGGGGGCAGATCACACACACACACACACACCACAAGGGGCTGTCTTTAAATACAGTACACTGTTGAATATTTATGACATCAATAGCCGCTACCCTATCAGAGAATAGTTTAACTATGCAGAGTGTCCAATAGTGAGGTCAGCCAATCAAAACAGAGGAATTCCCATGACACCCCCTATGGAGGGACCTTGTAAGTTTCTCATACCTTGAAATAACAGAAGTAAACAACTGTCACAACACAACCCCACAGTAAATGTAGCATTAGCTGTTTACAGCACCCTGTGTATACAACCCACAGGAAGGGTCTCACACCCCAAGTTAGTTTACAGCCTTTTATAACCTATAGCCACACTTGATGTATACAACAAATGGTGAAACAAAGTGTGAGGTGAGACGGTTCCCACAGTAAGTAACTTAAAACCCAGAGATATAAAAGGCTAGAATATGAAGAACACTTCAAGCATAAAAGAATAGATCTCACACTAGCAACCGTGTTTCTGTGTACCAAATTTGGTTTGGCTACAACAAAGTTTTTGCCGGGCGTCCCATTGGCGAGGAAAAGCAAGAGAGGGCCGATCATCGTTTTCCTTTCAGTTCACACTTAATGATTTTCAAGCAAATCTTAATGTAATAATCATATAGATACAAATTATTTAAAAATAGTGTATTAACTTTTTTCAAATAACATTTTTCAGTAATTACATATGGTGCACAATTAATTGGAGAAAAGTGAACTGGTTTGGTTTAACCTGGGAAATCCCAGGCTGCTTTCGTTCGTTCCGATCTGAAAGACAGCCTGGCAACTATGGCAAGCGAGCTCTCCCGATTCTGGGAGCCAATCAGAGAGTGGGGAGGGGTGGCAAGACAGTGACGTGTACTACGTGACAAACGGAAGCTTGTAGTTTGAACTGACAACTGACATGATTGGCTATGGGCTACATATACTCCCAATGATAGACATTTGTAACGCCCAATAAACGGCCGTTGGCGATCGTAAACCACACATCTGGTACGAGATATTTCGAAGGTGGCTTCCAGACCATATCTCACTTGTGATATGGTCAGGTGTAAACCAGGCAAGGTTTGGTTGGGTTTTGCAAACAGATTTAAATGTTTGTAATTATTTAATAATTATTTTATTTAATCATAATGTTATAATTTACTAATGTTTTTGTAATGAAAAACCTTTTTGTTTAATATTAACGGAGCATTTCCTAATCGTTTACAAATATCTGTAAATGTTTTGTTTATTATTAGTTTATTTAGTGTTACTAATGATTTATAAGCATCTCTTATTCTAAAGTGTAACCGTTTATTTTTCATCTGTAGTCCTTTGACAGATGTGAGGAATGACTATTTTGAATATATATTTTTACAAAATGTTTTTTTGTTTTTTTGTTTGATTGATTGTTTGTTTTTTTCCTCCATGTTTTTAAGTTAGCAAAAATCAGGTACAGTGGCTTTAAGATTTTGCGGAAAATGTTAAAGATCCCATGACATGGTACTTCTTGATGCTTTTATATGGCTCCTTAATGGTTCCCTAATACTGTAAATGAATCCTTCTTCAAAATCAACACTCAGTGCATGAGAAACAGAGATAAGATTAGAAAGAGTCATAAATATATCTCTCAAACACTTGATTCTGGGCGTTGTTGCTTGAATGCAAATGAGGAGAAAAGAGCTGGCCTATAGTAGAGGGTGGGGGCGTGGCCAAACTCTCCGCTCTCCGCTGTAGCTCTCAGCTGATCCATTTCCGTGTTTTTGCACGGGGGGGAGAGATTTGAAGCGTTCCATTGAAAAATAAACACATTTCCACAGAAAATAAAATTAAACCACTGCTGTTCAAATGTCCAGAGGCTCAGATAAAGGACTTCCGAGCCTAGAAACACTCGGACGTGCCTCCAGGCAAATAAAAAAACGCATTTCTCATTGCCTAGCGCATTCGCAGTCCAAACTCTCTGGGCGTGATTTACAGAGACGCTGAGTACAGACAGACGGGGGTGGAACTGCATTTGCATTTCTTTTTTCGATCTGACGTCAATAAGGTGCCTTGTTCAAAATCGCCCGTTTGAGCTCCGATTTTTTGTAACGCAGAAAAGGATCGCAAAGGGTAGGGGAGCTCACATTAACGTTCAAAAACCTCAGAAAGTGAAAATTTCATGCCATGGGACCTTTAAACATTTTCATCTAGTTTGGATTACAATTCTAAATCTATTTTCACACTAGGGAATTCCACAGCAGTAACCTAGCAACCATGTACAGTGCCAAAGCTCCTCCAATGAGCACATAAAAACTATTTGACAAAAAAATATTTATTGAAAACCATTTTATTTTGTTGAACTGATGTGTAACAGAGACAAAATGTAAACTTTTAAATCTGCTTAACTTTCAAATTCAGTTAAGAACAACTCATGTAATTTTCAACATATTTTTAAACTTTTGTTCAAAAAAGCTGCTTGATTGGTGTAAAACTATCATTTATATTTACAACAGACATTAACCTAAAGAATGAACTCAAAATGATAAAAAACAGACTAAGTGTTGGTAAAATAACCGAGGGTTGCCGGTTGTATTCCCATTCAAACACATTTCTTATTGTTATCGAGCACATTGCCATTGCAATGATTTATTTAGCTTTCATTATACATGGTAAACATTCTTTACTTTAATTCAGGGCTCTCAAGGCTCACGCATTGAGAGTGTGACACACGCAATTCGACGTATTCACACGCGCACACGCCACACATGGCATTTCTCACGCTGATTTGTGTTATTTTTTTTATTTTTTATTTTTTTGTGCCCAGAAAATCGGTCTGTGTGGCTTAGTTTATCCAGGCTCCGCGCGTTTTCAGCGCCGCCCCCTCCCCCTGCTCCGGGGGAGCTCCGGAGAGCGCGTCTGCTCCCGACCGTGCGGTCCGAGCGGAGGCCGGAGCAGACACGCTGTCCCCCGGGCACGTCCTGAGCCTCAGTCCCGGTGCCACGTCTCCTCTGAGACGCACCGACTCCGGTCCCGGTGTCTCCGTCTGTGCGTAACATGTCCCCCCCGACGGCTTACGCGCGGAATACACGCGGCCTAGAGCCGAACTGCCCGTGGTGAGACGCGGTGAGCCGCGGTGAGACGCGGGCCCGGTGCATTAACCAGATTCTTACATGAATCCGTTAAAAATGTCCCGCCCCCCCCCGCCCCGCTTCCCCCCGCCCCTCTCAGCGCGCACTGACAAAGTGCAGTGATGATAAAACAAACTGAGAACCATCAGGTAATAACTTCATTTATGTAACTCTCATTAGTTGCTTTGTAGTTTAAGTTTGCTCTTTAGACAAACAGGGCTCTCAACACGCAATTCGACGTGTTCACACGCTCACACGGCATTTCTCACGCAATTCAAGCGCCCAAAATTGTTCACTCGCACGACCCCGCTCAAAACTTGAGAGCCCTGCTTTAATTAGTCTTTAATTTGTTTATTTTGAAACAATGAGCGGAACAATGTATGTCAACGTGATACGACTGTATAACTTCCATGAGCACATATTTGAGCCAGAGCTGTACCGCCCGGTCTCACCAGGGAGCTGTGGACTGTTCCAGCCAAAAATAAAACGCAGCACTTTGCTCCAGCAGCCAGTGGCCAGTGGTCACTGTGGTGTAGATTTTATTTATTGAATAATTACACAAGCAAAACATGGTAGAGCACAAATGCAATGCTTTAAAACCAACAAACTTTTTTTTAATATATTGATTAAAATGTGTTTGGGGGCGGCAGTAGCTCAGTTGGTAGAGCATATGCCTCGTGATCCAGGGGGTTGGCGGTTCGAATCCCGCTCTTGACGGTTGACCGCATGTGATCCCAGCTCCCACAGATGAGCGCTGCCGTTGTGTCCTTGGGCAAGACACTTAACCCCACCTCGCCCCCAGTCTCTGTGGACACTGGTAGCCCCCATGGCAGAAGATACATCAAGGCCTGTTGTGACGTGAGCCATCCTCCTGTGGACCCACCACCTGCGGAAGGATTCATGGGGGCTGGTGCATTGTGTTCTGGGCAGCAGAACACTGCTTGGACTGCTGCCTCCGCGACCCAGTAAATGGAAAAGCGGAAGAAAACGAATGAAATGATGAATGAATGAATGATTAAAATGTTGATCCAATTCATGACTTGCAAATAATAACAAGCGGCGATGATCGGCCCTCGCTTGCTTTTCCTCGCCAATGGGACGTCCGGCAAAAACTTTGTTGTAGCCAAACCAAATTTGGTAAACAGAAACACCGTTGCTAATGAAATTAAATGAAATCAATAAAATAAAATAAAATAAAAATTAAATTAAATTAAATAAACGAAATAAAAATAAACAGAGCCAGTGGAGCAGACAGGAGGCAGGAGGAAGTAATTCAAATGAAAACAAAAAGAAAAGAAATATGTTGTTTGTACTCCATCTACTTGTACTATTAGTAATGATGGTACATTAAAGACAATGTCTTGCCACTGCTAACAACTATCATGCTAACTATGCATCAATGTTACTTTCACGTTTGCTCTGGAAATGCTTTGTAAGTAGAGTAGCAGAGAGTGCATAATGATATGATGTTGTCCAAAGAACTGCTTTTACAATATACATATACTAAATACTGAGGCAAAACTAATTTGTCTACAGCATATAAAAAGTAAAGTACAGTCAATTGAATTAGTTTTACACATCTCACCGCTTTAGAGCACTATCAGGAAGCTGTCGGCACTTGTTCAGAATATCACTGAACTCATGAGTGTATATTTGGCTGAGACATCTCCCTCCTCTTCCCCCTCCTCTTCCTCTTCCTCCTCTGTGGTTCTCCATCCCAATTCTAAATGAGCTAAAGTGGGTGTAAGTGGTGATGCGGGCCCAGCAGTGCTACTTGAATGAGAGTGGAGGGGAGTTTGTGAGAGGAAGGGGGTGATGGTGGGGGGAGATATGTACTGGATGCCCTCCCTCTCCCCACACACACCTGACCACAGAGCTGCACGGAGCAAGCGGAGACTGATTCCTCACCCTGAATTTTCAGAGTTTGCCGAGTTATTTGTGGAAATATGTTCCAAGGATATCCCGAGCTCAGACTTTGACCCACTTACATTGGAGACAATGCAGAGGAGAGGAGAAGACACTGGAGAGAAGGACAGGAGGAGAGGAGGAGACACTGGGGAGGAGGAGAAGTGAAGACACTGGGGAGGACGAAGAGGAGGACAGGAGGAGTATGGGGAGTGTACATTTACTGTAAAGGCAGGGCCATTCAGGTGCATCCTACTGAAAAGAACACATCCTTACAACAAGGGCTGGGCAATATGGCATGAATAAATAAATGAATAAAATTGTTGGTTTTCACTCACCCGTCACAGCAAGACGTTACAGTTTTCATGTTCTCTCTGTGTCTGGGTGAGTTTTCTCCAGCTTCATTAGTTTCCCCCATCAAACCAAAACATGCACAATAAGCCAAATCTACCTCAAGATTTGGATATGGGTCCCACTGCTTCTGACAATTTAACCCAGAAACAGTGAAGTATGGGTCAAATGCAGAGGACAAATTTGGACTGGATGTGGGCCCAATTAAAAAGATCTAAGCTGATCACTGATCTTTAAATCTTAACTCATTTAGTCTCATTTAAAACTGCATCCTTACTTCATGTGAACTTGTATACAGACTGTAAAAGGGTGGAATGGGGGGTGGAGACAGAGAAAGGAGGGAGGAAAGACAGCAGAGGGTAAGAGTAGAAGTACAGAGAGCATAAGTACAGAGAGAGTAAGGGAGAAAATAGGAGATAGAGGCAAATAGAAAGAGACAGGAGAGAGAGAGAAGATAGGTAGGTAGGTAGGTAGGTAGGTAGAAGAGAGCAAGGAAGAAGAGAGGCAGAGCACACTCACTCAACTTTCAATAGCTCCTCTGTGCCTCTCATTCATTCAGTCTGAGTGCAACCCGGGTGTGACTAACACAAGCCCATCTTACGAGCAGCAGACAGGAGAAGACAGGAGCAAAATGACAGGAGTAGAGGAGCAGAGCCAGAGGTCCAAATGACCATTGTTTTTTTCCCCATGTTTCCGTGACTGGTCCTCTACAGGACCCTGACTGCTCCTTGATTCGACCGTGACTGGTCCGTGGCTGATCCGTGTAGATAATGTATCCCCCACAATGACAATGCAGCCCTGAATGGTGCTGCCCATTAGCAGCCTGTGTGAAAACCAGTTGGACTCCCTCATTTTTCCACAGCGAGGAGCAGTGATTGTCTCCACTGCGACATGTACACACCGAGCAATAGTGATATAGTGATCCTTTTCCACGCTTGAAAAAAAGACAGCGGGTAGGGAACAAGCTCCCCTTATGATGGCAGAATTTGGACCGGCCCTTACGCAAATGAGCTACTAGCTACTACCTACAAGCTGCCGGTTTGTTTTTCCTGGAAAGACGTGAGGGTTCCGAAACGAGAGAAGCACGGCAACTGCTCTGTCCCTGGATGTAATGATGAAGAAAAGAGTATGATTTAGTTCTTTCTTTCTTTCTTTATTAGTTTATTTGACAGGGACAATGTGCAAAAACATTAAAGATGCTTTACACCAGATTATAGCTGAAGCTAGTTTCCATCTCTAGTCCCTGAGCAGGTGAGAAATACAATATAAAACGTAAACAATATAATCAATACACACTCACACACTACAAATTACCAATTATTACACAATAAAATATTACAATAAAATCTCACTCAGATTATAACATACCAGTTATCATTCTTAATGCTGACACTGCTGATTCTCTAATAATAATTAAGAATAAAAAGTTCCTTTATCCGAGCCTCTGAAACAGCAGTGGTTCAATTATATTTTCTGTGGAAATGTGCTGACACGAATACCTTACCTACATTGTATGTCTACTGCTACTGCTTCTACTGCTACTACAATTACTAGCAATATTTTTACAATATACTACTGCTGCTGCTACTACTATTACTACTACTCCTTGACTACATAGCAGTAGCTGTGGGTAACCTACAGGACACTGGACTGAAGAGATGAGAATTCAAATTGCCAAACCTCTAACCTTTGAAATTAATTTCCATGACATGACAAGTCTCCCTGGGCTTAAGCTTTATACATAGCACACATATCCACTACTGCTATACCCTAATCCAGATATGAAACAGGCCAGTTTTGTGTCATATCTTTTGAGTTACCATGAGTCTGTGCACTAGCTTCTAGAGCGTGATGTGATTGATAGCTCTTCTCATTGTTCTTCTACATTTCCTCCCCATTCTGCGATGTGATCTTTTCAAGTTTTGACAATGTGCCTGGGACTCCTTTAAACCCTCTCACAGCCTCAGCTCTGTCACACATTCTGAAATCAACATTTGAATTTCCATCACAACACAGTTTCATTACTGCAGATAGAACTCATCTGTTAGCACCGAAACATATACTTTATACCTAAATATGCACTTAAATCAGACCTATTCTGCTCTCGGAGTTGCTTTTGGAGTGATTGATGCTTGTTTCAGGATTCTTTAATCACTTTTTCAAGAGACCATTTTGCTGAGCAATTTCCTTTTTGCTCTGTAGTTACTTCGTTCCCCAATGTTATTTTCTCAATCAGTGATACACGTAGGATTTGTCAGTGTTGTGTTGTCAGTTTTGGATAAATTAAATCTGTTATTATTATTATTTTCATTATGGATGACTTTAATTGCACTGAAAAAAACAAATCCAAAATGCATCCACACTGCAAATGGGATTACATCTCCATAAACCTGACTTTTATTTGGCCTGGAGGAGGCTCTGCCATCACATTTACTTGGAATATTCCACTGTATTTCACTTACCTATCTGCATGGTAACAGGCAGGTGATGTTACCAGCCCCAGGTTAATGGTCTTATTTATGGAGATGTGATCCTCCTCACAGTTACAAAGTGCACAATATATTTTTGAACAATAAAAATAACTGGAATTGAATAATCACAATACATACACCACCCGATAAAAGACACACCCCTTCATCACTGTTTGATGAAGGGGTGTGTGATGAATGGACAGCACCAGATATACACTATATTGCCAAAAGTATTCGCTCACCTGCCTTGACTCGCATATGAACTTAAGTGACATCCCATTCTTAATCCATAGGGTTTAATATGACGCCGCTCCACCCTTTGCAACTATAACAGCGTCAACTCTTTTGGGAATGCAGTCCACAAGGTTTAGGAGTGTGTTTATTGGAATTTTTGACCACTCTTCCAGAAGCGCAGTTGTGAGGTCACACAGTGATGTTGGACGAGAAGGTCTGGCTCTTCGTCTCCGCTTTAATTCATCCCAAAGGTGTTTTATTGGGTTCAGGCCAGTCAAGTTCATCCACACCAAACTCTCATCTATGTGAGAAAGGTCCATACCTTGCTTTGCACTCTGGTGCACAGTCATGTTGAAGAGGAAGGGGCCATCTCTAAACTGATGTTGGGAGCATGGAATTGTCCAGAATCTCTTGGTATGCTGAAGTATCCTATCACAGTACCACAATGGAATTCACTCAGGTCTTGAGAGTGACCCATTCTTTCACAAATGTTTGTAAAAAACAGTCTGCAGGCCTCTGTGCTTGATTTTATGCACCTGTGGCCATGGAAGTGATTGGAATACCTGATTTTGATTATTTGGATGGGTGAGTGAATTCTTTTGGCAATATAGTGTATGAAGCACAATATATGGAATTATGTAGCATAAATGACTCAACTAAACTTTAATATTTTACATTAAAATCCTCAGAGTATCCACCCTTTGCTTTGTTGACAGCTGCAAGCCCTTGGCCTTCGCTCAATGAGTAATATGATGATTCTCCTGAAATGGTTTTTACTTCATAGCTTTACACAAAGAAGTCTATAAGCAAATGTCATGGCGTTTTTTCTCAACAGGCCTGAAAATAAAACCAACTTTATGGAAACAGATGCATGCTGTCATCTATAATTAATGAGACTATGCTGCTATGGGAAACAGTTGTGCGTAATATAGAGAACTAAAAGCTGATATGAAGGAGTGACGTGTGCAGACACACAGCTCAAAAAGTGTTTTAACTCTAGACTGTGAGGGGTTCAAACTTGGGATGTGATGTCTGGGTAAATAACATTTGAATCTGTATCTACTCTCAGCGAAGGAGGAGAGATGGACTAATTGGGATGACAATGTAATGCAGCACTCAGACAGATTGGAGAGAGAGGAAATGGTCTACACAAGAGGCTCAAGTCACACTCACAAGTGGATCATAATAAAATTTGAGTTGAATTATGAAGTGAGTTGATTTTTTATTTTTATTTTTTCTTTTGTTGACCAAAACCTATAGGTGCACCTGACATCAAATCAATCATCACTATCTTAAAGACAATTGTGACCGGCCACCTGAAAACCGGTCACAACTCAGGATTCGTGAACACGTGAAAAGCATGTGTTAGAAGCATTTTTTTTTTTCATTTCATTCATTTCTCTTTTTATGGGGTGAGTAAAGTGCTTTTAAACTTTAGAGATATGGAGAAGGAGGAGAGGCTGCAGGGGGGGACGCAATTCCAGAACTGCAGTTTGATGTGCTTCACCGAAACGTTGCTAAATGGGAATATACCGGACAATGTAATCTCACTGGACGGATTTATTATGAGGCGTGCGGACCGGACTGTAACGGGGAGCGGGAAAAAACAAGGAGGTGGACTGATCTTCTTCATTAACCAACGCTGGTCTCATCCCGGGAATGTACACGTGAAACATCAGCTGTGCTCCCGGGACATTGAATTACTCGCTGTCGGTATGCGGCCTTTTTATTTGCCTAGATAATTTACACACATTATGGTGTTCTGTGTGTACATTCCTCCATCGGCGGATGGAGCAGCAGCATGCGAGCAGCTCCATCGGCGGATGGAGCAGCAGCATGGGAGCAGCTCCATAGCGTAGTGAATGACATGCTGATACGTCATTTGCGTGCTCTTTTTCTCATCACTGGAGACTTTAACCACACATCACTCTTCCCACTTTCACACAATACGTCACATTCCCCACGAGAGACAATAAGACTCAGGACCTGGACTCTTACACCTCCGCCCCCCTCCCCCCGCTCGGACACTCGGATCACTGTCTGGTCTACCTGCTCCCGGAATACACACCCAGCATGAGAAGAGGACCTGTGCAGAAGCAGTCTGTGAAAGTTTAGACTCAGGAGGCCTGTGAGAGTCTGAGGGACTGTTTCCAGAACACTGACTGGGACATGTTCACCGGCTCTTATGGAGATGACATCAATGGCCTGACCCATTGCATCACGGACTACATCAACTTCCAACCAGTGCCAACCAGGAGAGTACGGTGTTTCTCCAACAACCACCGCTGGGTCACCCCTGAGCTTAAAGCCCTCCTGAACCAGAAGAAAAGGGCTTTCAACTTAGGGGAGAGAGCGGAGCAGAAAAGGGTCCAGCGGGAGCTCCAGTGTCAGCTCTGAGCGGAGTTTGGCCATGCCCCCACCCTCTACTATTGGCCAGCTGTTTTCTCCTCATTTGCATTCAAGCAACAACGCCCAGAATAAAGAGTTTGAGAGAGATATTTATGACTCTTTCTCATCTTATCTCTGTTTCTCATGCACTGAGTGTTGATTTTGAAGAAGGATTCATTTACAGTATTAGGGAACCATTAAGGAGCCATATAAAAGCATCAAGAAGTACCATGTCATGGGATCTTTAAAAGCTTAGTTGACCCAACTTAACTTAACAGCAATACTTAAAAATTAAAAAAATTAAGTTGATACTCACAACTCAAAAACTCTGTGCAGTCGGTTGCCTTGAAAATTTGAGTTGAACTAACTATTTATTTTTTACAGTGTAAGACATTTAAAAAAACAATAAAAGAACTTTAAAATCGATCCTGAAACTCACAGAGAGCCAATGTAGTGATTTTAAAACCGGTTTGAAGAAATTGTGACCAGTTGAAATCGACGAGCTGAGAAAAATCGCGTTAACGATTCTCCTGTCCAGACCTTCAGAACTCATTTGACTGACATCACTGACATTACTGAAGAAGAAGACACACTTTATTCATCCCCGTAGGGAAATTATTTCTCTGCATTTGACCCATCCTTCAGGAGCAGTGGGCAGCTCGTCTTTCAGGTGCCCGGGGACCCATCTCCATGATCATATTGCTCAGAACCTAAGCTGGAGAATTTTACCTGTAGCATGTTTTGGGTTGATGGATGGGTTTCTTCCGGAGTGCCCGGAAGAAACCCATCTAGACACGGGAAGAACATGCAAACAGAGGTGTGGACTCGAGTTATGTGACTTCGACTCGAGTCAGACTCGAGTCACGAATTTGATAACTTTAGACTCGACTCGACAAAATGTACAAACACTTGCAACTCGACTTGGACTTCAATATCAATAACTCGTGACTTCACTTGGACTTAGGCCTTTTGACTTGTGATGACTTGCTACGTCCAATGAAAAAAAAAAAAACTCTAAAAGTATGTTGATAAGGACCGCACTCATTGTACTTGTGAATCTGCGAAAATGTATGCAAAGAGCATGTGCGCGCGACTTGCACAGCATCCAATCACAGTAGATCTATGTTGCTTTCATTCGACCGCATCCAAGGCAAATTGCACAAGAAATGATGCGGAAACAAGCATCCACGCGCCAGTTTGCAAAATGATGCCGAAGGTGATTTCGTTTGGTTATAAAAACTACGAAGTTGTCAACAAAAAACGAACGGCAATATGCAGAACGTGCGGGTCAAAGATTACAGACGGAGCTTCCACAACGTCCAATTTTGTCCGGCACCTGAAGCTGCACAAAGACTGAAATCACTGTCATAAGTTTTCGGACCTTTTTGTTCAGTATTTAGTAGAAACACCGCTTTGAGCTAAAACAACCATGAGACTTTTTGGGAATATTATAACATGTTTTTCACACCTGGATCCTTTCATTTTTTTCTAATGTTATTTGATATGGTGTAAAAATGTCAAATGAATACAGATCTTGCAGACATTATATGATTTGTAGAAAAGGGGACTCGAAATGACTCGAAACTAAAATGCTAGGACTTTGGACTCGACTTGAGACTTGTGAGCTTTGACTTCGGACTTGACTCGGCACTTGGATACTCTTGACTCGGGACTTCACTCGGACTTGAGTGCAAAAGACTTAGACTTACTTGGGACTTGCCCAGCAATGACTTTGTCCCACCTCTGCATGCAAACTCCACACAGAAAGGCTCGGGAGTCCACAGAGAACACACACAGAAAGGCCTGGGATCGAACCCGGAACCTTCTTGCTGTGAAGCATGAGCGCTAGCCACTCAGCCACCGTGCCACCACCTGTGGTGTGGTGTTTACATTCAGAATTAGTGCAGAATTATACTTTGTTAAAATGGGATTGCTTTTATAACAAGAAGTCCATATAATCATTCAGTAAGTCAATAATTAAGTTAAATTAAGTTAAAAAAATTATGATTAAAAATCACCTGTATTGTCAATTTAATACAATACAAAATAGCTGTTTTAGTTGTGTTTTAGTCCTGGTTTAGTCCTGTTTTAGTCCGGTTTTAGTCCTGCTTTAGCCCTAGTTTAGTCCTGCTTTAATCCTGGTTTAGTTCTGTTTTAGTCCTGGTTTAGTCCCAGTTTAGTCCTTCTTTAACGTGCTTTAGTCCCAGTTTAGTCCTTCTTTAACCTGATTTAGTCCTGGTTTAGTCCTGGTTTAGTCCCGGTTTAGTCCTAGCAGAAATAGGCTAGGCTGCAGTAAGCAGCCCCGCGGGGTCCGGCACAGCGCGGTCCCGCACACGACCGCAGTGGCCGTCATGAAATATGATCGCCACACGAAAGCTGAATTAGTATTTAACGTTTTTTTTACAATCTGAGCCTTATTTCGGTAATAAAACAAGTTGTTTTACTCACTTTGGTGTCATTTGGAGCAGTTTCATAGATGTTGCGTTGTAGCGGTATCCGTAACGTGAATGCTCGGGGCATTTGGTTACGGTCTCCAAATAACACAAACTTTAGCACTTTTCAAATCGCTGAAGAAGATCGCTTGTCCTGCCATCAAAATTCCAATAGTAATCACTCCGTGTCCTCCGGTAACAGCGGTGCCAGGCACACGACGCGTCCTTCGTGTATCAGGCAGCATGTTCCCGCAGGGCTGCCCGTCCATATTCACTATCATACGTGCCAGGGGGAGGATTGCGAGTCGCACAGACCTGCATGAAGTGGGGACCTGACAGAAACCAGAGTTCTGGCAAATTGTCTGTTCGCCTGGGTTCTAAAATGTATCGATTATGTTAAATTCCCCTTTTTGTAATCAAGTCTCCTGGAAAATGTGATTGAACCGGACTCTTTTGTTTTGACTGCACCTTCTGCACAAACACGTCCAAGGCCGCCAGCTGCCGCTTATCTCAGACTGTACAAAAACATTGCCACACACTATTGGACTCACACTCACATGTATTAAGTAATGCTGCCCTGTCTATTTTTAGGATGTCTGCTTCTTTTTCAGTTTTCAATCAATTTCATTGATTTCTGATCTTTTCCCTTGCCCCACACCCTTCCCTCTTGTCACCAAAGAAAAAGACACCGTATGTTATCTATCCAATTGTTTTCTGTCATTACATGTTGTGTATAATTGTACTGATTGTATTGCATCTTTTCTGCTCTGCATCTCCCAGTTGGCGGCGCGCGCAAGTGCAGCGGCCCCTCCCCTAGCCACTCTATACTGTCCTGCCTGGTTAGTGGGGAAACTAAATTTCGAATTCACTCTATGTACATGTACATATGATCGTTTTTGACAATAAAGCAACTATGACTATGACTGTGTCAGCGTACCTATAAGTGGAGTCCAAAGCGGCCTGAAACCCGATATCCAGCTATAGTTTCATTTGATGACGTCATCATAGAGGACAGTGTGCATGCGTGAACTCAGCTGTTTAGCAGGTAAACACCGCTAGTCCGAAAGAAGATAACTTTAGCTAACTCTGAACTTTACTTTTCTGTTACGAGACATGGCTGAAGATTCAGACTTTGAGACTGAAGAGGACTTATTTGAGTATGATGGCCGTCACTATCGTTTTGTGCCTGAGTATACGGATGAGGAGACAGAATGGATATGGAAAGAATGAAGCGCAGAGAGTTTTAGGAGCAGCGCAGAGAACAGCCATTGGTTTTGTATTACTTCTCAGAGCCGTGCATGCGCTGAAACCGCGGGCCTTCTTTCTTTTCCTTTGCTGGAAAAAAATTGTCCGGACTGAAGAGAGTACTGCAAACACGATGGTCCAGATGTCTTACAGCTTTCCCTGTCATGTTTGGGTCCATTCTCAAAGCAAGTAGCCACATTTTCAATAAATCAGGATTCTGATGCGGAAGCCTGTGAAAGCTCCAAGATGCCATTTTGTTTTCGCAACCGGGATAAATGAATATTCGCACCATTTTCTCAAGCGGAGATGTTTTCGTCTTCCTAGCTTCTTTCAGACTGTAGATCTGACAGCTGGGAATTCGCACATGCGCGCTGTCCTCTATGATGACATCATCAAATGAAACTATAGCTGGAGTTTCAGGCCGCTTTGGACTCCAATTAAAGTCTACGCTGACACAGCGATCTTCTGTGATTTGAAAAGTACTAACGTTTGTGTTATTTGGAGACCGCAAACATTTGCCCCGAGCATTCATGTTCACGGATACCGCTACAACACAACATCTACGAAACTGCTCCAAATGACACCAAAGTGCTATGGGTCAATAAAACAACTTGTTTTATTACCGAAATAAGGCTCTGATTGTAAAAAACGTTAATTCTCCTTTAAACATGTCCTAAAGTCTATAAAGTAAATGTGTTCCTGCAAACATCATTGGGTACACTTACTTGCCTCGTTGTCTGATTATTCGCGTATCCACGGTCTTTCGGCAGTAAAGTATCCGATCGCATTCTGTAAGCTTTGGAGAAACGGACGTGTCCCAAACGTGTCCCATGTCCCGAGGGGACACTCCTTCCTTCTTATGTAGCATTTACAGTCAGAATTACGGATTTTTTAAGTTGCAAATGCATCCTACGAAATGCAGCTACTGTACATATTCATGAGCTGCTCACAGCTGATACTAACAACTCGATTATCTGGGTTTCACTAATCCCGAGTTGCGGCCTCTTTCCGGGTGCTCAGTCACATATATCCAGGCTAGCGTTCCAAGGCCACCCCCTTCACAGTGCAGAGTGAGACAACTGATGCAGAGCACAGGAAGGCTACCGTACTGTGGTTACTCCACAGATTATGTCATTCTCACTAATCCAGGTTCTCAGTGGGAGCCACATTATGCAAGTTCAAGTATGGCAGAGATCATGATGGATTGTGAAATGAAACATGATGTATAAATATCACTTTATGCTACATTTCAATGGGGTAGGGCTGAACGATTTTAAGAAAAAAATTAGTTGCGATTTTTCTGTCAGATATTGCGATTTCGTAGTGTGTTACTGCAGTTGTTATCTCCTGGTGTCGTTGGCTGCTTCTGTCATATGGAGTTACACTGGCAAAAGAAGCTGTAATAGTAGTGTGTTTGGCCCGAGTATCACTTTTACCAGATGTTTCTCCGGACTTTCTCACCATGCACTCGAGTGACGGATTACGGACATTGATTAAAAGGGGGCTAACACCGGCTTCACCAGCTCACATCTCCCCAGACTGCATGGGGCTACACGGCGTATTTGGGTTGAGGGATCGCTCGGAGCGGAGCGGCTAACACCGGCCTCATCAACCTGTCCACACGCAGCTTGCCGCTTCTGATTGGTGGGTTTAATAGCATGGCAGGGAGCCGGCATACATGTGTGAAATAGTTGACAAAACAAAACCTGGGTCAGTTAGGAGCACTGCAAAAAACTTTAACGATCTTAATGATCGTTAACGATTTAATCAACTTTAATGATCCCAAAATCGTGTAGCCTGAGATCGCGATTTTCGATTTAAAACGATAGATCGTTCAGCCCTACAGTGGGGTATTGGCAACACAGTGGCACTAACAACAAGGTCCATGGTTGGATTATTGGAGGTGGGACCTTTCTGTGTGGAGTATGCATGTTCTCCCTGTGCTTGTGTAGATTTCCTCGGGGTGCTCCGGTTTCCTCGCCAGCACTCCCCTGGATTTGGTTTAAAATATATATTAAACACGTAACATATTTAGATCAGCATGTTACCTTTTATTGTTTTTTAAAATGCTATATTCACTGAAAACTGCATATTAATTTATAACTTTTTTTTTGTTTGTCTCTCACTCTCCTCCTTCAAAGTGCACAACAGAATCAGCATGCATTCTGCTCATGAAACTACTGCACATCTCTTAAGGTTTGCCAAATTGTAATCCCACTTTTCTAGATTCATGGAGAATTGTCATTGATGATGTAGGCTTGTGGGCGGAGCTTTGGACAGAATCATACTGGTAACTGTAAGGAAGGTTAGAACAGGGCCAGAGATTGCAATGATTGATGAGTGGACACTGTAATAAAGTTGTAGAAGGTTTTGCTGCATAATTATTTATGTATTGTAGATGATACATACAATATTACGTTGTATTATATACTAGTATTACTTTTTTAACATCTAAAAATAAATGAATACAAAATGCTGTTATTATCACTCTTTGAATACTTCACTACACCTCTATTATACTGGATGTTGTTCAGATGGCATTTGGAGTTGACTTTTGTCTCTGTATTTTGGTAAATCTTTCTTAGAAAAAAAGCACAACATGTTTGTTGTGTCATGTTGCCTTGGTTCTGTCTAAAAAGTGACTAATTGCCTCTAATTGCGGTTGTCAACTAAACACTGGATTACAGATCAATGTTGACTGATTGCTGATTACTGGGGTGCCACCTGGTAATACAACACTTGAAAAGCACATTCTATTTTATTTATTATGATTGTAGTATTGGAATTGGTGTTGAGTCTATTACTTAGTATTGAGTTTGGAATTTTACTAGTAACAATACTAGTCCACAAATGGAAGTAGGTAGCTTGGTGTTAGGGTTAGGTTTACAGCTGTTAGGGTACAGCATCCATCTATCCATTTTCTTCCGCTTATCCGGGGCCGGGTCACGGGGGCAACAGTCTAAGCAGGGATTCCCAGACTTCCTTCACCCCAGACACTTCCTTCAGCTCCTCCGGGGGGACCCCAAGGCGTTCCCAGGCCAGTCCCTCCAGCGTGTCCTGGGTCTTCCCCCGGGCCCTCCTCCCAGTGGGACATGCCAGAGGGAGGTGTCCCAGAGGCATCCGGAACAGATGCCCGAGCCACCTCAGCTGGCTCCTCTCAACGTGAAGAAGCAGTGGCTCTACTCTTAGCCCCTCCCGTGTGACTGAGCTCCTCTAAGGGTGCGCCAAGCCACTCTGCGGAGGAAACTCATTTCGGCCTCTTGTATCCGCGATCTTGCCCTTTCGGTCATTACCCAGAGCTCATGACCATAGATGAGGGTAGGAACGTAGATTGACCAGTAAATTGAGAGTTTCGCCGTGGACACCCTTGGGCACCCTTGTGCTCGAACATGGTGTTCGTTATGGACAAACCATGGCTAGCACAGAAGTCCAATAACAGAACACTGCTCAGATTCAGATCAGGGAGGCCGTTCCTCCCAATCAACCCTCTCCAGGTGTCACTGTCATTGCCCACGTGGGCGTTGAAGTCCCCCAGGAGAACAATGGAGTCCCCGGTTGGTGCACTGTCCAGCACCCCTCCTAGGCACTCCAAGAAGGTCGGGTACTCTGCACTGCTGTTCGGCCCGTAGGCCGACACAAAATAAGAGACCTGTCCCCGACCCGAAGGCGCAGGGACGCGACCCTCTCTTTTACTGGGGTGAACTCAAGACACGTTGGCTGAGCCGTGGGGCAGTGACCAGGTCCACACCAGCCCGCCACCGCTCCCCGCAGGCAATGAAATAGAGAGTCCAGCCCCCTTCAATGAGTTGGGTTCCAGAGCCCAAGCTGTGAGTGGAGGCGAGGCCGACTATATCTAGTCGATAGTGCTCAACCTCCCACACAAGCTCGGGCTCCTTCTCCCCCAGCAAGGTGACATTTCATGTCCCCAGAGCTAGTCTCCATGTCTGGAGATCTGGTCACCGAGGCCTCTGCCTTCGACTGTCACCCAGATAATTTTGCACGTGCGGGTGGGGGTCCACAGAAGATGGGCCCACATCACTCGTCTGGGCCCCATGGGGGAAGGCCCAGCCACTAGGCGCTCGTTGGCATGCACCCACTCCAGGCCTGGCTCCAGGATAGGGCCCCGGTAACTGGTCTTGGTCTATTACTCATCATAAAGGGCTTCTGAAGGGCTTCTGAAGGGCTTCTGAAGGATACAGCAATGTACAGTAAACACATTCTGTGCATGTCTATGCATATATTGCACATTTGCACATTTACTACTGGAATTTTTAGTACTGTTGTTTACTCCTGTTGCACTAGAATTACTACTGTTGCACATTTATTTTTATTTATCTTAACTCCAATGCACATTCTACTGCACATGACCAATTCACTGCTGTATCTTCGATTGCACATTTTGATGCACACTGCACACTTTGGAAATCTGTATATAGTATAGGTTATTTGTTATTTATTATGTTGCACTGTTTTAAGATTTTAGACCGTAGACTTTAGTTTTAACTTAGATCTCTGTCTTAGATAGTTTTTGTTGTGTTTTGTCTTCATGTTGTATTCTGTACACTGTCTTTTTGCACTACCTGGCCAGAGAGAAACAACATTTCGATTCACTGTATGTTGAACACATATGGCAGAATTGACAATAAAGCTGACTTTGAACTTTGAACTTTGATATATTCATATTCATACGCGCTACAGTGGTTGGAGCTGCCTGATTGGCTGTGATTACTTCAGAGGCTGTGCTGAGGCTCTGAGCTGCAGGTGTTGTGTTTTCAGATGCCTATACATCTGTTAGTGTGCACCTGTGCTCCACAAAACAACACCTGTGGTTACGTACTATGCACATGTGTCGGCATATTACATGAGGAGTATTAGGTTTAAAGTGGAGCTAAAGGCATGACCAAAATCCACCCAAATGAGCTGGTTGAAACCTGGAAAAGTAAAGGGGAGAGTGACGGGGTCTGGAAGACTAAAAGGGAGTTTGAGGGGGGAGGAGCAAGGGAGAGTGAGGGGAGGAGGCATAGAGTCATGAGGGGGGAGAAGGAGGGAAAGGGTCTGGAGGACTAAATGGGAAAGGAAGGGTGGGGTCTGGAGGACAAATGAGAGAGTTAGGGGATAAGAAGGACTAAAGGAAGGAGGGATGTGGGGTTTGGAGGACTACAGGGTACACTGAGTGGGCATAGAATCATGAGGGATGGGGCTGTCAGGGTCTGGAAGCCTAAAGGGGCCATTAGGGGTGTGAGGACTGCTCATAAGTCCTCCAGACCTCTCATCCTAAGGTTGGTTGAGTGATTCAAGCTCTCACAGATGAATACTGTTGTTGTGTTCTTGGGCAAGACTCTTAACTCACCTTGCCCCCAATGTCTTTGTACACAGGTGTATGAATGGGTGAGTAATTCCTTGATTTTAAGTGGTTTGCGCTTCTTGAAAGGTAGAAAAGCACTACATAAACGGTATGTATGTGTGAATACAAATGTTATATGATTTTTAGGGCTGTCAGTTTAACGCGTTAATTAGATTAATTAATTACACTGCAAATGAACACGTTATAAAAATTAACGTAATTAATTATGAGCGGCAATTCAATGCACGTGCATTTTAAAGTTGGCGTGCAGGGCCTTTGAACGGCAAGTTTATTTATAAAAATGTGATGTAGCAGTAAGAGCATTGTCCCCGGGGAGAGCACATGAAGACGCGACCGCCCTTTACCGTATCTGTTGCGCTCCGTGCGCCGAACCCTTTTCATTATCAACCATAAACTAATTCCCCATAACCTCTCCAGCGTGTTCTGTTGCGACTAAGGGTGCACACTTAGAAGCACCCATCCCACCCATCCAATTCACGCTAAAATCGATCGTTCACTCACCCTTGCGCTGCCGCCTTCTCCCTCCTCCCACAGTGTGTTCTGGCAAACCCAGACACATCCACACTGGTAGTTTAAATCCTCCAGTTTCACAGGTTCTGGGGGTCATGTGAGTAATTTGCACAAGCAAGTATTTGTATTCTCTGTATATATGAAGCTTTGTATATTATTTATTGACGTTGCATGAAAGCACTGTACGTGCTCACCTTTTGGCACAAGAAATATTTGCCATTTAATAGTGGAATGGTGTATATAAGCTTTCGAATTAATGTTATATAATGTGGGAGGGGCAACAGTCTTGTCTTGGTTACAGTGGCGGTAAAGTGCATGGAGAGAAAGAGAGCGAGCGTAAGACTGAAAGACTGAAAGGAGAAGTCTGCTCTCTCTCTCTTTCTCTTTCTCTCTCTCGATTAAAATGTGATGAATTAGATTAATTAATTACAAATCCTGTAATTAATTACATTATTTTTTTAAACGCCTGACAGCCCTAATGATTTTCTATCCATTTTTTTTTCAATATATTTTATTGAATTTTCTTGTGTGTGCCCTTAACTGAACCTTAGAGCTATAAGCTTCACTAAATTGAACATTTTACAGGCATCATAAGGAGAGTGAAAAAGCATCAGGCACAATTTATGGCACAGAGAAAATCATGTTGACCTGCGTGAGGCTCTCTGACCTCATTCACAAAAGCCTAAGGATTTATGCTCCAGTCTGTGGGACGGCCACAAACTCAATCAGACTTTATTTGTTTACTGGGTCAGATTTGATGTGGCGTCATAATGTAACCACATGCTGGGTATTTGTTAGAGGGTTTAGGAGGAGTTTAGTGCTTGCCAAAGATGTGTTTCATACTGACTCTGTAGATTGACACTCAGGCCTGTAGTATGTGCTGCTAACTAAAAATGGGGAATGACAAAAGCGCTCAAAAATATTATATATCTCAACTGCACAGAAATACATGCAAAAATTATAAACTATGCAGAAGAAGTACTAGGAAATAATGTATTCACATATACATACCGTTTATGTAGTGCTTTTCTACCTTTCAAGAAGCACTTAAAATCAAGGATCTACTCACCCACCCATTCACAGACACATTCATACACCTGTGTAAAAAGACAGTGGGGGCAAGGTGAGTTAAGAGTCCATGGACACAACAGCAGTATTTATCTGTGAGAGCTTGAATCACACAACCAACCTTAGGATGAGAGGACAAGCACTGTTGCTCACCAAATGAGCAACTGCCACCACACAACGCCTGATGTAAAGAGCATTTATTTTGATATGAATCAATTCAAATCTGGTACAGGCCCTTTAAAAATATTGCCTGTCTCTGACCCATGGCTACTCCCCCCCTTCATTAGTCCATCCTTTACACAAAACCCTATGTAGTGGCTAGTGCAACCGTGGAGGTGTGTGTGCCAGGGCTCCTTGGGTACTGTGCTGGGGCTCTAATGCCAGAGGCAGAGCGGTGGAGAAGGTGGAGATGCTTGTGTTTTAATGAACTAATGGATGCAACAATACTGAAAGGCCTCCACAGGTCTGCACTCTGCACCAAGGTCAAACCTATCCTGTGCACATCCACACAACAGAAGAGCAGTGGGAATACTACTGTGCAGTGGACCCTGACACTTAAAGAGAAAAAAGTGACCAAGAAACACTTTGCTTAGGGATTGTTGCAGGAATTGAAAAACTAGCACAGACGTTGTCTACAGTTTATGCAATAGGACAGCTGTGATGCACTGGGAAATCTTGATGTTAAATTTGCTGTAACTTCAAATTCTTCAGAAGAAGAGTGCACAAGAAAAGTGCAGCAACTGCAGCTCAGAATGTTGTAGCCGAACTCAAATGCACATACAGTCCTGTTCCCTTGTTTCATTGGTGAGTTTTATACAATTTACGGATTCAGCATACTGTTTTATGTCTAATTGTGAAATGGGACAAATCCAGACTTGAAATTTTCACAATTTCTTATTCACCAGAACTGAAATACCTCATATTTTTCACGATAAAAGATGTCCCCAAATGTTTTCACAAACCACCTCATGTAATGTACTCTAACTGTACATTCAGTCATAGTAGATTCAAAGCAGCATCAGTGTTAATTGTTGTGATTGATAAATATGAACTCATCATATAGTAACACATACACACCTCTGACACACACACAAAGGGACAATTTCCAAACTTTAAAGCCCATTTTCTCATTTTAACTTATGCAGGTTTTTTGTTTTTTTTTACTGAAAGCTGTAGTTGAGATAACGCTGGTTACATGTACTGCATTGACAATGGTGGGAGAGCTATCGACAGGGCTATAGTCTACAGTCTTTAATGCCCACATAGTTGCTAGTCAGAGAGCTGTCAATGCTACTGACCCTCTCTCCTGTTCTCCATACGTGGGGTGTTTCCTAGTTGCCAGGACTTACCTTGACTTCTGAACCACTTCAGAGACAACTGCATCATCACAGCTCTGCCAAGTGATGTTCCAGTTCCCCCAAAGCTCTCATGCCCTCCACGTTCTAGTCTTCTGTTTGGCTCTTTTACCCAGCATGCACCTGTGGATCCTTGGCTGCCTCGGCGAGCTGCAAATTACCCACAATGCACCACAACTCATTACACAATAAAAAGAAGTGAATATTTTGCCATTTTAGTGGCACTCCTCCATTATTAACACTATTATCAGATGGAATTAAAATCAGGACAATTGCAACAAAATCTCTTAAAGGAGGGGACTGGAAATAAAAATGTCCTATCATCCGAAAATGTTTCAGCCTGTGTATTTATTTATTTAGGATAACTGTCAGCCTAAATAAGTCAATAACAAATGATTCACTCAGCCTTTGTTATGCACATGTTTTAATGCATGTTGACAGTTAAAAACACATCTGAACACTTATTTGTAGAAGCACTGATGTTTATTAAAGATCCCATGACATGGTACTTCTTGATGCTTTTATATGGCTCCTTAATGGTTCCCTAATACTGTAAATGAATCCTTCTTCAAAATCAACACTCAGTGCATGAGAAACAGAGATAAGATGAGAAAGAGTAATTTTTCTCTCTCTGAACAGTCCATTATGGGCGTTGTTGCTTGAATGCAAATGAGGAGAAAAGAGATGGCCTATAGTAGAGGGTGGGGGCGTGGCCAAACTCTCCGCTCTCAGCTCTCAGCTGTGCGCTCTCTGATCCATTTCCGCGTTTTTGCGGGGAGAAGAGATTAGAAGCGTTCCATTGAAAAATAAACACATTTCCACAGAAAATAAAATTAAACCACTGCTGTTCAAAGGTCCAGATGCTCAGATAAAGGACTTCCAAGCCTAGAAACACTCGGACGTGCCTCCAGGCAAATAAAAAAACGCATTTCGCATTGCCTAGCGCATTCGCAGTCCAAACTCTCTGGGCGTGATTTACAGAGACGCTGAGTACAGACAGACGGGGGTGGAACTGCATTTGCATTTCTTTTTTCAATCTGACGTCAATAAGGTGCCTTGTTCAAAATCGCCCGTTTGAGCTCCAATTTTTTCCAATGCAGAAAAGGATCGCAAATGCTCAGTTTAGACATTTTGCAACTTTTAACCATGGGGGGGGGGGGGGGCTAAACAGGGTAGGGGAGCTCACATTAACGTTCAAAAACCTCAGAAAGTGAAAATTTCATGCCATGGGACCTTTAAAACTTTGGGTTTTATGGCATTTTATTTGGTCACATGACACAGCGCATTGCTCCATCTGAGAAGTGCTGAAAAGTGTTTTTTGGAGGAAGGATCCTGGGAATTGAGAAACACCCATGGACTAATCAGAGAGCTGCCTAGAGTGCTGAAGACCTCTCATCTTCATAAAATGCCAGATTCTGCATGGACAGTAGTGAGGAGCTGTCCAAAGTACTGAAGGTCTCTTGCTGTATGTCTACACAGCCGTAGTCAGAGACCTGTCCATGTTACAGAAACCCTTTCCAAAAAAGGCAAATACTGCCTGATCAGTGGTGGAGCACTGTCCAGGGTGCGAAACCCTCTCCACACATTCTGCATGAACAATTGTGAAGAAGCTGTCCAAGGTGCTGAAATAATGGGACCTTCAGACACTGGCTTCACTAGTTAGACAGCTGTCCATTGTCTAGGGTGTATAAATCTTCATCAGCTATTTGACCCTACATTCTCTAGGGAGAGAGCTGTCTAGGATGTAAAAAAACCTCTACCCTTTTCATAAAATAATCAGCATAAACAATTGTAAGGGAGCTGTCCAGGTGAAATAATAGTAACTTCAGAAACTGCACAACTGGAGACTGGCACTGAAGTCATGTTTACCCACAGAGTCAACGACAGGAAGCTGTCCAGGGTGCTTAAATCTTTTTCCAGCTTTTGGGGCAGAGCTGTCCAGAGTGCTGAAGTAATCTTCACATAGTGCCAGGGCATGTACAATTGTAGGGGAGTGATCCAAGGTTCTGAAATAATGGCAAAAAAGACACTGGCTCTATTTCACAAAGCAGGTTGAAATAACCTCGAGTTTAATTCCTGACTCAGAGTCATTCTAATCATACAGAGCCAACTGGGAGTTTCCAGTTTCAGAAAACAAGTTTAGAGCAGAGTCAGGGTTGATATTTAAATGAGATGTGAACTGATATTTTAATGAATAATTGTTATTATGCATTAAACTATATTCATAAATTCACTTAATATTTAATCCTACTTGTCCTACTTGTTAAATCTTACGAAATTGTTTCTAGTGCTTCTCTGAATGCATGAGTGAACTGATCAATTTGTTTTTGTTTTTTGTAATGTAATTGCATTTTATCTTATGTCCATTCCATTTTCAAAAGAAAATTGTATTCTGTCAACTAGACATTTAATGTGACAATGAATTTATCTTTTGAAACATTTTTCCTAGGTACCTTTTTTTTCTTCACATAAATAGATGTTTTTGCATGATCTCTCCTTGTAGATCAGCAGTACATGTCTTTATTCTACAAAGAATTCCTTGCAGCTCTATACTGTGCATGTGTCATTGGGATGACCTGCCCTAACATGGGGAGAGACAGCAGCCTTAGACATGCCTCCCTCCAGCGTTGCCATTGTATCTGTGAATATTCATTATCAATATTCATTATCAATCAATCAATCAGTCAATCAATTAATCAATAATGCAATGACATACTTAAGATCAAGAAGAACTGTTGACTCGCCAAGATAGTCAGGACGTACTAATAGCATAGCAAAGTAACCAATATAATAATAATAATAATAATAATAATAATAATAATAATAATAATAATAATAATAATAATAATAATAATAATAAAAAGTAATAAAATATTTAATAAAATACCAAGGTACAGGTAGGATTAAATAGGGTATTTAAGGAGTAAGGAATGTTTCACAGGAGGTAATACTGCTCATAGGAATTTCATATTGTACATTATATAGCATAGTATAATATACTATGCTTTAATTAAATAAATAACAATAAATAAATACATGCCACATATCTTAGCAGTATACCTATAAATAAATTTTGGTCACATCAAAATGGACTTTAATAACAATTCAGTAATTTCAATAAGCTAGCTTTAATTCCAAAAATAAAGTGCACTTTCAAAGTTCTATTAAATAAATCAATTAGTGTTGGCATTGCAGCCTAATTCATTTAAAAAAAAGTTACAAAAAGAAGTTTCAACTGCTGCGCATCCCATAAGAACTTCCATTCAAAACCTCATGGCTAAATAAGCAGTGAGTCAAAAAAAAAGTTACAAAAGTGCTGAAACAGGTCAAATTGAATCAAAAGTATTATTCTACTGCTATAGCCTATTGCAAAACGTTTAATATTGTTTAATATAAACAAAAATAGAGTGGAAATTAACCTAAAGAGACTGTTCTTGGTCATGCTGACCGCGTTTGTTTCAATGCTAGCGTTAGCATTAGCTTAGCCACATTGTGAATGGAGATCCACGGCCCCACAATACGATCGCCACACGAAAGCTGAATTAGTATTTAAATATGTCCTAAAGTCTATAAAGTAAATGTGTTCCTGCAAACATAATCAGGTACACTTACTTGCCCTGTTGTTTGCCTCTTTGTCCGTGGATCGCATATCCGCGCTCTTTCGCCAGTAAAGTATCCGATCGCATTCTGTACATGAGCTCCTTCCTTCTTATGTAGCATTTACAGTCAAAGTTAAGGATTTTTAAGTTACGGACGCAAATGCATCTTATGACATGCAACTACATATTCAGGAGCTGCACACAGCTGATAGGGGAAAAAAGTAAACAAAAGAGTGCAAATGTCACGTGATTGGTCCGCAGCAGCAGGATGGTAATTTAGACACACCTCGATTCTTTCTGAAAAACAAGCCAATTTCACAGACAAAATGTATGCTTTTTAAGCAGCCAATGCTGTTATCTGAAACATGGAGTGGCTTTTTCATGATCTCAAATAGCACATTCTGCAAAAAAACAAAAATCACAAATTTTGAAAAAAAATAAAAATAAAATCTCATTATCTCAGATTCCCTAATGCCGAGTTGCAGACTGAAAAGCCGTGGTGCGTTACATATGAGTCTCTGGTGTCCAGTTGTGTAAGGGCTGAGTGGAGGGCTGTTGAGATTACATCGATTGGTTAGACTGGTATGCAAATTGAAATGGGTCCAGGGTGGAGGGGATAGATGTCTTGATGTGTTGCTTGACTAGCATTTCGAAACACTTCATGAGGATGGGGGCGAGTGCAACTGGATGGTAGTCATTAAGGCTGGATGGAGACGACTTCGTCTCGACAGCGATGATGGTGGAGGTCTTGAGGCATGTGCGGACGACAGCCTGCCTCAGAGATGTGTTGAAGATGTCTGTAAAGACCTCTGTGTCTCTCAGTACACGACCAGGGATGTTGTCCGGTCCTGGAGCTTGGCGTGTATTGATCCTGCTGAGGTATCTCCTCACGCTGTCCGGGATGGTGTCAGCACCTGGTCACCAGGAGGGGGTGGTGTCTTCTGTGCTGGGGTGCTATTGCGTGTCTGTGGCGTTGGCTTGTAGTCTCTTTGTCGTTTTTGGGAAACACGGACTTTGGGTCTGCGTGGTTGAAATTGCCCGTCAGAACGAGAAAAGCATCTGGATGGACAGTTTGCTGCTCACTCACTTGCTGTTAAAGTTCGTTAAAGGAAAAGTAACGTTTTTTTTTTACAATTTGAGCCTTATTTCGGTAATAAAACAAGTTGTTTTACTCACCCATATCACTTTGGTGTCATATGGAGCATTTCCAGAGATGTTTTGGATTAGCGTTAGGCTAACGCCGTTAGCCTACCGCGACTTATAGCCATAGCTCGGGGCATTCCCCGAGCATGTAATATGCCCTGTGCGGGCTCCAAATAACACAAACTTTAGCACTTTTCAAATCATAGAAGCTCGATGTCTTTAGTCTACGATTTCGTTTGGTCAAAAGTGGCCTGGTATCCGAGATTTAGCCATAGTTTAGAGTAGATGAGGACGCCAGTGCGCATGCGCGGAGTGTGCTCTCAGCTCCCGGGACCCAAACATGGAACGCATAGCTGTAAACTATGGATAAATCTCGGATTACAGGCCACTTTTGATTCAGACACAGCCAAGTCAACAACAGCGGACACACTAGTGGTCAGGCCGTAAGTAATGACCAGATCCAGAGTGTGCCCCTGTTGTGAGGCAGCTGTGTGACGTGTTGAGTAAAATCTATATAATTAAAAACATTTAAAAATTTGCAAGAGGGTCTAAGAGGTTATCTATGTGCAAGTTAACATCACCGGTTATAATAATCATTTTTAAATAAATTGTATAAAATAGATGAAAACTCACTGATAAAAGGTTGTATTGTTTTTGTGGTCTGTATATAGTGACACATAAAATTTGGGGGTTCCTAAAAACAACTGAGTGATAATCAAAACTTGTAAAATTGTTCAATAAAATAGGTTTGGTACCCAGAGTGTTTGTACATAGAGAAGCAGTATCATCTCCCTTTTTTACCATTTCTAGTTGAAAAAGCAAAGTTAAAAGTGGGTGGTGAGGCCTCTGTGAGAAAAACTGGTACGTCTGCACCCAACCACGTTTCAGTTAAAAAGAAGCAGTCATTAACAGTAAAAGACTTGTTCAGCAAAGAGCGAACATTTAAAAGGGCCATGTTTAAAGTTACCAGGAATTGAGTAACTACAGGAATTAGTGGTGAATGTGCTTTTGGAAGAGATCTGAGATTATTGATGTTGGCAGTAAATTTATGAAAAGTTTTATGCTTATGCCGCTCTCTGCTGATCACAGGAATTAACTGTGTGTGATTATTTTGTATGTATGAGAGGAGATTGGATCAGAGGATGTTGGGGTGTAGACGGTCCTTTTTTTCATCATCATCTTGCTTGAGGCTTTGTTGGAGTATCGGGTCCATAATTCGCGCTCACAACAAATTCTAAATGTTAATTAAGAGTGTGAAAAGCGAGAACTGTCTACATTTAAATGCACCTTCTTCATCAATCATCTGCACAACTCGTGAATACATAATTTCCAGTGTGTTTTGTGAAGATCCAGGCATCCTGTGTACCTCTAATTATGATACAAAAGAGCTGCACTCTGCGTATAGCAGATATTTCACATTTCTCACCACAGTTCAGTTACGAAATTAGGAAACCAACGATTTGCATATTTCTGGCCATTACAATATATTTGCATTCAGTTTATGAGGTAATCATTAATAACTGTCAAAAAATATAAGCTTAAAGGAAAATTAATGTTTTTTTTTTACAATCTGAGCCTTCTTTCGGCAATAAAACAAGTAGTTTTACTCACCCATAGCACTTTGGTGTCAATTGGAGCAGTATCGCAGAACTTATGTTGAGCCGTTCTGTTCTACCAATGATCCCGTATCCGTTAGCGTGAGTGCTCGGGGCACTGATTTGCGGTGTCCAAATAACACAAACTTTAGCACTTTTCAAATCACAGAAGATCGCTGTGTCAGGGTAGACTTTTAGTAGATTCCAAAACGGCCTGAAACCCGATATCGCAACAGAAAAGTAAAGTTCAGAGCGGTGTTAGCTTCTTTCAGACTAGCTGTGTTTACAAAACAGCTGAGTTCACGCATGCGCACTGTCCTCTCTGATGACGTCATCAAATTAAACTATAGCTGGATATCGGGTTTCAGGCCATTTTGGAATCCACTTAAAGTCTACGCTGACACAGCGATCTTCTGTGATTTGAAAAGTGCTAAAGTTTGTGTTATTTGGACACCGCAAAGTAATGCCCCGAGCACTCACGCTAACAGATACGGGATCATTAGTAGAACAGAACGGCTCAACATAAGTTCTGCGATACTGCTCCAATTGACACCAAACTGCTATGGGTGAGAAAAACTACTTGTTTTATTGCCGAAAGAAGGCTCAGATTGTAAAAAAAGTTAATTTTCCTTTAAGTTTGAAAGAAACACCTGGAGAATTTTGACATAAGTGAAATGTGATTTCAAAAGACAAAAGGATTTTTACAGAGCTAAAACAAAACAAGTTCATTTTAAACAGTTTGCAGTGGTCCGAAATTATTTCTCGCTTACCTTATGCATTCCAAACTTTAAGAGACTAGAGTGGAGTTTTTCTCTCCCAGTAATGCCATGACAGCTAGCATGTTAACTGTGTACTTCCTAATTCTCTGACAATAAAACACTTTATAATTAGCAGCAGACGCTACACAGCAGAATATATATATATATATTTTTTTTTTATTTTTTTTTGACCCCAGGAGCTGCTAATACAATATATCTGTACTGGGGCAAGACACATCTTTGTATATGTATAGGTATTTAAAATATTGTAGTTGCAACGTCTGTTCTACTGTACTCAACTGATACATAATACTAAAATTTTAAACTTGATTTCGATACTAATAAATAGAATGATTGTTTCAATATCTGGTACTTCATTACTATGTTTAGTCTCAATTAATATCTGACTTTTTGATCATTTTGACAGTAGTGTTCTCCTGTATTATAATGTGAATCACTAGCTTTGCATACTGCATAGACACAAATGTTGTTTGTGTGCTGTACGTGTCCATTTGCTTGCAATTTATTCAACTTGAATTTCATTTATAATAACTCAAGACTACTAGTTCAACCTTTATTTAATATATGCTATGGACCAGGTATAGCACAAACTGCTATAATAACCTCTGTTATCCTGTTTAAAGTAATTACAGAGTTTATTTTTATTAACATTTCATTTAATAATTCAAGGTTAAGTACAATTATAGCTAATGATGGTGTGTGCTGACAGCAGCTCTCATAAGCAGGTGAGCCAGCTCCAAATCAGTTCAGAGATTTCATGAAATGGAAGAGGAAGAGGAGTAGGAGGGAGAGGAGGAGGAGAGAAGGGAGATGAGGAGGAGGGGGAGGAAGAATAGAAGGAGGAGGAGGAAGTGGAGGAGGACAGGGAGGAGCAGGAGGACTGGGAGAGGGACATGTGAGAAGGACATGAGAGGGGGACAGGCCTACGAGGTGTGACTGACTGCACTTATTAAAGAGTTGAAAATAGCCTTGTGAGCTCCACTCGTCTGACTTGACAGGAACAGAAGAGCAGGTCAAACCAAGCCATGGAGACAGTGCTAAGACTATGCTAATATGAGATGTATGCATCACTCTCTTCATTATGCAGATTGTCCATGTTTAAATGCCCTGTATCACACAAAATTGACTCTTGTGAGCTTTAAGTCATATTATAATGTTGTTACCTCCTCACAAACATACCTGGAGTTGTGTTTTGTTTTGTTTCATTCACTGTCTGTCTACCTCTCCAAAGCTCAAAATGCTGATTATGAAGCAACAGTTTTCAGGTTAACAGCTACCCTTTATTTTTTGTTCAATAGAGAATGGTCATTCCAGGGCTAAAATCATCCAAATGATTCTAGTGAAGCCAAAATATGCAGGGTTTACATGTGAATGGGGCAAAACACAACTCCAGGTATGTTTTTGATGAGGAAACATTATAATATAAATGAAAATAGTGTAACATGGGCTCTTCATTAGTAGCAGATTTTAGAACAATTTCAGGTATCAACATGTAACTTATGTAAGAAATGGATTCCTATTATCCACTCTAATGTAACTATTTCACAGCACAGTTTGGTTCAAATGGAAGGTAGTGGTCTAGTATTAAAGGTGAATTCACTAGCAAGGACCACGCCAACAACATAATGCAAATATAGCTGCAAGCAGCAATGTGGGGAAAAGCACCGAAGGTTCATGTAGGCCTCAGCATGTAAGCCGCATGCAGGGTCTGACAGGGTCTAACAGAGTCTGACAGGGTCTAACAGAGTCTGACAGGGTCTGACAGGGTCTGTTCTGACAGGCTTAGATCCTGTCAGAACAGAAACATCAAAGACAGATCAAAGGTTGCTAGGTGCGTTGCTAGGCAATTGACAAATTCCTGCAAATTTGACCTGCTGGTGCCACTAGACGGTTGGGGCTGGGGGCCTATAAATCGCTGTGGGTAATGAGGAGACTGGCTGGAATGTGCATGCAAAATTTCACAACTTTTTACCAGACGGTTCTAGGGGTTGCCATAGACTCCCATGGTGAAAGGAATAAAGAATAATAACAATCAGACCAGAACATCAAAGGAAAGATCAAAGGGTTGCTAGGCAACTTCGCTAGGCAACTTCGCTAGGCAACGCAGAGCAAACACTTTTTTTTTTTTTTATCTTTTAATATTACAAAGTACACAATAATACACACAGGTACATAATAGTACATATTTCATCACCACAATAACATTCACAAAGCACTCAGAAGACACATCGGGGGATGCGGGTACGGGAATAAACACCACTGGGCACAAGGGCCAAGAGAAACAGGGGGGACGTAGAGAGCAAACACTATAGGGTGCCTAGCACCTTCGGTGCTTGGCCCCTAATAATGCGAAGATTTATTAATGGATAGCGGTGGATGACTGGATGAATGAGGTAGACATGGCCGGGTTGAGACTCAAGATGGGGGCTCCGTCTCAATCATCAATTGGTCCAGCCGGAACGGGACCCTCAAAAGATTTAAAAGGAGCATAAGATGGAATGGGGCTGGAGAAGATCGGTGAGGTCATGACGAACATAAGTGAGGTATGCGCTGTAGGCCCAATGACCAAGGGTTTGAATTTTTCAGTCGGGTACGCCTGCCCTGGCAGCGGACGTGGCGGCACCGATGCGGAAAGAATGAATGGAGAATGGAAGGGGAGCTATGCCGGAAGAGCGTAAGATTTCGCTGAAATGATTAGTAAACCAGAAGCTGGAAGCCATCTTACCCACTTCCGTAAGGAAAAGCAGATTGTTGTCGGAGGAATTTTATGAAAGGTTCGTATGGACTTAGCGGAGAGTTGAGGTGAAGGTGGATAGGGAAGGAGTTTCCCAACTTATCCGTTTTACTCCTGTGGAGAGTAAAGAAGAGCAAGTCGTGAGAAAGTATAGTGAGGTCTGAAAGCCTAGGGTGGATGGACAGATCAAAGATGGTTGATGTCGGAGCGAATTCCGAACAACAGAGAAAGCCGAAGAAGGCTAGGAGGAACATGCATTCGAAGTTAAGGTCCGTGGAAGGCAAGAGGTAGCCGGAGCACAGAGTGTAAATGCAACGGTAGAGGAGGTGTGAAGTAAGTGGTAGGCAGTTAGGAGGAAGACGAGGTTCGGCTTTTAGCGGTCCTTTAATCAGCATGGAAACGTGGGAATGTGATAGAGACTGGCAGTCCATTTCAGTGACCTGGAGTTGGAGTGTCTTGAATGACGGATTGTTTGAGGAGAATGAAATGGGTTGCGGATTGCAATTGCTGGAGGAATGGTATTACATTGAAAGTGGTGTTGACTGATCTATTATTGTTAGAATTAATGGGAATGCCTGAATTAGTCAGACCCCTAAAGAATGGTAGAGTGGCAGGGCAGAGTTGAAGGCTGATTGTGTGATTCGAGGGCTCTGGAAACTATGCGGAAACCAACTACTGCCTGAGATTAAAAGCTGGAGAAACTGGAGCTGCGTGGTGAAGATGCGATAGGGAAGAATGAGCCAGGAGTTATGTAGAGAGACTGTGACATGGAGGGTCTTCTCCCCTGACAGAGGAGCTGGACCATCGCTGGAGTGGGGTTGCACGTGCTGGCATGGATAGTTGACAGAGGTGATCATGATTACGTTAATGTGTGTGCTTCAACATGGGTGCGCAAGGCAAGCGTGAGAACCTGCAGCTGAAGGAAGCACATCTCGAATTGTTTTGGGATCTTTATGCCCATTTCACCTAAACACACCAGCCTCCTTGGCAAAAGGAGAAATTCAATTTGTCAACTGAACAAAAATGTATTTGGTCGAATACACTCATCCAAGCTTCTTGACGTATTCGACCAAATAAACTTTTGTCCAGTTGACAAATTAAATTTCACCTTTTGCCATGGATTCTACCTGGACGACTGAGGGATTCTACACACACACCAGCCTCCTGTTTATGGGAGCTCTGGGAGGGAGTGAGGGGGGAGGGGATAGGGGGTGGTCTGTCTCAGAATGCGTGGATTTGCTGTAATGAGTGTCGGTCGGGCTTCGAGTAATTCACTGTTTAATTTGTTCATTGTTGCAGGTAATTTGTTGCCTTCTCTGGGGGTACACTGGTCCATGGAGACAGCATGGAGACAGCTTAAAGAATATCAAAGTGTGACACAAGTTTGGCTGTGTTGTTCACGTACAGTTGGCTGGAGTAGCTGTGGACTGGCTTATCTGCCCAAATCCAATCCAAAAATCAGTGTCAGCCCAAAACTAGTGTGCTTTATTACACAGAGCCACTTCTGCAGTTGGCCTTGGATGGGCAGGGCAACTGCGGAGAAAGATTCTAAGGACCAAGTATCCACTTGTAGTAATAAAATAAAAATAAAATAAAAATTAATAAGCCTGCAAGTTGGTGAAAAGAAACAGAAGTGCCCATATTGATGGTACAGTGATTCAGTAGTAGGGCAGAAAAGGTTGGCAGTTCAATCTTATACCATGCATACTCTCCTTCTGTTGAGCAAAACTGCGATCCAGAATAAGCACTTCTTCAGTACTTTACTAAGATGTGAGACTGGTCACTGGTGAATATCCCCGCCAATCTGGGGCACACATGTTCCATATCCAGACCCTCCAGGAATTCGCGATGTTGCAATTTGCAACTTCAACGCAACTTCAGCCAATCCCCGCGAATTCAGGGCGGTGTTGCAATTTTGACCAATCACCGCAACTTTCCCGCAATTTTTACAAATTTTGACCAATCATCGGCGATGTATTGAACGCCGACCAACTTCCTTCTGTGTAGGAGACATAACTGAGATGAGGTGCACGGTGCGTTTGTGTGTGTGTGTGCGGCAGAGGCGGTGGGTCACATGAGTGTGGGTGTGTGCACGTACGGAAGTGTGTGCGTGTAAAAGCGCGCGCTCACCTGTCACACAGAGGAGAGAGTCAGGGTTGGGGTGTAGCCGTATTTTTTGTTGAATGCAAACCATTCATTCATCTTTCACGTTAATCTCTTCATCCTGCTGGTTTTCGTGAGTTCCATTTCATCCTGCTGCGCTGTCATAGCTGTGTGCGCTCTTTTTGTAATAAATGCACAAAACGCATATCTGGATCTCAGCGTATCTGTCACCATAGCCTCCTCTTTGCGCGTCACAAATCTGCGAGCCATAGGACCCAACCTCATATTCTCGGCGGCTAAAAGGTTTGAGTTTGGAAGCCGCAGCATTCTGTTTTACTTCCGTGTGACAAAATTAAACTGCGGCCGTGTCCCCAGTTCCCAGAGCGCACAGCTCGGAGGGCGGCCTGAAGGGAGCTCAGACTGCAGTCAAGGAGGTGCACACTTGCTCAGCCCCGACTGCAGTCCGCGGACCGCTTAACGACTGCGGTCTTCGGACCGCGTGTTAACTGCGCATGGGACAAAAAAGAAGTGGGACAGCAGTCGTCGCGCCGGTGTACTGTTGAAATGTGTGACGCACATGCCCTTCGGGCCACGCTCCGAGCCGCGCGCTCTTGGAATTGAGACACGGCTTCTAATGGCAAAGAAACATGTCTGCGGCGCCATTTGCACACAAAAATAACAGCAAAAGACCGGGCCAAACAGTTCCCCTCCTAGTAGTAATTTATTTTCAATGTTGGTAAGGTTGTTTTAGGACCATATCTGTGATCTCTGTGTCTTTGTATTATTCTTTGTCAGTTATAACTCAGTATTCAAAATATTACTCAATTTTAATTACAAAAAGCGAAAATCGCAACTATTTATCGCAACTTTCACTTCCTCCCGCAAGAAAATCACAACAAAAACCTTAAAAGCACCGCAACTTTAATCGCAACTTTTTGGAAAAGCTCCCGCAAATTCAGGCATTTTAGCCCGCAACAATCACAAAAAATCCCCGCGAAATCCTGGGGGGTCTGCATATCAAAACAATTATGGCACCACTGTCACAGGGCTGCTGCAAACATAATACCTAGTAACCCTAACTTTAAAAATGTTCACTCACGTATGATGGAATTTCTATATAAAACGTCTACAATGAACTCCGCTGGAGCACTGCGGAGTGAATCAATTTGTACCTTGCTAAAACATGGCAGCTAGTACGGAATGTGATTATATGTGTAGTTTAAGCAGTTTGAGCTCTACAATCATGACAAGCAAAAACATCTCAGCATATGTTTTTGATATGATTTTACACTAGCTACTCTGCAGTACACATGACAGCTTGTCATGTTTTTTTTCTAATTATGACTTGGTTTGGAGAGAGTAGCTGTCGTAAAACAAATGTCATATTTTACATGGGCTGACATTATTAATGCCAGATTTTTTTTTTTATTTGTCAAATATATTGTGTTCTAAGTAGAGTTGGGCGGTATCCAAATTTTGATACCGTTAAACCGTCTCCACATTTTCCCGGGGTATACGGTATTACCGTTGCTAAGGCTAAAAAAAACAAAAAAAACAACAACACTTGGTAGCACTACAGTGGAGTCGCCTCGCCAAATGGCAGCTTGCACCTATACCGTTCAGAAACAGAATAGCAAGCATTACATAGGCCTAATGATACTGAAAACTTAACAAAACATGTACAAAATTAGTAACTTTTATTAACAAATGTTTAAAGTGCAAATAAAGCAGCCAACCGATGGAACGAAATGACATTGTCTGTGGGCTAAAGCCAACAAACCAACAGGAATCAAATAAATTAAACGTACAACTATACAACATCCCAAACCGTTTTCGTCCGTCAGAAAAAGCTACTCCTTATTGAAAATAAAAATATTAAGCTATTGAATGCAAAACCAGCATGTCACTTTTTCCGGTTTGAGTAAGGCACGTTGTGGATTGACAACTTTGCCCGCGGTGCTGAAGACCTGTTCCGATGGAGAGCACACGTATTTTCGGGCAACCCTCGTTCCACCAAAGAAGTTGCCCATGGCAACAGCTGAGTCCGGGATTTGCGGGTTAACCAGGACTCCGTGAACACCATGACGCTGCAGTCTCTGTATTCCCTCTGATACCGTGTAAGCGCCGCTAATTCGTCCGTCTTGTTCGGAATAGACCGCACGTTTACCGCGATGACAGAGGGAAGCACAGGTCTGCAGCGTCCTTTCCTTTCCCGGAGTTTGCGTCCAGCACGTCGTCCTCTGCGCGTCCTCCGTAGCAGCTCCTCCGGGATCTCATGGCGGTCACGGGGGAGCACAACTGCGCCGCGCAGCGCTAACAGCTGATCCCTCGTGTAAACAATGGGAGCACGTGTCCTTACGCACATGGCGCCGGTGAAAAAGTTAAAAACCAGAGAAAATAGAGGTTGAAATGGAGCAGAAACATCGCGTTTCTGAAGCACTTAGCCTTATACACACAATCTTCAAAGTGTGCAAACGAACAAGCAGCAGAAAAAAAGTTAGAAAATAAGGGAGCGCGTTGCAACCAGCTCCGGCTCACGCCGCGCCGGAAAAAAACAAAACAAAAACAAAAACAAAAAACAAAAAAAAACTTTGGGACCAACTTAGCGCGGTCTGTCATGTTGTCTTGTTTTTCTCCTCCTTCTGAGCGGTAATGTCACGTGACGACGCAACATCCAGGAACTTCATCGAACGTCATCTCCGATAGTAAAATTAGTTTTAAACTAATAGTATTAAATTAACAAACACAACCACACATACATAAGTGCTGGACAAACACTCTTTATTTAGGCATTAAATTAATTATAGTTAATATTATATTAGGGCAAGATTTTTTTTTTAAATGACGGTAATGAATCTGATACCGTTGCTATTTTTAGATACCGCAGTATACCGTATTACCGTATTACCGCCCAACCCTAGTTCTAAGGTCATAAAATAAACATTTATCTGTATTAGATCATCATAACCCTTGTATTAAAGTATTTATTTTGAACAGCCCAAACCACAGCAGCCCTCACCTCACAGCACTTCACCAAATGATGAGCTAGAACCAAACAGTGAAAGAGTCACAGGTGAATAACAGAGAAGTACGAACCAACATGATTATTATATTAGTTCAGCAGTTCAGACTCTAATAAAGTGATAGACAGTACCACTGATTTTTGCTTCAATCCAATCAATTGTATGAAAAATCCCTCAGTCGTCCAGGTGGCAAAAGGAGAAATTCAGTTTGTCAACTGGACAAAGTTTATTTGGTCAAATACGTTTCGCAGCTCATCCAAGCTACTTCTTCAGTTCTGACTAGAGTGCTGGTGGACACTGCTTATAACTAGCTGCAGGGAGGAGCTAACTACAATGAAATTACTATGAAACTATCACACCTATTTGTTTACAGTTTCTGTCTGGGGTCTTGTTAGCATAAACATTCAGGACCATAATGGGTATTTTCACACCTCTGGACCTGATCTGGCTAACCCTATTGTTTTCTTTGTTTGTTTTGATTTTGGTTTGAGAAAAGAGTTATAGATGGGAGACAAATTGTGTCTGAGCCCTCCATTTCTGTTCAAGGAAGGGTTCTCTTTTTTGACAAAAATAGCCTCTTTAACTCCCCTCTCAAACCAGTTCTTTCCTCTGGCTAAGATCTGTACCTCACTGTCCTCAAAGGAGTGGCCCGTGGCTTCTAGGTGGAGATGTACGGCAGATGAAGGTCCACTCTGGCATGCCCGTCAATGTTGGCACATTCTCTTGTGAAGTGGCTGTTTAGTTTTTCCAATGTAGCGCTCACTGCATTCTTCACTACACTGAATGGTGTAGACCACATTGCTTTGTTTGTGGCTCAGTGTTTTGTCCTTTAGGTGGACCAGTTTTTGTCTTAGAGTGTTTGTGGGTTTGAAGTAGACTGGGATTTCATATTGTCTGTAGTTTTTCAGAAACGCCGGCCAGGTAAGGAATAGCTACACCCTTCCTCCCGGGTTCTGATTCTCTGTTGTCTTGTCTCTTGTCCTTCTCTCTCTTGGTTTTGTTGAAAGCCTATTTAGGATATCTACAAACAGAGAGGGCTTTCTGCACATGTTCTTCTTTCTCCTTTCCCTCTGTGCTTGCAGGAACCACTTGGGCCCTAATGTCCCAGTTTGTGCTGCAGAGGGTGGTGTGAATCAAAAAGCAGGTATTGGTCAGTGTGTGTGGGCTTTCTGACACTTCCTACATGTGGGCCTGATAGGCAAATTGGAGAGGGTCCAGGGATGGTGCCACCAGGGACCTGAGCTGAGCCAGAACAAGTCTCTCAAACACTTTCATGACATGAGATGTCAGCGCAACTGGTCTGAAGTCCAGATGGGACAGGCTTCTTGGGCACTGGCACAATGCATGAGGTCTTCCAAAGCACCGGTACCCTTTCAAGCTTCAAACTCAGTGTGAAGAGAAAGTGCAGGACCCAAGTGAGCTGTGCTACACAAGTTCTTACCACATGGGGGTTGATTTTGTCAGGTCCTGGAGACTTGTTCTGGTGCACTTTCTCCAGCTGCCTGGAGAACAGACAGAGCTGGGTTCCTCCTTGGGGGTGGGGGCAGACGTGGGAGCAGAGGTGATGGGCTGATGATTGGTCTGTGTAGAGGTGTGGGTTTGGTGTCTGGGAGGTGTAGAGGTGGAGGTGCCAGTTGAGGAGAAACGATTAAAATGTAAATTGAGTAAGTTTGACCTGTCTGGGCTATTGTCCTGCCTTTTGGGTCTGGAGAGACCAGAAATAGCTTTCATTTCCCTCCAGACCTCTCTAGTGTTACTTTGTTTGAGTTTAGCCTCTAATTCCCTCCCATATGCCTTCCGTATGCCTTCCCCCCTTGCCTCAGTTGGACTTTCAGCTGTTGCTGTATCCTCTTCAACTCATCCTTATCACCAGAGTTGAAACTTCTTCTCATTGAGTAGAGCCTTTAGCTTCTTGTTGATCCAGGGCTTGTTATTGGGGTAACAACGAATAGTGCATGTGGGGACGGCTGTATCCTCACAGAAGTTAACGCAATCTTTTATACAGTCCGTCATGCTGTCGATGTTTTTCCCATGGGGTGAGCAGAGCACATTCCAGTCCGTGGTCCCAAAGCAGTCCTGGAGGGCATTGATGGCTTCGTCACTCCACCTCCACATTACTGTGGTGTGGTGTTTACATTCAGGATAGGTCAGAATTAGTGCAGAGTTATACTTTGTTAAAATGTTAATGCTCACATTAACGTTCACAAACCTCAGAAAGTGAAAATTTCATGCCATGGGACCTTTAAGTTAAAAAATTAAGTTAAAAAACACCTGTATTGTCAATTTAATACAATACAAAATAGTATAGGACACCACACACACACACACACACACACACACACACCTGCCCTGTTTTAGTCCCGATTTGGTCCCGGCTTAGTCCTAGGAGAAATAGGCTAGGCTGCAGCCCTGCGGGGTCCGGCACAGCGTGGTCCCGCACACGACCGCAGGGACCATCATGAAATATGATCGCCACATGAAAGCTGAATTAGTATTTAAACGTGTCCTAAAGTCTATAAAATAAATGTGTTCTTGCAAACATCATCGGGTGCACTTACTTGCCTCATTGTTTGCCTCGTTGTATCCACGGTCTTTTGGCAGTAAAGTATTTGATTGCATTCTGTAAGCTTCGGAGAAACGGGTCCCATGTCCCGAGGAGAGACTCCTTCCCTCTTATGTAGCATTTATAGTTAACGTTCCGGAGTTTTTAAGTTACAGATGCAAATGCAGCTACATATTCACGAGCTGCTCACAGCTGATAGGCGAAAAAAAGAAAACAAAAGAGCGCTAATGTCAAGTGATTTGGTCCGCAGCGCCAGGGGATGGTAATAACACGCCTCGATTCTTTCTGAAAAACAAGCCAATTTCACAGACAAAATGTATGCTTTTTAAGCAGCTAATACTGTTATCTGAAACGTAGAGTGGCTGGCGGCACGGTGGCTGAGTGGCTAGCACTCATGCTTCACAGCAAGAAGGTTCCGGGTTCGATCCCCGGGTCGCCCAGGCCTTTCTGTGTGTGTTCTGTGTGGAGTTTGCATGCATGGTCTGGGTTCGATCCTCGGGTCGCCTGGACCTTTCTGTGTGGAGTTTGCATGTTCTCCCCGTGTCTGGGTGGGTTTCCTCCGGGCACTCCGGTTTCCCTCATCAACCCAAAAAATTCTCCAGCTTAGGTCCTGACCAAGCCGAAGCAAGAAGATCATGGAGATGGTCCTCGGGCGCAGTAATGTGCTGCCCACTGCTCCTAATAACAAGGATTGGTTAAATGCAGAGAAGAATTTCTCCTGTGTGAGATCAATAAAGTTGCTTCTTCTTCTTCTTCTTCTTCATGATCTCAAATAGCACATTCTGCAAAAAAACGAAAATCACAAATTTTGAAAGAAAATACTAAAAACTCGATTATCTGGGTTTCACTAATCCCTAGTTGCGGCCTCTTTCCGGGTGCTCAGTCACATACTGAGGTGTTAACAGGACCAGATTGTCGTCCGATCATCCCAGTGGGACTGTATGCCTCCTTGGAATTAGCATACAGTAAGTCCAGAGTTTTATTGTCCCAAGTTTTACAATCCACATACTGATGAAATGTGGGTAAGACACTGTCCAATGTGGGATCATTAAAGTCCCCAGAAATCAGAAATAATGCCTCAGGATACTTTGACTGCAGAGCAGTGACCACAGTGAGTATTCTGCCCCGGGCTCCCTCTTCGTTCGCTGAGGGAGGGATGTAAACGCCGATAAACAGGACAAAAGTAAATTCCCTTGGTAAATAATATGGATGCATTCCTACAACGAAAAGTTCATTGTCCAGTACACAGATACGCTCCTTCACAGTAATATGGCCAGCATTACACCACCTCTCGTTCACCAGAACAGCAATTCCGCCGCCCTTCTCCTTACGGCAAAGGAGCAAGTTTCTGTCCGCACGCACCTTCTTAAAGCCTGGTACAGATCCACTGTTGTCTGGAAAGTTTGTATGACGCCAGGTCTCTGTGAAGCACATTATACTGCTGACTGCATACTCCCTCTGGGTCCGAACAAGTGTACACAGTTTGTCCATCTTATTTCCCAGTGACCTTATGTTCCCCATCAGAACTGACGGAACCGCAGGCCTGAATTTTCTCCTCCGCTGTTTCACTTTCACTCCAGCGCGGCATCCTCTGTGCGGTCTTCTCCGTAATTCCACAAGAATGTTCAGAAATCACAGAGGACTTAGAAAGAAACAGGAGATGTTCCCTTGAATACACATTGGGGAAAACGCTCTGCTGAGCCATACAGGCAGCAAATGCCTTGGATTGACAGTATACAGCATTGGGGGTCTTGACGGGACGGGGGTTGTGAAATGATTTCCAGAATTTTATTTTTTTTTAAATACTGTATATTCATATGTTTAAAATATCATTGTAATAAAAATGTGAGTAAATGTAGGATGATCATTGAAATAAACAGTGTGGGTCAAAACCCAGATTTCCCTGCACACAAATCTGGCCGGTCTGGTGCAGAGACACACGGAGCACGCGTGCTCCTTGCTATCGCACACATTATGTTAATACCCATTTTAAAACATGTAGCCTATGTTATTATATGATGTCTGTCCAGTTATAACTAAACAAAATGGATAAAAAAAGGAACCAGAGCAGCACAGCAGACCCTCACACTCGCTTCACTTTCTTATATTGAAGGCAGCACTGCGAACGTGCTTTTTGTTTTAATAAACAACTTTACGCTTTTATGCAGGTTACCTGGGCATTCATTTGGATCTTTACGCAGACACATGCTCCACACTGGAGAATCTACATTTAGTATTGCATTGAGTTGCGTGAAAAGTCCCTCAGTCGTCCAGGTAGAATCCATGATATAAGGAGAAGTACAATTTGTCTGAAGAAGTCTCTCGGATGAGCGGCGAAACGTCTTCAACCAAACAAACTTTGTCCAGTTGACAAATTGTACTTCTCCTTTTATTATTGCATTGAGTATTTGCGTTTCACCAGGACCAAGGAGTAGGTGAATTTTGTGTTTTGGAGTTTGGATCATATTTGTTTGGCTTCAACTTTATGCGGGCACTGTAGACTGAATGTGATTTATTATGCACAACAATTCCACTTTTATACACACATTTTTATTCTTTTATTTAATAGTGACAGTGCATATTGATGAATATTTACAACATTGGAGTGTAAATATGCCATATTATAGCAAAAATTTTAATTTCCATCTGTAGTCCCTAGGCAGGTGACACCACAGCAAAAACAATAATAAGTGACAGTAGCAACAGTTATACACTAAAAGTGTCCACAATTCTGGTTTTCTTTTAGCCACTGCTTCAAATGTAATTTGAAAGTGACGAGTGTTAGAGTCTCTCATCGATAATGTGAGGGTGTTCCAGAACTTTGTGCCTCTGCACACTTTGTCTGAATGTAATTCGTCTGTGTGGGACCTCACAGTTCCCCAGGGCCGTGTCCCATCCCACTAACAGTTTTGTTTTAATAATATCCTGTAATGGGGGGGGGGGGGGGGGGGGATTATAGATGTTATATACAAAACATCCATATTTGAAATGAACAAAATGATTTAAATTAAGCACATTGTACTTCTCTAAAATAGTGCAGTGATGAACTGGGAATGGTTTCTTGTCCAATAATTTTACAGCTTTTTTAAAAAGTGATTTAACTGGTTTGAGTGTTGTGCCAGCAGCAAGTGAATATGTGGTTATGCTGTACTCTATATGAGACAGAATCATGGAGTGTAAAAACATTCATGCCGCATATAAAGTCATAAACCATAAGCATAAGCATAACCATAACCATAAGTATGGCACCCCCCGCGGCGGACGTGTTATTTGCTAGCTCCGCTTCGGGATGCCAATTTTTTAGCTTTTTTAGTGTTTTTTGCGTGTTACTTTTTGTCCTGGACGTAGTGCACAAAGGTCATGCACTACGTATGTACAGCAGACAGGCATTACTGGACATTGCCAATTCAAACACTTTTAATTTTGACGGGATTATTCCACCGGACCTGGATCCCTTTGTTCGCAGCCACCCCCAGGAAGGCCCCAAAGCACCGACGTCAAGTGAGCATGCGGACCCGAGGAAGGTTCAGACGGCGTCGCAAGAGAGGTGGGCTCCATGCTAGGCTAAAGGCCCACGCTAGCCGACCACCGCTACCTTGCCTCCTGTAGCGAATGTGCGGTCTCCGGAGAACAAACTGGACAAGTTATGAGCCAGGATTACATCGCAGAGGGAAATACGAAAGTGTTGCGCATATATTGGAACACATCCCGGACTCCGCTGTTCAGCTAAAGATGCATTCACTGCACAGAGGGGACCGAACTTCAGCCTCCGGTAAAACAACAGGTGGTGGTGTGTGTATTTTTGTTAACAACTTGTGGTGTAGAGATGTACGGACTGTTTATAAGCACTGTTCACCAGATCTGGAGCTTTTACTGCTAAGATGCCGTCCCTTTTATTCACGTGTGTGTTTCTGGCCGCTGTTTACATTCACCCACATGCCGACTACACAGCTGCTCTCAGTAAGCTCCATGTCGTCATTAGTGATCTGGAGACGCCTCATCCTGACGCTGTTTTTATTGTCGCTGGTGATATCAATCAGTGCAATTTACGGACTGTACTCACTAAATACCAACATGTTAACATCCCCACCCGTGGCAAGAACACTCTGACCATGTTTACAGTAATATAAGGAGTGCACTCAGGGCAGCACCCTGCCCCCCTTTGGAGACTCAGACCACATCTCTCTGTTCATGTAGCCAGCCTACAGACAAAGATTCAAACAGTCAGACCCTGTCACCAGACAGGTTCAACTTTGGACAGACACAGCAGAGCACATTGCAGGACTGCCACCACAGACTGGGATGTGTTTAGAGCTGCAGCTACTAGGGAGGGCTCTTCTGTCAGTATATATGATAATGCTGACTATGTGAGTGGGTACATCAGCACTTGTGTTGAGAACATCATACCCACTATACAGGTCAAGAATATCCCCAACCAGAAGCCCTGGGTGAACAGTGAGGTACTGCACCTGCTCCGGGCTCGCTCTGCTGCTTTTAGATCTGGTGATGAGGCAGAGTACAAAGCGGCGCAGTACAGACTGCAGAAGGCCATAAGAGCAGCCAAGAGGCAGCATAGAGAGAAAACAGAGAGCTTCTACTCCTCTGCCAACCCCAGGAGGATGTGGTAATATCTGGACCACATCACAGCTCCAGCTCCACCACCATCAGAGTCTCAGACAACCTCCCAGGCGACCTCAACGCCTTCTACACCCGCTTTGAGGCCACCACCACCACTACCCCCACAGAGCACAGACACACCTCAATCATTCACCCCCCCCAAATAAATAAGTGCAAATAAATGTGCAAATCAACACGGAGAGCTTGCCTTGGTCATTTTGGGTGGGAACTATTTTTCAGTGCGGAAAAACAAAGCCGAATCACACAGCACGCTGCCAGGGGAATCCCAGTTACGCACCAGGAAGGGAGTTCCCCTGTTGCGCAGCGTGGTGCGTGATTCGGCTTTGTTTTTCCGCACTGAAAAATAGTTCCCACCCAAAATGACCAAGGCAAGCTCTCCGTGTTGATTTGCACATTTATTTGCACTCGATATGAATGCGCACTACACAGAAAGTAATTGGGAAACGCATCGAACAAATTAATTCCTTTTGGCCGAAATCTTTCTCTGGCGCCGTTAGACTCCAGTCTAACGCGGAGGAGCAGCAGATACCGCGGCGGTCAGTGCTGACAGACTCGGACAATGGCTGGGTGACCAGGAAAACGCTTTCCACCACTTATTTTAGTCTCTGGACTGTGGGGAGATGCCCAAATTTGACCTGGGGGTGGCATATCCCTTTAAATGTCAATGTCGGGTTCAACGTCAGTCGAGGCTGAGTTCCACCCCATCCAGAAAGACATTGAACCGCTGTAACTGAGTTGTTTTTTACTGTACATCATGCAGACAGTTTTCTTTATATTGAGTTGCAAGCATGAGTTCTTGACTCTTTTGGACATGAGTCATGGCTGAGGTTAACATTTCTGAAGCTTCTTATATAGTTTTGTCATGTGTAAGGATTACAGCATCATCAGCAAACAGCTGGACAATGACATTTGGACACATTTCCGGAAGATCATTGATATATAGACTAAATAAAATAGGTCCTTAAATGCTACTTTGGGGGACCCCTGTTGGACCTCTATTGGACAATGAAGGTAGGGCAATTTAAAACCAGAGAGGTAAAAACATTGTTCTCTGTGGGGCAAATAAGATTCATTCATTCATCTTCTTCCGTTTTTCCATTTTCTGGGTCGCGGGGGCAGCAGTCCAAGCAGATTTGCTGCCCAGAACACAATGCACCAGCCCCCATGAATCCTCCCGCGGGTGGTGGGTCCACAGACCTTGATGTATCTCCTGCCATGGTGGCTACCAGTGTCCACAGACATTGGGGGCGAGGTGGGTTAAGTGTCTTGCCCAAGGACACAAGAGCAGTGCTCATCTGTGGGATCACACGCAGTCAACCCGTCAAGAGCGGGATTCAAACCGCCAACCCCTGGATCACTAGACAAATGCTCTACCAACTGAGCTACTGCCGCCCCAAATAAGATTCAAACCAATGCAAAGCCTCTTTAGACAAATTAAAATGGGATCATTTAGATAAAAGAATCTGATGATTTACCATGTCAAAAGCCTTCTTAACCCTCCTGTCGTGTTCGGGTCAAATCTGACCGTTTTACAACTTATAATACTCATAAATATTATGTTTTTCATCTGATTACCTCAAGACCTTATGATATCCTCCACACTGTGGACTTGAACATATAAAAGTGATGATCACCTGTTTCGTTCAATTTTGAGTGTTTTAATCAACCTTGTTACACCTGTGGTGTTCCCGGTCAAAAGTGACCGCCATAGGAAATGAATGGGTATCCAGAGTAAATTCATTCAACATACAGAAAACATCCCCATACACACTGCCCCAGCTCACTCACTCTCTCTCACACACACACACACACACTCACTCTCACTCACACACACACACACACACACATACACACACACATACAAACCAGGGCATGCGTGTTGTGCTGGACATGACAACCGGTCTCCAAGGGCACAATATCACATGTGACAACTTCTTCACATCACATGCTCTTGGTCAGGAGCTACTGAAAAGAAAGCTCACCATGGTAGGGACAGTGAGGAAGAACAAGCCCGAACTTCCCCCTGCGCTGGTATCGACCAGAGGAAGACAGGCACTCTCATCACAATTTGCATTCACTGACACTCACACTCTTGTGTCATACGTTCCCAAGAAGAACAGAAATGTCATCCTGATGAGCACAGTACACAAAGACGCCGCTGTCAGCACCACAGAGGACAGGAAGCCCCTGATGATCCAGGACTACAACAAGAACAAGGGAGGCGTTGACTGCCTTGATAAGGTAATGTAAAGTCTCATCATGCATTTTATTTTATTTTTATCTAGGTGAATCATAGCATTTTGTGTATGACAGATTGAATATTGTTCCTAATCTCTTATTATTTATTGTTCCTTTATTGCAGATTACTGGTACATACACCTGTAAGCGGATGGCGGCTCGCTGGCCTGTGGCACTGTTCCACAACATCCTGGATGTGTCAGCTTTCAACACGTATGTGGTGTGGACAGCAATCGACCCAACCTGGAATCAGGGGAAAAGTTTCAAGAGGAGACTTTTCCTCGCAGAGCTGGGGAAAGCTTTGGTGACTCCTCTTACACAGCGACGCCAGCACCTTCCCCGCACACCAGCCTCCGCCAGTCTGGTTAGGAGCATGCAAGCTCCAGCCCCAACTGCTCTCCCCCAACAAGGACATGGGCAGAAAAGGAAGCGTTGTGGCCTCTGTGCCCGTAGAGACATCAAAATGAGCCTGACATGCTGCTAATGTCATGCTTATGTTTGTAAGGCTCACTCTGACCTGAGTGTCACATGCCACTCATGTGCATGAATACACACACACACACACACACACACACACACACACACACACACACACACACACACACACACACACACACACACACACACACACACCCACACCCTGTTGAGTTTGGTGTTTGGTTTTCCATTTATTTTTTGTATTATATGTTCATTTTGTAGTTCATTTTCAGTGCCCAATTGTATTTTAACTGATGTTATTTAATGTTTACTTCTATAAATTGTTGTTAGATAATACTTTGAAACATTGTTCTCAACTAAAACATGTTTAATAAAAAAATTGGTGTTGAAAAAAAAAAATGGTGCTAATTTAAGAGCAGTTAAAACAGACCGGTCAATTTTGACCGGGAACACTAAAGTAGGGGGCTGGAGGCGAACACGACCGGAGGGTTAAAGTCTAGGAATACTGCTCCCACATATGCATGTTTGTCAAGAAGACTTTTGACATTTTCAACAAAAAACTATTTGCAGACTCTGTGGAATGGTGACTACGAAAACCAAACTGCATTGGGTGCAAAGGTGTCGTGCTTGTGGTGTGTTCATTTAATTGTTCGGCCACCCATCTCTCAGCAATTTTGGAGATGGCAGGGAGGATACTAATGGGGCGATAATTAGCCATCTCAGACTTATTGCCAAAAAATGGAGAAACCAGTGCCAACTTCCAGGCTGAAGGCACAACAATTTGTCTGAAGGACAGATTCAACAGATGTTTAACTGGTGTAATTAACACATCTTTGTGCAGTTTTTAAAAGTGTGTGTCTCGTCCATGTGTGTCTTTTGCCTTGGAGGAATTAAGAGAATTAATAATAATACAACAATTAATAATGATAATAATAATTAATAATGCAGAGCACATCTCCATCAGATATTTCTTTAATTTTAAAAACTAGAGTCACTAGATTTCATGGAGGGATACTCATGAGTTTCTGTTGGTGCAAACTCTTGAGTTATTTCATGTACAGATTTAATTAAATAATTATTCATTTCAATAGCAATAGTAGCAAGAGGGTTTTGTTGTTTGTCAGTGCAATTTTTGTACTTTTTTTTATTTACTTATATATACGCATATTATATTATTATTACTTATCTTGTTTGTATGCACTTTTTTATTCTAACTTTCTTTTGCACTAAACTGCCTGGAGCTAATGTGGCAAGTGAATTTCTCCTGTGTGAGATCAATAAAATCTTATCTTATCTTAGTTTATTCATATTTTCCTTTCCTTTTGCTTCAGTGATAACTTTTATGAAAAAAAATTGCTTTTACTTTGCTTAATACTTTCTAAATGTCTCTCTGTCAGTTGCCAGACCAGATTCCAATGCTTTATTGAGCAATATGTCTCTTCATTTCATTATTTTTATACACTCTGTGTCTATTCAAGGTAGAGCATTCTCTGTTTTTTGTTTGGATTGTTTTCCCTTTCTCCTGAATGGTGCTATGATTTTGTCAAGTTTTGAACAAAAAATGTTGCACCCAATTTCTACATTTTGGCTGTTTAGAATTTTACTCCAATCAGTATCTTTAAAGGAAACTTTTTTTTTTTTTTTTTTTTTACAATTTGACCCATATTTCGGTAATAAAACAAGTTGTTTTACTCACCCATATCACTTTGGTGTCATATGGAGGATTTCCGGAGATGTTTTAGATTTGCGTTAGGCTAATGCTGTTAGCCTAGCGCGACTTATAGCCATAGCTCGGGGCATTCCCCGAGCATGTAATATGCCCCGTGCGGGCTCCAAATAACACAAACTTTAGCACTTTTCAAATCATAGAAGCTCGATGTCTTTAGTCTACGATTTTGTTTGGTCAAAAGCAGCCTGTAATCCGAGATTTAGCCATAGTTTCGAGTAGATGAGGACGCCAGTGCGCATGTGCGGACTGTGCTCTCAGCTCCCGGGACCCAAACATGAAACGTAAAGCTGTAAACTATGGATAAATCTCGGATTACAGGCCACTTTTGATTCAAACGAAATCGTAGGTTAAGACATCGAGCTTCTATGATTTGAAAAGTGCTAAAGTTTGTGTTATTTGGAGACCGCACGGGGCATATTACATGCTCGGGGAATGCCCCGAGCTATGGCTATAAGTCGCACTAGGCTAACGGCGTTAGCCTAACGCTAATCTAAAACATCTCCGGAAATGCTCCATATGACACCAAAGTGCTATGGGTGAGTAAAACAACTTGTTTTATTACCGAAATAAGGCTCAAATTGTAAAAAACGTTACTTTTCCTTTAAGGGCTACCTAAAGATTTTGTATTTGATTAAAAGATATGCAATCATGACTAATTTTAGCTGTATATAGCTTTTGAAAACTCGCTTTGGATAATTTTCGTGAGAACAAAATTATATTATGACCAGACATTCCTGTGATTAGATTATAGGATTTAATAATCCTATCAGGATAATTTGTAAACAATAGGTCTATTCTTGTTGAAGAATTTGCAGTAACACTGGTAGGCCTATTGATGAATTGTTTAAAATTAAGATGATCTATTATTTGTTTAAGATTTTTTTCTCTTTTTTCTCATCCGAATTAATATGAAAATCACAGATGATAGTTAATTCTTTGTTTAAATCACAATATCCCAGAAGACATTTCATTTAGTCATAAAAGTCTGTAGTTGCTGACGACTTACAATAAATGCAGATTAATCTATGTGACATTTTAGATGAGAGATAGTTACACAAATACATTTAAGTTGAGGATCACTTGGAAGATCTATTTGATCACATTTAAAACTATCGTTGAAATACAATATGACACCTTCCCCACTGCCCTTACCCCTGTCTTTTCTGAACGGGTACTTCAATACTTGCTCTTGATTGGGGGCCATGCTCCGGATGTTTAAGTGACCCCTGAATATTCCACAGGGTTTACAACTTGAGTCCCAGTCCCAAACCATTTTGGCTTGATACAGAGTTTGGGATATTTTAGTTATGCAGTGAAGAGTCCCTCAGTCGTCCAGGTAGAATCCATGATAAAAGGAGAAATTCAATTTGTCAACTGGACAAAGTTTGTTTGGTCGAAAACGTTTCGCCGCTCATCCGAGAGGCTTCGTCAGCTCTGGTTCTAGTGCTGGTTAGACCCTGTTTATATCTAGCTGCAGGGAGGAGCTCCCTACACTGAAATAGCTCTGAAACTATCTCCACTAATCTGTCTGTTTGTTTTCCAAATTACTCTGGCGACTAGTTTAGCCTCCCTATTCAAGCCTAACGACCCTCTCCACCCCTCTGCCCTAATGTTTCTTTGTCTGTTTTTGACTTGGTTTGAGAATCAAATTATAAATGGGAGACAAGTTATGTCTAACTCCCCCATTTCTGTTTAACGACGGATTCTCTTTTTTGACAAAAATTGCCTCTTTAACCCCCCTCTCAAACCAGTTTTGTTCCCTGGCTTAGTTATGCAGTGTTTTTTTTGCTAACCGCATTCCTTGGGTTAGCATCCTTTGAGAATCTGTGAAGGCCACGCACGTACATGTGTTTGCATGTGTACGTGGGTGTGGATTCAAGTTGAATCTCTGGATGCTGTTTCTTCAGCTCTTTTGTATTACCTTGGGTTTTTTTCAAAGACAATACAGTAATGTATATTTACCTTGTTGACATGTTTCGGCTCCTAGCTGCAAGCCATCTTCAGAACTGTCACCGGTGTTGGTGGTGACCTGTAGGCGTGGTCAACCTGATTGACCTGGCAGGTCACTCAAACTGACCACGCCTCCACAACATGTGTATCTGCGTTTGCATGAGAGTGAATACTTTTTGACATCTCAATCAGTATTTCAGTCTGTTGGTCACTACTAATGAATCTAAAAATGTGTAAGTACATATATAATACTTGTTATGAATATAAATATAATATAAATATATAAATTAAACAACAAACTAAGTAAAAGTAACAGGAGCTTATTGGAGTCTATGGCCCCAGACGGAGTGACAGCGTGAGGGCTCAGCAGTTACACACACAGTAGGAGAAGAAGCAGGCCCAGCAGGTACACACAGAGCCCACTCTCTCCACACTCTCACATTTCAGCGCAAGAGCTTTGATTTCCCACAGCACAGCAGCGCGCCACTAAATTGGAAATTGTTTTTTATTCAAACAAAATGGATTTGAGCCTAAGGAGGTTATTGACATGGAATTATACAAACAAGGATTACTTTGTTTTTGAGCGGATACAGAGAAGTGCACCACAGCCGGCGTGTTTGGATGCCCTGTGACGAGAAGGTTTCGGAAATATTTATGTGCTGTTATTGTGTTTGGGCATTATAGACGTGTGCACCCACAGCTATGCTAACATTTGTGTGGTAACATTTCCTACAGCCACACTCTGTGCAATAACACCAAGGGCACAGCAAGGCACAGAAACCCAGCACACTAAAAGCAAAAAGAGAACTTACTGTAGATGTTCTAGTATCAAGCATCATATCAACATGGGGAGAAAGAGCATTGAAAATTTGTACTGATACATGGCTAAAATGTACACATACACATACTACTGTCAAACTTGTAGTAAAAGTAATCATAACTCAAAGTACAAGTTTTTTATTTATATCTTATATCTTTTATTTTTTATTTATATCTTCTTTTTTTTATTTTAGCAGCAATTTAGATCAGTCTTCAGTAGAATTCATTGAAAGGTAGCCACTCAGATCAGGTGATACTGTTATGTGAGTGTGTGAGTATAGAGAGGAGCAGAGAAAGCAGCTGATTGTGCTCTACTCAATAATTACTTTATTGTTATATATATTTTAGATTTTTAGATAACTATATACAATTACATGGCTAGAATTATACTCAATTGCAACTACAGGTGTAAGAATCTACTCAAAAAAACTACAATTATTCAAAAAATCTACTTGATTACACTGGTGTTAATGTTTACCTGTCTTGTAATGAGTTATTGTCTACTGCTGCATATGAAACCATATGTACGTGCTACTTTATAATAATTACACTTTAAATGTAAAATATAAAATACATAATAGTAATGTTGTGTACGAGAAGGGCATGAGGAGACTGTACTTCCTGAGACAGCTCAAGTCTTTCCGGGCATGTCCCACCAGGAGGAGGCCCTGGGGAACATGCTGAGGACATGCTGGAGGGACTATGTCTCTTGGCTGGAGGAAGTGAGGAAGTGTCCGGGGTGAAGGAAGTCTGGGAGTCCCTGCTAAGATTGTTGCCCTCATGACCCGGCCCTGGATAAACGGAAAACAATGGACGGATGGACTTTCATTGTGTGCAGCAAGTTACTGGAGATCTTCTACCAGTCCCTGTACTTCGCTGTGGTTTGCTGGGGGAACGGCACCAGTAAAAGGGACATTGAGCAAATTGACAAGTGATCGGCTGTGAGCTGGAGACATTTGTCACAGTGAGGGACAGGAGGACATTGGGCAAATTGCTCTCCATCATGGACACTCCTGCTCATCCACTGCACTGGACTATAGAGGAACACAGGAGCTCATTCTGCAAAAGGCTCCTATAGCACTGCTCAAACAGTGAGAGATACAGGACTACATTCATACTATACTCCATACAGTTGTACAACAACTCACCCTTATGTAACAGATAAGCCTATGTTTCTATTAATCGTCATATCATCTTTGGACTGTTTTCACCTTACAACCTCCTGTACAGTAACCTGGGAAATCCCAGGCTGCTTTCGTTCATTCCGATCTGAAAGCCAGCCTGGTAACTAGGCTAAGCGAGATCTCCTGATTTTGGGAGCCAATAAGAGAGCGGGAAGGGGTGGAAAGACAGTAACGCGTACTACGCGACAAAAGGAAACTTGTAGTTTGAACTGACAACTGATATGATTGGCTATGGGCTACGTATACGCCAAATGATAGACATTCGTAACGCCCAATAAACGGCCGTTGGCAATCGTAAAGCACACTTCCGGTACGAGATATTTAGTGGGTGGCTCCCAGACCATATATCACTTGTGATATGGTCTGGTGTAAACCAGGCAACCTGTACAGTATATTGCGGAGATATTTGTATTACTATATTTCTGTATTTTATTTTTACTTGTACATATACATTTTTATAATTATGGCTTATTTACTGTTTGCTACTTATGTTGAATGTATTATTCTCTTTCACACTCCTTCTCTTTCCCTCCTCTCTCTACCACCCCTTCTTTCTCCTCCCCCTCTTTCTCTATCTATCCATAGCTCACCTTCGTATACCCCCCTTCTCTCTCTCTCTCTCTCTCTCTCTCTCTTTCCTTCTCTCTCTCTTGCTCTTTGTTGCTCTCTGGGCTTTTTGTAATTACTGATGAGGGCTGCAAAGCTGCACACCTGGCTTCCTCTCTCTCTCTCTCTCTCTCTCTCTCTCTCTCTCTTTCTCAATTTCTTTGTCTCTCACTCTTTCTTTGTGTATCTCTCTTGCTTTGCCTTTTGCTCCTCCCTCTCTCTACCCTCTCTTAATCACTGCTGAGGGCTGCAGCAGAGCTCCATACCTGGCAACCTCTCCTTCTCCTCTCTCTCTCTCTCTCTCTCTCTCTCTCTCTCTCTCTCTCTCTTTCTCTCTCTCTCTCTCTCTCTCTCTCTCTCTCTCTCTCTCTCTCTCTCTCTCTCTCTCTCTTCTTTCTCTTAATCTTTTAATCACTTATGTGGGTTGCAGAGCTCCACACCCATCTCCCCTCTCTCCACCCCTGCTCTGAGCCTGTGCTGTGGGCCTGTGTTCTGGGCCTTTGCTGTGGGCCTCTGGTGTTTCTCATGTGGGCTGGAACAGAGTATTCCCCTGCGTGGAGCTCTACATGATGGTGGTGTAGTCTTGGGCTCGCTGTGGCTCTTCTGTGTAAACCTCTGCTCAGTCTGACACACAGAGTGCATGGAGACACTGAAGGACTAGTTACAATGCTGAAAGCTTTGAGAAAGTCTGCCTCTGTCCCAGGCCCAAAGCAGCATGTTTACTTTCTTTTTGAGACCTCCTTTCTGTATGTCATACCATACTTACCATAGCTTACTACTTAATCAATAAAGTAAAACAAAATAAAATAAAGTATAGACATTGTCATAGACAGTGGTAATTTTTGGTTTGTTGTTAAGAACATTGTTGGGGGTATTGTATTAAATGGTCATGGTCACATCTTTATATAGCGCTTTTCCACCTTCAAGGCACCCAAAGCGCTTTACAAGGAACCATTCACCCATTCACACACACATTCACACACCAGTGTACACAGACACTGGGGGCGAGGTGGGTTAAGTGTCTTGCCCAATGATTAGCTACACTTTATTGTCCCTGTAGTGAAATGTGTCCTCTGCATTTGACCCATTTTTCAATGCTGCTGGGACACCTCAGCAGAAGAAATGGGACCTATCTCCAGATCTTGAGCTAGTCTTGGTCAGGGCAATTTTAGCTCGAGAATTTGACCTACTGTATCATGAATGATTTGGAGGGAGACACAGGGAGAACATGCAACTCCATATGACTATAGGGATGGAAGGGAAGCTTTATTTGTCATTGTAAACAATGAAAAGACTTGGAAATGGACAGGTCCATGGACCTTAAAGCAGCCAACATGGGGGCGCTAACGTCCCACCTCTCTCTTCAGTGACTACAAGAAAATAAACATAATAGGAATGCAATACAATCAATAACACTAGACAAAGACATAATACAGCGGAATAGTTACACAAGGTATTTTTTTGTTTGGAAAACATTATGGGGGGGTACAATAATTAAAGTACAGTAAATATGTGATAGCTGAGGTGGATGGACAGCTATGTAAGAAGGGCAGAGTGTTTTTATAAATATGTGTACATGTGCTTTTGCCAACTTATAAACATGTCCTTTGCTTATGATGCGCTGTGATAAACAACAGTTGTGTATCCTTGGAAATGTTGTGTGCAAGAGCAGCAGTCAAAACAAAGTGTCCTGTTTGCAGAATTTCTGGGAGATAATTGCCATAATCAATACATTTTAACTTTAGCACTCAGGTGAACGGACAATTTGGCAGCACGGTGGCTAGCATTCACGCTTCACAGCAAGAAGGTTCCGGGTTTCCTCCAGGCACTCCGGTTTCCCCCATCAACCCAAAAAACATGCACCATAGGTAAAATCCTCCAGCTTAGGTCCTGACCAAGCCTAAGCAACAAGATCATGGGATGGGTCCCCGGGCGCAGTAATGTACTGCCCACTGCTCCTCATAATAAGGATGGGGTAAATGCAGAGAACAATTTCTCCTGTGTAAAGTCATTCTTCTTCTTCTTCTTAGTCAAAAACCTGGTACTTCAAGCAACCATGCAGGGCTGTGAGACCGCTAGTTTTCCTCCTTCTGGCGCATAACATTGCGGGCTGAGCCACGTTTCTCCTACACAGTTCCACAAGTATGTTCATGATGTAATCCGGGCGTCAGTGGGGTTTCCACAGATCGGAGATAGTACAGTTCCTCAATCCGTGTCACCTTCTGATGTAATACCTTCACCAGGTCAGCAACGGCTCCGTCGTGGTGAGAGATGATACGTGACAGTTACGGGGGCTGCCAGTTTTCCATTTTTCTGATAGAACCACAACATTCCCTGGCCCAATCAGATGTCCTGCCGTCAAAAATCCAAATAAGTCTAGGAACAGAGATGCCAGACAGATGGAGATCCACTCGTGCAAGCGTCCCATCGTGTGTCCAGCAGCATAAATTCCGTCTACATGTTGGATCTCCCGAAACCACATTCCTTCGTGAAAAAAGCCAGTTGCGTTGAGGGACCAGCTTCCCTCAATGCGATGCCATCACGTGATCCCATCTTACTGCTTTTCATACTCAAATGACAGCAATGGTGATTACAAGACAAGCATTTAAAGGGAATACCACATTTAGCTTGGTATTAAACAGCACCCAGGTCTAAAACTAATTTGAAGGATTTCATAATTACAAAATGGGTCTAATTTATGAACCCAAAAGATTATTGTTCTATTCTAATTACCTTTCCTTTCTCTCTCTCTCTCTCTGTCTGCTTGCCTGTGCCTGTGCCCTTGCCTCGCTCGACCGAACAGGTGAGTAATTACTTTTCTCCTTCGTTTGTGTGTCCATAAACCATCTCCACACAGCACTATACAAATGCATTGTTAACTTTTAAGGAATACTTAACTCACCATGCTTCCAGACTATAGATTTCTTTATTTCTTTATTTCTTTATTTTTTTGGCAGGGGTGGGTAGTACTCATTTACATTTACTTAAGTAACTTTTAGAAATAATACAAATTAAATGACTTTTTTACTCTTGTTTGAATCATTTCTTTGACCACTACACTTTGCACTTCTATTTGTGTTATATTATTTTAAAGTAATGTTCCTCTTACTTGAGTACAATTCTTGTCTACTCCACCCACCTCAGCATATTGGTTCTTACTTGTGTGCTGTGTTGTGTAGTAAATTTACTGTGGACATTGAGATTGTGTTAGTGAAGATGGTTGGGCTCTATGTAGAGGCATTGTGTGAATGAGTCCAGGCGGAGAACACCGCATTTAGCCCATTTGAAAAGCTCCCCATGGACTGCAAGCCCCTCACACTACACAATACACATGAACTCGCTCCTGTGTGTAATCTGTGTGTTTAATGTATTTTTCTCTTGTTTTATTGTATGTGTGACCTTTTAATTGGCACCATCAACCTGTCCAGGGACAACAGATGGAAATTAGACTGTGGCTATAATCTGGCATATTTACATATATATTTTATGTTCATTAATGTGCACTGTCCCTTTCAAATAAATAAATAAATACAATAAACTCAACATATACACTGTACATGCATACACACACGCCTTATACGCTACACACTGCACACATTATGCACACGCTCTACACACACACACACATGCTCTCCCCATATGCTCTACACACACAATACAGGTTAGACTTGCGATGAACCATTAATCTTCCAGTACAGTGCCTACAAAATTTAGCTCAATGACAAAATGGCTGGACAAAAACACTCATGTTATGTAATGTGTCAAGATAAATCCACGTTGCATCTATCTATCTATGTTAATTTGTGTTTTGTTAAAATATTCTTTTTTTTCCCTAATTCTTGCCAAAGCTAACTGTTGTTTATTATCCTTATTTTGTATATTAATTAGGGCTGTGAGTTTAACGCGTTAATTAGATGAATTAACTACACTGCAAATTAACGCATTATAAAAATGAATGCAATTAATTATGAGTGGCAATTCAACACGCATGCATTTTAAATTTGGCGTGCGGCGAACAAATCGCTGCCAAGGCCTTTGAACAGCAAGTTTATTTATAAAAGCGAAGACGGGGCTATCAACAAGACAACAAGAATTTTCTGATCACCGAAGCTGCTCCAGCCTGACGGATCATTTGAACGATAAACACGTCCGGACAAGTTCCATTGTTATCGGTGATAGAGCGCACTTCACCAAACCACCAAACCACGCTCGCAGAATTGAGGAAACAAATGAACAAAGCGACCACATGAAAACTGACTCAGTTCTCAATCGCAAAGTGGGTTCACTCGCTTGCTCGATCGCTCACTCACAATCTCTCTCTCTCTCAGTCTCTCTCCCTCTCTCTCTCAATCTCTCTCTCCCTCAATCCCTCTCTATCTCTCATACTCTTAAAATGTGATTACTTAGATAAATGAATTACAAATCCTGTAATTAATTGGATTTTTTTTTTATTGCCTGACAGCACTATTATTATTATTATTATTATTATTTTTTTTTTTTTTTTTTTTTTTTTCAGCAAATTTAATTTAGTAAGTGTGTGAACCATGTCCATATACCATGTCTATATTTAGACCTGGTTTAGACCTGGTTTAGTCCTGGCATAGTCCTGGTTTAGACCTGGTTTAGTCCTGGTTTAGACACCGTAAATATTCACGAGCTGCTCACAGCTGATAGGCGGAAAAAGAAACCAAAAGGAGCACTAACTGTTGTGTAAATGGCTAGGAGCGCAAGCGTGGGTAATTAAGGTACACACACCCCGATTCTTTCAGAAAAACAAGCTAGTTTCAAAGACAAAAGCTATGCTTTTTAAGCAGCCAGTGCTGTTATCTGAAACATGGAGTGGCTTCTTCATGATATCAACTAGCACATTCTGCAAAAAAACGAAAATCACAAATTTTGAAAAAAAAACTAAACAAAAAACTTCAAACATGATCTCAGTTTCACTAATGTCAACATGTAACTGTTTTTCACGTGGTGGGTTACATATGTGCACATAAAAACATCCATAAAAACATCCAAAACACACAAAAGCACAGAGATTATGAGTACCTTTTTGTCTTCAGATAATATTTCATAAACTCCTAATTCCTGAGTCACCCAATACCCACAGAGGACTTTTCTGTTAAAGGTATTGTAATATGGGTGTTGTATGTTCCCCTGTAAATGAGATCATGAGATGTTGTTTTTACTATTCCATGTGTTTCAGGCTTGTTTCAAAATGTTCAGGAGGTCAGTATTATTATGTGTAGTTTGAAATTAATAGTTTGAAAATTAGTATAGTGACAACACTAGTACATGTATGTAGTCAGTTTATAACAATTTCAAACCAATGAACACTGCACTAGCTCTTCTCGATCCTGACTGAAACTCCTCTTTAAAGATCCCATGACACGGTACTTCTTGATGCTTTTATATGGTGCCTTAATGGTTCCCTAATACTGTAAATGAATCCTTCTTCAAAATCAAGCCTCAGTGCATGAGATATGACTCTGACTGTCTTCATGGGGCTAAATATGTCTCTGAAATGCTTTATTCTGGGCGTTGTTGCTTGAATGCAAATGAGGAGGACAGAGACAGGCCACTGCAGCAGGTGCGGGTGTGGTCAATATGCTGCTTTTTCCTCGTTTAGCGGTGCGGTGGTGCGCTGGCGCGCTGGCCCCACTTCCGCGTTTAAGCACGGAGGAAGATATGAGAAGGGTTCCATGAAAAAAAACACTATTTCCGCAGAAAAAAAAATTAAACCACTGTTGTTTCAGAGGTTCGGAGGCTCGGATAAAGGACATCCGAGCCTGGAAACATCCGAGCCTGGAAACATTCTCATGTGTCTCCAGGCAAATAAATCGCATTGCGTAGCTCGTTTGCGGTCCAAACTCTCTGGGCGTGATTTCCATAGAGGGTGGGTAGACATCCAGACGGGGGGTGGGGAGTGTGACGTCAGAAAGTTCCCTTGTTCAGAATCGCCCGTTTGGGCTGTCGCAGAAAAGGACCGCAAATGCTCATTTTACACATTTTGTAACTTTTAGCCATGGGGGGGGCCTAAACAGGGTAGGGGAGCTCACATTAGCGTTCAAAAACCTCAGAAAGTGAAAATTTCATGCCATGGAACCTTTAAAAAGTAACACAGCTCAGGGATTGGGTTGCTTTTCCGATGTGATGATACATTTCCGCCTGGATCAGAGAAACCCAAGACGTGAGCTGTGTCCATCTGCTAAGAGCTCTTTATTCGATTATTGAGCCATTCGGCCGTGTTAAACTTTGATGTGCAACCATTATCGCCCAGTAGAAGTAGACTGGAAAATAGAGGACTGACTTGGGGAGACGGGAGCATGGAGCGAGGGAGGAGAGGAGGAGGAAGAAGAGAGGCAGAAACACAGAAACACATATGACCCAGATAAACAACACTCGCTCCTCACACTTGGGTTTGTCCTATAGCGTTAGTGCAGTCTCAGCTTCATAGTGCATGTGGAGGAGGTCATGTGCTTTTGAGATTGTGGCAGGGGGTGGGGGAGGGGTGGCAGATGGAGCAACTCTAACAGTACATGTGTTTAGAGAAGCAGTGGACATGTCGGTTCACTGCAGGCGATGAGCACTCGGGCTCCACTACAAAATTGTATTTCAGCTCTCAACTTAGGTGCACATTAATTAGTTGTTCTGTATATATATGTGTGTATGTGTGTGTGTGTGTGTGTGTGTGTGTGTGTGTGTGTGTGTGTGTGTGTGTGTGTGTGTGTGTGTGTGTGTGTGTGTGTGTGTGACCCACCATGGCCAAATAGGACACATATCATCCTGGAGGCGTTTTGAGTTATTCACAGATTCTGAAAGTGTAGATTCTAAGCTTTCCAATGATGCATTACACATGTAAATCTGAGAACATTTGAAGAATTTTTGGCCATTTGAAAGCAGCTGATTCTGAATACAACAATCTGAGAAATTCCACGTTAAAGATTCTCTTGTCCAGGCCTTCATTTGCATGACATTAACCTAAGCCCTCCCCCATCAATGACATTACTGTGGTGTGGTGTTTACATTCAGGAAAGGTCAGAATTACATACACACGTACATACCTTAGCCCTGGTTTAGTCTTGGTTTTAGCCCTGGTTTAGTCCTGGTTTAGTCCTGGTTTAGCCCTGGTTTAGTCCTGGTTTAGTCCTGGTTTAACCCTGGTTTAGTCCTGATTTAGTTCTGGTTTAGTCCTGGTTTTAGTCCTGGTTTTAGCCCTGGTTTAGTCCTGGTTTAGTCCTGGTTTTAGCCCTGGTTTAGTCTTGGTTTTAGCCCTGGTTTAGTCCTGGTTTAGTCCTGGTTTAGCCCTGGTTTAGCCCTGATTTAGTCTTGGTTTTAGCCCTGGTTTAGTCCTGGTTTTAGCCCTGGTTTAGTCTTGGTTTTAGCCCTGGTTTAGTCCTGGTTTAGTCCTGGTTTAACCCTGGTTTAGTCCTGATTTAGTTCTGGTTTAGTCCTGGTTTTAGCCCTTGTTTAGTTCTGGGTTAGTCCCGGTTTAGTCCCATTTTAGCCCTGGTTCAGTCCTGTACACACACGCTAATGTTGACACAAGGCCCCTGCTTTCACCTAATATTTCCATTTGATGCAGAAATAATATGACAATAATATGACTCACCCCATTGTCCGATAATTTGCGTATCTCCACGTGTATATGTGTATCACGTATATCCACGGACCGACCGCTTTCTGTACATGAGCTCCAGAGAAACGGACGTGTCCCGAAGGTCTCCCGAACCTGTCCCGAACGTGTCATGTGTCCAAGTAGAAGTTAAAAGTCCATTTTCATTTCCTTATTGTCTTGAAATGCTGCGTACATATTCACAAGCTGCTCACAGCTGATAGGCGAACAGCCGGAAACACATTGGCGCTACTCAGAATGTGATTGGCGGGAGCGCAAGCATGGGAAATTATGGTGATTTATACACGACCCCTTTCTTTCTAAAAAAAAAAAACAAGCCAATTTGAAATAAAAAATGTATGTTTTAAATGCAACTAATGATGTTATCTGAAACATGGAGTGGCTTCTTCATCATCAAATAGCACATTCTGCAAAAAAAGGAAAATCACAAATTCTGAAAAAAATTACTAAAAACTCGATTATCTGGCTTTCACTAATGCCGACATGTGGCCTGCATTACTTACACTGAGAGGGCTTGCATCACCACAGACCTGACTTTCATGTACTGTAAGAGCGTCTCCTCTTGCTTGTCTCCATGGAAATGTTGTTCCTTTGGCTATAATCTTCCATAGTATGACATGAAACTTATCTCCATGGAGAATGTTACAAAGTGTGTTTTTCTGTTTTCTTGGAATCAGGTAGGTGACTTCCAGAAGGTTGCACAATGACACTTTACGATACAAAGGTTACATTTTACATGACTTCCTTTCAAAGAAAATGGAAGTTGCTCGTTCTTATTTTGACTGAAATGTCTAAATTGCTGCTGTCTTATTTGAACCATGATTGAAAAAAAAAAAAAAATTAGAATGCTCAGTTAGCTGTTTGTATGTCTTCCTCCCACAACAAATTGGATTTAAGTGCCTGGTGTTGACTGTTGCTTTCTTAAGGTTCTCATCTAACAAAAAGCTTTTCAGAATGTATCGGTAAAATCATTCAGTCTCATTTTCTTCAATTATATCTCCTTTTATAAGATCACTTTTAGGTCCAAAGTATAGTAGCATAATAGCATCTACCACTGGAGTACCTTACAGCCCCAAAGATTTCACACGGAGTTAAGTCTTGTCCTCATTCACACTATATCCAACCATCCAGTGTTTTGTACTAACACAGCTGTCACCTTTAGGGCCACTCCCTCTCCATTCTCTTACCCTTTGTATGTGGGTGCTGTTCTTGAGGACCATAAAATGCTATGCTTGCATAAAATTGTCTGTCCCTGGCTGTTCTCATGCTTATGGTTCTCATTCAACTATCCGGTTTTTGAAATGTATAGGGAAAATTCAGCCTTGTTTTCTTCACAAATATCCTCTTTTACAATGCCACCTTTAGTCCAGAAGTAGCATAATAGCATCTAGATCTGGACTACCTTACCTTGCATTACAGTCTCAGAGATTTCAAATGGAGTTAAAATTTCTTCAAAATAAATTTTTTAACCATGTTATAATTGTTTTCCTTCTCATTTTGGATTTAGAGTGATTCATGCATCTTTGAGTAACCTTTATACTCCACTGCTCTGTACTTAATTGCTTAATTTGCTTATTTTCTTAATCAGGGATACACATATGCAGCTATCCATCAGAGATGCCAACAATTGCCCGGTTCTTTGTTGTGATGATGTTTTCTTTTCCTTTCATTTTAGTTTCACAAGAGTTAAAGTGTCCAACTTGTGGGTGTCATAGATTAGAACTATATATCAGACACAAGCACAATATGTGTGCTTTAAGTCTTGTCTATATTATCTAACAATCCAATGTTTCGTACTACCCCACAGCTGTTACCTTTAGAACTGATCCTTCTTAATTCTCTTAGCCTCTGTACGTGGGTGCTGTTCTTGAGAAGAGAGACGCTTACATAACCTGCCTGCAGCCCTATACCTGTCTGTGTCTGTGATATGTCAGAACCCCAACAGGGAAATGCACAACACAGAGCTGCATTTAGCTGCAATCGGCCCTGCTTCTGCCGGTGTGAAGTGTGCTTGGCCTGACATTTCAGCTCCACTTAATATAGGTTCAAGGCTTCAGAGTGAATTATGCTTGCAGCCCAAAGTTTCCCTCCTTCTCCATGCAATAATCATGAGTGATGTCAGACTCTTGGAGCAGTGTTTTACCGTTTTCATGCCTCACTTCACCACAACCCGAGACATACCAGTCATTTCTGCTGCTGGCTCTTTGGTGCTCAACAAGCACCAAACAAAATGTCTGCCCAGCAAGAGCAGACTTAGGAGTTAAGCCAAACATTGTTAAAAATGTACCTGATTTTTACTGTTTCACAAATGCCACATGGAGTTTGAGTGAAAGGGGTCATGATAACAACTTTCAACATACTTACAGTGAATTAGTAGAATGTTATTATAATGCTATTGGTAGTAGGGTCATCAAAAGTATCAGATAGTGATCAATCACATGACAAGAATGAACCCTTCCTTAACAGCTTTAGAATGATCTTGAGCTGACACTAATTGGTTCATATATGGTACAAATCATAATTTTTCTATGATATAATATTTCTCAGTCAGGTTAAGGTTTAATAATTGGAATTAAGAGTAGTCATTCTGTAAAGGGTAAACTATGAGTTTTTGTTTCACAAAGTCAAAGTGGAGTTTGAGCGTTACTGGTCATGCTAACAATTTCTATCATACTAAAAGGCAACAGTGCACCAGTGTGACTTCCACTGATGCAATGTACTACATTTGACCAATATACTGTATGAAGAAAGGAAGAAATGGTACAGGGCATTTAATTACATGGGAACTCTGGAAAATGTATGGGGTACATCCAAAAATGTTCATATTGTCTTCCTATATACATTCACGTCATGGGTTATTTTTAAACTAGATGTATAGTGTATTTATCTCCTACTGTAAAGTCTTTAAACATGAACCCAAGAAGTTAATGTATGGGGTAGAGATTTGGATGTGCAATTTTCCAGTGCAGTTACCACTGGTAGTTCCACTCTATTTTAATGCAATTCATACTTATATAGTCCAAATTCTAATTACTGATGATATACTATTCTTAAATGAATGGTTTAAGGTTTAAATCATTTTGTTAAGGTTTAAGCTTTTGGACAGGTTTAGGAACTGTGTCTTAGCAAACCTGCATCACTGACAGACAAAGGACTAATTGTAAATCATGAAGACCTCTCCAAAGACTAATGATACCACACAACTACACTTTGACCATTTGCTGACATGTTTTGGCTGCTAGCTGCAACCCATCTTCAGAACTGTCAGAACTTGGATCGGAAACCACCAAGTTCAAAGGCTGGATCAGGGAGTCATTGAAATCAAGAAACAAGGCATGGACAGCATTAAAGATCCCATGACATGGTACTTCTTGATGCTTTTATATGGCTCCTTAATGGTTCCCTAATACTGTAAATGAATCCTTCTTCAAAATCAACACTCAGTGCATGAGAAACAGAGATAAGATGAGAAAGAGTCATAAATCTCTCTCTCAAGCTCTTTATTCTGGGCGTTGTTGCTTGAATGCAAATGAGGAGAAAAAAGCTGGCCAATAGTAGAGGGTGGGGGCATGGCCAAACGCTCCGGTCTCCGCTGTCAGCCCACAGCTGATCCATTTCCTTGTTTTTGCACGGGGGGAGAGATTTGAAGCGTTCCATTGAAAAACAAACACATTTCCACATAAAATAAAATTAAACCACTGCTGTTCAAAGGTCCAGAGGCTCAGATAAAGGATTTCCGAGCCTAGAAACACTCGGACGTGCCTCCAGGCAAATAAAAAAACGCATTTCGCATTGCCTAGCACATTCACAGTTCAAACTCTCTGGGCGTGATTTACAGAGACGCTGAGTACAGACAGACGGGGGTGGAACTGCATTTGCATTTCTTTTTTCGATCTGACATCAATAGAGCTCCGATTTTTTGTAACGCAGAAAAGGATCGCAAATGCTCAGTTTAGACATTTCACAACTTTTAACCATGGGCCCCCCGCCCTAAACAGGGTAGGGGAGCTCACATTAACGTTAAAAAACCTCAGAAAGTGAAAATTTCATGCCATGGGACCTTTAACCGTGATGACGGAGCGTTCCTGCTTTCACACACCTGGGACACCCTCCTCCAGATAGCACCAGGCGACGTGAGGCATGGTCAGTCTGAGCGATCTGCTAGGTCAATCAGATTGACTACGCCTACAGGAAGTAACAACAGCTGATATACGACACGTCACCACCAACACCGGTGACAGTTCTGAAGATGGCTTGCAGCTAGCAGCCGAAACATGTCAACAAGGTAAATACACATTACTGTATTGTCTTTAAAAAAAGACCCCAATAAGTTAATGTTGTGGATGTAGTATAAGCAGTATAAGCAGCTCTTGAGGTAAAAATAAGTTGGCTCTGTACAAGCTGCTTCTATTTACAAAACATTTCATTATCTGATTATCAGGGAGAGCATATGAGCATGCTAGCTGTTGTAAGCGTTACTGTGAAGGCAAAACTTCACACTAAAATTGTTAAAAGCCTTTATATACTCATAGAGGTGAATAATTTGGATACTTAGAGGTAAGCAAGGAAAAACCTAAAAAGGTTTCAAATTAGTGTGTGCAAACACTGGTAGGCCCCATGGCAGAAGTACATCAAGGCCTGTTGTGACGTGGGCCATCCTCCCTGAGGATTCATGGGGGCTGGTGCATTGTGTTCTGGGCAGCAGATTTGCTTGGACTGCTGCCCCCTTGACCCAGAAATGGAAAAGCGGAAGAAGATGGATGGATGGATGGGTTTTAAATTAACTAGATCTGTTTTTTACTTTCAAAGTGAGAAACAAACAGATGACCTTCTGCACTGAAAGTGAACACCAATCATCTGAAACCTTTTCAGCTTCTCAGCATAAGTTGGAAAAAGCAGTAAAGGGAAGTGCAGACCTGAGGGATTTCAGTTGAAGCAGAGGCTCTGATAACTCAGTCTAATCTATTACCCTGCTGACCTCAATAAAATAAACAACACCAGATAAATGGTCAAATATTACATTTTAAAAGTCTAGTAATTTACCAGTGGGCTTTGCTTTAGGTCATGTCTGTCAGACCCCAGTGTTGGTGCAATCAATCCCATTGCCCTGACCTTTGACCTCTGAATCCCTGCGCCGTCTTTGTATCAACAGCTTTTTCCTGTGGCTGGTAGAGTGAGCAGAGCTAGGGCCAGAAACTACTCTAAATGTATCATATGGTTAAAAACACAAACTGTAATAAATAAATAACATAATGAAACACTTCAGTAGTTTCTTTGTGTCTATAATGAGTCATAGAAGTAGGCCTGTCAGTATAAATATTATATCTTCTCCCTCAATATAGACTAATACTTATTTATGTTTACTACATTACACATATGTCATTCATACTTTTGATACCTTCAGTGAGTATCTACAGTGTGACAAATGTAATAAAACAAAAATAAAAAAAAGTGTGTTCAAACTTTAGACTGGTAGTGTTTGTATGCAAATTCCACCCTTTGCTTTGTTGAAAGAGCTGCAAACCCTTTTCCTTCTCACTGAGCTTCTTGATAGTCTCCTGAAATGGTTTTCATTTCACATGTTTGGCTACTCAGTGTCAAGTAATGGCAAGAGGGCAAACTATGATCAAAGCAAAGGATGTGATAAAAAAAAAAAATATATAAAAATATATATATATATATATATATATATATATATATATATATATATATATATATATATATATATAAAACATCTAAAACAGCACAGTTTTGATGCCATCAGTGAGAATCAAAATCAATCAATCAATCAAACTTTATTTACAGAGCCCTTTACAACACTCAGGGTAATCAAAATTCTTTCCAATAAAACACCAACACACAGAATCTACAATACTAATAGAAATAATGACAATACAACAAAAACTATAGCAAAAAAGTGTGTCGAAACTTTTGACTAATAGTGTATATTGAGCAATAAGCAGATGCATTTTTTATTGCGACAGGCCTACCACACCCACCCAACTCTAGCGTCTCTCAGCGGGGGAGGTGGTCTCCAGTGGGGGAGCTAGTAGGACCCACAGCTCCACACAGGGACAGCACTGCCATTCCACACCCACAAAAACAAGCTTTCATCTGGGGACCAGCTGCAGAGAAAGACGCACAGGGGAACAGCATGCTCCAATTATTTTCTGAAATAGAATCTGATCATATCAAAGAACACTGAGTATAGAAGACATAATCCACTTTTCTACAATTGGAAATGACAGAGAGCTGTGTGGCAGTATATTCTGAATAATGACTAATGCACTGACTGCTCTATGTATTCAAGTTCTCATTAAACAAACTTTAGCACCCTATCTTTAGCACACCCAGCTTAACTTTGCAACTCTGCAGCATTGACCCCACATCGGTACTAGTCAGGAGCCTAGTTGGGAGATGTCAGTTCATAGTTCATAGTTTATTGTCAAAAAAACATATGTACACGACACATAGTGAATCGAAATTTCATTTCCCCCTGGCCAAGCGGTCAGGGGAGGGGCCGCTCGCATGTGCCAAGTACCAAGTACCAAGTAATATTATGGAAAGTATTGCAATATTAATCAGTTATCAGTGAGTTTTGTTTTATAATGCACTGAAACACTCATTATAATATCCATAAAACTTTTACAGATGGTCTTCCACCTGCTTGTCTCCATCACCATGTTTTTGCTTTGTCTAGAATTTTCCAAGGGTACCATCTGTCATTTGATCCAATTATATGTGTTTTTATTGTGTTGTGACTGAGAACAGGATGGTTAGCTCAACAACCGGCTGGTTAGCTCAACTGGTAAGTCATGGACTTTCCCCCTGGAGGTTGTAGGTTCAAACCCCCCCCGGGCAATGAGCTAACCAGTGTGGGTCCTTGGGCAAGACCCTTCACGGTACTGCCCCCCGGGCGCCGAAAAAGATGGCTGCTCACTGCTCCTGAAAAAGGATGGGTCAAATGCAGAAGTCAAATTTCTCCCGTGTGTCACTGTGTGTCATTGTGTGTGAGACCAATAAAGGCTAAAAGCCTAAGCTTAATCTTAAATAAAGGATCTGACATATAACTTGGCCTATTTGCATTATCTGCTTGTCTCCATGGAGATAGAGAGGTATAATACCATATTGCAGAACATTCCAGGGCATGACGTACTGCTACTTTAAAGGGATATTCCAGGATTTTTTACATGGGGGCTCATTTCCGAGTTAGCCAGAGTGCTGCAGAGATGTGGAGACACTTTTTAGCCAATTTCATGCAGTCCTTCCAGCTGCAGAGTTTTCAGATGCTAGGCTAGTGCAAGTCAATGGTAAATGGTAGCCTGATTTTAATCAGGCTTACCCACTCCATAGTGCACCCAAGACAAGTCAATTATAACGGCAGACTGTCGATGTAAATATATGTTGATTGAGTAATTTTTGAAATAAAACTGACTGCGAATAGCATGAATCATTCCATATCTGAGGGACTAGCTTCGCAGCAGCAGCGGAATTTTACTTTACTCTAGTTGGTTGTGAAGTGACCAATCACGTAAACAGAGAAGCGAGAAAAGTCATAGTAGGGAAGACCACAGAGTGAAGAGGTGAATTTTAAAAGAACTACCGGGCAAAATGGTGTTTCAGTGTGCATTTAGAAAATGTACAAATAAAGCCCGCAGGTGGGCACCACAAAGTTTTCACAGCTTTCCAGTGCACGATCGAGAAAGGACTCGACTGTGGCTTGTAGCTGCTGGCTTAGACATCAACACACCGGTGGAGACGCTACATAAACAGAAGATTTGCAGTGATCATTTCGGACCAGACGACTACACCAAATCCCTTGGAAAGCCTAGTCTGACAACCACTGCAGTACCATCTGTCTTTCCAAGCGCAAGATCCCGTGATGAAGAACAGGTTTGTACCTTTTTTACCCAAGCTTGCTCCTGTCGTTATGTTAGCCTGCTGGTCGATTGATGAAGACTGTGCTAGAGCTTTTGCTTCACTCTTGTAGTCTACCCGGCTGACAGAAAAGGCATGCACGCTCATAAAGTTGTTGCTAGCCCGTGAACATTCGTCTGTATATTCCGGCTCGTACAGGTACGGTTCAGTGGAGAAAGCAAATTGCTCAGCATCGTCTTCAAAAGCATCGGGGAGACCTCCAAACGTGGCCATGTCTGGATTGTAGAACAGGGCAGGCTACTGTACTCTACGGCTAACGATGACAGCTGAAGGTAAACAAAAAAGCAGCTGGAAACCTAGCTGCAAGGTGATATCACTCCGCCCATGCCTAACTTGATCAGGAAAAAAAACGTGCTTTTGCATAAGGACATAAATCCTCCTAAAGTACAAGGTTGATTATATGTCTAAAATTGTTCCATCAACACAAACATTTACATCGACAGTCTGGCGTTATAGTTGACTGGCCTCGAGTGTCCTTTGGTGTGGGCAAGCCTGATTAAAATCAGGCTACCATTTACCATTGACTTCCGCTAGCCTAGCAACTGAAAACTCTGCAGCTGGAAGGACTGCATGAAATTCGCTAAAAAGTGTCTCCACATCTCTGCAACACTTGGAAATGAGCCCTCATGTCAAAAATCCTGGAATATCCCTTTAAGCGTGTATATTTCCATCCATCCTTTGTCTTCCGCTTATCCGTGACCAGTTCATGGGAGCAATTGTCTAAGCAGTGACTCCCAGACTTCCTTCACCCCAGACACTTCCAGGCCAGCCAAGAGAATTAGTCCCCCCCAGCGTTTCCTGGGTCTTCCTGGGGCCTCCTCCCGGTACATGGAACACCTCCCGAGGGAGGCATCTGGAACAGATGTCCGAGCCACCTCAGTTAGCTCCTCTCGACGTGGAGGAGCAGGGGCTCTAGTCCGAGCTCCCCCTGTGTGAAACGAGCTTCTCCCCCTATCTCTAAGGGAGTGCCCAGCCACTCTGCAGAGGAAACTAATTTCGGGTGTTTGTATCCGCGATCTTGTCCTTTCGGTCATTACCCAAAGTTCATGACCATAGGTGAGGGTAGGCTCATCCCACCACAACGGTCCAGTACAGTGACCGCATCACGGCCACCACTGCACCGATCTGCCTGTCAATCTCACGCTCCATCCTCCCCTTGCTCTTGAACAAGACCCCGAGAAACTCCTCCACTTGAGGCAAGGGCTATCCACCCACCCGGAGAAGGCAAGACACCTTTTTCCAGTTAAGAACCATGGCTTCGGATTTGGAGGAGCTGATCCTCATCCCAGTGCATGTTGGAGGTCCCGGTCCGATGAAGCCATCAGGACAACATCCTCTGCAACCAGCAGAGATAAGATCCTGTGGTCCCCAAACCAGATCCCCTCCAGCCCTTGACTGTGCCTAGAAATTCTGTCTATAAATAAAATGAACAGAACCGGTGACAAAGGGCAGCCCTGGCAGAGTCCAACATGCACCGGAAAAAGGTTTGACTTACTACTGGCAATGCGAACACAGCTCCTGCTCCGGTCATACAGAGACTGGACAGCCCTTAGCAAAGAGCCCCAGACACCATACTCTCAGAGCATTCCCCACAGGACCCCACGAGGGATAGAGCACCCGATGGAATTTACAGAGCTGGTCCAGTGTTCTGCGGCCGGGACGAAAACCACACTGCTCCTCTTGAATCCGAGGTTCGACAATCGGTTGGATTCTCCTCTCCTGTACCCTGCAATAGACCTTACCAGGGAGGAATGTAACTCCCCTGTACACACACCCTCCAGTCCCCCTTCTTAAACAGAGGGACCACCACCCCGGTCTGCCAGTGCAGAGGTACTATCCCCAACCGCCACACAATGTCACAGAGACGTGTCAGACAAGACAGCCATACAACATCCAGAGACTTAAGATACTCAGGACGGATCTCATCCACCCACGGAGCCTTGCCACCGAGGAGCTTGCCAACCACCTCAGTGACTTCAGCCAAGGTGATGAACGAGTCCACCTCTGAGTCCCCAGCCTCTGCCTCCTCCTCAGAAGACATGATGGTGGGAATGAGGAGATCCTCAAAATATTCCTTAAACCGTCAGACAACATCCCCAGTCGAGGTCACCAGCTCTCCACACGCACCATAAACAGTGTTGGTGAAACACTGCTTCCCCCTCCTGAGGCGTCAGACAGTTAGCCAGAATTTCTTTGAGGCCGTCCGAAAGTCCTAATCCATGGCCTCTCCGAACTCCTCCCAACCCAGAGTTATTTGCTTCTGCAACTGCCCAGGCTGCAGCATGCTTATCCCGCCGGTACCTGTCAGCTGCCTCAGGAGTCCCACAAGCCAACAAGGCACTATAGGAATTCTTCTTCAGCCTGACAGCATCCCTTACTTCCCGTGTCCACCACCAAGTTTGGGAATTGCCACCGCAACAGGCACCACAGCTACGAGTGACCGCATCGACAATAGAGGCAGAGAACAAAGCCCACATGAACTCCATGTCCCCAGCTTCCCTCGGAATCTGGAAGAAGCTCTCCCGGAGGTGTGAGTTGAAGGTCCCTATGCCACTTGGGTTCAGATCAGGGAGGCTGTTCCTCCTAATCACCCCTCTCCAGATGTCACTGTTGTTGCCCACATGGGCATTGAAGTCCCCCAATAGAACAACGGAGTCCCTGGCCGGTGCACTATCCAGTGCCCCTCCCAGAGACTCCAAGAGGGCCGGGTACTCTGCACTGCTGTTTGGCCCGTAGGCCAACACAACAGTGAGAGACCTGTCCCTGACCTGAAGGCGCAGGGACGTGACCCTCTCGTTCACTGGGGTGTACTCCAACACCCAATGGCTGAGCTGTGGGGCAATGAGCAGGCCTACACCTGCCCACTGCCGCTCACTGCGGGCAACACCAGAGAAATGGAGAGTCCAGCCCCCCTCAAGGAATTGCGTTCCAGAGCCCAAACTGTGCATGGAGGTGAGGCCGACTATATCTAGTCGGTAATCCTCAACCTCCCGCATGAGAGAGCTAGTCTCCATGTCCTTAGATCCGGTCACTGATGCCCTTGCCTTTCGCCTGCCACCCAAATCTCCCTGCACTGCGCTCCTATGAATCCTTTTACAGGTTGTGGGTCCACGGGAGGACGGCTCCACGTTGCTGTGTTTCTCACTATGGGGGCTTCTGAACTCATCTTAGTCTGACCCGTACTGCAGATCCTGTTTGCCTTGGGTCACCATACCAGAGGCATGAAGCCTCTGACAACATAGCTCCGGGGATTATTTGGGCACTCAAGCCCCTCCACCACGTTCAGGTGGAGGGGGCATGTGTATTTTATATTGTGGCATTTTCATTGGAATGATATATGTGTCCCACCACAGCAATTCAGTCCACATGTCGCCATTAGGGAATCCGAGATAAACGAGTTTTTAGTATTTTTTTTCAAAATTTGTTGATTTTCGTTTTTTGCAGAATGTGTTAGTTGAGATCATGAAGAAGCCACTCCATGTTTCAGATAACACCATTAGTGACATTAAAAACATACATTTTTAATTTCAAATTGGTGCCTGCAAATCCCGTTGCGAGGGTTGCAGGGTTTCCCCTGTTCGCCTATCAGCTGTGAAGAGGTCGTGCATATGTAAGCGGCACTGCAGGACACTAATGGGCTTTTAACTTCTACTTGGACACATGACACGTTCAGGAGACCTTCGGGACAAGTCCGTTTCTCCGGAGCTCATGTACAGAGTGAGATTTAACTCTGAAAAGACCGTGGATATACACGATACGCGGATACACATGGAAATACGTGAATTTTCTGGCAACACAGGGTGAGTCATATTATTATCATATTATTTCTGCATCAAATGGAGCTATTAGGTGAAAGCAGCGGCTTGTGTCAACATTAGCGTGTGTGTACGTGTGTGTATGTGCGTGTGTGTACAGGACTAAACCAGGGCTAAAACAGGACTAAACCAGGACTAAACCAGGAGTAAAGAAGGACTAAACCAGGACTAAACCAGGGCAAAACCGGGACTAAACACTAGCTAGCTAGCGGCTAACTGCGACGTCGTGGTTAAACCCGGTTAAACACCTAGAGCTAAAACGGGACTAAGCCAGGACTAAAACAGGACAAAACCAGGACTAAATCAGGACTAAAACAGGACTAAATACTATACTATTTTGTATTGTATTAAATTGACAGTACAGGTGATTTTTAACTTAACATGTCCTGTGTATTATTGAATTATTGAATGATTATATGGACTTTTTAATATAGCATAGTATATTATACTATGCTATATTATGTGCAATATGAAATTCATTTGAGCAGTATTACCTCCTGTGAAATACTCCTTACTCCTTAAATACCTTATTTAATCCTACCTGTACCTTGGTATTTTATGACATATTTTATTACATTAAAATACATTTACATTAAAATGAATTTTTAAATTATACTGGTTACTTTGCTATGCTATTAATACTTCCTGACTATCCTGACGAGTCAACGGTTCTTCTGATCCTAAGTATTATTGACCTTGTGTTGATCCTGCATATGACAAATAAACAATCTTGAATCTTGAATCTTGAATCTTGGTGGTCTATTAAATTTTGTAAACTTTGTAGTAAACTTTGACTTAACATATTATCCTGTGTATTATTAACCCTCCTGTCGTGTTCGGGTCAAATCTGACCGTTTTACAACTTATAATATTCATAAATATTATGTTTTTCATCTGATTACCTCAAGACCTTATGATATCCTCCACACTGTGGACTTGAACATATAAAAGTGATGATCACCTATTTTGTTCAATTTTGAGTGTTTTAATCAACCTTGTTACACCTGTGGTGTTCCCGGTCAAAAGTGACCGCCATAGGAAATGAATGGGTATCCAGAGTAAATTCATTCAACATACAGAAAACATCCCCATACACACTGCCCCAGCTCTCTCACTCTCTCTCACACACACACTCACACACTCACTCACTCTCTCACACACACACACACACACACACACACACACACACACACACACGCACACACAAACCAGGGTATGCGTGTTGTGCTGGACATGACAACCGGTCTCCAAGGACATAATATCACATGTGACAACTTCTTCACATCACATGCTCTTGGTCAGGAGCTACTAAAAAGAAAGCTCACCATGGTAGGGACAGTGAGGAAGAACAAGCCCGGTATCGACCAGAGGAAGACAGGCACTCTCATCACAATTTGCATTCACTGACACTCACACTCTTGTGTCATACGTTCCCAAGAAGAACAGAAATGTCATCTTGATGAGCACAGTACACAAAGACGCCGCTGTCAGCCCCACAGAGGACAGGAAGCCCCTGATGATCCAGGACTACAACAAGAACAAGGGAGGTGTTGACTGCCTTGATAAGGTAATATAAAGTCTCATCATGCATTTTATTTTATTTTTATCTAGGTGAATCATAGCATTTTGTGTATGACAGATTGAATATTGTTCCTAATCTCTTATTATTTATTGTTCCTTTATTGCAGCTTACTGGTACATACACCTGTAAGTGGATGACGGCTCGCTGGCCTGTGGCACTGTTCCACAACATCCTGGATGTGTCAGCTTTCAACGCGTATGTGGTGTGGACAGCAATCGACCCAACCTGGAATCAGGGGAAAAGTTTCAAGAGGAGACTTTTCCTCGCTTTGGTGACTCCTCTTATACAGCGACGCCAGCACATTCCCCGCACACCAGCCTCCGCCATTCTGGTTAGGAGCATGCAAGCTCCAGCCCCAGCCCTGGCTGCTCTCCCCCAACAAGGACATGGGCAGAAAAGGAAGCGTTGTGGCCTCTGTGCCTCTAGAGACATCAAAACGAGCCTGACATGCTGCTAATGTCATGCTTATGTTTGCAAGGCTCACTCTGACCTGAGTGTCACATGCCACTCATGTGCATGAATACACACACACACACACACACACACACACACACACACACACCCTGTTGAGTTTGGTGTTTGGTTTTCCATTTATTTTTTGTATTATATGTTCATTTTGTAGTTCATTTTCAGTGCCCAATTGTACTTTCACTGATGTTATTTAATGTTTACTTCTATAAATTGTTGTTAGACACTACTTTGAAACATTGTTCTCAACTAAAGAATGCTTGATAAAAAAATTGGTGTGGAAAAAAAAATGTTTGTGCTAATTTAAGAGCAGTTAAAACAGACCGGTCAATTTTGACCGGGAACACTAAAGTAGGGGGCTGGAGGCGAACACGACCGGAGGGTTAAATTATTGAATGATTCTGACCTGTCTGCCGTTAACACCACACCACAGTGATAGTCATGATGGGGGAGGGCTTAGCTTAATGTCATGCAAATGAGGCAAGGAGGGCTAAAGTGAGGAAAGTTCACGAGCTGATTTCTACACTAAGCATAAACCAATGTGCATGCTTTCAAATAGCCACAAAAATAGCCCCTGGAAATCTTAGAATCTACACTTTCAGAATCTGTGAATAACTCGAAACACCTCCGGGGAGGTTTGTGTCCTGAATTGCTGCAGTTGGTCACATATTGTTGATCTTGAAGGCTAGTAAAATTGACTTTTAAATATGATCCTTATGACAACACACTGAAGAGAATCCTACTTTTGTGGTGCTGCAGTTGTGCAGAAGAGTATGTAAATGTGGGAGTTGTGACAGGGCACCGCAGCTGTCACTTGTCCCTCAGATTAGAGGGCAGTAATCTATAGGCGAGATTACACACACCCTGAGCACTTCTTTGATGTAATCAGTGCCATTAGCTCACACTGCTGCAGTGCCCCATCATAATCCATGTGTGCGATATACATGAGCTTAATATGCACTTTATAATCTGCAGCCAACAGGACACATGGAGGTAAGGGAGGGCTGGGAGAAATGAGGGAACAGAGCTGACAGATGGATGTAAGGGAGAAGGAGGGAGGAAAGAGAGTGGGAAAGGTAAAGGAGAGGAAAGGAGCGGGTAAGGGAAAGGGAATGATGTAAAGGAGAAGAAGGGGGGGTTGGATAAGGGGGTGAGGGAGAGGGAGTGATGTCAGGATGGAGGGCTGTGAGAGTGATGTAAGAGAGAAGGAGGGAGGGCTAGTTGAGGGGAGAAAGAGGGAGTAAGAGTGGTGGTAAAGGTGGGTGTAAGGGAGAGGAGGTAATGGAGAGTGAGAGAGGTAAATGAGAGGGAGATATAGGGAGGTAAGGAGAGGGATGAAGGAAAGGGAGAGGAAGGGAGGTAAGAGAGAGAAAGAGCGAGACAGAGATAAATGGAATGAATGGAGGCAGAGGGAGGGAGATAAGGGAAAGAAGGAAGGGCTGGTTTAAAGAGGGTGTAAGCCAGAGGGTGGCAAAGGAGATAGAGGCAGGTAAGAGAGAGGGAGAGAAGGGAGAAACAGGAAGGAACTGGAGAGGGAAAGAGGTAATGGAGAGGGAGGGAGGTAAGTAAGAGAGGGAGGGATGGGTGAATCGAATGAAAGTTGGAGGGAGAGGGAGCGAGGTAACAGGGAAGGATGGAGGTAAGTGAGAGGTAGTGCTGTACAGACACTCCTCAACTTACGAACAAGTTACGTTCCGGACGCCCATTCATTAGTTGAATTTGTTCGTAAGTCGTTATTATATGTTTAAGGCTTGTATAAGTTATCTATATGGATTTGTACTGCATTTAAATAACACTAATATCACAATAACACTAATAAATAATACTAATATGCTTTTAAAAAATATGGAAAACTGATGAGATAAAAAGAAAAGAGGGACACAGAGGCAAACGCAGTCAGCTGAGAGAGAGAGAGAGCGCGTGTGTGTGTGAATGTATGTGTGAGACTGTGTGTGTGTGTGTATTTACCTCCTATTTTCTTTGAGCTCTTGGAGAAAGATTTGCCCTCTTCTTAAAACGTGCAAACCAGCCATGGCTGGCAGAAAAGGTTTCTTCCGCAGCACTTTCTCCTGCCTTAGCCTTAAGGTCATTAAAACGTGATATGGCCTTCTCACTGATCAGCATAAGGCTCAAAGCAACACGCCGCTGCCGCTGATTTTCGAGCCAAATACCAAGAAGTTTCTCCATCTCTTCCATGAGTTTCACTCTCTTCTTGCTTATGATGGTGGATTGCATACCCGCTGCACTTTTCACATGCTCCATAATGTGGTCCTTTTGTTTATATATCGTACCAATTGTCGAACGGTTCACGTTGTACGCGTGTGCCACATTCACCATCTTCTCACCAGCATCAAGTTTATTTATTATCGCCACTTTCTTTTCAAATGAGATGGCTTGCCGCTTTTTCACAGAAGCTTCACTAGAAGCTTTTCGCTTTTCACCAACCATATTGGATTACTGTACGCATGCAAGAAAAACAACAAAGTTCATAACACCGCACCGTAGTAACACCGTAGTACGCCCACTCAGTTGAAGTTCTGAACACTTCTACTGAGTGGGCGTGACGCTTGGGGGATGCTGCGCAGCGCCCTGCCTGTGCGTCAGCGGCGGAAATACGCACTACGTACTGTACCCGGAAGTCGGAATAGGCGCTAAATACAAAAACTCAAACATTTAACTTTTTTTTTTAAATTTTCGACCCTGTTCGTAACTCCGAATGTTCGTAAATCGAATGTTCGTATGTCGAGGAGCGTCTGTAACAGGAAAGGAGCTAAGGAACAGGGAGGGACGAGGGAGAGAGGAAGCTAAAGTGGAGAGAGGAAGGGCTTTGAGTGAAAAGAACAAAGGAGAGCCACAAGTGAGGTGAGTGGTCCATTCAGCTGTTAACTAAGGTTACATGTGAAATGGGTGATGGTGAAGCATGTGTTATACTGATACATCAGAGCTTATGAAAATGTAGAAAATACAACTGGATCATATCTTCTGTCTCATTCTACAAATGATATCATTTCAGTAGTGTTGGCCTATGTATGTGGATTAGATTCCATCATTATTTAAAAAGAGGGTATTTTACTTTGGGGTTTAACCGCTAACACATGACATATTTAGATCACAATCTTACCGTTTATTGTCTTGAAAATATTCACCAAAAACAATGCATTAACTTATTTTATAAATTTCACTTTCATTCACTTGACACTCTGAGTGCTCCCTCCCTTTTCTCCCTATATTAAGTCACTCCCACTTCAGAGCGCTATCACAACACAATCCCACTATATTGTTTGCTACAAGCCACTTGAAGCCAGTCAAGGCTAGCAGCTATTGTGGCTAATTTCCAACCGAGTTTCATATTTTACAAGTTCCGGAGTGTGTTTTATAGCAAGAGCCAATCAGAAGTGAGGATGTTAAAGGCCCTTCCCTCAACATAGCTGTCAGTCAAATCTGTAGGATCATGCAGAACGGTTTGAAAATAACATTTGCATACCAGAATGAGGAGCTTTACAGCAGCAGAGTTTTCACTAAAAGTCAATTGGACCCAGACCTCGACAGAAAGTTTGTGCCCATGCCTTCTTTTTATTTGGAACACAGTGTCCACTAATACAGTCAGTGGTGATTGATTTAAGAAATACAGCTGTCACAAAACAGGAGACATAGAGATGGATTATTTGTTTATCAACAAAGCAGATGAAGGTGGAACCTGAGTGCAGAAAAGCACCGCTGTCTGCACGGTTAACATGAAGCAATGCTAGCTAGAGCTGTTGTCAGCGCACTAAAACAGCCTTGTGATATAATACACTATATTGCCGAAAGTACTTGCTCACCTGCCTTGACTCGCATTTGAACTTAAGTGACATTTCATTCTTAATCCAGAGGGTTTAATATGACGTTGTGGACCTTCCTTTGTGCACTGGTGCACAGTCATGTTGGAAGAGGAAGGCTCCATCTCCAAACTGTTCCCACAAAGTTGGGAGCATGAAATTGTCCAAAATCTCTTGGTATGCTGAAGCATTCAGAGTTCCTTTCACTGGAACTAAGGAGCCAAGCCCAGCTCCAGAAAAAACAACCCAACACCATAATGCCCCCTCCACCAAACTTTACACTTGGCACATGCAGTCAGACAAGTACCGTTCTCCTGGCAACCACCAAATCCAGACTCGTCCATTAGATTGCCAGATGGAGGAGCGCGAGTCGTCACTTCAAAGAATGTGTCTCCACTGCTCTAGAGTGCAGCGGTGGCGTGCTTTGCACCGCGGCATTCGACACTTTGCATTGTACTTGGTGATGTTCGGCTTGAATGCAGTTGCTCTGCCATAGAAACCCATTCCATGAAGCTCATTACGCACTGTTCTTGGCTGAGTTGCTGTTGTTCCCAATCACTTCCACTTTGTTATAATACCACTGACAGTTGACTGTGGAATAATATAAGCGAGGAAATTTCATGACAGGACTTGTTGCACAGGTGGCATCCTATCACAGTACCATGCTGGAATTCACTGAGCTGAGAGTGACCCATTCTTTCACAAACATTTGTAGAAACAGTCTGAATGGGTGCTTGATTTTATACACCTGTGGCCATGGATTGGATTAGAACACCTGATTTTGATTATTTGGATGGGTGAATGAATACTTTTGGCAATATAGTGTAAGTTATTATGCTAAATTAACATTAGTGAGTGGGATATGTGTTAATATGCATTAAATGCAGGTGAGTGTGTAAATGAAAGAGAAGAAAAAGAGAAGGGAGATGTAAAAGAGAAGAAAAGGCTCAAACTTCAGTAGCCAGACCGCCACTCATACCTGATCAAGCCTGAAATCTGTTGAAATCCTAAAAGACACTGGCATGACACAAGATAGGACAGTGGCTGTTTCTGCAGAAGACATATACAGTAGAGCGCAAAGTGACGTAGTCTGATAATCCCTCTATAGGAATGCATGTAGTGAAAAAGCATGTTAAAGGGATATGCCACCCCCAGGTCAAACTTGGGCATCTCCCCACAGTCCAGAGACTAAAATAAGTGATAGAAAGCGTTTTCCTGGTGACCCAGCCATTGTCCAAGTCTGTCAGCACTGACCGCCACGCACAGCTGCAGCTACTCTGCGTTAGACTGGAGGCTAACATCGCCAGAGAAAGATTTCAGCCAAAAGGAATTAATTTGCTCGATGCTTTTCCCAATTACTTTCTGTGTAGTGCGCATTCATATCGAGTGCAAATAAATGTGCAAATCAACACGGAGAGCTTGCCTTGGTCATTTTGGGGTGGGAACTATTTTACAGTGCAGAAAAACACAGCCGAAGCACACAGGGGAATCCCTGTTACGCACCACGTTGGGAGTTCCCCTGTTACGCAGCGTGGTGTGTGCTTCGGCTCTGTTTTTCCGCACTGAAAAATATTTCCCACCCAAAATGACCAAGGCAAGCTCTCCGTGTTGATTTGCACATTTATTTGCACTCGATATGAATGCGCACTACACAGAAAGTAATTGGGAAAAGCATCGAGCAAATTAATTCCTTTTGGCCGAAATCTTTCTCTGGCGACGTTAGACTCCAGTCTAAGGCGGAGTAGCTGCAGCTGCGCGCGGCGGTCAGTGCTGACAGACTCGGACAATGGCTGGGTGACCAGGAAAACGCTTTCCACCACTTATTTTAGTCTCTGGACCGTGGGGAGATGCCCAAGTTTGATCTGGGGGTGGCATATCCCTTTAAGTAAAAGGCATTAGAGCTGTGAAAAGAAAGAACAAGAAATTAGAAATAAGATCATAAGATAGTCAATAATAAATCTAGTATTGAAAGTAGTAGACTCAATTGATCAGATATTGGTAGTAAAAAAAGTCACATTCACAGGACAGATATGAACCATTCCTGAATAGGTTTAGAATGAGCTTGAGCTGTATCAGAATATAAAGCCGCATACACTAGTATACCCCCATGGACCACTATGGAACCTATCTGGATGACTGAATTGTTACACAGACAGAGGAAAGAATTATTATTTAATGTTGAAAATGTACTGTCTAAATAAAGAGAGTATTTGGTCTCATCGTTGTATCAGAATTGGTTTTGAGTATCCAGTCTTTTCCATGTATCGAAATTGTATTTGAAATATTAGTATCATGAAAATACAAGTAGGTGTAGGGTTAGAGGATGCAGAGAAGGAGATGTTGTTTGACAGTTACTGAATTATTATATTTATTTCTTTTCCAAATGTTTATTGCCTCACACATACATATTCATAATAGTTAATAGAAGCTAACATCTCCTGCACAGCCCTGGCTCTGTGCTGTTCTGCCACCCATCTCAGGTCTGTACATATTTGAGATATGTACAAGTGAGATATTATTGTGCTTGTATTTATGGAGCTTTGGAGCCAGACTGTATGATTATTTACTGATTTGTAATTGCTTGAGTCTCGGAGGGCATTGTAATCACAGCATTGTTTGAGCTCAGCCTGTTCTATGCTGTTTACACTGGGTGCTGGGGGCTTGTTCGGAGCAGGATTTTTGTAATGTTTTTGGCTTGTGGAATGCATGGCTGGATTTCAGATTCATTATAATTGTGCAGAAAAATAAACAAACTGAACTTTATTTTCTAAGTGTCAGAGCTGTGTCTGTTAACTGATGTGAAAGTACATATGGCAGGTTAGACTTTGCCTGGAAGAATCCATGACTCATCGCTGTACCAGCGGCGAGTCTGGTAACGCTTGGTCCAGAATGCGCTGCCGTTGCGCTTAGACAGACAGCTAAGCGAACCAATCAGAGAACAGTTAACGGACAGCGACGTGAACCAAGCTGGTAGGAAGCAATGCAAAAACATCTTTTTCAAAAGAAAGGCCTCTAGAGCTGTCAGCTGCTGTGGTTTTAAGGAATCGATGTGTTTTAGGTCATTTAAGACCAATTTTACAGCTGAATGGAAGGGACGTTGCGAGCAAAGGCGGGTGCACTGACGTCACCATCTTTGAACGAATCAGAATCGCGGAGTCCGTTGTTAACCAGAGGAGCGAGGGTGGAGCGAGGGTGTCCAAATGGTATCGCGCTGTATAGGAAATACAGAGAGATATCATTTGGCTCGCCAGGTAAGGTTAGACTACTAATTTCACCAAAACATAAGTAACACTGTTACATTATTAACCATATTTTCTAGGCCCTAAACAAAATGCATAGTATATGAGATATGTTTTCCATTCTTTGCCTGTTAACTGACATACAAAGCCTGGGGACCAAACACAAATGGATATTCAGGCTGCTCCCCTGTTATAATGCTGTGTCACCGATACGTAAGACATGCTCTTACGTAGTTCCTACTTGAATGTTACAAGTTTCGAGCTGAATTAACTTCTGAAAGAAAACAATGTGGCTAATGCCAAACCAGAGGAATATTGTTGGCTTTAACCTGTAACAAATGAAGGGTGTTAAAAATATTGTTGTTAAAATTTTATTGGACCCAGATCGATACAAACCCGATTTTATCCGGATTGTTTCAGGATTGGTATCTTTATAATGCTTGCTCATAATGGCAACTGAAGTCACCTGCTTCATCTGAGATTATGCAATGACTGGTTATTTCCATCTGTCACTCACTGTCTTAAGGAAAAAGTGGAAGGGAATCGTGTCCTATATTTGACCATATAACTGTATTAGAAAGAGAAACACTCAACCACGATCTGACAATGCACCAAAAAGTACATTGTAAAATGGATGAGATCACAATTTGATTTTTGTCTCCATGTCGCCCTGCCCTTTCACAAATGTTTTCATCATTTCATGGGATGTGATGGTTAACCACTCAGATTATCATTGTTGTAATACATCACATTCCGTCTCTTATTTCAGCTGGGAGTCCCTCTACCATCTTCCAGTCCATGACCATATGGAGCAGCATTCAAGTGCATTTTTTTTTTTAAGTTGGCAGTTGGAAATATCACAGTTATCAGTTGCCTGGAACACATCATAAGTCATATACAAAAGAAATACCAAGACGGTGGTGTCCACAGGAGTTAAAAAAGCTGTAATATTACATAATATAGGACCTTGGGACCAGTCGCAGGAAGAACATGGAGTAGTCTACAAGCCATAATCGGATTCTATTGATGGACAAATTGCATCCACTCTGGTCCCAACACAGTCATTTCTGAGAGAATTTTTAAATGGATATTTTGTTTACACCCATTAAATGTTTTGGGAGTAATTATGAAAACTCACAAAAATAGGACTTTGCCAGCAGAATCGCTCCAAAATTCAAAAATATTTAATGACTGCAGACTTCCCCACAGACAGCTCTCCTGCTCCCTCCCTCCTACTGTAATAATGCTGATTTGTGTGCAAACTGGAGTGGTGCAAGCCTCACTGCTCCTGACAGCTGCTGTTGATAATTACTGTGCTGTAGATGTTAAGTAACAGACAGGGGCAAAACAGATGAGAGACCAGGAAGTGCCCTGACATCCACAAATCAGGTGCCAAGAAAAAATGCCTTATAACGAGCTGTCAGCAAATGCTAAAGCACGGCTATTAGCAAAGCACTTCTATATTAATTCATCAATATTTGAGCAGCATGATCATTGGTCACCCTATCTCTCGGGCTATAACGGGGTAAAACGCTGACACACAGTTGGATCTGTCTTTTTGCGTCTGTAAAAGATTTAGTTAAGATGTACACATACAGAGGTGGGGGAGCAAGGAGCAGACGGTGCGGCTGTGAAATAAATGCTCCATTAGCAATGTTTAGCCTCAGGACAGCCTCCCATGATTCTGTGTTCTTTCCTCCCCTCTCTGTCCTCAGCCTACAACCTCCCAGTGTAAACAACCTCGAGCTGTGCTACACCCGCTGGGCAGAGAATGAGCCTGAGACCACATGGTTTGGTTAGCAAGGGACATTTCAAATAGTCATCCAGGATCCTCTTTAGGGCTAATTCTTCCCTCTTACATTAGTGGGTTGTGTAGCCAACATCCCTGCTCCTAGCATTTCATATTTTTCTATGTAGACACTAATTCCACCATTTTAGTATTTTACATCCTATTACAAATTGGTTCTCAGTATAAATACCTATGATGGCTTAAACTAGTTCAGACCTGGTTTATTCCTGACCATTTTAAACAGTTTGCAGTAGTTCAAAGTTATTCCTTCTGTAACAAGACTGTACCAACCAGGAGAGTACATTGTTTCTCCAACAACCACCCCTGGGTCACCCCTGAGCTTAAAGCCCTCCTGAACCAGAAGAAAAGGGCTTTCAACTCAGGGGAGCGGAGAAGAAAAGAGTACAGCGGGAGCTCCAGTGGAGGATCCGATGCGCCAAGAAGGACTACGGGAGGAAGATGGAGGAGCAGCTGGGCCAAAACAATGCACGGAGCGTGTGGAGAGGACTAAAGAACATCTCTGGATTTGGACAGAGTGGCAGAGGGACGGCTGATGGTGATCAGCAATGGGCAGGTGAATTAAACTGTTACTTTAACAGGTTTGATTCGCCCCCCACCCCCTCTGCCCCTCTTCCGACTCCCCCCTCTTCACACCTCCCTGGACCAGTGGCCACATCCCACTCCCCCTTCACATGGACCCAACACAGCACCTTGCGCCTTGACATCCCGCCTCATGAAGACCATGGAGAGGGTGATCCTCAGTCACCTCCACTCTGTGGTGAGCCCCACCTTGGACCTGCTGCAGTTTGCATTCAAGCCAAACGTAGGAGTAGAGGACGCAATCATCTACTTGCTGCAGCGGGAGCTCACCCACCTATGGACCGCCGGTAGTTCTGTGAGAGTCATGTTCTTTGACTTCTCCAGTGCCTTCAACACCATCAGACCGGCGATGCTACAGGGGAAGCTGGAGGGCACAGGAGTTGATGGACATCTCGCTGCCTGGACCATCGACTACCTCACTGACCATCCACATTATGTGCGGCTGCGTGGCTGTGAGTCAGAGGTGGTAGTCTGCAGCACTGGGGTCCCCCAGGGAACTGTCCTTTCACCCTTCCTCTTCACCATCTACACCTCGGACTTCACATACAACACAGACAGCTGCCATCTCCAGAAGTTCTCTGACGACTCGGCCATTGTGGGCTGTGTATCTGAGGGGAACGAGCTGGAGTACCGTTCGATGATGAGTGACTTTGTGGACTGGTGTGGGCACAACCACCTGTGCCTTAACACCAGTAATACAAAGGAAATGGTGATCGACTTCAGGAGATGACCACTACCTCACTCACCGGTGAACATCCAGGGGCAGGACATAGAGACTGTGGACAGTTTCAAGTACCTGAGTGTTCACCTCAACAATAAACTGGACTGGTCCCACAACACCGACACCCTGTACGAGAAGGGCCAAAGTTGCCTCCACCTCCTGAGGAGACTGAGGTCCTTTGGAGTGTGCAGGCCTCTGCTCAAGACTTTTTATGACTCTGTGGTGGCCTCTGCTCTCATCTACGGTGTCGTCTGCTGGGCCCCGAGCAGCACAGAGCGGGACAGAAAAAGACTTAACTCATTCACTGCCGGCCTGTTTTCAGAATTCTAACCCCAGAGTGCCACAGGTTTCAGTAGAATTTCACTGATTTTCCAAGACCCACAGAATACTGAGTTCTTTGACTATATAAACATGGGACACATCAAAATAAAGTGTCGACTCTCTTCTTTCACCTGGAAAAAAAATTATGTTTCTAACCTTTTCGGTTCTCAAATAACTGATAGTAGAACATAGGGAAGTTTCAGCAAAAACACTGGTTTTTGAGCAAGAAATGGAGAAAACGAGCGTTTAGTTCAGAGAAGGATTTCGAGCAGATCAGTGACTTTGGTGACACCTCAAACATCTAAAATAACAGAGAAAGAGATTTTTGATGACAAAGTACATTTTTTATATACAAATATAAGAATATAAGGCTCTGTGAATTGAAAATTCGTTCAAATCAATAGTGCCAAGAGATGTTTACAGGATATAATATCTTTTCCTATAAAATAGAACTTTGTTGAGGATTTGTCTGAGGCCCAGAGTACAGACCCATAATAAAAACTAATACACACACACACGCACACACACACACACACATATATATATGTACATACACACAAGCCCATGCATAAACCTTTACACACACACAGCTACACACGCGCACGCACACGCACGCACGCACGCACACACACACACACACACACACAACTTCATTCATTACAATTACCATACAGCAGCATCACTGCTCCAAGTCAGTAAACTTCTTCTCTGGAGCTGTCGTAGTTCTGAGGAGACTCCCTGATCCGCGCAGCGCACACATGACACGCCCCCTCCTCGGGCACAGCAGATCTCTGCTCAGACCTCGCTGCTTGATCCGGCTTGTCTCTGTGATCCTCTGATCCAGGATCCTGGGTCCCAAGAGCAATCTGATCGCTCCATAGGCGCTGATCAACAGTTATCTGCTTTTCCGGGTTCTCTGGCCTCGCCATCTTACTACTCTGGCCAATACACCATACACACGCTGCACTCCTCCTTTCTTCCCCGGCTCTGATCGGCTAATAATGATACAACATCGCCATCTACAGGTTGAGTGATGTGAATTACACCTCAAAAGTTGCTCCAGGCCGTAACCTAGCAAACCCCGCTGAAAAAAGCAATTGACGTCTATAGACGTCACGGCACTCAACGGTTGGATTCGAGGGGACGTCAATAGACGTCTCCGGCACTGAATGAGTTAATAAGCTGGTCAGGAGGGCCAGCTCTGTCCTGGCTGTCTTCTGGACTCTGTAGAGGAGGTGGCTGAGAGGAGGCTGCTGGCTAAACTTACGTCCATCATGGACGACACCTAAAGTCTTATCTTATCTTACCTTATGCATTGTGAGCATCCTAATTATTCACCAACATTAATTCTAAGTGCTTTTCACAACTTTGTGGCACATGTGAAACCACACGATCCTGGGTCGGATCTGTATACTGGCTGAGCGAGCAGAAAAGTGGGGAGATGAATGGAGCAGAGAGGGTTTGACTGACAGGGACAATGGAAATAAATGGACTTGGTGTCAGCAGCTGAATGAATAGACTAGGCCCGGAGTGGAGCCCATCACAGCAGATATAGAGTGACAGGGCAGGAGCACATGTGAGACCCTGTCAAACTACTCCTGTCCAATCTGTTTACCTCAAACTCACCACAGAGACACATTACTCTGACATATGGGGTTATATGAAAAAATTGACACTTTGCAGTGACATCACTCTGGGGGTGTTCTGCACGTGTCCCTGTGGTGGAATGTTCAGCATTTAAACTACATTTTAAAATGATTAAAAATACAAATTTAAAATGTATTTTCCGTAGCCTCTGAGCCTCTGAAGTGTTAGTGGTCCTGTTTAGGTGTTATTTAGGTTGTTTAGGTTTTATTTTCAAGGTGAGAGTGACTAACTGAAAAAAATAAAACAAAACAAAACAAAACAAAGATGCTGACTAATGCTAGCTAGCTTGTGGTGGCTGTAAAGTTTTGGAGACGGACTCTCATGATTTTTGGAATCACTGGGCCTATTCACATGAAACAAAACTGGTAAACAGTTGAGTGGCTTCTCTAACAGGTAATTCATTATATACATATACATATATTTTATACATTATTATATACATATTTTATACATATTTAAACATGGGGTATTATGCTAAAATGTTTTTGAACTTTTTACCACATTCCCTCATCAAATAACATGCCAGAAGACGTTTTATATGTCCATGCATATTTGAGTATTATAGTGATCTCTCCTGGGCCCTATTCAAACCCTTCATATAGTTAGCTTGAAGGTTCTGTCAATGCTTCGCCCACAAGCCTACATCACCCATGCTCCCACACGACAATTCTTCATAAATACACAAAAAAACAGGATACAAAACTGTACACAGCAAATTGACAAACCTGATGTGAGGTAGTTTCAGTAGTAGGATGCATGCGGATTGTGTTGTGATAATGCTCTGAAGGGGGAGTGACTCAGAGATTCTAAACAACAGTGAAACTTGTAAAACATATCAGTACATATTCTTTTTCAACAAATATAGCATTTTCAAAACAATAAAAGGTGATCTATGTATGCTCTATTAGCAGTTAATACTCCATAAAAGTGTAATACCCCCTCTTTAAACTATGGGCATTTTTGAATGCTGTCAAACCAGATGAAAACAACCAATGTGAGTTTGTTTCTGCTGGCCATCCACAGACTTCACAGATTGATTTGTTTACACTGTGATCCATTAGTCCTACTGTGAAAATACATTTGGACAAAGCTGGGGTCACCTACTTTGCATAACACTATGAGAATACGCTAGTCCCTTCCAGGCTAGGGGAGCAGGCAGTGCACAGATGTTTTAGCCTGCAGCTAGCATAGCATGAGGCGATGATGGATAGGGCTTCTATTGGGGCCGTTACTCAGCTGGAGCCACTGACCACCTGGGTATGGGTCACGGGTCAAAGGTCAGAACAACCCTCCTACTGTGTCTGTGTGCTTATGATCCGCTGAAAACCAAATCAGGTGCTATCCATCTCTCATAGCAAGCAGGAGGAACATGATTCATCCGACTTGGAGATGTGTGGAGCAGATAGAGTCCGGCATGGTGCCCTGGCCATAATGAGGGCAGAGGTGAAGGAATACCCACAGTGTGATGATGCGAGCTGCTTGTATAACACTACTGCCTTAACACAGCTCACACTGAAGGCTGTTCATAGACTCGAAAGATGTAACTTGATTTTTCCACTTTTATGCACCAATTAATAAAATAAACAATTCAAATCATTAGGGCTGCATAATATATTGCAAAAACATCAATATTGCAATGTTAACTGACACAGTAATCAATATCGTAAATCAGTAATCATTATTTTAAATGAAGCTGAATTGAATAATGATTTTCCAAAATAAACTTTGATTTAGTCCTGCAATTTTTATTTATTTATTTATTTATTTATTTATTTATTTATTTATTTATTTATTTATTTATTGTTTTGACAGTTTCACCTTATTTTATTTTTTTTTAAAGCTTACCAAAAACCCTCTGGGGAGTGAAAAGTATGTTTATATTGAAGCTTTATATTCATTATTTTCCAATCAATCAAATACTGTGAGCCTGAATGGTTCACAAGGTGCCTAACAGAATTCAAATCAAAACAGGTGAACAGTAAGGGCCCTAATTCAAATCATTCTATACATGTTGATTGTAGCTCTTCAACTTACAAAAATGGATTGTAAAATAATATAATATAACAATAATGACCAGAGTATGATGCTTGCACTTTGAGACATATATACATACATGAGATGATGAGCGTGTATTCTTTCAGAAGAAGAAGAAATCGTTTATATATCCTTGTAGGGGCCCAGGGTGCAGTACCATGAAGAGTCTTGCCCAAGGACCCACACTGGCTTGCTCATTGCCCAGTGGGGATTCAAACCCAGGTCCCCCGGGTGAAAGTCAAGTGACTTACCAGTTGAGCTAGCCAGTGGTCAGTGTTTATCTTTGACATTTTTGCTGTTTTACTTAAGTTTTCACCTGAAGCTGTGACAGGTCCATGCTAAATGGCGGTTTGTGGGAATTTTTTTAAAATAAAAGTACAAATATACAGGAAGTAAAGGTAAGAACACCTCTACAATTTACCCACAAGAAAGGGATTTTTGGACAGGTTAAACCTTATTTAAATAAAAAATAAATGTTATTTATTTCATTTGTTTAATCATAGCTATTGTTTAATTTAGACAAGTTTTGCCCTGATTTTATTTTCTACGTAACAGTTATAGAATTACCTCTATGTCTGTTACCCATTTTCAACCAGGAAGTAAAATGATAACTACCAAAATGATAATAATAATAATTTAAAAAAAAAAACTAGTCAATGACATAGAGTAGTTGGGGGGTGGGTCTGTACTGGGGAGAGACCTTCAAAGTGCCGTGGGTCCTGGTTGGGGTCTTCAAAGTACCATGGGCCTCGGCACATTGTACCAGCTGCACCGCTGAATACCACGCCACTGAGGCTAGTCCCCCTGGATACGTAATACATAAATGAAAGGCACATGTAGTAACCATGATCTGCAAAACCAGTCACAAGTTGTCCCGGAGGCGTTTTGAGTTATTCACAGATTCTGAAAGTGTACTTTCTAAGCTTTCCAAAGATGCCTTACAGATGGAAATTTGGTAATATCTGAAGAATTTGTGGCCATTTGAAAGCATGCCCATCGGAAAGAAACGAGCTGAGAAAAAACGTTTTCAAGATTGGGGGGCAGAATGGTGCTCATTTGCATGACATTAAGATAAGCACTCCCCCCATCACTAACTCTGTGGTGTGGTGTTAGCATTCAGGGCAGATCAGAATTAGAAGGTACTTTGTTAAAATGGAAATGCTTTTATCACAAAAAGCCCATATAATCATTCAGTAGGGGTGTGAATATTTCACTCACAAAATGGTTCGATTTGAATCTCGATTCACAGGCTACGATTCAATTCAGGGACAATTCATAAAATTAGTAAATGATCTAGTATGATTCAATTCGATCCGATCCGGTTCAGTTAATTTCGATTCAATACAAATTGACAAATTTACTCCCAAGTGCTTTAAAGTTATTGAGAAGAAAAAGAGAGAAACAGAAATTAAATTTCAAAATAGTATCCAATTTGTTTATTTAGTCTCCAACAGACAATACGCCACTTAACTTTTCTTAACAAAAAAATAAAATCAGAGAAAGCTCTAAACACTAATACTTAACTAATACTTTCTCTCCATCTCATCAATACTTTCGCTCCATCCATCTCCATTTCCCAAGTCTTTGAGGCAAAAATCATCAATGCTGTGTGTGTGTGCCAGAGTGGGTTTTTGTGTGTCTCTGTGTGTGTTTGTGTGTGTGTGTGTCAGTGTGTGTGTGTGTGTGCGCGTGTGTGTGTATTTATGACTTCTGTTTACATCTCACAAGAGTTCATTCATGCTTGTCAAGATTCTTTTTGAGGAAAATCAACTGATCAACATGACCATGTCAACACTGCGTTGCGCTGAAACAATGTCACCAGCTGTGCTAAAAACTCTTTCTGTTGCTACGTTGGTTGGCGGCACGGTGGCTGAGTGGCTAGAGCTCATGCTGCGTGGTCTGAGTTCGATCCTCGGGTCGCCCGAGCCTTTCTGTGTGGAGTTTGCATGTTCTCCCTGTGTCTGGGTGGGTTTCCTCCGGGCACTTCGGTTTCCATCAACCCAAAACATGCACCATAGGTAAAATCCTCCAGCTTAGGTCCTGACCAAACCGAAGCAAGGTCATGGAGATGGTCCCTGGGCGCAGTAATGTGCTGCCCACTGCTCCTAATAACAGGATGGGTTAATTGCAGAGAAGAACATCTCCTGTGTGAGATCAATAAAGTCACTTCTTATACAAAGATATTTTTAGCAAGAGATGAGAGCAGTGGGAGGTCCAATTGTTCATTCCACCATTGCAGTGGGTTGTCTTTGAGGGGCAATGTACTACCCTCCCTGTACCTCCTGACTTCTTCACTGGCCTTCTCTCTTGAAGATCTTGTTGCTGCTTTCACTGCGAAGGTCTCTCCAAACAGTAGGTCCAGCGCTGCACTCTTTCTTTTCTTTTTACAGGGAGGCTGGTCATTATCTGAAAAGGAAAAGAATACCACTTATTACTGGCTTTGTGTGCAATGACCTTATAAGTAATTTATTTTACCTATACATTTAATTAATTAATTAATAGCATTTATATAGCACCTTTCATGACACCCAAAGCGCTTTACAGTTCATTGTTCATTCACTCCACACTTGGTGGTGAAGCTACTTTTGTAGCTACAGCTGCCCTGGGGCAGACTGACAGAAGTGAGGCTTCCAATCTGCACCATCGACCCCTCCGACCACCTCCAACACTCACGCACACACCACTTTCATACTAGGCAATGTGGGTGAAGTGTCTTGCCTAAGGACACGACAACAGTTTTTGCGACTGGCGCCCCCCTGTGGCACCTGGAATTCCCACTGGTCTCCCATCCAAGTACTAACCAGGCCCTGTCTTGCTTAGCTTCTGAGATCTGACAAGATCAGGCTTTTGACAAGCAGGTATGGCCTGCTTACACCCTATTCGGCTCAACAACACACCTTTCTGTGAATCTACACGTTTGTGATTGTTTTGCCTAGGGTCTGTCAGCGGATCTGTCTTCCTTTCAACTCCCTGTCCCTGATCATCTGCATGTGATATTTCCTAACAATCAAAATATATCATGTTTTATTAAAACACATAAATTATTATACACAAAATTATACACAAATTATACACAAAACATTACAAGTGCAGAGTGCAAAAAATTGTAACGGTGCAATAAAAAAACAAAACATTTCTAACCTTGTGAATGATTCAAGATTCAAGATTCAAGATAGTTTATTTGTCATATGCAGAATCAACACAAGGTCAACAATGCAATGAAATGCTTAGGATCAGTAGAACCGTTGACTCGCTAAGATAGTCAAGAAGTACTAATAACATGCAATAATAGTACATGGTAAAAAAGTGTTGTTATTAAAGTGTTGAATGGCTGCAGCTTCAACAGAAAGGCTGGTGAAGGTCCCCTCTACATCATGGTCACTCAAAAAAGGCAATGTCTTAAAGCGCGGGTCAAGAGCTGATGCTGTGTAGAGGAGGTCACGGAGATCTGTGTATTGCCTCTCAAAGTCATTACTGAAGGCCCTTTTCATCTCAGTGAAGAGAGCTGTATCATCAGCAGCAGCCTGAAAGTGCTTTTCAATCTTTGCCTTGAGTGGGGCGATCATTGAGATTGTTGGCTGCTGCTCCTCACACATGACAGTAGTCACAACTTTCACTGGAGCCATCAGCTTAACAATGTCTTCACCATTACAAATGTCTCTCTCACTAAGAATGTTCACCTCCTCTCCCTTCCTGAGCTCCTTGGACATGAATGTGGCAAACACCGCTGTCTGTTGCTCCAGGAACCGCTGCACCACGTCAAAGGAGCTATTCCACCTGGTGGACACATCTTATATGAGCTTATGTTTAGGCAAAGATAGTTGCTGTTGTTTCTCATGGAGGATTTCAGCACCTCTGATGTTACGATGCAGAAACCCAACCACCCTCCTTATTCTCCCTACCAACCTTACAGCAATGTCCATATGAAAAGCCTTCTGTGAAGCTAGGTTTAACGTGTGTGCAAAGCTGGTCAGGTGAGGGGTCATTTCAGCTTCAAGTCCAGCTACAATCATGTTTCTGGTGTTGTCAGTAACAAGAGCTGGGTCTTTATCCAAAATGTTCCAGTCAGCATATGCTTCCTTCAGTAAAACACCAATATTCCTTCCCGTGTGGCTATCATTGAAGACTCTGGTTTGTAAGACATGACTTCTTAATTCCCAGTCTGGAGTAAATATGATGTGCAGTAATTGTCACATAGGAGTGGGTTGCACATGAAGTCCATGCATCAATGGTAATTGCCACTCTCTCTGCTTGGGAAAGTTCTTGTTTAACTTCATTCTTTATCTTGTTGTACATTTCAAGGATACACTTCTCGGCAAAATGTTGTCTGGAAGGCACCGTGTACCGTGGCTCGATAGTGTTTATCATGTCCCGAAAGGCTGCGGTTTCAACTACACTATATGACCGCAAGTCTTTTGTAATAAAATTACCAATAGATGCCATTATCGCCTTGGACCTTGCCGAATTATGTCCCCATTTTGGTTGGAAAAAGTCTTGTATTTTATTGTCCTGCCCACTTTTGTCCGTGCTAGCTGTGCTAGCAACGCTAGCCTCATGTTCACCGGAATCAGTCCCACCATGATGCCGTCTTGCCAGGTGATTGTTAAGGTTTGTCATACTTCCAGTGTATTTAATGGTCACTCTACAAAGTTTACAAATTGTGTGGCTTTTGTCTAGCTTCCCACACTTCTTTAAAAATACAAACGATTTCCAAACCTTGGATTTTAAGTGAGAGGCATTATAAATTGCATCCGCGTTGTCTGACATGGTTAGTCGGTTCCATAGCAAAGTATCCCGCGCTACATCAGCCGACGTCACAGGTAAAAAGGTCAACACTGTAGTGTCATGAGAGTTCAAACACACACGCACACACACACACACATACAGTGGCAGGGCTGCCTCTACTGTCTATGAGAGAGACCGCTCATGGTCACAGGAGCTAGGAAATAAATCTGGGCCGTTCGTAGTGCATTTTTAACGATCCGGGCTCCGCTGACCGGTACACTCGGATCGCAGAGGTCATAGACCGATAACCGATCCAAATCGGATAATCTTTACACCCCTATAATTCAGTAATTTAATAATAAACAGGATAATATGTTAAGTCAAAGTCATAAAGGCAGAATAAGAAATACACATAATGACACACCTAACTCTGGATATATTCTGTCCCTCACCCTTATAGTGAGTATAACAGGAAAACTGCAGTTTTTTCATGTCCAAAATACTGCATTATGCAGTACAATGCAGTAAAATGAATTTTGGTAGCCTATTGGAATAAGGCAATATTGCTTATGATGCTAATGTTGACAATTAAACAAGCCCCTGCTTTCAGCTAAATATCTCCCTTTGATGCAAAAATAATATGACCACATGAAAGCTGAATTAGTTTCTGGCTACATGAACGTGTCCCGAGTTCTCCTTCCTTCTAACATAGCATTTACAGTCAAAGTTACGGATTTTCTCCATTTCACTGTCCTTATCCTCTTCAAATGTTACTGTATAGCATCTGATATCTTATGATCCAGCTCCTCTATGCGAGGCCAACAGATCGGCGTCCCGTAAAACAGCCATGATTCAGCTCATCTGCAATGTATTACATGCAGCTATGCAGCTTAAGTAGCCACGACGTTTGCTTCTAGCACACAGCTGATTGACGGAAAAAGAAATCAAAAGAGCTCTAATCGTCACGTGAATGGCCAATAGCGCCAGTATGGTAATTATGGTAATTAACACATGCCCTGATTCTTTCCGAAAAACTAGCCAATTTCAAAGACAAAATGTATGCTTTTAAAGCAGCCAGTGCTGTTATCTGAAACATGGAGTGGCTTCTTCATGATCTGAACTAGCACATTTGACAAAAAAACAAAAATCACAAACTTTGAAAAAAAAAAAAAAAAGCTTCTAATGGGATTTTCTCCTGTTTGCTCTGAGCGACTTGTAGTGGATTTTGCTGTGGTCAGTCACATATGCATATTAGGGGTGACAAGTGTTTGAAACATTTGTGGATATAGCTGTATAAAATCAGAAAGACCATTGTTTAATCAGCATCATTCAGATCTCCATTATGTGATCTTCAAATACAACTTTATCTAAGTCTATCACCTTTTGAAGCAGTAATCCATGGCTGCTGGGTACAAAGGAGAAAAAAGCCAACATTTAGCAGTGCTTAAGAGCTGTCTGATAATAATAATAATTCACATGCCTGTTCGAGATAATGCAGTTTTACATAGATCTACTGGAGAGTCTCTGTTCTGAGAAGTGCAGATAGGTGTTCAAATCATCCCCATAGCACCTCAGGCCAGGCCCTTTCACAGCCTACTGCCCCCCTTACACTGCACACATCACTGAACACTGGTTTGACTTTTTAGATGCTATGCTGATAACAAGGCAGCTCCCAGACTGAGAAGACAAGGCAGGATCATGTAAAGCAATGCTGTTGGATGTGCACACAGAGATATGTAAGGAAGTGGGGCTTGTGGGATCAGCTAGGAGTATAAGTGATCAGGTGGTTTCATGTTCTAGTAGTCACTTGGCATATGTGAGATACTGCACTTTGATATCAGACATGATCACAGACGAAAAAAAACACAGCAGTTTACAGAGGAGCATTCAGATGGGACTAGAATCACCCAAGAACCTCTGATATTGCAAAATTACAGCAGGTTGGGGTAACTTTTATAGACAGTTTTACAAATTATATACCAGGGGATCATAAGTTAAATTAATCACATACAAATAGGCTTGAGTATCAGTTAGCATTACACCCCCAGGGAATGTTGATGACATCAGCTGCAAAGTATACATTCCTGGGTTTCAAACCAATACAAATTTCTTCCTGATTTGAAAGTCATTATAAACACCTGGTGAGGCCCTTTCCCTACTGAAAACATATAATATTTTTATGTGAATTGCTTAATTGCCATGACCATGGAAGATGGTTGCCATAGCTTGAACCTCATGAATATAAAAGTATGATATTGTCATAATCTAGAATATGAAAACCACTACTACTTTCTATGAACTGAATGCAGTCCAGTACGACTCCAGTGGTGAGTGCACAGTGCTATGATAAGACAGTCACAGCAGCGGTACCACGAGGAGTAGTTTGAGTTTACTAGCCCCAACCAAGTCCAGTCACTCCCACTCAGTGTCATCTGCTGTATATCCGCTGCTCCACTGGACTGCACACAGAACCCACTGCACCAGTCACACACGCTCAGCCAGACCTTCTACTACTGTACAGAAGCATCATGTTTCTGATATAAAAGTGTTTGCGCATGCCTGCCAGCCAGGGAAGGTCCAACATCCCTACAAGGAATTAAAATAAAAACACTACAAAAATACATTACATCTCCTGATTATGTTGGTTTTCCTGATCCATCACTTGTATTTGTGGCTTTTTGTTTCAATTATTGTCAAATTGATCCAATCCATTAAACTATTCTAATATATAGACCCTTTTTCTGTTAGTAAACAAAGATGATGTAGGCGCGGTTGCGCGCGCAGCCGGGCAACAGAAGCATGGCAGAACTCCGCAAATCGTCAGTGTATGCAAAGGGACTTTCGTCAAAATATCGCGAATGTTACCTCAACAAGCTGACTTTGGCAAATGGTGTCCGACTGCCAGATCCTAATGCGATCAGTAAGTGGGTGGATGATGTTAGCAAGTGGCCTAATATACAGAGGCCAGATATTTATACTTATTTAATAGAGAAACCCAGTGTGTACACGAGGGAGAAATTTCGAGCCTTTAAGTCACTAGACGCCTACGAATATGTTGTCTGTGGTCATGTACAGGACGTGAAATACCATGACATAAATTCAGAGTTTTGTGTGCTAAAATCCAAAGTTCTTCCTAGTCAAAGTCAAAGGCAAGGACACAAGACATGGTTATGTAGGAAATGTCTGAGTTGAGCCATTATGCTATGTTACTGTTATGTTATTGTTATTTGCCTTACCCATTTAGTCATTAAATCATATCCCCAATGCTGATTATTATAGATAAATCATGTCTTTGTCTAATGGTAACAACATGTATGGAAAAGGGTGTTAACATCATTAACTAAAATATGGAACAGCCTGAGTGATGAACTAAAACACTGTTCAAACTTTAAGCAGTTTAAAAAATTATACAAATCTAGTATTCTGAGTCGTTATAGTGATGCAATGTTGTAATGGTTAGTATATTAAATTAGTATAAATGGCTTATCTGTGGACATTGTAAATATAAGTTGTATAGTAACACCAGATAAATGTGATGAAGTTGGTTCAGAGGAAACCGGACATTATTAATGTTTAAGTGACTGTAAGGGGCGGGATTCAAAAAGTTAAGCCTTCTTCCCATAACCCTTTGAGATATGTTTACTTCTGTAACGAAATTATATTAATATGTCTACACGTACATGTATACGTGTAATGTATTATGTACTGTATATTGACTTTGTGACATACTCAATAAAAATTCATCATTCATTACAAATAAATGAGATACTGTACAGTTTATTACAAGTCATTACATTTTAAGTACTGTACAGCGGTGTAGGAAAATACAGATTTTTGCAGCTCCTTTTTTATCTTTAAATTTTCAGCTCGTAGTGTGTCACACTCCTGTCGCAGGTTGACATAGTCTGCCTGAAGTTGACTCTGTCTCAGGTTCAGATCATCATACACTGTCTTTGGAATTGGAAGATCCTCTTCAGCTTTAAGATAGAAACGTGAATAAATTAGCACGTGGTGCAACCAGTGCAGACAAATTTAAGTTGTAAGTGCATTCCAGGTAGTTATACGATTTAAGCAAAGAAAGAACACTCTTGGAAGGGATGGGTTTTCAAGAATTTCATCTTACAATCAATAAGCTGATTGTAAGATGAAATATATTCATACCGGGACAATGATCCAGGCTGCATTCTTGTTCTTGTTCTTGGTTTAGAACAAACAGAACTTGCTGAAGTGTTAGCTCTGTCTGCTCGACTCATTTTCCTATGGTACCTAACAAAAAAAATATCAGAAATTAAAGTGCAACATAGGACAACATTTATATGCACAAGCACATTCATACCTAACCACTAAAATAACCATAAATAAATGAACAGTACAGAAGAGTCAAGTCAGAGTGCTAAGATAGCACTAAGATGCTTAAATAGTATCAGTAATAAAAGCAGCAGATGTAGTGCTTATGCAAGAGACAATAAACTAAAAGAGGAAAAAAATGAGAGGGGGATAACTTTAATTACTCTTAACCTGTCCATCTTTGAATGAGGATTCTGGCTTTGTTTTGTGTACGAAAATACAGAAGGCACGAAACTACTAGGGTCGAGTGATTCCTCACCTGCAAATGTACATATGTTTATTTACTAGCCTAGCCTGCTAGCTGCTAACCAAGCCTAAGACCAGCTTATCAAAATTCAGCTACATTTCATTATTAATTTACATCATACAGACAATCACTAATGTAAACCGGGCTTTGCAGCTAAATAGACAACCTTACCTGATATAAAGTGGGCGCTACAGACATGAGCATTTCTGATTATGTTTTCATTCCAGTCAACGCGTTTTATCGCCTGCAGCCACAGACGGGGCCTGTTGCTTTGAAATGGTCGCGATCCTCTTGGAATCCTGTAAAACTTTAGTCTGCTGGTAGAATAACGATTTGGGCAACCATACACACAAGAACCAGACATTTTGCAGAAAATGGAAGCTGAACTGTGCTGGAAAAGTTCGTGTCTCTATCTGAATGAATGGGGAATAATGACACTTCTGTTGCCAAATGCGCGCGCAGCTTTTTTGTCACCGCCCCCATAAAAGGGTCTATAATATTCTGAAGTGGCCAAAATCACTCATTTTGAGCAACAGAGCAACCAACCCTTCCAGTGTTTGCAAACAGAACATTTTACATGTTACACAAGCTACTCTTCCATACCTTAGCTCTTATGCATTTTCAATGGTAATGTTTTTTTTTTTTTTTTTATCTTTTATTATTTAAGTTACATATTTTCAAACCATAATAACATTCGCAAAGTAGTCAGACGACACATTGGGGGATGTGGGCACGGGAATAAACACCACTGGGTTAAAGGGCTAAGGGACTTGAAGGCACTTGGTGTTAGCGTTAGCATCCAAACATCACAAACTATAAAAACTGACACTGGACCACACATAAGTAACACCAGAGTCTCGCTGGCAGCTTAGACTTAGACTTAGACAAACTTTATTGATCCACAAGGGAAATTACACTCAACAAAAATATAAACGCAACACTTTTGTTTTTGCTCCCATTTTTCCTGAGATGGACCCAAAGATCCAAAATTCACTCCAGATACACAACACTACCATTTCTCTCAAACATTGTTCACAAATCTGTCCAAATGTGTGACAGCGAGCACCTCTGCCCCGCCGAGACAATCCACCCCACATCACAGGTGTGCCACATCAAGATGCCGATCCGACATCATGACCAGTGCACAGGTGCACCCCAGACTGCCCACAATAAAAGGCCACCCCGAAATGTGCTTTTTTTTTTTTTGCTTTATTGGGGGTCTGGGGACTCAGAACCAGTCAGTATCTGGTGTGACCACCATTTGCCTCATGCAGTGCAACACATCTTCTTCGCATAGAGTTGATCAGATTGTCAGTTGTCGCCTGTGGAATGTTGGTCCACTCCTCTTCAAAGGCTGTTATGGACGAAGAACACAGGTGCATTTTATTGATGGCATTTTGAATGCACAGAGATACCGTGATGAGATCCTGAGGCCCATTGTTGTGCCATACATCCATGAACATCACCTCATGTTTCAGCAAGATAATGCACGGCCCCATGTTGCAAGGATCTGTACACAATTCTTGGAAGCTGAAAATATCCCAGTTCTTGCATGGCCAGCATACTATATAATATAATATATAACAGAGGATAACAAACATGACCACGTGTGGCAGTGTACTCTCAAGAATAACTAAAAATTCATTACTAATAGATATGATCTATACACAAACAAAGAATAATGAAAACCTATAATCTAATAACAGGACTATCAGATCATAATTTTACTTTAGTTTCAAGAAAGTTTAATAAATCATGTTTTAGAGATAAAAATCAATCAACAAAAAATAATGTAACTTTTATTCCAAAATCATACCTGTCTGTTTTGGAAGAAAATGGAAGGAAATTTTAGAGAACAAATCATGTGAACAGGGATATGTGTAGTGATATAATTTCTACTCTATTTTTTTTTTTTTTTTTTTATCAAAATATATAAGCAGACAAATCAATCTTTGCCGTGGTTTAACAATGAACTGTGGGACTTAATGAGGAAAAGAGACGCTGCACTGGAAAAATCTATTAAATTTAAACAGATAATCAGATATATAGAAATCTTAGAAATAAAGTTATCTCTCAACTAAGAAAATTAAGAGACTTTTTTTGGTTTTGTTTTTCTTAACTTTTCTTAACAAAAGAGGCAAAAGGAAATAGTAATGTGGAACAGTATGGACAAACAAAAAGCAATTGCAATGATCTTCAACCCAAAGTAGATGCTGTTGTCATTGCATTATTATTATTATTATTTAACATTATTTAATGACTATTTTATCAATTCAGTCTGCAAACTGGCACAACCCTGTCTAATATCATGTTCCACTTCTGAATCTCCCCCATGTAATGTCCTTACTTTCATACTGGAACCAGTTAATGAGACAAAAGTGGAGGCAATCTTGACAAAATTGAATTAAAGTAAAGCTAAGGATATCCATGGGCTTGACAGTGTCTTTCTAAAACAACATAAAACAACTTTAACTCCTGTTTTCACTAAAACTATAGATCAGTCTATCAATGAAGGCATTTTTCCACACCTGTGCACAAGTCAGGAGATAAGCTACAGGTCAATAACTATCGGCCCATAAGTATACTCCCTGCCATCTCTGAGTTCTCTCAGAAGGTTGTAGCTGAGCAGCTCACTCATCATCTTGATGCAAATGATTAATTAAATCCGTTGCAAATTTGGTTAAATTAATCAAGTCTAGACCAGGGTGGAGTAGTTGGAGCTGTGTTCCTTGACTTGACTGACTTGACTTGACTTGTATTTTACCAACAAGCGCAAATTAACAAATTGACCAGTATTATTATTTTTTTAATAAATGATGAGATAATTAAAAATGTTACTGAATTTACTTACTTGGTTGTTACCTTAGATTCATCTTTAACTTTTTAAAAAATGACAAAAAACAAACAAACACTGTAACTCCCTGAAAATGTAGCCTCTCAAATTTCAGACATATATAGACGAGATTCACTGACCATGGAGGCCTCGCACATGCATTTTCCATGATCATGTCAGGTTTCTTGTTCTGTATAACAAGCTGTATCATCAATCATTGTATTCATGATAAGAAACCCCGACAGTGTCACCACTGTCCTATTCTTGCAAAGTACAATTTATTACATTTTGAAAAGCTAATGATATATGCAAATATTTGTTTGCTTTTCAAAATTCTTCATGGTACTCCTTTTGAGTAACATGCTCATCCTCTAGAAGAGAGTGTGGGGGCAACAGTCTAAGCAGGGACTCCCAGACTTTCTTCACCCCTGACACTTCCTCCAACTCCTCTGGGGGACCCCAAGGCGTTCCCAGGCCAGCCGAGAGAGACAGTCCCTCCAGCGTGTCCTGGGTCCTCCCCGGGGCCTCCTCCCGATGGGACATCTCCGGAACACCTCCCGAGGGAGGCATGTAGGAGGCACCCAGAACAGATGCCCGAGCCACCTCAACTGGCTCCTCTCGACGTGGAGAAGCAGCGGCTCTACTCCGAGCTCCTTCCGTGTGACTGAGCTCCTCACCCTATCTCTAAGGGAGCACCCAGCCACTCTGCGAACGAAACTCATTTCGGCTGCTTATTTGCAATCTTGTCTTTTTGGTCATTACCCAAAGCTCTTGATCTTAATATTGTTCCCTAATCAAAAACATACCTGAACAGGTTGTAGATGTCATCCATGCATGTTTTAACCATCTCTCCCAGGCCTTATTCGACCCCTCCTTATGGTTAGAAGACTGTGTGGAAAGCCCAGCTTTAAATATACAATAACAGGATACAAAGCAATACACTATAACGTCACATAGCACTCTGAAGGGGGAGTGGCTTAGCACAAAGAGCAAGAAGAAGGGGGGTTATTGCAAATTAAAGTGAATTTTATAAAACATGTGAATACATTGTTTTTGGTGACTATAGCACTTTCAAAACAATACAAGGTGATGATGACCATGAACGTTATGTTAGCAATTAATACCTATAGAAGGGTAAGACCCCCTCTTTAGCAATCAATGCATACATCCTAACAACTGTGTAATAACGATATCTTAAATCTAATGTTATGCTAGAAAATAATGCACTAGAAATATAACAATTTCAACAGTTTGACCATTAAATGTTTTATTTCATTAAAGGTCCCATGACATGGTACTTCTTGATGCTTTTATATGGCTCCTTAATGGTTCCCTAATACTGTAAATGAATCCTTCTTCAAAATCAACACTCACTGCATGAGATATGACTCTGACAGTCTTCATGAGGCTAGATATGTGTCTAAAATGCTTTATTCTGGGTGTTGCTGCTTCAATGCAAATGAGAAGGACAGAGAGATTGGCTAAGGAGCGGGGGGCGGGTTTCCCCCGCTGGAAGCGCAGCTCTGCACCGCTGTCTGCTCTCTTCCGTGTTTAACACAGGAAGACAGATGGGAGACTTTGCAATGAAAAAAAGCATATTTACACAGAAAATAAAATTAAACCACTGGTATTTCAGAGGTCCAGAGGGTCGGGTAAGGGACTTGCGAGCCTAGAAACACTGGGACGTGCCTCCAGGCAAATAAAAAAACGCATTTCGCATTGTAGCGCATTCACAGTCCAAACTCTATGGGCGGGATATACAGGGACGCTGAGCGGAGACAGAGGGAGGGGCTGGAGCTGCATTTGCCGATCTGACGTCAAAAAGGTGCCTTGTCCGAACTCGCCCGTTTCAACACTGGTTTTGTGTAATGCAGAAAAGGACCGCAAATGCTCAGTTTAGACATTTCGCAACTTTTAGCCATGGGGGGGGCCTAAACAGGGTAGGGGAGCTCACATTAACGTTCAAAAAACTCAGAAAAGTGAAAATTTCATGCCATGGGACCTTTAAGCACCATAAATTCACATGAACTTTAGAAATTGGAGCTGGAGGTTATATATTGGCTAATATAATAAAAACAAAAAACGTTTGTCTGCGCTGTCAATATGAATGTTTTTATTTTGCTGTCGTATTCAAATGAAAGGGATAGAATGCATTTTTAGTATCAGTGTGTGGCAGCAAATCTAAACACGTCACTTCTGGAAGGATCTGTAAGGATTTCTGTGTGGAGTTTGCATGTTCTCCCCGTGTCTGGGTGGGTTTCCTCCGGGCACTCCGGTTTCCCCCACCAACCCAAAACATGCACCATAGGTAAAATCCTCCAGCTGAGGTCCTGACCAAACTGAAGCAAGAAGATCATGGAGATGGTCCCTGGGTGCAGTAATGTGCTGCCCACTGCTCCTAATAACAGGATGGGTTAAATGCAGAGAATAATTTCTCCTGTGTGAGATCAATAAAGTCACTTCTTCTTCTTCTATAGAGAAAAACACAGCAGCTGAAAGCCATAGTATGTCAAGATCAAGCTCACATGTATGTACTTGTCTCCAATGTTCCCCCTAATTTTTCATGTGTCTGAGCAAACACACTAACTCCCTGAGCGTTCCTTGGACCCCTGTGAGCAACATCCGACATGCACACTGTGGCCACACCAGTATCACACCTGAGATCATCACAAGTTACAGCTTATTCATCAAATTACTGCAGTTATTTGCGTTAGATTACTTTTAATTTAACTGATTTTTTTTGGTCCACTTAGAATGACAAAGAGAAAAATCTGTTCATGAGCTTTGTATATGTTGCATTAAACATTAAACAGTACAATATTTTGAAAAATAACCTCAAATAATTAAAATAACTTCAAATAAAAAAACTGTGGGCTACGGCCCATAAATGAGCAGTGTATAAATCTGTAAAATTACATTAAGATATTTTTTTAGCTTGATAAATATAGCCTGCATATAGCTGCAGATTTTTTTTAACGAATTGTAGGACCTATAGGCCATAAGATGGGTAATCTTTCCCAAAATAATGATCACCAAAATAAGTATAAATTATTATCACTTTATATCTTGTTTTTTAATTATTAGCCTATTTCAGTAATTTTGCATGAGTGACAGCGCTCTGTGGTATAATGCTCTGGGGAGAGGATTCACATTTTGAGAAAATCCCATCTTTTTGGCTCACAAAAAACTATGAAAACAAAGTAAACAGGGGAAGATTACATTATGGCTCTACCTGTCTCCTCTTCCTGTGTTCTTCCCTCCATGATTTGCCGCTCTGACAGCGGAGATGTGCAACTACAACTACTGAAGGAAGCTAGAGAAACGCGGTCGAAATGTGTCTGTAGTTGGCTTCTCCCTGACGCGTGTCACATTCACATGTGCATCTATCAGATTGGTCGTTCCGTGCGTCCAGTGTTGGGGAGTAACGGATTACATGTAACGGCGTTACGGTAAAAGGATACAAAATAAAAGTAACTGTAATCCGTTACAGTACAAGAAAAAAACGATGTAATCAGATTACAGGTACATTCATTGAGAATGGGGATTACTTAACAGGATTACAATTTGTGCTGCTGCGTGGTGTTCCGCCATTTCTGCGAGCGGTGTCGGCTGGTTCCTACTGCCTGCCGCGCTCCCGTGTTTCCCCTCCGCACCGTAGTGTCGTAAACTCCTCTCGGTAGAGCTCCCGTATCCTCACCGTGCTGTAGCGTGGTGTTCCGCCATTTCTGCGAGCGGTGTCGGCTGGTCCCTCCTGCCTGCCGCGCTCCCGTGTTTCCCCTCCGCACCGTAGTGTCGTAAACTCCTCTCGGTAGAGCTCCCGTATCCTCACCGTGCAGTCTACAGCTCTTAAGGTAAGCACTGCTACCCTCCACCACTGATAAGATGTAACTTGGCCCAATGCCACCCAGTCGGAAACCAAACGCTTCAGGCCAGTTCTGATTGGTTGGAGGGAGGCCCAGAACTAAGGCAGTCAAAAGTTAGTAAATTTGTGCATTTAGGGCAAACTGCTCATCGTTTCTGCGGTATGGTTTTGGCTTTTCGTCGGCATCCATTACGTAATGACGACAGTCGAGTCGTAGGCCGTTTCCCAATTCACCGACGGCACGCTTGTTAGCGTCCTTGGAACGGGATATGCGACATATCCGGCGCGACCGGGGCCGTTCCATTCGTTTTTTTCCCCCTGCACCGTCAAGACGAGCTCTGAACGGCGCCGTCGTTTCCATGGAAATCGGGGCGTGGACCAAGCGTGCAAACATGCACGCTCCGCACACTTAAAAGCCCCAGCATGCACAGCGCGGGAGGATATATGACTACAAAGACCGACTCGCCAGCGACATCCACAAGTGAGAGTTGCGACGTCACTATAAAATATACGTACTGGTTCTCCTCACCTACAACTATGCTACATGAAACTCTTCATAAACTACACTAAACATGTGTGACAGTAGCCGTAACGGCATAGATCACGGCACCTGTATTACCGTTCACATGCTTTTCCCCTTACACTTCTATATTTCCTTTGCTGTTGTAATGCTGGATATTCTACAGTGTCGCCATGTCCAGCGTTTACTCTAAGCTGCGCACTGTTCGCACATTCTCAGCGCACAAGAAAACTTGTGCAGCGCACTGTAAATCAGGGATGAAAGAGCTTTTTATTCAGCCGCGGGGCATTTTTTTTTATATCTGCAAAGTGCGAGCCGCGAGGGGGTGCATTTTCGGATGTGGAGTTAGTGTGTGTTTGCTCAGACACATTAAAAATTAGGGGGAACATTGGCCATGTCCCAATTCCAAGTATTACTAGTCGCAATAGTATAATATTTTTGTCTTTAGGGAACAAGGAGCAGACCACCCAGCTCATTGAGCTGAGGCGGGACCTGTTCAATTTCGCAGGCGGCCATGTGAGAAACGTAGTGCACTAAGGACAGAGCGAGTGTGCGCCGTCTCGACGACAGACCGACGGCATCTGAGTCTAAAATGTGATCTAGTGGTAAAGTCTTTGCCTGATATCAAGAGACCCGTGTCCAATCCAATGTGTGAAACCTGACAGCATTGCTGGTCTAAAACAGTGATTGTGTAATTTTACAAGCAAGGGTGTCATTGTAAATGTATGAAGTACCGTAATGCAGTTAGCTGGCAGTCAGTGGCTAGAACACTTGACATTGGGAAACTGTGTGAAACCTAAACATGCGCCATAGGTAAAATCCTCCAGCTTAGGGCCTGACCAAAGCATAAATAACAAAACAAATCATGGGGATGGTCCCCGGGTCAAATATAGAAACAACTTCTCCTGTGCGAGATCAATAAAGGTCAATCTTCTAATCCTTGACCACTGTAAGGCGCTTTGTGCTACAATTTTGTATGAAAAGCGCCTTATAAATGTTTGATTGATTGTTTGATTGATTGAAAATCTTACAAGTCTGGTGCAGGCATCTCTTCTTGTGGACCTCCTGTGATTGCCTGTCAGCAATTCCCTCCCAGTTTAGTACTCTTTTAAGGTTCACACTGTCAGTTCTCACAAATAAAATGTTGAACATGGGTTTAATGCTCATTTAAACTTAAGTAATCCAAAAGTAATCCAAAAGTAATCAGTTACATTACTTTGTAAAAGTAATCCAAAAAGTTACAGTACAATTACATTTTAATCAAGGTAACTTGTAACTGTAACGGATTACATTTATAAAGTAACTTACCCAACACTGCGTGCGTCTAACCAGCGCTTTGTTTGTCAGTTGAGGTTAGATTTTATTTTATGCGCTATACGCACCTAGAGGGAGCTCTGGTTAGCATTAGCGTATCTTAACTCCGCTGCACTGTTATTACTGTTATAGCGTATGGGCAGGGCACGTACACAAGTACTGTCAGTGCCATGATTGGCTGCGTAGCGTAAGTGAATCGTACCGTATGATTGGCTGGGCACCTGTCACTCACTGAGTTACACAGCAAAATGATACAGAAAAAATATAGATCTAATTCATTTACAGTGCACTGCATAAGGTTTTCTTGTGCGCTGAGAATGTGCGAGCAGTGCGCAATTGCGCAGGCGCACAGCTTAGAGGGAACACTGATCACAGCATTGTAGAATTCCTATCGCTTAAATCATAATTCTATGGTCAGATTTGTGTAACTGTCAGATTTCAGATGACGTTGACCTGGTTTATGGCTGATATCTCTGTAATTACTGGCTTACAATCATTTCAGACAGTGGAGGTATTATTCAAACCCAAATACACGATTGTTCTCAAATGAAAATGCTTTAAGCCATAAGATTAACATGACAAGTTTGTAGAGTCAATGCCAAAAAAAAAGAATTTTAATTAGTCTTGTTTGGCGATGTTACTCTGTCTATGTTTTTTTTAGGACAGCCAAAATCAGATACAGTGAACCCTCGTTTATCGCGGGGGTTAGGTTCCAGAAATAGCCCGCAATAAGTGAAATCCGCGAAGTAGGACAATTTTATATTTTACAATTATTCTACATGTTTTAAGGCTGAAAACGCTTCACCAGACACATTATACACCTTTCTGAGACTGGTATTAACATTTTCTCACATTTTTCTCTTGTTTAAACACTCAAACTTTTGTAGATTTTCATTAAAATATATTAATAGTGGGGCGGGGGCACGTGACACGCGGGCACGTGCGCGCGGGCACGTGCGCGCGGACACGTGTGTTTGTTTTGGTACCACATATCCATGCCATGTGCGAAAGTCGAGTGGAAAGCGACCTGGATATCATTTTGGGCAAGACTCAAGCCACTGCTAACAGTGCCGAACCGCTAACAGACGCCTCTGAGCACCACAAGACCAGGTAAGACCAACCTGCGCTCACAAGAGTTGGTTGCATTTCACCCCGGCTCCAAAATCAGTCCGCTATCAATGCGTCGCCAATACTCCACAGCTCTCTAGGACGGGGTCGGGTTCATCCTCTCGTCCTCTCACGGGGAAGAGCCACTGTCTCCACAGTGCGCGCGAGTGTCCTCTCCCCGCTGCGGCTCCCCCGGACGCCGCAGCGGGCCCGTCCATGTTGATTCTTGGAAGAGTCCATGTTGATTCTTGGCTCTTCCATGGTCCGGCTCGCACTCTCTTCCATGGCTCGTGCAAGTAAACAAAGGCCACACCTCCTGTCACGCAGGCGCTCTCGTGAAGGAAATCTGAGACTCTGTCCCTACCATCCCTGGTCTAGACCTGGTTTAGTCCTGGTTTAGACCTGGTTTAGACCTGGTTTAGTCCTGGTTTAGACCTGCTTTAGACCTGGTTTAGTCCTGGTCTAGTCTCTTAGCTAATCAGGGCGCAGGACAGAATGTTACACTGTAAAAAAAAGTTACACTATAAAAAAAATTGAAAAAAAAAAAAAAAAATTGGAAAAAAAAATCCGCGAAACAGCGAGGCCGCGAAGAGTGAACCGCGATACAGCGAGGGTTCACTGTACAACAATACAATGCCTTTATTAAGTAGGGGAATATTTTGTTGCAAAATTTGTCCTAAGATGATGCTTGGCTCTCTTGCAGTCTGTATCTTATTATAAAGCATAATATTGTCCCATGATCAGTAAGTGTTATCATTATAATATTGGAATTGGTATAGAGTTTAAGTCTATTCCTTAGTAATGAGTTTGAAATGTGACAACACTAGAGCCTTTATTACTGAGTGTTAGATTTTGTGGCATAGTGGACTCTGGACTCTGGTGTTCGTTGTGGTCCAGGTCTGGTGTGTGGTTGTAGTGTTGGGGTTAGCACAGAGCGCTGCTGCAGATCTAATGAGTGAAAGAGCATGTTGTTGTCACTGGTGCACAGCGAGGTCAGCCCGTAACAAGCTGTTTTTATATGCTAATGACAGTGCTTTCAAGAGCTGCACACACCGTCCTTGGCGCACAATATCCACGGCTCGGAGATGGCTTTACATTCACCATAATGCAACATGAATGTACTCTGTGCCACACGTTTCAGTCAAGCATCTTCTGCATTTTCAAGTTTCAAATGCATTATTTTTTTCAAGGTAAATAGATTTTTAAAAGGTTTTACCAGTGAATTCTGGAACACGTTGTACTTTAAATATAATGAGTGTTAGCAGAGGGATATTTACATATTGATCCCTGAACTGTGTCATGATTTGGGGAAGGTTTACACTATAAAAAGCTATACAAATGATACAATATAACTTGTACTTATAAATAATAATAATAATAATAATAATAATAATAATAATAATAATAATAATAATAATAATAATAATAATAATAATAATGTTGCATATAACAGCTGAAAAACTTGAATTGGCCATATGGAATTATGATGTCATTCCATATGTGATGACTAAAGAAAATATATTATTTGTTTGAATTTTGAATTTGGATAGAAGCATTGTTGTCATGTCTGCTAAGACTTTTGCCTAACCCTAACCTTAAGCAAACTTAGCCCTTAACCTGCTCCTTAAAGGTCCCATGGCATGAAATTTTCACTTTCTGAGGTTTTTGAACGTTAACGTGAGCTCCCCTACCCTGTTTAGCCCCCCCTATCATGGTTAAAAGTTGTGAAATGTCTAAACTGAGCATTTGCGATCCTTTTCTGCGTTACAAAAAATCAACGGGTGATTTTGAACAAGGCACCTTATTGACGTCAGATCGAAAAAAGAAATGCAAATGCAGTTCCACCCCCGTCTGTCTGTACTCAGCGTCTCTGTAAATCACGCCCAGAGAGTTTGGACTGCGAATGCGCTAGGCAATGCGAAATGCGTTTTTTTATTTGCCTGGAGGCACGTCCGAGTGTTTCTAGGCTCGGAAGTCCTTTATCTGAGCCTCTGGACCTTTGAACAGCAGTGGTTTAATTTTATTTTCTGTGGAAATGTGTTTATTTTTCAATGGAATGCTTCAAATCTCTCCCCCCGTGCAAAAACACGGAAATGGATCAGCTGAGGGCTACAGCGGAGAGCGGAGCGTTTGGTCACGCCCCCACCCTCTACTATTGGCCAGCTCTTTTCTCCTCATTTGCATTCAAGCAACAACGCCCATTATGGAGTGTTCCAGAGAGAGAAAAATTACTCTTTCTCATCTTATCTCTGTTTCTCATGCACTGAGTGTTGATTTTGAAGAAGGATTCATTTACAGTATTAGGGAACCATTAAGGAGCCATATAAAAGCATCAAGAAGTACCATGTCATGGGATCTTTAACCTACCCTTAAATGATGTCAACTCAGACACACAGCTCAGTACATCCTCATTGCCACAGGTCAAAAGAAAAAATTAAAATAAAAGAAAAAGATTTCTGCGACACACACATATCATTGGCTAATATTACTCATGTAAGTTTTAGTGGAGATGCATCTCACCTTATATATTTAAACACACTGAATTATTTATCTTTTTGCCCCAGACTAATCTTTTAACAGCTCAAGGAAAGGTAAGCAGCTAAGCCTAGCAACCTTGCACCTCAATGGTTTATTTAGAGTTTTGGTGTCTGCTTTCACTGAGCAGTGTTTTGTCCAGTTTAAGATCGTCACTTGTTTTTCCAACTCTCGCAATGCCTTGTGGTCTATATGGCCAATCTAGTGACCATAGCCACTACTGTGGACACTACCTTTTAAGGTGTATCATGGGAAACTTTGAGATCTTTTCACCCACTGGACAATCAGCACTGAAAATTGCATGAGCCATGGGAGTATTAGTATCGAAGTATTGATATAACGATTCCAACTCAGTACAAATATGGGTTTAAGTACTGCATCAATTCTAACCATCAAAATGACTGGAATCATGTGTTTTTCTGTGCTTTTTCATTCATGAGACAGAGCAGCTCAGAGCCTCAGTCTTGCACTCAGGGGCCACAGACAATCACTGGTTTATGAAGTCTGACTCTAGGTTTCATACCTTATACATATGAATTTTGGACTGGAAAAACTTTGCTTTTTTGATCTAAAGCCTGTCTATATTGTATGGTAAAATATTAAAGTACACATTACCAATCACAAAGTAGAATTTGAAGTATTTGATCAAAAATATTTTTGCTGAAGAAAATTGAAAAGATGCTGGAATAGCAAATACATCAACAATACCTGTAATATACCTGCTAGGCGGCACGGTGGCTGAGTGGCTAGCACTCATGCTTCACAGCAAGAAGGTTCTGGGTTCGATCCCCGTGTGGCACGTTGGTATGGCCGTAAGCTTCGGGTCGCCCGGGCTTTTCTATGTGGAGTTTGCATGTTCTCCCCGTGTCTGGGTGTGTTTCCTCCAGGCACTCCGGTTTCCCCCATCAACCCAAAACATGCACCATAGGTAAAATCCTCCAGCTTAGGTCCTGACCAAACTGAAGCAAGAAGATTATGGAGATGGTGCAGTAATGTGCTGCCCACTGCTCCTAATAACAGGATGGGTTAAATGCAGAGAAGAATTTCTCCTGTGTGAGATCAATAAAGTCACTTCTTAGTGTAGTGTGTTCTTGAAAATCAATCAAAACATGTACATTTGTATGTAGTCTGCACTGTATGTACTCACTGCTGATACTCTTCTCCCTGTTCGATTTATGTGTGAAATCCTGTTGATAGGTTTTGGTCCTCACAAATTGTAGAATTTTGTCCTTATGTTTGAATTTTGATGTTGAAAGAAACAGAGTTTGGGCCTATGTGTTTGTGTCCACAGACCAGTAGCATTGAAAAAAACATGTGAATTCACTGATCATGTGTGTTCTGAGATAGAGCCTGAGAACTGTGTGATGAAAAATATTCCAAATAATCGAATTACCTGTGCCCCAGTTCAGATTCAGGTTTGAATCAAATTATTAACCTAAACTATCAAAAATATGCTAAAACCATTGAAAGAAAAATGTAATTCAATGTGTTGGGTGTTGTCATGGTAACAGAGGACCAGTACAGCAGAACTAAATTGAGTAAAAAATGAGTTGGACTTGGATGCTCTGAATAGCTTTAATGATGGTTAATGTATTTTAATGTTAGCAGTACAGGGCCTCTCCATAGACACATTCCCTGAGGGATTATTTATTACTCTACATAGATGAAATGCGTAAATTCAAAATTTCAAGAGTCCATGCACAGCTTCCAGGTGCTGGTAACAGCAGGAATATTCAATGATTCCAAAAAAAAGAATGTTTACCGCACACTTGTTTGACTTTATTCTTTATCCTTTATTAGGTTATAGTGAACAACACGTTTCGATTCTACAGCATCATCAGGTTCCAACCTGATACACGCTGTTCCCTCTAACCTAATAAAGGATAAAGAATAAAGTCAAACAAGTGTGTGTTAAACCTTCGTTTTTTGGAATAGTTGAAATGCGTATTGTCTTATTGCCCACTGTCCAGTCAATATTAAAGCTATTCTGCAAAATTCACTTTTCAGAGCTTTTAACCATGTTGTAGTTGTTTCCTTCTCATTGACCGTCTGAATTTCGAGTGATTCATGCATGTCTGTGTCATCTTTAATCGTTTATTTTTAAGATGCCATATTGCCATATTACCCCCATTTTCACTGCTACCACTACACACCCACTGTAACGTATTTACCTTGTTCCCCAGTTTTATATTCTTAATCATTGATATGCGCGAAGAGTCTCTCAGTCGTCCAGGTAGAATCCATGATAAAAGAGGAAATTCAATTTGTCAACTGGACAAAGTTTGTTTGGTCGAAAACGTTTCGCCGCTCATCCAAGAGGCTTCATCAGCTCTAATTAGAATGCTGGTAAGACACTTGCTTATATCTTGCTGCAGGGAGGAGCTAACTAGCTAACTACTTTCCGAAACTATCTCATTGGTTTCAGTCTTTTGTTTCTCTGGCGTCTAGATTAGCATACCTATTCATCCCTACAATGACTGTTTTTCACACCTCTGGCCCTGACCTGGCTAGCCCTATTGTTCCCCTGTTTGCTTGATCTAGGCTTAAGAATGGAATTATAGATGGGAGACAAATTATGTCTGACTCCACCATTTCTGTTCAAAGAAGGATTCTCTTTTTTGACAAAAATAGCCTCTTTAACTCCCCTCTCAAACCAATTCTTTTCCCTGGTTAAGATCTGAACCTCACTGTCCTCAAAAGAATGGCCCGTGGCTTCTAGGTGAAGATATACGGCAGATGACGGTCCACTCTGGCACGCCCGTCTGTGTTGGTACATCCTCTTGTGAAGTGGCTGCTTGGTTTCTCCAATATAGCGCTCACTGCAGTCTTCACTACACTGAATGGAGTAGACCACATTCCTTTGTTTGTGGCTCGGTGTTTTGTCCTTTGGCTGGACGAGTTTTTGTCTTAAAGTGTTTGTGGGTTTGAAATAAACTGGGATTTCATATTGTCTGAAAATCCTCTGTAGTTTTTCTGACACGCCGGCCAGGTAAGGAATCGCTACCCCTTTCCTCCTGGGTTCGGATTCTCTGTTATCTTGTTTCTTGCCCTTGTCTCTCTTGGTTTTGTTGACAGCCCATTGATGCACGTACAATTCTGCAGTGTCGCAAGGTCATTTTGGTACAAACAAAAACAAATCTGCTACTCACTATCCATAGGAGGACAGCTTTGTTGTGAGGACGTCCACAGCGACGTCAACTCTCATTGGGCACCATGGATTTCTAACACTGAAGTCAGTGGACCTTGTTCTGTTGTTGTTGTTATTGTCATAGATTATAACAATCTAGCAGACTCAAGCACAATATGTTTTCTTTAAGCACTTTTATTACATTAAATACACAAATGTTAAACCATTTGCTCAATGAGAATGTATATAAGTTGCAAATATGTAGACTTGATAACATCCCTAAACTGTGGCTGATTCTAGTCTCTAAATGAACTGCCAAATCCTATAGGTTTAGAACACATATAGCAGCAGCAGCAGCACTGCATTGTGGGTATCTCATGACCACTCTCCTTGTGTGGTGTCCAAATGGCGTAAAAACACAGAGGGATGATGGTAATCTCTGAGCATGTTGGAGCTGGAGGAACATATGGCGCTGAATGGATTACATGCTATGGCAGAGCTCCATATGCTGCGCTGTACTCTCTTCTTGAACCGTAGAGGAGGGGAGGGCATCAGCTTTAAAATGCACAGGTGTGGACAGATGTTTGGGGAATGCTTTTGGTGAATAAGATGTGCTTGTTTTGCACTGGTGGTTGGATCAGGGGCTGTGTTTTAACTGGAGGAATCAGTTGTGATATACAATAAAATACAATGTTAGGCTGGACCATATTAAGAGTGTTGATATTGGATTGTGCTAGTGATATTTTGCAGTCACAAGATAGTTAGCATTATCCAACATTATCCCCTTGTGTAGCACCACAGACTTTGAAGGCACAACTCGGCATTAGGGATTCCTAGATAAGTGCGTATTTACTATTTTTTTTTCAAAATTTGTGATTTTCGTTTTTTTGCAGAATGTGCAAGTTGAGATCATGAAGAACCCACTCCATGTTTCAGACAACAGCATTGGCTGCTTAAAAAGCATACATTTTGTCTGTGAAACAGGGCTATTTTTTGGTAAAAATCGAGGTGTGTCTAAATTACCATCCTACCGTGACATTTGCGCTCTTTTGTTTACTTTTTACGCCTATCAGCTGTGCGCAGCTCCTGAATATGTAGCTGCATTCCATAGGCTGCATTTGCATCCGTAACTTAAAAATCCTTAAAGATCCCATGACATGGTACTTCTTGATGCTTTTATATGGCTCCTTAATGGTTCCCTAATACTGTAAATGAATCCTTCTTCAAAATCAACACTCAGTGCATGAGAAACAGAGATAAGATGAGAAAGAGTCATAAATATCTCTCTCAAACTCTTTATTCTGGGCGTTGTTGCTTGAATGCAAATGAGGAGAAAACAGCTGGCCAATAGTAGAGGGTGGGGGCGTTGCCAAACGCTCCGCTCAGAGCTCAGAGCCCACAGCTGATCCATTTCCTTGTTTTTGCATGGGGGAGAGATTTGAAGCGTTCCATTGAAAAATAAACACATTTCCACATAAAATAAAATCAAACCACTGCTGTTCAAAGGTCCAGAGGCTCAGATAAAGGACTTCCGAGCCTAGAAACACTCGGACGTGCCTCCAGGCAAATAAAAAAACGCATTTCGCATTGCCTAGCGCATTCGCAGTCCAAACTCTCTGGGCGTGATTTACAGAGGCGCTGAGTACAGACAGACGGGGGTGGAACTGCATTTGCATTTCTTTTTTCGATCTGACGTCAATAAGGTGCCTTGTTCAAACTCGCCCGTTTGAGCTCCGATTTTTTGTAACGCAGAAAAGGATCGCAAATGCTCAGTTTAGACATTTCACAACTTTTAACCATGGGGGGGGGGGGGGCTAAACAGGGTAGGGGAGCTCACATTAATGTTCAAAAACCTCAGAAAGTGAAAATTTCATGCCATGGGACCTTTAACTTTGACTGTAAATACTACAGAAGGAAATGCTGTAAACACTCTCTTCGGGACATGGGACACAGAGCTCTCCGTAGCTCATGTACAGAATGCGATCGGATACTTTACTGGGAAAAAGAGGGCGGATTATGCGATCCACAGACAACGAGGCAAACAACAGGTAACTAACTGTCTGAACACGTTTACTTTATAAACTTTAGGACATGTTTAAATACTAATTCAGCTTTCGTGTGGTGATCATATCGCACTGTGCGGGACCGCGCTGTGCAGATCTCCATTCACAATGCAGCTAAGCTAATGCTAACGCTAGCATCGAAACAATGTGATCAGAGCGAACAAGACGAGTCTCTGTAGGTTAATTTCCACTCTATTTTTGTTTATATAAAAGCCGAACGTTTTGCCATAGGGTATAGCGGTAGAGTAATACTTTATTTTTGATTCAATTTGACCCGTTTCGGTACTTTTGTAACTTTTTTTGACTCTGCGCTTATAAAGCCATGAAGGTTTGAATGGAAGTTCTTATGGGACGCGTAGCATCTGAACCTTAAATGTCTTCTTTTTGTAACTTTTTTTTGAATGAATTAGGCTGCAATGCCAATACTAATTGATTTATTTAATAGAACTTTGAAAGTGCACTTTGCTTTGTTTTTGGAATTAAAACTAGCTTATTGAATTTTTATTAAAGTCAATTTTGATGCGACCAAAAGTTTATTTATAGGTAGATATATGGCATGTATTTATTTATTGTTATAGACCCCTTTACAGTTGCAAAGGGGCGGAAAATTTCTGGAATGTTTCCGGAAAGTTTCCAGAAAATTTCCTTGGAAACTTTGGCATGGAAATTTTGGGAATTTTCAAATTTGTAACTTTGCACAGAAGCTTTGGGAATTTATGGGAATTATTGTGAGTCATATACCAACATTAATATAAACATTTTATTTTGTCATCAGCAGCATTATTGTAAAAGGGAGACAATTAAAACACATGACTCACATGATATATTTGTAAGAACTTTATCAATGCGTATCTCCTTCACTGAACAACAAAACATGAACTTGGCTAAAATGTGTCTTATAATTCAAAATTTAAAATGAAAGGAACTCTCCTCCTGTCCAAAAACTTAGCATATAAATATAAATATTTAGCATATCTGGTTTCCCAGTAAGCTAGCTCTAGCACATTTTGCGGTAGCTAGCATCATAAGATAACTTCTTCAGTGAAATGGCGCAAATCTAGTTTACCAGTAAGCTAGCACTATATTTATTTTTTTCTACTTTTCTACTTTAATATTATTTAATATATAAATCTTATATAGATCAGATATAATCTACTTCATGATATCCTCAAAACGTACTTGACTGCCTGTAGTCCTCTTGCTGAAATGTCTGGCCTCAGTAGTCTGTATTTGCTGTGAGCTCAGAAAAGTAGCTTTAGCTCTTCAGAATTCTAGAAGTTATTGTGCATGTGATAAAGGAATGCAAAATGCATGTAGAGGGTGTGGCCCGATGGCTCTGCAGAAAATACTGTCCTACTCTATTCACAGAAATGTGATTATTTTAGCCAAGATTATGCTACAATATTTTTTCTACCAACTATATTGATGCCCCTCACCTTCAACTTTGATAATTCCCAGTTTATTCCAATTAATTCCCAAAAATTCCTGTTAATTCCTGAAAATTCCCATGAAAAGTTTCCAACTTTGAAAATTCCCAGAATTTTGCAACCCTACGTCACAGGCATGCGGGCACATTGTTGACCCAGAATCAACCAAGGCGGACCATAGCGGAGTATCTGAACGATAGGGAGAGCTACATTCAAAAGCACACGTTGAGCAATGGGGTTCGACTACCAGATCCTTATGCGATCACGGAGTGCCAGTATGAACGCAGAAAGTGGCCAGATTTACAGTGGCCAGATATCCACTGTTATTTAGTGGAGAATCCCAGCGTGTATACAAGAGAAAAAGTGCGCGCATACAAATCCATGGATGTCTACCAGTTTGCCGTATGTGGCCATTTACAGGAGGTAAAATACCACGATATGGGGAGTTTTGCGTGTTGGCATCTGATGTTCTCCCCAGTCAAAGACAAGGTCACAAGACGACCATGTACAAAACTTGGACTATCATCAACAAGTGCGATAACTACGTACTGACCACCAACTGCACTTGCATTGCGGGGTAAGTAACATACTACGACTTAATTCACGAGTCACAAATGTGATCTCAGTCATGTCATTATCCTGTGTATTATTAAATTAATGAATGATTCTGACCTGTCCGGACACCACACCACAGTGATAGTCATGAGGGGGGAAGGCTTATCTTAATCTTATGCAAATTAGGCAAGGTGTGCTGAAGAGACCAAACTTGGAGAGGGATTTTCTGGAATTTAAATCTGGTATGACTGCTTTCAAATAGAGACAGCAAATGTGTCCAACCGCAGGAAAACCAATACCAGGTCGTCGCAGAGGCGTTTTGAGTTATTCACAGATTCTGAAGGTACAGGTTCTAAGCTTTCCAGTGATGTCTTACATGTGAAAATCTGACCATATTTTAAAAAGTTATCTCTATTTGAAAGCAGCCGTAGCAGATTCCAAAAATCCCAGAAAACGCCTCTCCAACTTTCCTTCTCTTCAGCCCTCCTTGCCTAATTTGCATGACATTAAGCTAAACCCTCCCCCATCATGACTATCAATGTGGCACAACAACTACAAAATTTACTTATAGTCAGGAAGTACTAATAGCATAGCAAAGTAACCAATATAATTTTAAAAAAGTAATAAAATATGTAATGAAATACCAAGGTACAGGTATTTAAGGAGTATTTCACAGGAGGTAATACTGCTCAAATGAATTTCGTATTGCACATAATATAGCATAATATATATATAGCACGTTGATATTGTACTGCACATATTATACAATGTATTATACAATGTAAAATAAAAAAGACCAACAATAATGCAATGAAATACTTAGGATCAAGAAGAACTGTTGACGCACCAAAATAGTCAGGAAGTACTAATAGCATAGCAAAGTAACCAATATAATTTAAATAATTATATAAACAAAAATGGAGTGGAAATTAACCTAAAGAGACTATAGGGTATTTAAGGAGTAAGGAGTATTTCACAGGAGGTAATATTGCTTGAATGAATTTCGTATTGCACATAATATAGCACAATATAATATACTATGCTTTATATAAATAAATAACAATAAATAAATACATACCATATATCTATAAATAAACTTTTTGTCACATCCAAATGGACATTAATAACAATTCAATAATTTCAACAAGCTAGCTTTAATTTAAAAAACAAAGTAAAGTGCACTTTCAAAGTTCTATTAAATAAACCAATTAGTATTGGCATTGCAGCCTAATTCATTCAAAAAAGTTACAAAAAGAATACATTTAGGGTTCAAATGCTACGGGTCCCATAAGAACTTCCATTCAAACCCTCATGGCTAAATTAGCGCCAAGTCAAAAAAGTTACAAAAGTGTCTGGAAGACTAAGGCTGCTAAACTGTTTAGCAGCTCTTTTTGAAATGTGCTTGTGTTAGTTCAGGTGTTTAGCCCCATTTTAATAAATAGGCTATAGAACACGCCAACAGATGAAAACTAGCCTTTTGGCTAATTCTGGCATGTTATACAGTAATTGTTGGTCAATATGCACTGTCCGTTATAAATAAATAAATAAATAAATAAATAAATAACATATTTCAACAAAAATCAACATTTTAACAGCATAAATGTAGCTCAGTTGATATTTAAAAAAAATTGAAGCTTTTGTTATAATGCTATTTAAAACCATGTCTGAAGAGGTTTTAGATATCAACCATGCATGTTTGAGTCATTTAGCAATCTCTCCTGTGTCCTATTCAAACCCTCCTCACAGTTAGCTGTAAGATTCTGTCCAATGCTCCGCCCACAGTCTATGTCACCCATGCTCCCACACAACAATTCTCCATAAATATACAAAAGCAGGATACAAAGCAATACATTATGGTTCTACAAACCTAAAACACATTAGTTTCATTTACAGAATCTGAAAAACAGCACAAAAGAAAGAGCAGTCTTGGAATGTACCCTTCAGGTTTTGTACCGATACATCAATCAGTCAATCAATCAAACTTTATTTATAGAGCACCATCTGGAAGACAATACTATTAAAACACTATATCCACATGTTTTTTTTCCCCCAAATATTATTTGAAACAACAACAAGGTGAGAATGTAGTTTCTCTTTAATGGAAGAATCACATACTCAGAAGGAAAAGAAAATCATCATATTGTAGAGTTTGAAATTCCCCAATTCCACATTTTCATCTTCTGAATCCAAATGTATGCTTTCTGGTTGCTCTGCACATGCTGAGTACGATTCCTGCTCAGATATGATGCTTATTGTGCTTGACAAAAGATGCAGCTCCAAACCAAATCGTATTTTTTTTGCTTGTTCATTCATTCATCTTCTTCCGCTTTTCCATTTTCTGGGTCACAGGGGCAGCAGTCCAAGCAGTATTCTGCTGCCCAGATACCTTGATGTATCTTCTGCCATGGGGGCTAACAGTGTCCACAGACACTGGGGGTAAGGTGGGGTTATTGTCTTGCCCAAGGACACAACAGCAGCACTCATCTGTGGGAGCTGGGATCACACGCGGTCAACCCGTCAAGAGCGGGATTCGAACCGCCAACCGCAGTATGTGCTTGTGTGACATGCTAAACCCAGACAGCACATTCACTTTGTTATAACCAGCCCTGTCACTCCTCACTGGCCGCTATGCATTCAGTCCAGCGCAGTCTCCTGAGCCCAGCTATCTGTTAAATGGTATTATTATTATTATATTATTATTATTATTATTATTATTATTATTATTATTATTATTATTATTATTATTATTACATGTTAGCTGTTAGCCCACAGAAGTGCAATACACTCTTTAATAATACACATTTTAGATGTTTACATACATTTACTACAATGCCAAGTTACGGGTCAGATCTGTGGAGAAGTGGTGACCACATTGACAATGAGGAGGCATGTTTTTAAACTATATTTGAACAGTGAAAAATACTGTAATTCACTTACTGTAAGATAGATATGTTTTATGGCATACTGTGGAACATTCCAGGTAAAGTATTACCATGGTACCAATTAGGAGGCAGACCATCTACCTGAAAAGTTATATAATGCACCTTTAAGTTACAAACTGTCCTACTTTCAGTGCTGGTTCAGAGTGATGAGGACGTAGACAGTCTGGCTTGGATAATATGGACTTGTACAACATGAGAGTTGTAATAGAAGTCTCAGGAAACAGGGCTCTCTCCTCTCTCTGGACTAACCCAGTGATGCCTGCATAAAAGCATGCTTTATTCAACTGTTGTTGTAACTAAACATGTGGAAATATCATTTGTCATTCTGCTTTTGCTCATTTAGTGTAAAACAGCTACAGTAAAAAACTAGCATAAATATCTTAGGGGGGAACAGCTACTTTATTGGCAGAAAGCAGGTTGTGAAATATATGGCCACATTAACTGTCATTACACCATATAGTTTACTCTGAACACACATCTGTTTACTGGCATCACCTTACAGTTTAATAGTGAGCTATACACTTGCAGGGACCAGCTTATCAGATGCACAGTCATGGCTCCAGAGATTTATTTTATTGTCTACACATTTCACATAGTCCTTCTCAACTATGGCAGTAGTTAAAATTGCAGTCATCTGGCCTATAATTGAAATCACAATTATAGCAAACAATGACTTCTGTTCTGTTAAAATGAACCTGTAGTGAGTACAGACCTACTACATCATTTTTTCATGCGCTGTGATGCTCTTCTTCTTCTTTTGCTTTGTTCTGGGTTTTGAGCAGCAAAACGGGCACAGATATTGTTCTGAACAGAAGATAATGATTATTATTTTTTTAAATATATATTTAATATATTAGTATTTGAATAGAGTAATAATAGAAATCACAATTTTAAATTTGATTAATTGCGTAGCTCTAATTTACATACTGCAAATGCATACATTTGCCCTAACAAATCCAGCACGATTTCTCTTTTTCTATGTTTTATACAGAGGGAGATTAGTGTGGTCCCAGTGCCCTCTGCTGTGTCTTGACAACAAACATGATATGAACATATGTTTATTTCAGTGATGCATGTAACACAAAGGAGCTCATTGGTCACCAGTCATTTACACATACAATCACATCTCTCTGTCCTCTCAGTTTAGTGTGCTGTTCTGCTGTTTTTCAGTCTCCATTATATTTTTTTCTTTTTTTTCTTGTTAAGCGTATGGACAGACCATGCGTGTCCCTGACTGGCTAATCCATATGTCAATCATGCCCACCTGAACTTGGGACAATTTTATAAAAAATTTAAGAAGTGTGTATTCTGGATCCCAGTGAATACATATATAGTAAAGAGCCATTGGTCAGTGGTGGAGTCTTTGCCCACTTTTTATATGCCTGAGATAGTGACTGTTGACATTTAGAGAGGCTGTGGAGTTGATGGGCAGCCTAGCTTCTGTTACTCTACCCCAGGGCAGCTATGTCTACAGTAGGTTACAATTACAGAGTATGGAGAAGTGCTATAGAAGCAAATACATTATGATTACATTTTAGATGGAGATGATCTTTGAAAATGGAATGTTTGGATAGTCACTATAGAGCACAGATGGAGAGTTGCCTCTGGATGTGAAGCCTGGCTGGCTGGTGCAGCAGGTGTGCCATGTTAAGCTCGAGTGGTGCCTGTGTGCTGGGGCCTTTAGTGGTGTATGGGCCCCTGCCAGAGAGAGCCTGGGGCCCTGCATCTGCTCCCCCTACAGTGCACTGAGAGCATCACTCCTCATGTCTAATCAAAGGCACAGACAGAGTCAGTGGTATGAGACAGCCAGGCTCCTCCTCTGGGATCATTTAGACACAACTGGTACCCACATCAGTGACTTGTCCTAAAGTTTGGCAAATCTGTTGCAGACTGCTGTCAGCTGCTACAGATAGCACCACTGTAACCCTTTAGCCTTATGAAAGCCCAAATATCACAGGAGAAAAAAACTTGTGTGAGGAACAGGGACGTGCACAGGAATTTTGACGGGCAGTTGCTTTGACCTGAAGAAAGGGCAACCCAATCCCCCCATGCGGGGGAACAAAACAATCACAGGCAATATGAAGCGTCTGGAGGAGGCTTGTGGCTGCTCCTCATCTTAAATGTAATGTAATTATGAAACATTTCCAGTAGTAGGCTAAAATATGAGTCTGATTAATTCATCAATTAGCCTACACACATCTTTATCACAATGCAACATTTCTGTCTCACCTGCTGGTTGGCTTTTTCTTAGCCACCCCTGCAGTGATGTGCTACCCTTTGCTGCCTCCCTGAGGGTTTTCTCTCTCTCCTGCAACCGCCTCTTTTCCGTGGGCATCACTTAACATAACACACATTACCCAAAATAATGATAAGATTTAGTCATTTAACCATTTTGAATGAAAACATTCATGTGATGCATTAGTTCCATCATTCATTCTGCTTGCTAAAATGAAATGTTATAAACTGCAGACATGTAGCTTAGTCATTTGTTATATATCTCAATCTCACCTTTTACGACAACCGCGACAATCTCTTTCCACATGCAGGCTCGGGTCAGGTGCCAGTCACGTGTATTAGCAGTGGGCACTGATCCCACGGCTCCGGGAAGCGCCAAAGCGGCGGAGTCCAGGCGGGAAACGCTGTGAAGCATGCAGTCGGGGCGGCGTGCCACCTTCACCTCAAGCCTTTCCTGGCCAACCCAGAGTCGGTCGCGGCCACCGCCGCGGAGGAACTGCGCTCGGAGGGGGCCAGCGACACCCAGGGAGAGGTCCCGCGAGGGGATCCTCCCGAAACGGGCGGCCGTCCCTTTCCCACCGAATCCCCTGGGCGGACCATGTGAATCCCATCCGTTTACCTCTAAACGATTTCACGTTCTCGTGAACTCTCTTCAAAGTTCTTTTCAACTTTCCCTTACGGTACTTGTCGACTTGTCTCGTGTTGGTATTTAGCCTGAGACGGAGTTTACCATCCGCTTTGGGCTGCATTCCCAAAGAACCTGACTCCAAGAAGGACCCCGGCGTGACGGGGGCCGTTACCAGCCTCAAGATTCAAGATTCAACATTCAAGATTGTTTATTTGTCATATGCAGAATCAACACAAGGTCAACAATGCAATGAAATATTTAGGATCAGAAGAACCGTTGACTTGCTAAGATAGTCAGAAGTACTAATAACATGCAATAATAGTAGTAAAAAATACTGGTAAAAAATAGTGGTAAAAAAGTGTTGCAAAAGTGCAGGGGAAGAAGTAAACAATATAATAAAAATATGTAATAAAATGTAATTAAAAAAATACAAGGTACAATGTACAAAGGTGCAGGTAGGATTAAATAAGGTGTAAGTAGAGTATTTCACAGATTGCACATAATATGGTGTAGTATAAGTGTTGCATGTGGATTTCGTATTGCACATAGTATGGTATAAATATTGCACATAGGTAATTGCACAGATTATTGCACAGGTAACAGTAGTTTACAGTGAGGTAGTGACAAACATGGTACATTCATGCAGAGCAGCAGCAGTAAACATATTATGCATAATGAAAATTAGTTTAGTGCAGTATTATTGAGAGTTCAGTATTATTTAGAGTATTATCCAGAGTTCAGCAGTCTGACAGCTTGGGGGTAATAGCTGTCTTTGAGTCTTTTTGTGCGTGCTGGCAGGCTCCTGTATCGTCTACCAGAGGGTAGCAGACGGAAGTGTCCTTGTGCCGGATGAGTATGGTCCTTAGTGATGCTGTGTGCCTTACGCAGACCCCTGCTGTGGTAAATGTCCTGGATGGAGGGGAGACTGCTGCCAGTGATGTCCTCTGCCACCACCCTCTGTAATGCTTTGCAGCTCTGAACAGTGCAGTTCCCATACCACACTGTGATGCAGCCCGTCAGCAGGCTCTCGATGGTGCACCTGTAGAAGTTTGTGAGGATGCTGGTGTTCAGACCAAACTTCCTCAACTTCCTCAGGAAGTAGAGTCTTTGTCGAGCTTTTTTAACCACAGTGTCTGTATGTAATGTCCAGGACAAATCCTCAGTGATGTGTACCCCAAGGAACTTAAAGCTGGTGACCTGCTCCACCTCAGCGTTGTTGATGAAGATGGGGGGATGCTGGTCTACACGCTGTCTCCTGAAGTCCACAATCATTTCCTTAGTTTTACTGACATTCAGAGAGAGGTTATTTTCCTGACACCAGCTGGTCAGTGATTTCACCTCATCTCTGTAGGCGCTCTCGTCGTTGTTAGTGATGAGGCCTAGGATGGTGATTTTAGATTTGTTTTCATTTTCAAATCTAGGCCTAGGCCTACATGAAATTCTGTATCGATTGAACAATTTATTTATAATAATAATAATAATACATAAGATTTATATAGCGCTTTTCAAAACAACTCAAAGACGCTTGATTTTTATTTATTTATTTATTTATTTATTTTTGACTCGATGGGCAACGTCAGTCATACATGGTAATCTAATATTTTATTATTATCATTATGGTATCAGAATTCAGTATTGACTCAATTCCTTAATATTGAAATGGAGCTTGAAATGTTATAATTGTGACTAGTATCCACTGTGCCTGTCTCTATCCACCGGCCTTCTCTGACAGTCTGAATTAAGAGGCAGTAAGAAGAAGAAGTGACTTTATTGATCTCACAGAGGATTAAATTCTTCTCTGCATTTAACCCATCCTGTTATTAGGAGCAGTGGGCAGCACATTACTGTACCTGGAAGATCATAGAGATGGACATCTCTATGATCTTCTTGCTTCAGCTTGGTCAGGACCTAAGCTGGTGGATTTTACCTATGGTGCATGTTTTGGGTTGATGGGGGAAACCGGAGTGTCCGGAAGTAACCCACCCAGACACGGGGAGAACATGCAAACTCCACACAGAAAGGCGCGGGTGACCCGAATCTTTCGGCCATACGGGGATCGAACCCGGAACCTTCTTGCTGAGAAGCATGAGCGGTAGCCACTCAGCCACTCAGCCACTCAGCCACCGTGTTCTAGCCAAGCCAAACTGATGCCAAAGGTATATAACAATTGGAACAAACAGCACTACCCACTGCGGGAAACCTCAAAGTCGGGAAAAACAATAGTTTGAGAGAAGAACAGATTAGATAAACACACAGGGGATGCAGGATATGCACATTTAGGAGCATTAACCAAAGATATAGTGCAGGCTGTTCTTAGTGATGGTAAAGAATACAGTATGTCGCCAAATGTGTTTAGGGGCAGCCATGGCACAACTCAATTTCAATATTGAGGACTTGATACACAATACTGATTCTGATACCATGATGATAAGAAAAACATTCTTTAGACTATAGAATGTGATTTCCAATACTGTAGTACTTTCTTCTCTATTCCAATCCTAGCTTATAGCTGGGTGATCCCTTAGTGGTCCAGGTAGGTTCCATAGTCTACTAGTGACTAGTATACTAGTCTTTGTGCTCTTATACTTGTTCTGTTACAGATCAAGATCGTTCTAAAGCTATTCAGGGAAGGTTCAGGTCTGTCCTGTCAATGGGATGTTTTTAGTATTGATACATGTCTAGTTTTGATACTAGCCACAGTATCAATTAGAATCTGATTTTATATGCTTTTGACAACCCTAAGTGACACAATGGTTATAGTCCTAAGCCCCCAACTTGAGCCATTGTGCTTGGGCACTTTACCCACAAAGTATGAATGTGATGAGTGTGGGAGTGAGTGTTGGTGGTCGTCGGAGACAGGTTGGCCTCCATCAATGAATGAATAATGCACACTATTTTGAAGCAAATTTGAGCACCTTGAAGTAGTAGTAGTAGTAGTAATAGTAGTAGTAGTAGTGGTGGTGGTAGCAGTAGTAGTAATGGTAATAATTTTAACACAAAATGATGGTATTTTTAATGTATTTATATTTGTTTTATTATAAGATAAGATAAGATAAGATAAGATAAGACTTTATTGATCTCACACGGGAGAAATTCACTTGCCACATTAGCTCCAGGCAGTTTAGTGCAAAGAAAGTTATAACAAAAAAGTGCATGCAGTAAATAAGAGAATATAGAAAAAAATTGCACGTTTAGACTATATAGTGCAGTTATACAGTCTGATAGCGGTGGGGATGAAGGATCTGCGGTAGCGCTCCTTCTTCTACTGGGGGTGCCTCAGTCAGCTGCTGAAGGAGCTGTCAGCTCCTCTACAGTCCGGTGCAGAGGGTGAGAGGTGTCGTCTGTGATGGATGTAAGTTTGGCCGGCACCCTCCTCTCAGCCACCTCCTCTACAGAGGACAGCCCAGGACAGAGCTGGCCCTCCTGGGCTGTCCTCTGGACTCTGTAGAGGAGGTGGCTGAGCGGAGGGTGCTGGCTAAACTTACATCCAACATGGATAACAACTCTTACGATCAATAAAGTCTTATCTCATCTTATCTTATCTGACCAGCTTATTGAGTCTCTTCCTGTCCCACTCTGTGCTGCTCTGGGCCCAGCAGATGACAGCGTAAAGGAGAGCAGAGGCCACCACAGAGTCATAAAAAGTCTTGAGCAGAGGCCTGCACACTCCAAAGGACCTCAGTCTCCTCAGGAGGTGGAGGCGAATTTGGCCCTTCTTGTACAGGGCGTCGGTGTTATGGGACCAGTCCAGTTTATTGTTGAGGTGAACATCCAGGCACTTGAAACTCTCCACAGTCTCTATGTCCTGCCCCTGGAAGAACATGCAAACTCCACACAGAACAGCCCGGGCAACCTGGGGATCGAACCCGGAACCTTCTTGCAGTAAGGCGTGAGTGCTAGCCACTCAGCCACTGTTCAGGAAAAGCTCTACTACTTATACTTATAGTATTGATTAGTAGCAATAATAAGTGGTCATGTGACATGTCTCACTACTGTGTGTGGCTCAGTGGCTGTAGAGGCCAGGCTGCACACAGCTCACAGCAGCACTGTATTCATGCAATCACTGAACATGACACTGTTCTATTCACAGCTGCTGCATTTGCATCATCACTTTCATCATCACTTATAGTGCAGCTACGACAGGCACAGGGCCCCACACAAATACCGTACAATCACAGTCACACAGGGTTCCCATTGATAATCAGCACGCATACAAATACATTCACACACAAACGCACGCACACACACATATGCACACACACACATGCACGCGCGCACACACACACACACAACTTGTATTAGTGAAAGTGCAAATGCAGCACAACCTTGTCTATAATGAAACCATAGGGATGTGGTCTGCATGCTAAACCAGCACGTCCGTATGTGAAGGCCTTTACCATAATGGATCATTAAAGGGGACATATTATTAACAGTTGACATTTAGTTGACATTTAGGAAGTTTTAAACATGGTATAATGGCGTCCCTACATCATTAGCTTACTCACAGTTGTATTGTGAATGGTTTATGCATATTCATGCAATCCTACATAGTTCTGCCTTTGGGCTTGACTGCTCCAAGTATGTCTCTTTTAACTACCCCCTATCTCTGCCACTGACCTATACTTGTGATTAATGTATATATTGAGACTCTGGGGTCATACATGTAGTTTTTTTTATTTTTTTTAAGCAACTATGAAGAGACAGTTCTGCTGTTTTTGAGTCAAGGGACTGTTTCTCTGATTAAGTTCTTTAGATTAAGTTCTTTAGACCAGAGGTGTGAAAAACAGTCGTGTAGGGATGAATAGACATGCTAATCTAGACGCCAGAGAAACAAAAGACAGAAACCAATAGGCGAGATAGTTTCGGAAAGTAGTTAGCTAGTTAGCTCCTCCCTGCAGCGAGATATAAGCAAGTGTCTTACCAGCACTCTAACCAGAACTGACGAAGCCTCTCGTATGAGCGGCGAAACGTTTTCGACCAAACAAACTTTGTCCAGTTCACAAATTGAATTTCTTCTTTTATCATTCTTTAGATCAATATTGCAGTTTACAATGAACAAACTGTAAAATAATAGTCTACTTATTTCCAACAGTGGTAGCAATACCTTCTGGATTGTGTGACTCAACTTACTACATACAACTGAATGAGTTTTAAGCATTGTTGATAAATCCACAGAGCAGTGTACAACTAAAAAAGGAGGTGTACAAGTAAAAAAGGAATAGTCCTATGTGTGTAATATTCCACCATCTGGAAACTTAAAAAAAAAAGAATCAAGACATTTTGGCTTCCATCCAGAATCCATTTTACATTTGATGGCACTGGGCTGAGACAATAGGATTCCTTCCATTGGTCCTGGACCAATGGAAAGAATTTTGACCTAAAAGTGCTGTGATGAAGTCAGGCAGATCACATTAGAAAAACCCATAAGCTGGCATCTAAACAAAGTCCAAAAAAATAAAATAATAAAAATGTGGATACAAATCTATTGCTTGGCTAGCTAAAACCGCACACTTTGATAATACTTCACAACAAATGTTTCCCTGTTTTCCAGTGGATGCCATTAACAGGTGGTCTGTTTGTGTCATAACAAACATGGCAGTTTACAAGTAAAAATGTAAGGAAAAAAAAATCTGCAGTAATATTCAGAGCACTGTATCTCAGGTAAAAGAAGTTTGCCTATATATTTTGTTTTGAATTCAAACTTTATGTAGAAGGGACTGGCTAAGTGATTTGAGCATGTTCTGGATAGAGAAACTGACATAGAGAATCTCATCTGTATACATAGAGATAGAGTGTGTAAAAATCAACATTTCTTGGGGATTGGAGGCCAAGCTCTACTAATACATCCAGCATACACCGTCACCTGAAAAAAAGTTAGTCTGGAGTAATCTCCCAAACAGACATTTACACAAGCTGTTTTTCAGTCCACATTTCAATAAAACTACTGAAATGTCCCTGCAGCTAAGGCCAGATCTCTTTAAGTCCATAAACCCTGGTGTTTGGAGCTACTCTCTTCTTGTGAAAGCACTGCTTGTTAGCCACGGGCAAGGAAGTCAAAGCCAGTGACTAATGTGCTGATCCCTCACCCGGCGATGTATAGGGAATATAAATATTGTAAACATACACCAGCGCTGCGCACAAACACCCACTACACACCCAGCCTATTTGGTCCGGAGATGGCGAGCGCTTGGCCCATTACTCGTCCTGCGGGGAGGAGGCAGCTTGGCTTGGGCCTAATGGATAGAACCATTACAGCCTGCACAAGCTATGTCTCACCGTTAGATAAGGAATCAATTATATTCAGATGTACGCTTCGTGCGATGGACCAGGCCCTAGCTGTGTGAGATGCTGCTGAGATGGAGTACTAGCGGCACGCTTGGCTAGTTCGCTAACACAGTTCAAATGGACATGCAGGATTTATGGGCGCCGGAGATTTGGTAAATGTGGACTAACTCAGAAGCCTGCAGTTGTGAAGAGAAAGCTGTGTTATGAAGAGAGGGCTGTGTTGTGAGGAGAGGGCTGTGTTGTGCATATTGTAGTTAGCCATAGGAGTAAACCCAAATGCAGTTATTATTAAAGATGACCTTGTTACATCTACTGCCCATCCCAATAATTGGATGAAGCTAAACTCTGCGGCTCTGCTGATGGGAAAGTAGATTTTTTTTTAATTTTTTTAAGAAGTGGTTCTTAGGAACAGGATCACCATTAGTCATTTCCTCATCACACATCAAGCTGTACGCTAAGAGCAAGCGAGACAATGACTCACTGATCCACACCCCCACGATCTAAAGCACAGACAGTGGAATGTAATTTGGGCTTGAAGAAAATCAAGAAATCAATGGCTTGAGAGGGCTGGTCTGAAAAAAAGCACAGAGGCACTCATCCTGGCTGCACAGGAGCAGGCCTTGTGCACCTGACCAATAGAGGCCCAGATCTACCACACCAGACAAGACCCACGGTGTAGGCTGTGCACTGTTTTAAGTAGTGGTAATCGGACTACAGTTACTTTGTTGAAATAAATGGATTACACGGCGGTACTTCTAATGGAAAAAAAACAAGCTATCATTGCCGCGGCCGCCGAAGACGCAAAAAGAATTAGAACGCAAGCAAGAGCAGTTATCGTTGCCAGCAATTGGCAACGATAACAGCGTCAGTCAGTCAGTCACAGATTGAAGAACTTCTAGCAGCTATGGTCACCATCACACAATGGAAGAGGACGAGCAGTCCAACCCAACCCACCATGACGGGCAAAAGCAGAGTTAATTGATGATTAACCCATCAGTCGTGACTTTAGTCCACAACCACAACATGCCAGCACAGAACCGCACAGAATAAAATACCAAAACAGTGGGCTACACGCATTAAACAACTGCATTCAAATAATGGAAATCAATGCTTAACCCAGCCATAATTTTTTTAAAAAGTGTCTTACCTTCATGCCGTTAATAAATGCTCTTCTCCGCAACCTGATCGCTACCCCCTTGTATTCCTCAATTCATTTTACTAAGCTATAATGCTAAGTATCCGACCGCCCGTCTGTCTCCTCTTCTACTTTGACTAACTTGACCACACTACCACAATCTTCACCGTTCTATTTCTCATGAAAGTGATTAAATGCTGTGTTGTACTAATTTCCTCGAAAAGGTTTACTATTGTCTTCCGTATAAAGTGTTTTTCACTTCATATGCGAGCGCTACCAATTCTTGGTAGCAACTCCTGCCGTGATTGGTCAATTCTCCGGCCGTGGGAATTTCCTATTCATGTCCTCGCTTGTAAGTCGCTTTGGGTTTAAAAAGCGTCTGCCAAATGCAATGTAACGTAATGTAATGCACAAAACAATTATCACTATTGGTAGGCATAAATAGATTCCTGAGGGTCTAAGCTTTCAAACGGTTTGTCATATATATTTTGATTGAAGTTCTAAAACATTAAAATAATTATCCCCCACATCCACCATCCCCTCCCGTAATATACCTTCTATTGCAAACAAGTTGCATAAGTAAATGCAGATTCTAAAGAATTAGGAGGAATGAGCAGATATGCAGCAGTGTACAGTGAACCCTCGTTTATCGCGGGGGTTAGGTTCCAGAAATAGCCCGCAATAAGTGAAATCCGCGAAGTAGGACAATTTTATATTTTACAATTATTCTACATGTTTTAAGGCTGAAAACGCTTCACCAGACACATTATACACCTTTCTGAGACTGGTATTAACATTTTCTCACATTTTTCTCTTGTTTAAACACTCAAACTTTTGTAGATTTTCATTAAAATATATTAATAGTGGGGCGGGGGCACGTGACACGCGGGCACGTGCGCGCGGGCACGTGCGCGCGGACACGTGTGTTTGTTTTGGTACCACATATCCATGCCATGTGCGAAAGTCGAGTGGAAAGCGACCTGGATATCATTTTGGGCAAGACTCAAGCCAATGCTAACAGTGCCAAACCGCTAACAGACGCCTCTGTGCACCACAAGACCAGGTAAGACCAACCTGCGCTCACAAGAGTTGGTTGCATTTCACCCCGGCTCCAAAATCAGTCCGCTATCAATGCGTCGCCAATACTCCACAGAGCTGTGGAGTATTGTGGAGTATTGGGTTCGTCCTCTCGTCCTCTCACGGGGAAGAGCCACTGTCTCCTCTGTGCGCGCGAGTGTCCTCCCCCCGCTGCGGCTCCCCCGGACGCTCCATGTTGATTCTTGGCTCTTCCATTTGTCCGGCTCGCACTCTCTTCCATGGCTCGTGCAAGTAAACAAAGGCCACACCTCCTGTCACCCAGGCGCTCTCGTGAAGGAAATCTGAGACTCTGTCCCTACCATCCCTGGTCTAGACCTGGTTTAGTCCTGGTTTAGACCTGGTTTAGTCCTGGTTTAGACCTGCTTTAGACCTGGTTTAGTCCTGGTCTAGTCTCTTAGCTAATCAGGGCGCAGGACAGAATGTTACACTGTAAAAAAAAAAGTTACACTATAAAAAAAATTGAAAAAAAAAAAAAAAATTTGGAAAAAAAAATCCGCGAAACAGCGAGGCCGCGAAGAGTGAACCGCGATACAGCGAGGGTTCACTGTAATGCAGAATTGGAGAGGAACACAGTGACTGGAAGGAAGAAGGGCAAGATCATCTTTGGACAATCTTTGTATATCTTTCGGATATCAATCTTTCGGTATCTGGTGGTTTTGGTTGGTAGGCTCCTGCCGTGTCTCCAGAAGGATCTAGAATAGTCTGTTTGCCAGATTAGAGGAGTCTTTGAGAATGTTGCACACTCTGAGCAGGCATCTGTTCTTTGGCCTCCTCAATAGAAGTGGAGTGCCTCTGATGGGCTGGGCAGTTTTCAACACATTCATGTAGTTTGTAAAAAGATGGCAATGTCAACTAATCTAAAGAAATCAGATTACGTTACTCACCTGAAGTAATCCAATAGATTACGGTACAAATTACATTTTGGAGCATGTAATCTGAAATTTGTAACCTTCCCAACACTGTGTATATATATATATATATATATATATATATATATATATATACACTTTATGTATATATATATATATATATATATATATATATATATATATATATATATGGTTTATATAGCGCTTTGCCACCTTCAAGGCACCCAAAGCGCTTTACAACAAGGAACCAATCACCCATTCACACACGCATTCACACACCAGTGTACGCAGACACTTGCCCAAGGACACAACGGCAGCATTCATCTGTGGGAGCTGGAATCGTACCAACCAACCTGTGGATCTGATTGGATCTTATGTCAAGAGCGGGATTTGAACCGCCAACCTTTGGATCAGTGGACAAATGCTCTACCAACTGAGCTACTGCCGCCCCTATATAAATGTGCTCCTCACCTTCCACGGTGGTTGGTCTCTCACTCATCCAGCTCGGGTCCTGTACCAGAGGCCTGGGAGCTTGAGAGTTCTGCGCAGTATTTTTGCTGTTCCTAGTACTGCACTTTTCTGGACTGAGATGTCTGATGTTTTTCCTGGGATCTGTTGTAGCCACCCCTCCAGTTTGGGGGTTACAGCCCCGAGTGCTCCGATCACCACGGGCACCACTGATGCCTTCACTTTCCAGGCCTTCTCCAGCTCTTCCTTGAGCCCCTGGTATTTCTCTAGTTTCTCGTGTTCCTTTTTCCTGATGTTACCGTCGCTTGGTATTGCAATGTCCACCACCACGGCTCTGTTCTGTTGCTTATCCACCACCACTATGTCTGTTTGGTTCGCCATCACCATTCTGTCAGTCTGTATCTGGAAGTCCCACAGGATCTTGGCTCGGTCATTCTCTGCAACCTTCAGAGGTGTTTCCCACCTTGACCTTGGGGTCTCCAGCCCGTACTCTGCACATATGTTTCTGTACCCTATGCCCGCCACTTGGTTGTGTCGCTCCATGTATGCTTTCCCTGCCAGCATCTTACACCCTGCAGTTATGTGCTGGACTGTCTCAGGAGCCTCTTTGCACAGCCTACACCTTGGGTCTTGTCTGGTGTGGTAGATCTGGGCTTCTATTGCTCGGATGCTCAAGGCCTGCTCCTGTGCAGCCAGGATGAGGGCCTCTGTGCTGTCTTTCAGACCAGCCCTCTCCAGCCATTGGTAGCATTTCTTGATATCAGCCACTTCAGTTATGTTTCGGTGGTACGCCCCATGTAGGGGTTTGTCCTGCCATGATGGTCCCTCCAGCACCTCTTCCTCTGCACTCCACTGTCTGAGGCATTCCTTGAGAACATCATCTGTCGGGGCCTTGTCCTTGATGTACTTATGGATTTTGGATGTTTCATCCTGGACAGTGGTTCCCACACTTACTAGTCCTCGGCCTCCTTCCTTCCGGCTCGTGTACAGTCTCAGGGTGCTGGATTTGGGATGGAACCCTCCATGCATGGTCAGGAGCTTTCGTGTCTTAACGTCTGTGGTCTGTATCTCCTCCTTTGGCCAGCTTATGATTCCTGCTGGGTATCTGATCACTGGCAGGGCATAGCTGTTTATTGCCTGGCTTCAAGGGTGGTTTTCCACAACCGCATCGAGTTTGCAATGAATGCCCTTAGAGTCTTATTGATATTGTACAGCTCCAAGCACTCAGTGATCCATGTGTGTGGCATTGAGTCATAGGCTTTCTTGTAATCAATCCAGGCAGTGCACAGGTTGGTCTGACGGGTTCTGCAATCACGGGCGACTGTTTGGTCAACCAGGAGCTGGTGTTTGGCTCCCCTGGAGTTTTTGCCAATGCCCTGTACTGCGCTCATGTATTGATCCATGTACCCACTTATCTTAGCTGCCATGATGCCTGACATGAGCTTTCATGTTGTGGAGAGACAGGTTATTGGCCGATAGTTGGATGGGACTGTACCCTTCGAGGGATCCTTCAGGATCAGGATCGTACGCCCTTGGGTTAGCCATTCAGGGTGAGTCCCATCCCTTAGCAGCTGATTCATTTGTGCTGCCAGGCGCTCATGGAGAGCAGTGAGCTTCTTTAGCCAGTATGCGTGGATCATGTCAGGGCCCGGTGCTGTCCAATTTTTCATGCCTGAGACTCTTTCCTGAATGTTTGCCACTGTGATGGTGACTGGATCTTGTTCAGGGAGGTTGCTGTGGTCTTTCCTCAGAGCCACCAACCACTGTGCATCAGTGTTATGTGATGCCTCCCTTTCCCATATGCCTTTCCAGTACCTTTCAGTCTCCAGCCTTGGTGGGTCTGCTCTGGTGTTATCCCCCTGCCATTGAGCGTACACTTTCGCAGGTTGTGTCGCGAACAACCGGTTTATTCGTCTGGCCTCGTTATCTCGAGTGTACCTCTTTAGGCGGCTTGGAGCCTTTGCTTGGCAGTTTCGAGTGCTTCAGGTATGGGCATCTAGCTGTACCTCTTGGGTACTTGCTTTTTCATTGCACCTTTCTGGGCCTCTGACAATTGGCTCACTTCTCTCCGCACCTGCTTGATTTTAGCCTCTAACCGTCTTTTCCATGGTGGGTATTGTCTTTCATGGCTCCCATGGTTGCTCTTATAGCCCAGCACCTCTAGGATCACTGCTGCTGAAGTGTATATCAGCTCATTGGTTTCAGTGATGGTTGTGGTAGGGATCGCTCTCAGTGCTGCATTCACCTGTTCTAGGAGACTTTCAGATGGTACTTCACTTAGCCTCTGTAACTGGCGTCGGGGTTGCCTTGTGTTCATTCGGGCCATGATCTTATCTTTCAGGTCAGACGGCTGCCTCGCTCAGCGTGATACTTATTGGGGCTTCATACCCAATCTCTGGTTGGGGAGTTGGTGTTAACTCCCCTCTGACCTGGCGTCCTGGCTCCCCCTTGCCGTAGCATTTGTGTTGTACCTCGTCAATCTCTAGTTGTGATAGCAGTTGCCGTTTGTGGATGTTGGAACACTGAGCTACTAGTTGTTTGGTCGTTAGCTTGGACTGTGGGTTTCATATTAACCATTCATCCCACATCCTGTTCATGTAACCCCTCTGCCTAGGGTTACTGGAGTAGTAGCATTCCAACAGAGCCTTGTTCTCGCATCATGCCCATTTCCGCCTTGTTCCAGTAGCCCATTTTTCATCAAGGTGCTCTGATCCAAAATTCACTCCAGATACACAACACTACCATTTCTCTCAAACATTGTTCACAAATCTGTCCAAATGTGTGACAGCGAGCACCTCTGCCCCGCCGAGGCAATCCACCCCACCTCAGAGGTGCGCTACATCAAGATGCCGATCCGACATCATGACCAGTGCACAGGTGCGCCCCAGACTGCCCACAATAAAATGCCACCCCGAAATGTGCATTTTTTTTTTTTTTTTTTGCTTTATTGGGGGTCTGGGGACTCAGAACCAGTTAGTATCTGGTGTGACCACCATTTGCCTCATGCAGTGCAACACATCTTCTTCGCTTAGAGTTTATCAGATTGTCAATTGTGGCCTGTGGAATGTTGGTCCACTCCCCTCTCAAACCAGTTCTTTTCCCTGGCTAAGATCTGAACTTCACTGTCCTCAAACGAATGGCCCGTGACTTCTAGGTGAAGATGTACGGCAGATGACGGTCCACTTTGGCACGCCCGTCTGTGTTGGTACATCCTCTTGTGGAGAGGCTGCTTGGTTTCTCCAATGTAGCGCTCATTGCAGTCTTCACTACATTGAATGGCGTAGACCACATTGCTTTGTTTGTGGCTCGGTGTTTTGTCCTTTGGGTGGATAGTTTCAGAGCTATTTCAGAGCGGTGAGCTCCTCATAGGGCTAAATAGAGATGCTAAACGAGACGCCAGGGAAACAAAAGATACAAATTAGCTGAGATAGTTTCAGAATGATTTCAATGTAGTGAGCTCCTCCCTGCAGCTAGATATAAACAGGGACTAACCAGCACTAGAACCAGAACTGAAGAAGTCTCTCGGATGAGCGGCGAAACGTCTTCAACCAAACAAACTTTGTCCAGTTGACAAATTGAACTTCTCCTTTTATCATGGATTCTACCTGGACGACTGAGGGACTTTTCACGCAAGAGAGAAATGTAAGAAAATGTTAATGTCAGTCTGAGAAAAGTGTAGAATGTGTGTGGTGAGGCATTTACAGCCTTAAAACATGTTGAATAATTGTAAAATATAAAGCTGACTACTTCGCGGATTTCACCTATCGCGGGTTATTTTTAGAACGTAACCCCCGCGATAAACAAGGGACCATTGTACTCATTAATTATTTAAAAAAACTGGGCCGCACCAGAGGGTTCAAAGAGCCGCGGGTTGCCCTGATCTAGAATATAGTACTATGGCACATTTGTTGGGTTAGGATTACATAATGCAGATGTGTCTTATTTTCATATCATTACCATAATAAAATAAAAATGCTAATTCCTAACTGTGTTTAGTTAAATGTTATTCTGATTTGAGTTACCAGGAATATTTTTATAAGTCTATTACTGCACAACTAGCATAACTGACCTGACATTTCTGTGAAAAAATGGGTTAGCCCAGGTTAAAATAGACGCTATGGAGGCCCTGGCATAATTGTTGGCCATGTAAAGGCTTCATGATTCTTTGCACAAAGGTACCCTGCCAAAATTTATCTGCACACACTTGCTCACAGCTCTGGTCCTGTACAGTGTGCAGGCCAAGGACTTTCACACACACAAAACACACACACAGTGTGCGCACAAACACACACAAACTCAGTGACGCACACATTATGTACAAATAAGCATTGGTTTACATAATGGCGCATTGGAATTAGAATAAATCTTAAACAAAATTCTCCTATGCCCAAACACAGGTCTTGTATATTAGCCATTAGCCATACCTTGCATATTTCATTCACTCCAAATGGATACTACTGAAGCCACAGTTGCCCTGGGGTAGAAATGCAAGCCTGCCAATCTGCACCACTGGTCTCTCTGACCACCAAAAGTCACACTTGCATACTTTCTAGGCAAGGTGGGTGAAGTGTATATCTCATTGACAGGTAGTAAGCATCAATTAACCACTAGGTTGATGGTCAGGTATTCTAGCCACTAAACTCCTACTGTTCAATGAATAACTCATTAAAAAGATACAGATTTCCAAAACCCCTTCACATTATTGAGGGGCTATTATTCTTCTATGGCAGTGTTTCCCAACCAGGGGTGCAAGTACCCCTAGGGGTACGTGAGCACACTGCAGGCAGTACTCAGCAGTGTCGCTGCGAGGCACAGGGGGAGATTTTTTTGAATTTTGTAATTCTAATTTGAGTAAATTTGAGTTAAAGAAAAGAGAAAAAGTGCCAGAGAATTAAATTTTCTAATTAAGGAGATGAAATAAATTGATTTTCATTTAATAATCTGTTGTGCCACGTTCTACTTTTGGAGAATTATCAACACGTATGAGTGAGGGGGTACTCGAGGTATGACAAAAAGGCTCAAGGGGTACACAAGACAAAAAAGGTTGGGAAACACTGTTCTATGGGGTATTAACTGCTATCACATAACATATTAGATCCCTTTGCTCAGTCACTCCCCATTCAGAGTGCTATCACAACAGTAGTATTGTATTGAATCCTACTTTTGTGGCAAAAGGAGAAATTCAATTCTACCTGGACGACTGAGGGATTCTTCACACGAATCCTACTTTTGTATATTTATGTAAAATTGCCATGTGGGAGAATGCCTGGGCTTGTACTGATAACTCGTGAAGAGGGTCTGAAAAGGGTGGGAGAGATTGCTAGATTACTCAAACATGTATGGATGATATCTAAAACCTCTTTAGCCATTTTAATTTAATTTTGCATTTGCAATTCACCAATCCACAAGACATATCATTATAACAGCCTATCATCATTTAATCTAAAACTAAATAATGCTCGCTCTGCAGTGGCCTCCATGATTCCACGTGCCTCCTCAGATACTGAAGGACTGCCAACACGCCTTTCATGCAACTACATCCTCTCTGCTGCTCTTGACTGATCTATCTAACAGGGTGTAACGTTCTAACCTTATCATCTGATCATTAATGTGCGTGTCATGTCCCGCAAATTCAAACAAGCCCCACTTACACCCCCTTCCTTCATCACACCATCTGCGCATGCCGGCATTATTGGCTCGCTTATGCATATTGTATGGACCATTGTAGACTCTTATCAGGCTCTCAAGTTCGACCACAAACTGAGAGAAAGACCTAAGTGATCGCTGGAGTGCCACAAAGGCCCATTTAAAGCAATCTGTGAGTCGGTAATGAGCTGCTCGCTGCTTGTTCCAGTGTTTTACGGTTTGGTGGAGATAAGGATGCCGTGGAGCTGTCTGTGTTTACACTCTTGCTTTGGTTGGATGGCGCATCAGTATACATGAGATGCAGAGGCACCTTCTCCAGTGGACTCTGTAATGAGTGAGAGGTGCGAGGCTGTTCATTTGTGAGATTCACCTCAGGAGACCACAGCCATAAGTAATTAGCAAGGCAAAAATATATGCCACATATTTTACATAGGCTCTGCTCAAGAGTCTAAAATGTCCACTGCTTCAAAGGGCCAGTACATGTGGGTATATGTACTGTGTATGTGCTGCTGGGGGTCAGTTGGCATGGTGACACACAATGTAAAACATGAAAAGAGATAGGCCAGTTTTAGATGGTTTAAAAACATTGATCACATCAATCACTCATAATTTAAAGAGGGGGTATTAAAGGGATATGCCACCCCCAGGTCAAATTTGGGCATCTCCCCACAGTCCAGAGACTAAAATAAGTGGTGAAAAGCGTTTTCCTGCTCACCCAGCCATTGTCCGAGTCTGTCAGCACTGACCGCCGCGGTATCTGCAGCTCCTCCGCCTTAGACTGGAGTCTAACGTCGCCAGAGAAAGATTTCAGCCAAAAGGAATTAATTTGCTCGATGCGTTTCCCAGTTACTTTATGTGTAGTGCGCATTCATATCGAGTGCAAATAAATGTGCAAATCAACACGGAGAGCTTGACTTGGTCATTTTGGGTGGGAACTATTTTCCAGTGCGGAAGAATACAGCCGAATCACGCAGCACGCTGCCAGGGGAATCCCTGTTACGCACCGGGAAGGGAGTTCCCCTGTTGCACAACGTGGTGCGTGATTCGGCTGTATTCTTCCGCACTGGAAAATAGTTCCAACCCAAAATGACCAAGGCAAGCTCTCCGTGTTGATTTGCACATTTATTTGCACTCGATATGAATGCGCACTACACAGAAAGTAATTGGGAAACGCATCGAGCAAATTAATTCCTTTTGGCCGAAATCTTTCTCTGGCGACGTTAGACTCCAGTCTAAGGCGGAGGAGCTGCAGATACCGCGGCGGTCAGTGGCGACAGACTCGGACAATGGCTGGGTGAGCAGGAAAACGCTTTTCATCACTTGTTTTAGTCTCTGGACTGTGGGGAGATGCCCAAATTTTACCTGGGGGTGGCATATCCCTTTAAACTTTTGTGGGGTTTCATTGGCTAACACGTAATATATTTATCACCATGGGCTCGTAGTGCTAACTGTAAGGTTCAAATAGGGCCCGGGAGAGATTGGAAGATTACTCAAACATGCATGCATGACATATAAATATTTTTCAGTCATGTTTTTGCTGACATGGTAGAAAGCTCCAAAAATCATTTGCATAAGAAAAGAAAAAAGCTAAATTATAGTATCAAGCATATTTATACTGATACTAAGAAAAAAGGACTGATGAAACAAATGAGTAAAAAAAACACTAAACTTGTATGTATAGGGGTGTTTATATTTCATGCTTTAGCATCTGATGGACTGCTAAAACTACTACTGCTGCTGCCAGTACTGCTACTGCTACTACTACTACTACTACTACTACTACTACTACTATTACCATACTACTCACACTATATTGCCTTTGTATGCTAGCATTAACACCATATCCTTCAGGTATGTTATTTATCCACCCCATGCTACCACACAGATGCTGGGCTGAAATTAGCGATAGTTTTGCATGAAATGCAGTTCTTGTTTATTTACATTGATAATTGCATTACTTTGCGGCACTCGGCACTCCCAGCGTTTGAATACACATTTCTATACCTCAGCATCATATCAATCCACAAGCCAGCGGGACCACTGCAATCTGCTTCAGACTTTGCCGCTCGCAAATGAGGAGCAAAGCACTTCACATGCATTATTGCCCACGCACTAGAAAATTACAATAAATATGAGGAGGAGAAGAGAGTTATCAGCGGCTGTGTAGATTCCCAACTACACATTTGAGTGAATGTATGCCTGCTAAGACTATTTGTTAACAGAAGGATATTGTACAAGCACAGCACAGCACAGATATGTCTCCTATATTGAGTCAATATATTAGCCTCATAGGAAAATAGGCACATGTAGGGTGGCCTAGGCAGAACCCTTATATTTCTTATATTTAAACCAGGCAGTGAGAACTTGAGGGAGTGAGGGAGAGCAGGGTCTAAAGGACTAAAGGGGAGAGAGAAGAGGAAGAGGGATGAGGTTTGGAGGACTATAGGGAAAGTGTAGAGAGATGTGGTCTGCTGGAGAGCTAAATGGGAGAGTGAGGGGGGAAGAGGGAGTCCAAATTATGTGTTTTCATCTCATTTGATTGGCTCTCCTAATCTGCTCCTAATATAAAACGGCCTGTCCTATTACATGTAACAGACATCAAAGTGTGTGCAGAGCTTCTCCATTTGCTTCATAGGGGTGAGATTCAAACCACAACACCTGAATCATAGTTTCTGGGTTTAGAAACATCTATTTAAAATAAAATTAGAACGTAGTAAATGTGGTAAGAGTATTCCCTTCTGCCTCTTTGTTCAGATCAGCTTAGACATGGCCCCTGGGTAGCACTCCCCTTTTTAGCCCACATATCGTCATAATGGGCCCTGGATCTTCGGCTATTTGCCTTGGGAGCAGGTTCCTTGTCACATGTCTCATCAGCCCACAACCCCATAATTAATTCATGTATTCAGTACAGTGTGGCCTGCCCAGCAGTGGGAACAGAGGCAGCCCACATGCAGGTAAAGCAGCCAACCCCAACCCTCACCCTGGCCACCATGACAAACAGGTCTGCAAAGGGGCGCACATTTGGAACTAGCCCACAATATTTATTTTTATACATACAGAAGTAGACAACTATGTCAGCATTTTATTTTTTCTGTAAAACTGGTTCTTTTCCCCATCTGGGACTATGATCATCACATTCTATCATCTGAAAACCAGAATTGTTTAGTGAGCCACTCCTACTGTACACCTGTTAAGTTTGAAAGTACTAGATTGAAAACAATAACCATGTTTACAGTACATTTATTTATTTATTTTGTGACAATGCATTTTATGTTAAAAAAAAGATTGCAGTCGTTTTAGCTAGGCTAATATAGTCAGTAATGGGAGATACACATTAGTAATCCTATAATAGATTTTACTACATCATTTACATATGTTATACAGTTTATGGATAATGAAAATCAGTGACGGACTGGGGGGTCTGGCATTTGGGCACATGCCAGAAGGGCCGCAACCGCATTGCCGGGGCCCACCCGCTAGGTATTCAGTCATTACGTGCCTCCATCATCTTAAAAATTCCACCCTATTGCTATAATTGAAAGGACTCGTTCGGTATTTATTCCACTTACAACTACATATATATTACAGTGACAATGATGATGATGTATTTAAGGTATTACATTATTTTATTTTGCAGGGATATTTCTTCCTACGATGTTAAAAATGTGCACAGTTTGAAATAAAACCTATACATCTGTATTTTGTATTTGTTTGTGACAACTGAAGTAAAGCGCTGCCTTATGGGAAATTCATTTAGCCTACAGCCAAACTGACAGAAATAGAACGGTGAAGATTGTGGTAGTGTGGTCAAGTTAGTCAAAGTGGAAGAGAAGACAGACGGACGGTCGGATACTTAGCATTATAGTTTAGTCAAATGAATCGAGGAAGAGGCACTAAACGACACAAGGGGGGGAGCGGAGAAAAAGAGGGAAAAATTGAAGAACACTGCTCTCGGGCGTCGAAAAATGTGCGAAACCTGGAACCTGGACACAGATGACGTTATCAATTGGGTTGCAGAGAAGAGCAGGCACCTTCACGCTTTATTAAAGCATGAAGGTAAGACACTTTAAAAAAAAATTATGGCTGGGTTGAGCATTGATTTCCATGATTTTAATGCAGTTGTTTAACGCATGGGGCTGACGTCTGCCACTGTTACCTGATGTGCTTTGTGTGTGTAGCCCACTGCTTTGGTATTTTATTCTGCATGGTTCTGTGCTGGCATGTTGTGGTTCTGGACTAAAGTCATGATTGATGGGTTAATCTGAGCGTAATGTATGGTATCGGGCGTGTGCATAAATGCTTAATGTATAAATGCTTCATGTAGCATCTCAGCCTGAGGGAATGTTGATGACATCAGCTGCAAAGTACTGTATCAAGAGAACAGGAAGAAGAGTGTTCACTGGCTAGGGTTTCCAAGATAATGCCATTTCCAATTATCAATAAATGTGCAATGTTTCTCCAGGACTCCTTTTGCTTTGGCCCCAGATTTAAAGGACACTTCTGTAGCTGTAAATGCCAAGTGATGCCCTATTCCACGTGTGGTAAAATCATTTCTGCTGGTCCCCAAGAGTCCATAGGCTGGGCTGATACAGTGCAGGTGATGTGCTTCCAATGCAGTACAGTCTATATTTCTTGTGTGGTGCTGTTTGCTTTGCTCAGGCTTTTCTCTTTGTAATGGCCTGGCACAGTGACAGTGCTCTGACCTTTGGCTTTGTGTGAAACATGGTGTAAGCACAACACTCTGTGGAAGTGATCGCTGGACTAACTTGGAACAACAATATATATATATATATATATATATATATATATATATATATATATATATATATATATATATATATATATATATATATATATATATATATATATATATATGTGCTCCTCACCTTCCACAGTGGTTGGTCTCTCTCTCTCTCACTCTCATCCAGCTCGGGTCCTCTACCAGAGGCTTGAGAGTTCTGCGCAGTATCTTTGGTGGTCCTAGTATTGCACTTTTCTGGACTTAGATGTCTGATGTTTTTCCTGGGATCTGTTGTAGCCACTCCAGTTTGGGGGTTACCGTCCACAGTACGTGCGGCTGCGCGGCTGTGAGTCAGAGGTGGTAGTCTGCAGCACGGGGGCCCCCCAGGGTACTGTCCTCTCACCCTTCCTCTTCACCATATACACCTCGGACTTCACATACAACACAGACAGCTGCCATCTCCAGAAGTTCTCCGACGACTCGGCCATTGTGGGCTGTGTGTCTGAGGGGAACGAGCTGGAGTACTGCTCGGTCATCAGTGACTTTGTGGACTGGTGTGGGCGCAACCACCTGAGCCTGAACAAAAGTAAGACGAAGGAGCTGGTGATCGACTTCAGGAGGAGACCACTACCTCATGCACCGGTGAACATCCAGGGGCAGGACATAGAGACTGTGGACAGTTTCAAGTACCTGGGTGTTCACCTCAACAATAAACTGGACTGGTCCCACAACATCGATGCCCTGTACAAGAAGGGCCAAAGTCGCCTCCACCTCCTGAGGAGACTGAGGTCCTTTGGAGTGTGCAGGCCTCTGCTCAAGACTTTTTATGACTCTGTGGTGGCCTCTGCTCTCCTCTACGCTGTCGTCTGCTGGGCCCCGAGCAGCACAGAACGGGACAGAAAAAGACTGAATAAGCTGGTTAAGAGGGCCAGCTCTGTCCTGGGCTGTCCTCTGGACCGTGTAGAGGAGGTGGCTGAGAGGAGGGTACCGGCCAAATTCATGTCCATTAAGGACGACACCTCTCACCCTCTGCACTGGACTGTAGAGGAGCTGAGCAGCTCCTTTAGTAGCCGACTAAGACACCCCCAGTGCAAGAAGGAGCGCTACCGCAGATCCTTCATCCCCACCGCCATCAGACTGTATAATTCTAACATATAGGCCAGACGTGCAATATCCTCCTTTTTCATGTTGATGCTTGTTGTTACTATTATCATTATTACTATTTTCCATTATTATTATTATTACGTATTACTATCTGTATTATTTATTACTTACTTTATCCCCTCCCTGCCTGCATGCACTTTTTCCCTCTTGTCCAATTATCCTGGAGCTACTGTGGCGAGTAAATTTCTCCTGTGTGAGATCAATAAAGGCTTATCTGTTACAGCCCCGAGTGCTCCGATCACCACGGGCACCACTGATGCCTTCACCTTTCAGGCCTTCTCCAGCTCTTCCTTGAGCCCCTGGTATTTCTCTAGTTTCTCGTGTTCCTTTTTCCTGATGTTACCATTGCTTGGTATTGCAATGACCACCACCACGGCTCTGTTCTGTTGCTTATCCACCACCACTATGTCTGGTTGGTTCGCCATCACCATTCTGTCAGTCTGTATCTGGAAGTCCCACAGGATCTTGGCTCGGTCATTCTCCACAACCTTCGGAGGTGTTTCCCACCTTGACCTTGGGGTCTCCAGCCCGTACTCTGCACATATGTTTCTGTACCCTATGCCCGCCACTTGGTTGTGTCGCTCCATGTATGCTTTCCCTGCCAGCATCTTACACCCTGCAGTTATGTGCTGGACTGTCTCAGGGGCCTCTTTGCACAGCCTACACCTTGGGTCTTGTCTGGTGTGGTAGAACTGAGCCTCTATTGCTCGGGTGCTCAAGGCCTGCTCCTGTGCAGCCAGGATGAGGGCCTCTGTGCTGTCCTTCAGATCAGCCCTCTCGAGCCATTGGTAGGATTTGTTGATATCAGCCACTTCAGTCATGTTTTGGTCGTACGCCCCATGTAGGGGCTTGTCCTGCCATGATGGTCCCTGCAGCACTTCTTCCTCTGAGCTCCACTGTCTGAGGCATTCCTTGAGCACATCATCTCGTGGGGCCTTGTCCTTGATGTACTTATGGATTTTGGATGTTTCATATTGGACAGTGGTTCCCACACTCACTAGTCCTCGGCCTCCTTCCTTCCGGCTCGTGTACAGTCTCAGGGTGCTGGATTTGGGATGGAAACCTCCATGCATGGTCAGGAGGTTTTGTGTCTTAATGTCTGTGGTCTGTATCTCTGCCTTTGGCCAGCTTATGATTCCTGCTGGGTATCTGATCACTGGCAGGGCATAGCTGTTTATTGCCTGGGCCTTGTTCTTGCCATTGAGCTGACTTCTTAGGACTTGCGTTACGAAAAATTCACGTTACGAAACCACTTCTGGAACAAATTAATTTCGTAAGGTGAGGTACCACTGTAATCTTTATTGATCTCACACACAGTGACAATTCAATTCTGCATTTGACCCAAGTGGGCTGCAGTGGGCAGCTCATCTTTCCGGCGTCCAGGGGGCAGTACCATGAAGGGTCTTGCCCAAGGACCCACACTGGTTTGCTCATTGCAGTGGGGAAAGATTCGAATTCAGGTCCCCCGGGTGAAAGTGACTTACCAGTTGAGCTATATCCATAGTGATTGAGATTTGCACATTATTCAAAAAGGGTATTCATCAATAAACATGTTTGTGCCATTTCTTTGTTGTTTTGTGTTAAATCACCAACAGTTTTTTTGGACTGACCTGATTTTTGCCAGGTGTCATGTTTGAAACCCTTTGTATACTGTACATGTTCACTGAAATGCTTTCACGCATTATATTAGTTCTGGGTTTGTATCAATATAAAAATAAAAAAATATATACCCCCAAACCTTTTATGTAGCAGGGACTATAGTGGGCTACACATCACTGTGCTTAATGTCAGCAAATAATACCATATAATTCCCATACAATCATGCCTTTGATTTTGAATGATCACATTATTAAGATATTGTAAAAAAAAAATATGAAGACATTAAACACTTTTTGGAGCTGTTATAATGTTCCCTCATCAATGACATTCCTGAAGAGGTTGTAGATGCATGTTTGAGTAATCTAGTGATCACTCCTGGGCCCTATTTGAACCCTTCTTATGGATGGCTGTACAGCAGTTGTCCATAAATATACAAAAGCATGATTTAAAAAAAACAAAAACAAAACAGTACATTACAACTTGAGAAACCTGAAACTAGTTTCATAAGCAAACTGTTGACTTTGTTTGGATATGTGAATGAGCCCAGTTAGTGCTAACGTGCTTACCATCGTGTTCCAAATAGGAAGTTTGCGTGCAAGCTCTTCCGGCTCCTACTGACCCTGGCTCCCATTGACTTACATGGGCCCATCTCTCTGCAACTCCTGCAGTGACCCTCATCATTTTGGTCTTAAAATGGTCATATTATCCTGCTCTATATGATCCTTCCTGTTTTTTTTTTTTTGCTAACAAACATCATGAGCTTCATTTAAGTGATGATTTTTTAACAATTTATTTGTATGATACTGCTGCACATAAGTATTTGAACACCTGAGAATATGATAAATGAAGAAATTCAATTTGTCAACTGGACAAAGTTTGTTTGGTCGAAAACAAATTGAATTTCTTCATTTATCATGGATTCTACCTGGACGACTGAGGGACTCTTCACGCACCTGAGAAAATCAATGTTAATATTTGGTACAGTAGCCTTTGTTTGCAATTACAGAAGTCAAACGTTTCCTGTAGTTTTTCACCAGGTTTGCACACACTGCAGGAGGGATTTTGGCCCACTACTCCACACAGATCTTCTCTAGATCAGTCAGGTTTCGGGGCTGTCACTGACAAACACGGAGTTTGAGCTCCCTCCAAAGATTTTCTATTGGGTTTAGGTCTGGAGACTGGCTAGGTCACTCCAGAACCTTGACATGCTTCTTATGGAGCCATCCCTTGATTATCTTGGCTGTCTGCTTCGGGTCATTGTCATGTTGGAAGACCCAGCCACGACCTGTCTTCAGTGCTCTAACTGAGGGAAGGAGGTTGATCCCCAAAATCTCGCAATACATGGCCCTGGTCATCCAGTCGTCCATGCCCATGTGCAGAAAAACCCCCAAACCCCCAAAGCATGATGCTACCACCCCCATGCTTCACAGTAGGGATGGCGTTCTTGGGATGGTACTCATCATTCTTCTTCCTCCAAACATGGCGATTGGACTTAACCACCACCAAAAAGCTCTCTGTCCCCTCTGCCCATCTGGTCACTATGGGGAGCAGGGCGTTCAGCCGCTCTGCTCCCCATCTCTGGAAGTCTCTCCCTCCTGACCTCCGCAACACCGACACACTCCCAAACTTCAAAACCAAACTCAAAACTCATCTGTTCAGACAGGCCTTCTCACTCCAACCATAACTGCACTGTCCTTTTAAATGTTTTACTGTTTTTAAAAGTTTTACTGCTTAAATGTTTAACTGTTTGTATTTGACTATGTATATTATATTTGTTGTAAGGTGACCTTGAGTGTCCAGAAAGGCGCCTAATAAATAAAATGTATTATTATTATTATTATTATTAGACAATAATAATAATTATTATTATTATTATTGTCTCATCTAACTACATGACTTTCTCCCATGACTCCTCTGGATCATCCAAATGGTCATTGGCAAACTTAAGACGGGCCTGGACATGTATTGGTTTAAGCAGGGGAACCTTCCATGCCATGCATGATTTTAAACCATGACGTCTTAGTATTACCAACAGTAACCTTGGAAACGGTGGTCCCAGCTCTTTTCAGGTCATTGACCAGCTCCTCCCGTGTAGTTCTTGGCTGATTCCTCACCTTTCTTAGGATCACTGAGACCCCACAAGGTGAGATCTTGCATGGAGCCCCAATCCGAGGGAGATTGACAGTCATGTTTAGCTTCTTCCATTTTCTAATAATTGCTCCAACACTGGATCTTTTTTCATCAAGCTGCTTGGCAATTGCCTCGTAACCCTTTCCAGCCCTGTGGAGGTCTACAATTTTGTCTCTGGTGTCTTTGGACAGCTCTGGTCTTGGCCATGATAGTAGTTGGAGTCACTGATTGTATGGGATGGACAGGTGTTTTTATGCAGCTAACGACCTCAAAGAAGTGCTTCTAATTTTTAAAGGCGACAAACAGGTCTTTGAGGGCCACAATTCTAGCTGATAGACGGGTGTTCAAATACTTATTTGCAGCAGTATCATACAAATAAATTGTTAAAAAATCAATTGATTTTTTGATTTTTTTTTTTTTTTTAGATTATTATTATAGATTGTCTCTCACAGTGGACATGCACCTATGATGAAAATTTCAGACCCCTCCATGATTTCCAAGTGGGAGAACTTGCAAAATTGCAGGGTGTGCAAATACTTATTTTCCTCACTGTACATACAAAGTATTACATTGAACATTGAACTATAATTCCGACCTGCCCAACTCAATATGGCCAATTTCAAATGTGATGTCATGTGAATTCAACTCTATAGAAAACATCTAAACATACAAGCACTGGAGCCACAGCAGACAGACAGTTTGAGTGATGGTGAGCTCCAGACAAATCCTCTCCTCACCAGACCAGTGCAACATTTGAGGATCAGCACAGCTAAATTTGGCTGCTGGCAACAACAAGAATAAGAACTCAAAATAAAACAAGAGACATGCTCCTTTCAGTCATTGAAAATCTGCTCTCACTTAAAACATGCCTGAATCTGCCAGAGAATGTTTAGTACAGAAACAATATGGGACAAGTGTCAAGATTTAACACCATATGGCATTGTGAATGATTTTACAATGGCGTGTTCATGGTAGATGCAATATGTCTGACGCAGAAAGCTGCATGCATTGAAGACTCACCATAATGAGAGGTTAGACCAAGGAGCCAACACAACACACTTCACATTGTGTACAAAGACACAATCCAGTTTCATCAATTCCATCGCTAATAGGTGTGATTAACAGGTGCATGAACCAATCTGAGAAATGTGTGGTTCATCAGATTTTCATGACAGATGACTAATGTTGACTAAATATTTTATTAGCTATTAAAACATATCATTAAATTAAAATAAAATATCAATATATATACATAGCTAAATATTAGAATAATGATACATAATTTAAAAATACATTGAGGGGAAAAAAGTAAGTGAATAATTCTGAGATCCAGTTATGCTCAGACTTTTTAATTTCTCTGGAAAAAACCCTGATCGGAATTCCAACTTGTAAACTTGGTTGACATTTCTGAACCCCGAGCTGTTTCTGAGTAAGAAAATCCACCTTTTCCACACAAGGTGGCACCTTTGTGTGTGGATACATTTTGATATCCCACAGTCAAAATATTGATTGTGTTATTTTGACTTTAATCCTTCCTGGGCATCTGCTTCTGTGTTCTGCTCCTGCACTCTGAGCCTCTGCACTTATAAATGTGCTCTTATACTCTTGGACACATGGAGCTAAGTTAAGAAAACAAAAATCACTCTCAAACATTGACTTGCAAGTTGCAACAGATGCAATAACAATGTCTGGGTTACTAAATGACTCAAACTGATTTGAGAGCTTTCTTCATTTTATTGCTGCTTTGAAGTCATCACTGTGTACTATATTACTGAACAATTACATAAGCTGGTGATTGTTTTCCTGCTGTGACCCCTGGAACATTACTGTATTCTGATCTCTGAGCACAAATGGAGATAAGATGGAGATAAAAAGGGAGTGAAAGAGAGAAGACAAATCTTTTCACATTACAACAAAACAAAAATATCCCCAATATTCAAAATATATATGTACACACAATATTCCCACGAGATCGCGGATACAAGCGGCCGAAATGAGTTTCCTCCGCAGAGTGGCTGGGCGCACCCTTAGAGATAGGGTGAGGAGCTTGGTCACACGGGAGGAGCTCGGAGTAGAGCCGCTGCTTCTCCACGTGGAGAGGAGCAGCTGAGGTGGCTCGGGCATCTGTTCCGGATGCCCCCTGGACACCTCCCTCGGGAGGTGTTCCGGGCATGTCCCACCGGGAGGAAGCCCCGGGGAAGACCCAGGACCCGCTGGAGGGACTACGTCTCCCGGCTGGCCTGGGAACGCCTTGGGGTCCCCCCGGAGGAGCTGGAGGAAGTGTCCGGGGTGAAGCAAGTCTGGGAGTCCCTGCTTAGACTGTTGACCCCGCGACCCGGCCCCGGATAAGAAAATGGATGGATGGATGGACAATAAATATTAAACCCTAAAAAAAAAAAAAAAAAAACTTACATGATACCAGGTATCACGTATTGCAGGTGGATATAGCAATTATGGTGATAGGCCTATCCAGGCCCTTCTTGCTGTCAGGCAGGCTAACCACTGTACCACTGTACACCACAGCACATGCAGTGCACCATTAAATGAAACAGACTCCTTCCCTTCTTCCTGCCCTGGTGATTTAACCCACTTCATTTGAACTTTATGGATATTGGCCCCTCTCTGGTGGATATTTTCATGTAATTGAATGATTATGAACTGGAGAGATTAATGGACAAAGTCCCAGGCAGCTCACTTCAGCCTCTTTGGGAACAACAGAACTGTCAGCCCAACAAACGTTGAAAATCCCAGTTTTTTGACATGATCCGAGCGATTGGCCTGTGCCTCCATAGGGCTGGGAATTGTCAGGATTGCCACAGAGTGAAAAGCCACGGAAATGAAAGTCTAATTGATTTATGCAGAGAGAAAGCGTCTCACCTCTGGGGCTGGCTTCACAGGAAGCTGCTCACTAAATGAAAAGTCTGATCTGATGGGAGAGCAGGGAGGACACTGCTTGGCCTGTAGCTCAAAGTGGAGAAGACGTGATGGTGAAGATACAGCAGATCCTATCCACAGACCAGGCTTAGACAGGTGTTCATATTATAGGAGCTGCATAAACTGTAGCTAAGGTGGGAATCAGAGTGTACTGTGTGAATCTGAATATCAACATGAGCATCCACATATAGTACAGTTTTATGTTATTGACACTTTGCAGTGATGTCACACCTTGGTGCTCTAGTTGGAATGATCGGCAGTTTCCATGGAGACACAGTGCACACATTAGCAAATATGGTCCAAAAAGTTTGTAGAAAAAACACAAAATGAATTTAAATAAAACATTTTTAGAACCCTCTGAGCAATACAACTGAGAGATTTGTTCAACAGCACCAAATCAACTCACCTGTTTTAGTTCCAGCTAAGTCAGTTCAAGATCATGTTGTAAATTAAAACTCAAAAACAGAGCTTCCGACAGAGCAGTGCCTACAGTTAGCACCACACCCCCAGGGAATGTTGACGACATCACTGAAATGAATTGATTCACTGGAAAAAATTAGGGAATTTTTACTCCCTGAATACTATGATTTTATAATGTTATCCCACCACTCAACATATTCACTGGTTAGAGTGAGGAGTTTTATGTATTTAGCATAATTCCATATAATCAAATCTAAGTCTCATCATATCTCCATAGTACTTTGTTCTTTCTAAATGCACTGTCATCTGCTCCTGGCTTTATAATATGCTGAAACAAAGTTTGTCAAAAGTAAAATCAGTACAGTCGATATTAGACCTAGCATGGACACTAATTTGAGAAGGCAAAAAAAGTCCCATTGACAGGACAGAAATGAACCTTGACTGAATAGTTTTAGAATGATCTTGAGCTGAATCAGAACAAATATAAGAGCACATAGACTAGTATACCCATGGACCACTATGGAACTATACCTGGACCAATGAGGGATTATACAGTTATAAGACTTCATATAATATAAAAGAAAGTACTAAAAGTAGTACTGTTGTCTAAATAAATGTTTTGTATTATCATCATGGTGTCACAACTGGCACAGAGTATCGAGTCTATTCCTGAGTATTGAAATCAACTTTGAAATGTTAGTATTACAACACTAGTTTAAAACAGCGCTGCCTTGATGAGACAGACAGATAAAGGTGCTTCTGAGAGGCAGTACTAGAGCCGCCATCTTAATGCACCAGTGTAGTTTGGCTTAAACGTTTCACCACGCATTCAATATTCCATTTAAGAGCAAGTATATTTTTTTCTTTTGCACCAAATCAAACATGTACAATCTTGTGAAAAATGACTCTTCATAAGCGGAATACAAAGTTGTTAAAACAAAGCTCAGACACTGTACACATTGCTAAAAGTTCCATTCGGATGCATTTGGCACTTTCTCTGGAGGAGCCGGAGCAATTATCAGACGGAAATTGTTTTTCATTTTTCGCTCGCTGATATTGGTGTTTATGACGCTAGCTAAAAATGAATATTTGTGAATAAATCAGAAAGAGTGCTGTTTGCTGCATTGGCACCACTCGGGCAAGCTGTCACTTCACTTATGCAAATCAGCAGGAGAAGTAAAACCCATTTTCCAAAAGATGGGAATCTTAATTTATGATTTTTATTTTCTATAACGAATATTTGATGAGAGATGCAGTGTGCGGCTGGAGCTCTGATTAGGCCCTGATGGAAGTGGATGAGCTAGCTGTTAGCACATCTTGAATGTTAGAGGGAGTACGCACTGTGTACTGAACTGAGCGGCATTCAAACACACAGCCTTGTCTCCCATCCAAATATTAACCAGGCTCAGCCTTACTTAGCTTCTGAGATCAGAAGACATCGGAAATCAAATAAAAATACACTCAACAAAAATATAAACGCAACACTTTTGTTTTTGCTCCCATTTTTCCTGAGATGGACCCAAAGATCCAAAATTCACTCCAGATACACAACACTACCATTTCTCTCAAACATTGTTCACAAATCTGTCCAAATGTGTGACAGCGAGCACCTCTGCCCCGCCGAGACAATCCACCCCACCTCACAGGTGCGCCACATCAAGATGCCGATCCGACATCATGACCAGTGCACAGGTGTGCCCCAGACTGCCCACAATAAAAGGCCACCCCGAAATGTGCATTTTTTTTTTTTTTTTTGCTTTATTGGGGGTCTGGGGACTCAGAACCAGTCAGTATCTGGTGTGACCACCATTTGCCTCATGCAGTGCAACACATCTTCGCATAGAGTTTCAGATTGTCAGTTGTGGCCTGTGGAATGTTGGTCCACTCCTCTTCAAAGGCTGTTATGGACGAAGAACACAGGTGCATTTTATTGATGGCATTTTGAATGCACAGAGATACAGTGATGAGATCCTGAGGCCCATTGTTGTGCCATACATCCATGAACATCACCTCATGTTTCAGCAAGATAATGCACGGCCCCATGTTGTAAGGATCTGTACACAATTCTTGGAAGCTGAAAATGTCCCAGTTCTTGCATGGCCAGCATACTCACCGGACATGTCACCCATTGAGCATGTTTGGGATGTGCTTGACCGGCGTATACGACAGCGTGTACCAGCTCCCACTAATATCCAGCAACTTCACACAGCCATTGAAGAGGAGTGGACCAACATTCCACAGGCCACAATTGACAATGAATTCACCATATTTCAATAAAGTATTATATATATATATATATATATATATATATATATATATATATATATATATATATATATATATATATATATATATATATATATATATATATATATATATATATATATATATATATATATATATATATATATATATATATATATATATATATATTGTATATATATATACTTTATATATATATATATATATATATATATATATATATATATATATATATATATATATATATATATATATATACAACCTCCAGGGGCAATGAGCTAACCAGTGTGGGTCCTTGGGCAAGACCCTTCACGGTACTGCCCCCCGGGCGCCGAAAAAGATGGCTGCTCACTGCTCCTGAAAAAGGATGGGTCAAATGCAGAAGTCAAATTTCTCCCGTGTGTCACTGTGTGTCATTGTGTGTGAGACCAATAAAGGCTAAAAGCCTAAGCTTAATCTTAATATATATATATATAGTAGCTTGTGTTACTAGTTGCTCCAAATGGACCCTTATTTGATGTAACTAGTGTTGTAGTTTTTGAAAGTTGAACTGTGGACACTTCAGGATATCTGTGTTCCCACTTAATGAATTCTCATCCAAATCCAACCAGAGTTAAATTGTCCTACATGTGGTTTTGTTTAGTGCACAGTCAGTGCAGGAGCCACAGTCTCTCTTACCTTATGCATTCTCAACATTGTAATTAGTCACTATGAATAGTTTACAAGCTCTCAGAGACCAGTGTGCCGTTTTGCTGTCACAGTAATAATGCTAATACTAATACTAATACTACTACTACTACTACTACTACTACTACTACTACTACTACTACTACTAATAATAATAATAATAATATTAATAATAATAATAATAATAATAATAATAATACATTTTATTTATAAAGTGCTTTTCAAGACACTCAAAGACGCTGTACAGAAGGTAAAATAAGTCATAAAACAATAGACAATCAGACAAACATTAAACATTAAGAAACATTAAACGCAGTTTCAAAAAGGTGAGTTTCGAGCAGTTTTTTGAAGGTGTGGAGGTCAGAGCAGTCACGGATAGGTTGTGGGAGTGAGTTCCAGAGGGTGGGGGCAGCAATGGAGAAAGCTCTGTCACCCCAGGTTCGGAGCTTGGTCCTGTAGGGGAGGGACAGGAGGTTGGCGTTGGAGGAACGGAGGGAGCGGGATGGGGTGTGGCGGTGCAGGAGGTCAGAGAGGTATGATGGGGCCAGGTTATGGAGGGCTTTGTAGGTCATGAGGAGGACTTTGAATTGGATGTGATGTGGTCTCGGGAGCGGGTGTGGGTGAGGAGGCGGGCAGCAGAGTTTTGGATGTATTGGAGTTTGTTGAGAGTTTTGGAGGGTAGGTCATAGAGAAGGCTATTGCAGTAGTCGATTCGAGAGGTGATGAATGCATGAATGAGAGTTTCGGCAACAGAGAAAGAAAGGGATGGGCGGAGTCGTGCAATGTTTTTGAGATGAAAGAAAGCAGTCCGGGTTATGTAGTTTATGTGTTGTTGGTATGAAAGTGTGGTGTCTGGTTGGTCATTTACCCCAGTACAGCTAATAACACTTGTTAATGCATGCTAATGCACGCTTCCTGATTATCAGACAATAAAATGTATTTATGTAATAGCTGTATTTGAGTCTTTTTGTGCGTGCCGGCAGGCTCCTGTATCGTCTACCAGAGGGTAGCAGATGGAAGAGTCCTTGTGCAGGATGAGTATGGTCCTTAGTGATGCTGCGTGCCTTACGCAGACCCCTGCTGTGGTAAATGTCCTGGATGGAGGGGAGACTGCTGCCAGTGATGTCCTCTGCTGCTCGCACCACCCTCTGTAGTGCTTTACGTCTCTGAGCGGTGCAGTTCCCATACCACACTGTAATGCAACACGTCAGGAGGCTCTCAGTGGTGCACCTGTAGAAGTTTGTGAGGATGCTGGTGTTCATACCAAACTTCCTCTTTGTCGTTCTTTCTTAACCACAGTGTCTGTATGTAGTGTCCAGGATAAATCCTCAGTGATGTGTACCCCAAGGAACTTGAAGCTGCGTTCAATGCATGTTTGCTAACAATTATGTTTGCTAATTCTGATTATGAATAAAACAAAGTGCAGGGGAGGAAAATTATTAATCTTAGCAAATGAAAAGCTCTCATTTAGAATCATGTGGCCTCCCCAGAGCAGATTGAATGGACCTGTTGGCTTGACAGTGATATTGTATTTAGAGTGCTATGCTGTCTCCTCTGATGGAGTACAGAGCGGTGCTACTCGGCTGACTGTCCCTGTCACAGAGACTGATGATACACATGCCACCGCGTTTACGTGACACCCAGGAGATAGGCAGGTGCCCTTCAAACGCGCCCATCGCCACGGGAACCGTGCATGTGTCTGTGTGTGCAGGCCGACATATTAGTATTCACCAGCTACCGGAATCAAATGGCTGTCATGCTACATTTGTGCATGGCTCAGTAACGCCACATCATCAGAAAGAGCAGCATTCAGGCCTCCTCCACCTTTAGCCTCTGCTCTCGCTGCACAAGCCACTTACCAGCAGACATGAATGAGAATGGACTATCACACAGTGTAAGTCATAAATATGTTGGCTGTAATTCCCCAGCATCATCTTTGTCATCTTAAATACAGAGTGGTGATGCAAACAGTCAGGATTGGCAGACACAGACAAACTGTTCACAGTGAGCCTCCTGCAGTGTACTGGAGGATTATTATGCACCAAGAGTTTGATGTATTGGTTTCTCAGAGCTACCCAAATGTGACTGGCACACATGGCACACATGATTTTTTGTTCATATGTCCATACATGACACTGAGCCATAGGTCAGTGACAGTGAAAATGAAAGGACTGTAAAGAGCCCCCCAGGTATAGAACCAAACGGTAGATAGTGTAGACTACTGATGTATATTTTACATACTATACTTAAGTACAAATATTGGTATCCTGATACTTTCTTGCATTATAACTGTTGGTTTTGTATCATTAAAGGTTGTCTCATAGCCCACTGTTCACACAAGTTATATTTTCTCAAAACATAACTTATGAGAAAGTGCATTTTGCATACTTAGCTTAAAAAGTAGGACTGTAAGTCTTTAGTTAATTATTTTTTTAAATAAAATAAGTAGGAGTGCATTGTGGTTATTGCTTTGCCTGGAATATTATTACAAGTAAAATACACTGAAAAAACATGCATACTTATTGTAAGCAAATTTCAAATCTTCATGGAGACCACCCTTCATCAGAAATGTTACACTGTGTACCTTTAATAGTTTACAGAGCCTTTTCCAGCACCACGACACACACATGTACTCAACTGATGGATTCTTGGTGCATGTCGTCCAGTCAACCAACACTTCCTTTAGTCGATTTCACCCTCATTAGAATGCTTAAAAGTTTAGGTTTATTTATTTAAATGGGACAGCATGTATTAAAGCCCCACTGTGTAGGATTCGTGGCGCATAGGTGGATAGTCGCTTTTGCACTTCCTGTTTTAGCTACGGCAGACCTCGAGGGTCACGCCGTAGCGCCGTTCACTTTTTTTTTTCTTTTCGCATGAAAACACACATTCTCGATCATGTACCATGACACTCTACACATCAAATGAAACCTTACAGTCTCCTCTTTTTGACTATGCAATTCATTTCCCGGCACAACAATCTCTCCCCGTGCACATGGGGCTTTTATACGGAAAAGCACAAAATGGAAAAGCACAAAGCTTACCTTTGAAGGCTGTGCCCAGGTCAAACTCAGCATTTCACCATAAGCTTGGTCTGAAATCTGTCCGTAAGGATCCAGCGAATAAAATCCAGTAAAACAATTTAGTCCAAAACACGTGTTAGATCCATTACGACGTGTGATCCGGCAACATGCTTGTCGTTCTTTACCCAAAACCACGAGCCTTGCTGAAGGCGAAGGCGGAGCCCAAATGTCCTTCTGCGGCTCTCGTATTCAAAATGGCTGCTTCTGCATGGGGAAGATCCCCCTTTTATGTGACTATATCTAAGTCCAAAAGAATACTTTGATTTCATGATGGAAGTGAAAAGGCTTGGAAAACACTGTATTTTTGAATGGGTATCTTCAATTTCGGTAATTAACGGGTAAAAATCTTACACACTGTCCCTTTAATGAACAACTGTGCTGTAAATACACCAGATTTAGCTCAAGGCTAGTTTCCATCTAGTCCCACAAAACAGGGGTGAAAGTAGATAAAACACAAGGTACAAAACATGTAAAGACCAACAATGAAAACATGACACCAGAAGCAGTGACAGAATCAAAGCAGGACACAACACTTTTACAAAGAGTTTTAGAAAAAAATTTGCGGTATTATGCAAAATTGACTTTTTGGAGCTTTCTACCATGTTGTCTATGCAATCCTCAGTCATCCAGGTAGAATCCATAGCAATAGAAAATATATATTTTTTCAACTGAACAAAAGTTATTTGTTGCAACATTTTGTTCTCTCATCAACAACATGCCTGAAGAGGTTTTATGCCATTCATGCATGTTTGAGTAATCTAGCAATCTCTCTCGGGCCCTATTCGAGCCTGATTAGCACTGATTAGTACTGATTAGCAGTATAATTCTGTCCATTCTGTCTGTCTCCTATGTTCCTGGATGGCCATCTTCCATAAATATATAAAAGCAGGATACAAAACTAACAAAGATAGAAAACCCTACACTACAACATCACAAATTTCATGCAAGTTCCATTAGCGGGATCGGCATTCATTTTGGGGTGAATATAACATTTTCAGTAAGTGCTCTCCACAGCTGACATAAAAAGAAATATAGCAGTGGCATTTCTCCTTTCCAAATCCCTTAAATGAAACTCTTAACATGAGCATGTATTTTATGAGAACACATTACCATACACAGTTCACAGCAGGCCTTCACAGAGGTCACATTTGCTGCACAGGGCAGAGGAAGTGCCACTGGTACCAGAATTAGGGTTGGTGGTGCCATGGAAACTCAGGAGAAGGTAGAGGATTACTGCTGACAGACAGTCCCTTAGTGTGTGTGTAAACTCTGGAACACACATCAAACATGTGTCATGTGCCAGCTCCACTCATCTGCACTACAGCACGAGGGCCAAGGACCACAGCACATCTATGTAGAAGAGATAACCTGACGCGTATGCCACATTCACATTACTTAAAGAGGATATGACAGATACTTTTTGACTAAAATATAGGTAACATCAATATTTTTAACAGTATACTAACAAAAACGCCTAGTATTGTAAAAAAACAAAACAAACAAACAACAACAAAAAAACATTATGACATATCCATATATCCATCCATTGTCTTCTGCTTATCCGGGGCCGGGTCATGGGGGCAACAGTCTAAGCAGGGACTCCCAGATTTTTTCACCCCAGACACTTCCTCCAACTCCTCTGGGGGGACCTCAAGGCGTTCCCAGGCCAGCCGAGAGACATAGTCCCTCCAGCATGTCCTGGGTCTTCCCCTTTCTCTTGAAGGTCTCTTGTCACATTTGATGTAAGAAGTCTGCAGCATCTCAAGAGTGCATAGCTACCTCCTTATCTAGCTTCTTGCACAGTCTCCATGGATACAGGAAAAAGAAACGGCTAATTTCACACAATCCAACAGTCCCTTATTTGTGTCCTTTGAACTACACATACTGTACCTCTTAGTTGGTTAAATGTAAAAACTGAGCTCAAAAAGCAAAAACATTTTGCACAATAAATAGATAGATGAAAGAAATAATAGAAATAATAGAGCTGTGATTGTCTCCTGGCCCATTGAAAAAGCTCCTGATAGCCCCTGCAAGTTCTACCCGAAACACTCGAAAGGCAGCATTTAGATTACTGCATTTAATGAGTACTTAAGAGATGCGCTGATAGCAGTTGATTGTCTTTGGTGCCTGTTTCGTGTGTGCGTGTGTGACTGGACTCGGGGAAGTGACCGCAGTTCAGTAGACATCGCAATGCCGTGGCAAACAGATGCATTTGTGCACTTTTATTAGACCTGCTCTGTGCTGTAGGCCTGCTCTGTAGGCCTGCCAACACTGTAACATAAATTTAGATTGCATTTCATCTTGCTCTTCTAATCAGAGCACATTGAGGAGGGAGCCTGTGTGCGCTATAAGCGAAGACGAGCAAGAGCGTGAAAAGGCGAGGAGCACTGCGCTGACGTGTGGCGGACGGACAGGTGGGATGTTTTATAAAGTTTAACCTGCTCTGTGATACACACTGGGACGCTGCGACACAAGGGTCCAGACGAGCGCACAAGCTGCAGTGAGAAGTCCGCGGTCCGCACACCGGTAAAAGGTTATTGCTAATGGCAGCGGCCGTAATGAAATATGATCCCACTCATCACACTACAGAACGCGATTGACGTATTGAGCACCCCTGTGTTAAAATGTAGGCTACGTTTTTGTAGCTGTAGCAGTTGAATTCCTTGTGATAGCCTATTGAAATTGAATGGGCAGCTCACGCATTCCAGCCAAACCATCTCATGGCGATACCCTGGAATCGAATGAATGGGCGTGTTCAGAATTACAATAGGAGAGGGAGGGGGGAACAGCCTTTGCTGCCGGCCGCATGGCGTTAGCTGGAAACGTCACGGAAGTGGCATGGCGTGCGGCTGGAATGGGAAAAAATCACTGGCTCCTACTGTAGATAGATCTATGATACATACAGTATGTAGCACCACCAAATCAAATCAGACATAGAAAAACATATGCACTTTAACTTACTTTCAGTGGTTTAAATGCTGCATGATTTAGGACACATGAACGAGACAGGACACTTAACAAATGGACTAGTAGAGCCTTAAGGTTGGCAGGTAATATTTTCCGAATTTTATTTCATCTATTGATTGACTAGTGGCTGAGATTACCCCTATTATGAGCTGGCATACTGGAGGGGGAGATTGCCAGGATTGTTATGTCAGACAGTCTTTTTACACCACGTCTGGTGTTTATCCAGAACTGTCAGTGGAACCTCCCAGAACTAAGTGCACAAATCTGCTATGTAATCACCGATAATCCTGCAACATTGATGGGGGACCATAAAAACTATATGATTTAATGTGTATTGTTATGACTTTGATGGCGGTATAAAAGAGCTGCTATCTGTCCACTGGCACCACACACCATCTATCATATTCCTGTTCAGCTATAACCAAACATTAGCTGCTGGCACTAACGCCACCTCTTTCCTCTGGCAATTAGAATGCCCATAACAGCAAGGGGCACATTCCATTGCTCATCCCCTCGTCTGGTATCCTGGCCAGACAAAACCGCAGGCTTTGACAAAATCTACAAATAAGTGTATGCTGAGCATGTCAGAAGTTATATTTTATTCTGAATGATATGAGAATTTTCCAGAGAAGATATCTTTTGAATTTTAGAAATGAGTGTCTGTGGTTGGATTAGTCCAAGTTAGGAGGGTTGTTTGACACACTTTATGGCCCAGTCTCGGACCCTTCTGCATTGGAGTGCAAGAGGTGCTGATGGGGCTCATTCCCTCACTCCTCCCCTTTTCTGTTGCCTTCAGGTGACCAACCAGTCCCTTTTACATTCTGTGAAAAAGGTCTGCAATCGAACCAGAAAGTGTGGCAAACCACCATCCTAATTTAGCACGGTCCAACCAGTCACTCAGTTGTATACATTGTCTCTCAAATGCAGAAGACCGTACCTTCCCAAAGTTCTTGTAACATCCAGTACAAATTACTGTATACAGTGGGTCCTCGGGTTACGACGTTGATCCGTTCTTAAGACGCGTCGTAACCCGAATTTCGTCGTAAGTCGGATTTTGACTTTAATCTTCCAACCAAAGCACCAATAACCTTTCCATCTCAATAATTAGACCACTATGCTGCTTGGTTATCACTGCCGCTTTCATAGGAGCAGACCAGAGCCCACATCAGGTACTTCCGCCCACATTGGGCACGCACACGAGGCTGTCTTCTTCTCCTTACAACCACAACAAAGTGTATTCTTGCGCCGTGCGCCACGCACCGTTCGCGTTAGTTTACATCTCTTACCACGCTAAACCGCGTAAAACGGAATGACGCGTAATATATATATATATTTTTTAATGGGGGCGCGTTCGTAACCACGAAACGTCGTAAACCGAGACCGTCGTAACCCGAGGACCCCCTGTATAATTTCTTTTACCTGGAAAAAGATAAGTTTTTCCACCTTTCAGTCATGCCCAACTCAAATCAGGGAGAAAGGATACACTTCCAGACCCACACATCTTTGCAAAGTTTTGTCAAAGCATATGGTTCTGGCTGGTGAGGAAACTGGCCTGGTGCCTTCAGGTGGGGGTGGATTAAGTTGGATGTCCCTCTCTCCTCATCTGGTCTGAAGGCTTCAGGTGGGGGTCAATGATAGTCCTCTTTACCTCTCCTCCCCTGGTCTGATGCCCTCAGATAGGGGGTGCGACCTTTGTGCGATGCCAGCTGGAAAATGTCACTGTGGCGTAAACTGTTAGCGATCTCAATTTAGCCTGGCATTTTGTGAACCTTGACCCTGATGCAACTTTGTCATGTGTACAAGATCTACAAGAGCTTTGTCTCTACAGTTTTCTTGCACTTGTTCACACATATCTCCAGCAACTCAAAATATGAACTATGACTTATTCATTAATCCCCAAACACCAAATGGATATGATGCGAGTTAAACTATTTAAGTATTAGTATTACTATGAATGGGCCTCATTCATTAATCACTTCTTAAAAAATGGTCGTCACTTCCATTTTGAGAAGATGCTGAAAGAACTCAAAGCATTCCTTAACGGACAGATTCCTTCTGAAGTGACAGTTGCCCCTAATTCACCAACATCCAGATATGAACACCACTGCACAATAATCCTTTCATTTACATAAAAATTTGTTTGAAAAAAAAAAAATGTTAGAAACGCCCTCTAAGCTTCCATTTTGCCTTTTGGCATTTTTATGTGTAAAAACTAGGGATGGGAATTGATAAGATTTTTACGATTCCGATTCCATTATCAATACTGCTTAACGATTCTTTATCAATTCTCTTATCGATTCTAATTTGGTGAAAAAAGGAGAACAAACTATTTGATTAGCACCAAGATTAGCACTAGTCCTGGTCTAGTCCTGGTTTAGTCCTGGTCTAGTCCTGGTTTAGTCCTGGTTTAGTCCTGGTCTAGTCCTAGTTTAGTCCTGGTCTAGTTCTGGTCTAGTCCTGGTCTAGTCCTGCTTTAGTTCTGTTTTAGTCCTTGTTTAGTCCCGGTTTAGTGCACAGGCTAAGGTTGACACAAGGCCGCTGCTTTCACCTAATATCTCCATTTGATGCAGAAATGATATGATAATAATATGACTCACGCCGTGTCTCTCTGTTGTCGGAAAATTCGCTTGTCTCCACGTGTATTCGCATATGCACTTATATCCGGGACTTTCTGCTGTGACCGCACTTTGTACACGAGCTCCGGAGAAACTGACCTGTCCCGAACCTGTCCCGAACGTCTCCCGCACATGTCATGTGTCCAAGTGGAAGTTAAAAGTCAATTTTCACAAACGTTCTTGTCGTCATGCGAAAATAGTATATAAACTCTGTATCAGTGAAGCGGCTAAGCACGTATCAATCTCACCACTTTTGTGCGTAATTCGTGCTGGCTGGAATCGTTAAGAGAATCGTTAGATAAACTGCTAATCGATTCCGTGAAATTGAAACACACAGAACCGGTTCTCAACAGGAACCGGTCCTCGATTCCCATCCCTAGTAAAAACGTGAGGGGAAGAGTGAACAAGGAAGTCAGGTGGAACGCGGCTACAGACTACAGCTGTTAAACAGCTTTAGTGGCAATTTCAAACTCAAATTAACACACTCAGTGAGGGAATATTTAAGACATAAACTTAAATAAATAAGCAGGTGCTTTCGTCATATTTATCGCACTTTACATGGTTATAGACCTGTGGTAAATAACAAGGGAGGGGGCCAGAGGTAGTAGTACATAAGAGTGTGCTCTGCTCATGGCGGGTCAGGTGGGTGTGGGGGTGTTGAGTCCAGCGTGGTGACCAGGCGCAGGGCTGTGTCAATGTCCCATATGGAGAGCACTGGGGCTGGGACACACTGAGGCTCATTGCAGCCTATATAAAGTCTATTAGACCCAATAGACTACATGCTTTATGACATGCCTCATAAATGTTTTTGGATCACATAGTCATATGTTTATAGGAAATAATTTACAAAAATATATAACTTATTCGAATTTTTTGTTGCATTCACAGAGAAATATTCTAAAACAGAATTTTAGTTCTCATGAGTGCTCCTGACTGTTCATATGATTTGTTCTTCCAGAAGAACATTTTCAGTTAAGAAAAGGTTTTGTAAATATCGAAAATGTTTGTAAGAAGGCCTTAAGTACAAATTTGTTCATATGAATGTATTTATTTATTTATTTATTTATATCCCTTATTTGTCCCAGAAGGGAAATTTGTCCTCTGCATTTGACCCACCCTTTATTCAGGAGCAGTGGGAAGCACATGACTGCGCCTGGGGACCCATCTCCATGATCTTGTCTTGTTGCTTAGGCTTGGTCAGGACCACAGTTGGAGGATTTTACCTATAGAACATGTTTTTTGGGTTGATGGGGGAAACCGGAGTGCCCGGAAACCCACCCAAACACGGGGAGGACACACAGAAATGACCGGGCGACCCGGGGATCAAATCCGGAACCTTCCTGCTGTGAGACGTGAGTGCTAGCCACTCAGCCACTGTGCCACCAATGTCCTGTAATATTTCCTCCTGTAGGGGGAGAGATCTAGCCATAAACCTTTCAAAAACACTTAGAGAAAGCATATTCTGGTACTGTCAGTAAGTGTCAGTGATTTGGTGTCGTAGTACTTGGAATGCTAATGCTAATTTTAAGGCATGATAAATATCAAAAACAATTTTAAAAAAAATGTATTATTATTATTTTAGCAGGCTGTATATTATATTATATTATATTATATTATATTATATTTACCTTTAATAAAAGTTAACATTAGTTTTGAGACAGTGTGCTTTCTAGCATGCTGCTGTGCTGTGAGTCTAATATACTAATATGGCTATGATTCAAATACATCAACTTAAGCAAATCAGAAAGGAATTCCTTAAAACATTATGATTATGATTATGATTATGATTGTTGTTATTATTATTATTATTATTATTATTATTATTATTATTATTATTATTATTATTATTATTAGTTTATTTGGAAGGGACAATGCATATCAAAGGGATTCCGGATCCCTCCGCGTGGAGGGATCCGGAACAGGCTAACGGATAACTCGCACAAGCCGGTGATCCCTACCATCGTACTGGCTAATGTATGCTTGCTGGATAATAACCTGGACCACATTAGTTTACTTCGGGCTACGCTAAAGTCAGTGAGAGAGAGTTGTGTCTTTGTATTTGTGGAAACATAGCTAAACAACAGCATCCCTGATATCACCACAATCGATCAGCTAGCATGCTACCGGGCAGACAGATCACTCCCGGAAGGAGGTAAGACGCGGAGGACACAATGCCTGGTGTCGGGATGATGTCGTGGTCTGTAAACACTGTTCACCACTGCTAGAGACTATGATCATCAAATGCAGACTGTTCTACCTGCTGAGGAAATTCACAGCCATACCACTTGGTGCTGTTTATATCCCTCCTAGCTCCAATAATAACAACAGGAGTGAGGCACTTAATGAACTGTACCAGCACCCGAGTGAGCAACAAACTGCCCATTTAGATGCTTTTCTCATTCTGGCAGGCGATTTCAACCATGCAGACCCAAAGTCTGTGTTTCCCAAATTGCAGAAACACATCAGACTACACGGACTACTGTCCGTGACTTTACGCTTTTTTCATGACTGATGACTTTCATCCCTGTGTTTACATGTTCATGGACCAATCAGGGCTCGCAAATGTCAATGGTTAAAGCGTCCTCAAGGAAACCCTTGCTAAATGAAAGTCCCGTGGTCAGTTCAATATTAAACCTTTGTGCCATATATTCTCCGTCAAAATGCGCGCACCGAACCGTGACCCTCGTACCGCGACGGTTCAATACGAATACATATACTGTGCCACCCCTAGCTGCCACCCATGACAACACCATAGATCTACAAGAATACACAGAAACTGTCACTGCCTACATCTCAACGTGCATTGATGATGTCACAGACATCAGGACCATCACTGTTCGGGCCAACCAGAAACCATGGTTCACAGGGGAGGTCTACAGTCTGTTGAGCGTAAGGAACGCTGCCTTCAGAGCTGGAGACGAGGTGGGCCTAAGGACAGCAAGGGCAAACCTGTCACGTGGCATCAGAGAGGCCAAGAGACAATACTCTAGGAAGATAGTACAGCACTTTAATTACAGCAGAGACACTCGGAGTCTGTGGCAGGGAATACAGACCATAACAGACTACAAGCCAATACCACAGACTGCCAACAGCTTCACCTCTTTGCCGAACAAGCTAAACGAGATCCTCGCTCGTTTTGAAGCACACAACAGCACCCCGTGACAGAAGGGTCCACCCCATCCCGGTGCCCAGGGGCTGACACTGTCCCTGGACAGCGCGAGGAGATCCCTCAGCAGGATCAACACACGCAGAGCTCTGGGGCCGGACAACATCCCTGGTCGTGTACTGAGAGACTGTGCTGTGGAACTCACAAAGGTCGTTATGGACATCTTCAACACATCTCTGAGCCAGGCTGTCGTCCCCACATGCCTCAAGACCTCCATCATCATCCCCATGCTGAAGAAGTCATCTCCATCCAGCCTTAACAACTACTGTCCAGTTGCACTCACCCCCATCCTCATGAAGCGCTTCTAACGGCTATTCATGCAACACATCAAGACATCTCTCCCCTCCACCCTGGACCCATTTCAATTTGCATACCAGTCTAACCGCTTGATGATGCAATCTCAACAGCCCTCTAATCAGCCCTTACATACCTGGACACCAGAGACTCATATGTTAGAATGCTGTTCATTTACTTCAATTCAGCATTCAACACAATCATCCCCCAGCAACTCATACTCAAACTAAACAAGCTGGGGATCAACACCTCAATGTACGGGTGGGTAGCAACACCTCCAGCACCATCACACTGAACACAGGTGCTCCCCAAGGATGTGTGCTGAGCCCCCTCCTCTTCACTCTGCTGACCCACGACTGCACACACAGCTCCAACCTCTTCATCAAGTTTGCGGATGATACAACTGTGTTGGGTCACATCAGCAATGACGATGAGACACACTATAGGAGGGATGTGAGCTGCCTGGTCAAGTGATGCAGTAACAACAACCTCTCCCTGAATGTGGAGAAGACAAAGGAGATTGTTGTAGACGTCAGGAGACCACACACACAGCACGCCCTCCTCACCATCAATGGGGCTGCTGTGGAGAGAGTAAGCACCACCAAGTTCCTGGGTGTACATATCTCTGAGAACCTCTCCTGGTCAAAGAACACTGCATCACTGGCCAGTAAAGGCCAACAGTGACTACTTCCTCCGCAAGCTGAAGAGAGCCAGAGCCCCTGCTCCCATTATGAGCACCTTCTACAGAGGCACCATAGAAAGCATAATCATCACCTGCCTCATGTGGTATGGCACCTGCACGGTGTCCTGCCGGAAAAAACTACACTGGGTAGTGCGAGCAGCTGAGAATCCTGGGTGTCTCTTGTTGGCATTTAGGATTCTTCCAATTGTACTTATTACTTATTTGATACCAGTGTTTTACCTCTTGGCCTAAGCCCAGAATCCTATGCCTCCCAGGTTGTTTGTGGTGAAGGCGACGACTCAGAGACCAAAGAAATAGATTCCAAAAAAGTTTATTATCCCTAACAGAGGAGTTTAAATACAGAGCTCCGGATCCTATCTGCCCCTAAAAGGTTACAGAAAGAACGCCTGTGTCTCTCCCTGCATCTGGTTTTGTGTCCTTTGTTGACCCCCTCCTCTGGGGGTAGGTTCCAGTGAAAATTTCCACTACAGGCTTCCAAGAAATAGTTACTTTCTTCTTATCAGCTTGAGATGGTGATTTATCAGCTTGCCCCGCAAACATACCAGACCCTGGGGATTTTCCACTGGCTCCAGTAGGGCCTCTGTTTTGTCCTATGAGTCCACACCTCTGCCCCTCAAAAACAGATATTCGTTGCACACAATAAACATTAGAATCCTAAACCCCGTAAAGTGTATGTTTATTATTTATTTCTAGACTCTCTCCCCTCCCTGTTGGACATCTACCACACCCACCTCACCCACAAAGCCCTCTGCATTGCGGGTGATCCCACCCACCCATCAACTGCCTCTTCAGTCTGCTGCCATCAGGAAGGAGACTGAGGAGTCTCAGGGCAAAGACCAGCAGACTGAAAGACAGCTTCATCCACCGAGCTGTCAGGATGCCGAACTCTCTTCCTGCCCTGCCCTCCCTCCCCCAATGACATTGTTGCTTAAATTATACTTAAAGGACACTGACACTACTGCTTAAAAGACACTTAAATGACACTGACACTGCTGCTTAAATGACACCATTTGAGCTTTATTACGCCACACATTGTGTTTTACCTATTTGTATTATATACAAGCTTACTGTACTTTTGCTGTGGGTATATGTGATGTTTTAGTCATTGGGTTTATTGTCTTGTACTTTGGCTACGGGTGAATGTGACATTTTAGTCATTGTGTTTGTCTTGTACTTCTGCTAGGGGTATAATGTGACGTTTTAGTCTTGATATTTATTGTTTTGTTTATCAGATGTTTTTATGTTCACTGTGGGTCTGGGGAGTGCTGCAATTTCAAATCCAGTGGGTGCAACCTGTACATATGTTTTTTGACAATAAAGCTGACTTTGAACTTTGAACATCTTATCAGGCATGTTACAACATGGTAAAAAGCTCCAAACATAATACCTGGTTTAAAGATTTGATGTTGTGCCTACCCTAATTGCATTAAACACCAAAGTAAGCCAATGGGAGTAATAGTTGTTATCTCAGTATGTACAAATAGCTAACTGTTAATGATCAAACAGCCTGTGCACATGCTCTGAATATAGTAGCAGGAGCAGGATGAGTCACCTCATGGTACATGGGAGACATTTTGGGAGAGAAACTCTATAGGCATTTCACGTGGCTGATATTGTGCCTGTCACGCATTCACAAAGCCAGGGCAGATATCAGAATGCAAAAAGCGAGGAGACTGGTAGAGCACCACAAGAATCCTAAGTCTGGAGTGTTGGAGTGTCTGTAGAGGAAGCATCAGAGATTTGAGAGAGGCCCGTGGAGTAGTGTTAGGGCCTCATAGCAAAGATGCTGGCCCCCAAATGATCACATAATGATCTCCACTATCTGGTGTACTGTCTGCACCAGCCTATAATCGTCGGTTTAAGCAGGATACATTTCATAGAATATCGTTCCTCTCTCTTCCTGTGTTTCTGTAATATCTATATTTTTCCTTCCCCTAACAAATTCTTTGGCATATGTGTTCATAGTGACACCTGCAGCTTTCCTTGGGTCTTGAGAATGATGACACTGGCATAGAACTAATACATGTTTTTAATATACATCTTGCTGTTGGGGTTTGGCTGAACCTAGGAATGGCCCTTGACTAAAGCCCCATTCAAGCATGCAGCCTGAACCTGGCATTTACCTGCATGTTGCCAGAAGAGTCATGTGACCAAAGTCAGACCTGATTACCCTGCATTTTTAATTATCATAAATATGCAGGGAAGACTTATGTGTGAATAAAGGCAGAAAGTTGCCAGTAATACTAGACCACTGCTTGGTTTCCATGGTTACCTGTTTGGTTTTCTGGTTACAAACTTGCTTCCTGGTTATACACATATTTGTTATTTTCCCATTCAAATTGAATGATGCAGTAGCGTGTCATTGTGTGAGAATGGGGTCTATGTGTGAGTGGGGCTATAGAGACTCATTGCCCTGAAGGATGAATCCATTAGTTACATACATCTGGTTGGTGTAGTTTGGCTGTAACAGACCATCACAGATACAATGTCCTCCCAGTAAATCTCCTCTCAAACCTCCCATAATGACTCCTCAACATGAAGTGGTTAGCTCCATTCTATGAGGAGAATGAATTGGTGTTTTGCTTTGGACAGATTGTGAACAGATTGTATGGAGGGAACCAAATGTACCTCACTAAACAAGAAATCCATTGTTGACTCAGAACATGTCCCAGTCCCTCTGCTGTACAAAAACTATGATTGGTGGGGTCCAGTGTGAGTGTCTGCTTCCTTCTCATAGCATGATGTGGGAGAGCTCGCTAGATGAGCGGTTAGCACATCTCCACTGGGGGAGGCTGCAGCTTAAAAATGGCTGGCCCTGTGTGGAGCTGGCTATGCATGATTTGGTTTGACATAGTTGTCCATGGCTGCTTTGGGCAATAGAAAATCAAATCAACATCTACTGTGAAGAATCAGCAAGGTTTTAACTGGTTTTGTCTCGTTTGTACCTTTTCATACGTGCACTGTCTGGAGGGCTGAGCAATTGAATCGTGATTCCTGAATACACTAGTTTGGTGAAATTGTCAAATAGTGCTCTATTGCTTTTTTTTTTTTTAAGACCTTTCTGGAGGTGGAAATTCAACTGCATAATGACTTTCCATAATTCCATGGAAATATGAAGTTAAAACCATGCCTTGGAACATTTTCAATGTTCCAAGGCAATGTTCACAGAGACACTCCACCAGGACAAATAAGAGTCAGGTTTGTGGAGATGCAAGCCCACTCACAGTAAGCATGCATGTTTTGCACTTGCCCATTTACATTGGTCATTTTGATCAGTCACTGTCATGCTCTAAGTGAGTGACATATGTGACTGAGCACCCGGAATTAGGCCGCAACTCAGGATTAGCGAAACCCAGATAATCCCAGATAAGAGGTTTTTTTTTCAAAATTTGTGATTTTCGTTTTTTTGCAGAATGTGCTAGTTGAGATCAAACTGGGACTAAACCGGGTCTAAACCAGGACTAAACGGGGACTAAAGCAGGACTAAAGCGGGACTAAAACAGGACTAAACCAGGACTAAACCAGGATTAAAACAGGACTAAAACAGGACTATAGAAGGACTAAAGCAGGACTAAAACAGGACGAAAAGAGGACTAAACCAGCACTAAAGCAGGAATAAAACAGGACTAAACCAGGACTAAAGCAGAACTAAACCAGGACTACAGCAGGACTAAAGAAGGACTAAACCAAGACTAAACAAGGACTAAACCAGGACTAAACCAGGACTAAACCAGGACTATTATTTGCTACTACTATTTTGTATTGTATTAAATTGACAAAACAGGTTATTTTTAAATTAACTTTTTAACTTAATTTAACTTAGGCTAATTATTGACTTATTGAATGATTATATGGACTTCCTGTTATAAAAGCATTTCCATTTTAAATGTCACATGGCATGAAATATTCACTTTCTGAGGTTTGTGAACGTTAATGTGAGCTCCCCTACCCTGTTTAGGGCCCCCACTCATGGCTAAAAGTTGCGAAATGTGTAAACTGAGCATTTGCGATCCTTTTCCGCGTTTGAAAAAAAGACAGCCCAAACAGGCAATTCTGAACAAGGGAACTTTCTGACGTCACACTCGTGGAAAGGTTTCCACCCCCCCTCTGGATGTAACAAAGTATAATTCTGCACTAAATCTGACCTTTCCTGAATGTAAACACCACACCACAGTAATGTCAGTGATGGGGGAGGGCTTAGCTTAATGTCATGCAAATGAGTTCTGAAGGCCTGGACAAGAGAATCTTTAATGTGTTTTTTCTCAGCTCATGGATTTCACAATGGGCTGATTTCAAATGGCCACAATTTCTTCAAATGTTCTCAGATTTCTATGTGTAAGGCATCATTGGAAAGCTTAGAATCTATACTTTCAGAATCTGTGAATAACTCAAAACGCCTCTGAGACGACTTGTAATTGGTTTTGCCACAGTCGGTCACATATCTACTCAAAGTAAAGTATGGTTTAAGTCTTCAGAGCCTATAGAAAAATTTGTTGTTTGTTTGTTTGTTTTGACATATTGCCCACCTCAAGATAAAATAAAATATTGCAACAGGTGTGAAAGGAAAATGTGTTTCATCTCCTTTCAACAGTAAGCAACTAGCACTTTTTTCTGGCATATTTACAATTGTATTTATTTTTAATATATGTGTGCTGTCTCCTAAAAACAAATAAATAAAGTTTGTCTTATTGTCTGCTAGAAAAACATCTGTGCCACAACTTTTCGTGTCTTTAAAACATTACTCTCATACACTGTTGTGTGCATAATTCTACATGTTTATTTGAATAAAATAATAAGCCAGCTCCTGAATGCATGCTTATTACATACCCTACGTACGCAGACATACTGATTATGTTAATGAATGTCTGCTGTGACTGATGTTTTGAAGAGCCTTTTTGAATATATATTTGCTAACTTCAAATAATAGGCTACACTTTGGACTGGTGAATGTTACAAAAAAGAGCATTTTAAGGCTCATGTTGGGGTTTGTATGTTGGTGTATAAACAACTCTACTGAAGTATAAGGGATTGTTCACATACACCTTTGCCAAATGAATTCGACTTCAGAAGGCAGACAATTAGCATTAGCATTAGCACGGACTCAGCTACATTGATGTATTCTTTTAGAGCATAGGTGGAATAAATTAGTTCTACTTAAAGATGCATGTTATGGTTTTCATCTTCTTGTCTCCACGGAGATATGTTATGATGTTATCTTGGCCTACATTCTCAGAGGTATAATACTCCCTAGAACTCAAGACTGGAATGGACAACACTATCACAGTGTGTTGAGAATCCATGTCTCCAGGTGGTGGGTCCCGTACTTCAACTCTCAGGCTACTATTATTTATTCTGTCACTCTGAAGGGAGAGTGCTGTTTGCTCTTAGTTCTGGGAGTAAACAGCATCAGAGCATCAAAAAAAATAAAAAATTATGATGTAACCACAATAAAAGTGTGCTTCTCCCATATTGAACATTGTCCACCCTCCCTAATCTCCAGCGGTGTGTCCACTACTAACTGCTACAGACATGCACTTTGAGTCCTCTCCCTCTTGGCTGCACCTTGTCCAGAGTCACATCTGTTATTACTGTCTGTTATTACCATCATCCAATCCATTCTGTTGTATTATTCCACCTGCTTTTTCAATATGCTTACCCCACTTACCCACTACAGGAACACCTCACCTCGCTGCCCTCAGGATGGAGGTACAGGACACTCAGTTGCAGGAGGGCCTGCTTTGGCAGAAGCCTGATCCCCTCAGCCATCACATTTTTGAACAACAGGCCTTGCTGAGTGAACTGTAATGTCTATTGCAATGTGTATATGTTTGTTGTTCTGTTGTTTGTCGCTGTACAAAGAAGCTCTATGTGCATGAAAATGAATATCTCCTTGGGGACAATAAATGTCTAAAGTCTAAAAGAGTCATGCCAGGACAAGCCCCCCTCCCTCCCCTGGACACCACTTTATTCTGCCCATTCTCCCACCAACCCAGCACCCCAGCTCTGCAGCCAAACAGCCATGAAGAGACTTCAATTTGGATTTCCACCTGAACAATTTATGTCTTTTTAATAGACTGAGGGAATAGTCATGAATATATAAAGAGTGTGCAATCGTAGAATCCTCTCCAAGCCCACACTTAAAACCAAGAACTGATTGGATCAGAGAGCAAGGGAGAGGTCATGAGGAGGTCGGCAAGGCTTTCAGCATGACTCCAGGATGCACGCTGAAACAACGGAAGATGGAATTCAATTTGGAATACAATGTGAGCTGCCATTCAACAGGCGGAGTGTCAAAGCAGTGACAGGGCTGCACAAATGAACAAAACATTTAAAGACAAAAATGACATAAATAGGAAGAAGAGGAAAGAGGACTGGAAGGGGCTGGCAGAGCAGTCAGTGGCTAACAGGAGTGAGACAGAGCGGGCCAGAGGCTAGAATCAAATGTAGTGAAAAGCTTCTAGTTATGTGACCTTTATCAAATGCAGGAAATTGGAGTGTTTGAATCTGAAGGGCACGCTATATCTGTGGAGATGTGTGTAAAGACAGTGAGTGGGAGGAAGAAGCCATGCATGAGGCTATATTAGAATTCAACAAGTAAAACTGGGTGTTTTAACTGGACTGTAATTGGTGTTAAGTTTAATTCTGTTCTTTATAATATGTAGGTGCTCTATATATAAGCATTCCAATGCCTAATTGCCATGCCATGGGACCTTTAACAACTGTTTCCAACATGTTAAATAACAGAATACTGTAGGACTTAACCTGTATGAAATGTTTACATGGTTTATGTGCTGGTTATAAACTCAGATTCACTGTTTGTGGTGGTTATCATGGTTAATATGTCACAGTTTAACTTAATATAACTTAACTTATGTGACGGGGTAGTCCTCTGATCATCTCTCACTTTGCAAGTGGTAATCACCATTAGAACAAGAAGGGCCAAACGCCAGATATTACATTTAGAACAGTTACTTAGTAATGGTATTCTTATGATATATTCCGGACAGTTCAAACATGTATGCAGTCAGCCCTACAGCTATCAAAGTCAAACCAAACAGGGAGTGCACAGTGCGCCCTCTGCAGGGATAGCAGTGTCACAACAAAAGCTGCAGTTGTAACCATGTAATAAACACCCAGTTATACACTCCAATAAGCACTTATTTGGCATGTGCTTTTTTCATGTGTGTAGAAAGTATTCACATTTACCAGCAGACTGTCTGCCCCTTGCTTACCTCTGAGGAGATCTTACTGCTCTGGAATATCCTTGGCTAAAAGCACACTATGTCACCTGAGTGGAATGTTCCACAGTCTGACATTTCACTTCTTGATCTTGCATTGCTATGATACCTTGATTAATAAATAAGTCTTGGATTAACCTTTCTTCAAATATGACCCGTAACTTGGTTTTATATCATCAGCTTGTCTCTACGGATATCTACTATGTGTTTAATAACACATCTGCACCATTTTGTAGTCATGTGAAATAGTGAATAAAATGAAGTAATGCGAGAGTTGACAAAAGAGGCATGAGACTGGAATTCTAATGCATGGATAAGTTTATTTACATCAACCTTATACCCCAAGATAATAAGGGCTGAGCTGTCAGTGATTGCACTTAGTACAGCACAGCAGTGCATTTTCTCTTATCAATGAATAAGGAATCTTTGTATAGCTAATATGTACTTAAAAGTCACTGGCTGGGATTATACATCTTACTAAAGCATAATATATATTTTCTCATAGGAATGGATATAACACAGCAGAATAACTTGTCAGTTTAGTTTGCACCTCACTTTTTCTAAAGTTATAGTTGTTGCGGCAACAATATTCCTCCAAACTCGAGGAGGCAGATTTGAACAGGTAGCTCCAGCCCCTTGTTTTGAGTGGGCTATAACAGATATTGCTAACAGATATTGCTATATTGCTGCTGACAAGCCAGCGTTAGGGCCGTGTACATGTGGGCGAGTATATTTTATTTTTAAAGCTAAAAGGAAATCTCGACTTCTCCTGTCAGCGTAACAAATGGCAGCCCATAAAACAGCATGTAGTCAGGAGTTCTATGCTGTTCCGCGGCCCATTTTAATACATTCTCCTGCCTGGGAGCTTCAGCGCTATATTTCATTCATGTTTGGGACTTTGCCTGCTCCCACTGCAGAGAGAGTGTACTGGCCTCTGATTGGCTGATGGAGTGATTTGTCAGAGACAAAGTGTCGCTGGGCCTGAAGATTCCTGGCTGGAGTCGGTCCCTGGGTAGAGGAGTATGCTGTCTTGGGTTGCAGTGACAACTGACAGGCTTTAGCGCTGACAGATGACTTTGTAGAACAGAGGCATGGACTTCTCAAGGAGACGCAGAGGGAGCAGTGTCATTTGATGTCTGCACTATGTCTCAATTATCTATCTCATATGTGACCAGCCGTGGCAAAATCAGACACAAGTTGTCCCGGAGGCGTTTTGAGTTATTCACAGATTATGAAAGTGTAGATTCTAAGCTTTCCAACGATGCCTTACACATGGAAATCTGAGAACATTTGAAGAATTTGTGGCGATTTGAAAGCAGCACATTCTGAAAAACACGTTAAAGATCTACTTGTGGAGGCAGAAAGGAGCTTATTTGCATGACATTAAGCTAAGTCTCCCCCATCACTGACATTATTACTGTGGTGTGGTGTTTCAGAATTCAAAGGTACTTTGTTAAAATGGAAATATAATATAAATCCATATAATTATTCAATAATTCAGTAATAATATGTTAAGTCAAAATCACCTGTATTGTCAATTTAATACAATACAAAATAGTATAAGACACTACACACACACACACACACACACACACACACACACATACACACACTCTAGACACACATATACACAAATCTTAGTCCTGTTTTAGTCCTGGTTTAGTCCTTTACACACACATACACACATGTACACACATGTACACACACTAATGTTGCCACAAGGCCCCTGCTTTCACCTAATATCTCCATTTGATGCAGAAATAATATGATAATAATTTGACTCACCCCGTGTTGCCGAGTTGTCCGATAATTCGTGTATCTCCACGTCTATGCGCATATTGCGTATATCCACGGTCTTTCTGCAACTAAATTCGCCAACCACACTTTGGCGGCACAACGGCGCTACTCGGAACATGATTAGCAGGAGTGTGAGCGTGGGGAAATTATGGTGATTTATGCACGTCCCGTTTCTTTGCGAAAAACAAGCCAATTTGGAAAAAAAAAAAGTATTTTCACGTTTTTTCACGCGGAGAGGCACATATGCTTTGAATGGAATACATCAGTCACACTTAGGTTCCCATTACATACTATTAGTACTATGGTACACTGTGTACCTCTATAGGTAAATGTTGTTGTTTGCCTGGAATGCTCCATATTACTTACTTGCATTTATTCAATTACTATATATGTGTGTGTGTGTGTGTGTGTGTGTGTGTGTGTGTGTAGTGGCTTCATATTCACTTTCTTTTCCCTATGAACTTAAAGTAACTGTATGTACTACCTACAGTTTTAAATATGTATTACAAACACAACTGAACCTGGGTTGCCAATGCCTTAGCCTGCTGATAGAGGACGCATCCAAATTTGTCTCATTCCCAGTATATGGCCATGCCTCATGTGAAAGCTCAGAACCTCCAGAATTCATTCATTGAGCTTTTAGGTTTTAGGTAGTGACCATTCAGGTGAGAGAGAGAGAGACATTCTGAATTGTGATTACACATTTGTGTTGATTTGTGGCCTAGGACCCACTGCATGCACATTTGCCTATTGGCCCTATTGGCATGCATTGTTTGTGTCTGCTATATAGTATGACGGTGATTACTGATGCCTTGTAAATAGTTTAATCAGCGTCCTTAGTTGAATGTGATCCCCATAAGCACAGTGTGGTCCTGTCTGAGGCATCAACTGCACGTTGTGAGAGCCTTGTCTGCTAGTTTGGCCCTTCTGACACTTGACATTTACTGGGCTGAACTTTCCTTGTGCAGCCTTCATCTGTGAGAGCGAGAGCTGGAGCAGGACTGGAGCCTGAAGTGCTCAGGGTTAAAGCTAAATGTGTTGTCATGTAGCCTGTTGTCTGGCTCCTAAACACTTTCTGGCAGTGTTCTGATGAGGCTGTTCTTGAGCGCAGGTCTTATCTCACTGTCAGAGTCTATAAGCCCCACTACTGCCCCTGCTGGAGAAAATGTCACTGTGACAACTAGAGAGATATTAGCCCAGGAGAGAAATCTCTGCAACACTGTAAAGCTTCTATAGCTAGTTAAGTAAGGTAAGTTGAGAAGGCCTATTGTGCTTGTGTCTTCTATATACAGCTCTGGAAAAAATAAGAGACCACTGCATTTTTTTTCTGAAATCAGCATCTCTACATGTATTACAACCATTCCAGCGTCTGTTGAATTCCAACACAAACACACTTGTGGAGAGCATGCCAAGACGCATGAAAGCTGTGATTAAAAATAAGGGTTATTGCACCAAAGCGTAAACATTTGATCTTGTTTCTTTGCATTGTTTGAGGTCTGAAAACATGTATCTTTTTTGTTATTTTGACCATTTGTCATTTTATGCAAATAAATGCTATAAACGATAATATTTTTATTTGGAATTTGGGGGAAATGTTGTCCGTAGTTTATAGACTCAAACAAAAATGTTCCTTTTGCCCAAACACATACCTGTAAGTAGTTAAATAACTGATCATTTTGAAGTGGTCTCTTATTTTTTTCCAGAGCTGTATTTATAATCTCTGATACCTCTGCACACTATTTTCTGATCTATGTTTGAACGTTGTTTCCCCATCAAAAAACATACCTTGAGTTGTGTGTAGAATCCCTCAGTCGTTCAGGTAGAATCCACGGCAAAAGGAGAAATTCAATTTGTCAACTGGACAAAAGTGTATTTGGTCGAATACATTTCACAGCTCATCCAAACTGATTCTTCAGTCTGAACTGAATTGAATTTCTCCTTTTGCCATACCTGGAATTGTGTTTTGTTTCATTCACACATGTTTAACACGCATTAACTCTGCACATTTAGGCCGAGTTATTCTCTCAAACAGAAAACACACTTTTCCACCTTATGATGTCATATGGTGATACACTTTCACAAGAATCATTTAGATGATTTTAGTCCTACAATCACTAATCTCTACTGAACTAAAGGTAAAAGGAGCTGTTAACTTGAAAAATACCACTTCATGACATCACAAGGTGGAAGTGAATGTGAACGAAACAAAACATAACTCCAGTCTGACTTTGTTCATTAGATATTGTCAACATAAATCTTTTGTCACTTACTCACAGTGGAAAGAGTAACCACAACTTTTACTCAGTCAAGAGTATAGTTAAAAACAAATATTACTCAAGTAGTAGTAAAGTATATTATTTAGAGGTCCAATGCCATGAAATTTTCACTTTCTGAGGTTTTTGAACGTTAATGTGAGCTCCCCTACCCTGTTTAGGGACCCCCCCCCCATGGTTAAAAGTTGCGAAATGTCTAAACTGAGCATTTGCGGTCCTTTTCTGCGTTAGAAAAAAACACAGCTGAAACGGGCGATTCTGAACAAGGCACCTTATTGACGTCAGATCGAAAAATGCAGCTCCACCCCCCCGTCTGTCTGAACTCAGCGTCTCTGTAAATCACGCCCAGAGAGTTTGGACCGCGAATGCGCTAGGCAATGCGAAATGCGTTTTTTTATTTGCCTGGAGGCACGTCCGAGTGTTTCTAGGCTCGGAAGTCCTTTATCTGAGCCTCTGGACCTTTGAACAGCAGTGGTTTAATTTTATTTTCTGTGGAAATGTGTTTTTTTCATTGAAAAGGCTCTCCTTTCCTCCTCCGCTCTTAAAACGCGGAAATGGGCACAGGCACAGCTGAGAGCTGAGAGCGGAGAGTTTGGCCACGCCCCCACCCTCTACTATAGGCCATCTCTTTCCTCCTCATTTGCATTCAAGCAACAAGTCCCATAATGGACTGTTCAGAGAGAGAAAAATTACTCTTTCTCATCTTATCTCTGTTTCTCATGCACTGAGTGTTGATTTTGAAGAAGGATTCATTTACAGTATTAGGGAACCATTAAGGAGCCATATAAAAGCATCAAGAAGCACCATGTCATGGGATCTTTAATAAGTTAATCAAGTAAATGTAAATGAGTGCTACCCACCTCTGAAAGTTTGTAATTGCTCCCAATTTTAAACACTGAAGCCGGTTAAATTTAGGGGGAAAAAAAGCTGTTGGAATTCATTTGGACTCATTTATGACATCATCACTTAACATCCCATTCGGATATCTCTGTGTCTCTGATCATGTGGTGTCTGCTGTCTGAGTGTGGAGGGCTGTAACTCCCTGTGTCTGTCCTTTCCTTTCCTCCTCTCCTCTCTCTCCCTCTCCTCTCGCACACTCATCCTCTCCTCCCTCTCCTTCTTTCCCTCTGCTCTCCTCTCCTCTCTTTGAGACAAAAGCTGGGTGCATTCCCTGCTCCTGTTGTGTCTGCTGCGCTCTGACTCACTGAACCACACCACATTCACATTTGTTCAACTAGAATTCTCCTGCTGTACAAGACATTTAGTTTTTACTGCCAATAAACAATGTTTTCATTTTGGGAGGATTTGTGTCATAAAACATTGCTGCACATTTGTAGCGGCTGGGTGCCACTGAGCGGCCGGCGGCTTTCACATCACATGACTTCTCTTCACTCTCATTTAAAGAAGACCTATTGTGCTTGACTCTGCTAGTTCTAATCTATGACCCCCATGGTTCATTATGTAATAATATGGACATTTTTTTGGACATTTCAATGTTCATCTAAACTGACATAATAAAACAAACAAGTCATTTGAAGTCTGCGTTAGAAAACGACAGTGTCCAATGGGAGTTGACATCATTGTAAACATCATCACAACAAAGGATTGCATGCTGTCAGCCCCTCCTATGGATAGCTGCACATCATGCTAGGAAGCAGCTAGAATTAAGTAAGTACAGAGAAATGGTCGTATACTGAGGACTGTGAAAATGGGAGTTGATTGGCCATTGGAGCCTCAAAAATAGGTGATTTAAGATTGCTCAAACATGTGCAAATCACTCCATATACAAATTTGTGAGGAGGAATGGTGAGGGGAAATAACTCTAATATAGTCAAAGGCAAATTGATTTTGCAGAATAGGTATGCTTTAAACCCTGTATCATGTATTCATCTTTAGCACAAGTAGTGAAATCCCTCACATCCAGCTGTGACTAAAGCCCACAATTAAGTCCAGTCCAATCTCTGTTCAGATCTGTGCGTCATACATCATCATAAACATCATATATTAAACATCCCAGACACGCACTTCTTACTCTACTCCCTCTCCAGGTCCATTTGTCAAAAGCCCTGTTAATTGGTGCACTCTATCTTGTCTGGGCGGATGGTAAGAACTATTCTATCACAAGCAGCACTGCCTCTAAAAGTGCCAACTAAATAAAGAGCACTCTGACAAAATGTTAATGGAAGCTATCAGGAGCGGGCCTCCATGGAGATGTTCCTGGAAAAGCATCTGTTTGAGATAAAAGCTGGTTGCACTAGACCGTCAGAGGAGTTACTTCTAGGCTGAAGTTTAGGACATCATGGCCTGTTCTGATCCCATATATATATATACAGTGGTACCTCCCCTTACAAAAGACTCTACAAACGAAAAATCCAAGTTACGAAACGCCTTCACATTAAATTTTGGTCTCTAGATACGAAAGAAAATTCAAGTTACGAAACGCGAAATCTCAAAAATTCAATTAATGCGCGCTCAGATGCACGCCCCGAAACGTAAATACACTTTATCAACACACACACAACCACCATTTCTGTTTAGAGAAGGATCCTTCTCTAAACAGAAATGGTGGAGTCAGACATTATTTGTCTCCCATCTATAATTCCATTCTTAAACCTAGATCAAACAAACAAAAGATACAATAGGGCTAGCCAGGTCAGGGCCAGAGGTGTGAAAAACAGTCGTGTAGGGATGAATAGATATGCTAATCCAGACGCCAGAGAAACAAAAGACAGAAACCAACAGGTGAGATAGTTTCGGAAAGTAGTTAGCTAGCTAGCTCCTCCCTGCAGCGAGATATAAGCAAGTGTCTTACCAGCACTCTAACCAGAACTGACGAAGCCTCTCGGATGAGCGGCGAAACGTTTTCGACCAAACAAACTTTGTCCAGTTGACAAATTGAATTTCTTCTTTTATCATCCTTTTACTGTACCATGGATTCTACCTGGACGAATGAGGGATTCTTCACACATGGATTTAACACCAAAATGTCCCCATCCATTACAGAGGACATGTTACAAAATTATGAATGAAAATAAAATTGACACAATGTCAATGCTAACATGGTCATTTACCTCCAAATAGAAAATCACACCAATAAAATAAAATAAAATTTGGACCCAATTCTTTGGGTCCTAGGAGGATATATATATATATATATATATATATATATATATATATATATATATATATATATATATATATATATATATATATATATATATATATATATATATATTAAATACCTATGGAATTACTGTATTTACAAAAACATTGTGCATGATGTCCTATGTATTTATGTTATCTCATGTATGTCTTTCATTGGGGTTGCCAGACTCAGTTGTGAAATCCATTTGGTTTAAACCTAAAAGAACTCAATTCAGCATGTAAGCACATGAGCAATACCCACAGGATTTTAGGTTATGTGCAATATATCCATTTAATGTAAGAACTGTGAGCATTTTTAACACTTTCTTAAACAGAATTACCATGATACAATTTAACAACATCCTGTTCCTGCCCTGTCCCTGATCCTGCCCTGACCTTGCCCTGCTCCTGTCCTCCTCCTGCCCCCGGCTCTTGCCCCATCCTGATTCTGTTCTGCCCCTGCTCCTGCATTTTCCCCTGCCCTGCCCCTGCCTCTGCCCCTGCTCTTGCCCTGTGCTGTGTATTGTCTCCTGTTGTTATTGTGTGTAATTCTGATGTGAAGTCATTGATGTCTATGGTCATAATGTTTGTGTTGCTTTGCAACAGTGTACTGTATAACATTCATGTCATGAGCGTCTTCTTTAAACCCATGTGAGACTGAAACACTTGTTCAGAGCATACTGACGCACTCTGCGGTGTGTGTGTGAGGGTGTGAGAAGGAGTCTTTATTTAGCCTGTCTCTATCACCTGCACCTGTCTGCACCTGCCACTTTACACAGGTGACACAGAGCATGAGAAATCCTGCAGCAGTGCTGTTCAAATGTGTCAGGGCTCTTCTGATGGATTTGTAATGCTTGGGAACAGAACATGATTGGCTGTATGTTGGTATTTCATTCACATATGAGAGAGATTATTGACAGACAATACTTCCTATTTGATCAATTGTAAAGAATTACAAAATTCAGTAATTGCAATTATTTGTAGGGTCTTCTGACCCATGGTTTGATCACATGAATCTCACATTGTCCTCGGTTTGTAGCAAATCTGTTGTGAAAACACAAGTGTGTGTCTGTTTCTCATGCGAGTGAGAAAATGTCATTACAAATGTCCTTATGCCTGTGCTCTGCACACACTTTAACAAAGCAGAATATTATAAAATCCTCTAGTGTGCACTTGGATCTCATAAAAGGAAGAACAGATGCATTAAAACTATCTATGTAACTACCTCTGCCAGTGATTGTGTAAGTATAAAAGTGTGTTGCTGATCACACTCTTGGCATATATCACTGTAGCATAGGAATAGCATGGAAACATGTAATGATACATTATTACAAGTAAACACTTATGTTCTTGGTCATTTACATTCTTCACACTGGGTTAGGACCATTTTCCTCTGACAGAACATAGAATGGGAGCCGTCCTTTGTTCATAAATACCTGTTAGTCACACCACTCCTGTGCTGTTCTGTGCTGTTTCTTTGTTCTGTGTATGGACTCACTGTGCACAAAGAGAAGCCAGACTTGTGCATAGAGGACATAAGGAATCCACTCCCCATTGCATCTGACGCAATTAGTTGAAAGCATCCTCATTTGCATATTCTCCACATGCCTTTAGATGACTTTGGGAACTCTCTCTGCAGACTTGTGTTTCCACTTTTCAATTTAAAGATGGTGACGGATGTGGTTGTTGTGTGCGGCATGAGTCACAGCCAGACAAAGCCATTATACAAACATACATAGTTTTTTGTGAGTGAATGATAGTGTTTGGCTGAAAGTGTAGCAGGTGATAATGAGGATTTGTAAGGGCTGTCAGCGCTCTGAGTGACACCTCTATCACAGTGGGCTTTCTCCAACACAACAACATGCACAAAACAGCCCTTTGATGGAGCACAAACTTCTCCCAGAGTTGGACCTGTTTCACACTCGGGTAATTAGATCGCCTGTCACCTCGGCCATTTTATGAGTGTGTGCCTGTCCTCGCAAAGGTTCAATTACCACTGGACACATCCATGGAGCTGCTGGGGCTGTGCTGGTGTTGCTAATTGGTTGGAGTGGAGGTGAACACAACAAGAGTTCAGGCAACAAGAATCAAAGCATGCTCTCAGTCCACATGTCTGACAGCTCAGGGGAGGGACAATACAGGAGAAATTGGTAGCAAGCTTAAAAGCCCTGTACCTGAAGGTTTTCCCCACATATCTGAGCAAAATGTGCCTTTCCCCAGTATAAATATGTAATATAAGCAACTCTTGAGGTCAAAATGTGACATTAAAACTCCACTCTGATCTCTGAAAGTCATGATTTATAATGTGATTTATAAACTCATCTTGGTGAATAATTAGGATAATAATAATAATAATAATAATAATAATAATAATAATAATAATAATAATAATAATAATAATAATAATAATAATAATAATAATAATAATAATGTATAAAGTAAGTGTGGAATAACTTTGGACCACAGCAAAAAAAAAAAAAAAAAATGTTGATGTTATTGATTCTTGGCTTCTATAAGAATTGTGTTACAATGAATGAAACACACTGTAATCATATGGACATAACATTTTATACATTTATGTTGATGTAAATGGATGAATAAAACATGAAATACAAAGATGAGAACAAAAAAAAAAAGACAAAAGTGTGCAAGTGTATTTCCCATCATGCATTGCGGCCTGCCTCCTGATCCACCTGTATTACAGAATAGCCTACACATCTCCTATGGCAGCCATATTTGCTATGGACACATAGTTTGTATGTGTGGACATGCCCAGGCCTCCCATCATGTGTGTAGATTTATCACTAGAGCTGGTCCCACATCAGCACTTCTGCACCAGAGCCACCCCCGATCCATACTGTCCCTGTCAGCTAAATGTTAATGGCCAACCACTGTCCCCCCCACCACTGCAGAGGCATCCCAGCTGCATGCGGCATCTGCCACATAACACATTTACACGAGAGATGAGGCAAGGGTTAAACTTTATATGTGACCACCGGTGCTCTGCTCTAACTGCAAGCTCCAACACGACACTACCAGATCTGTACTAAGTAGTGCATCACAACAGACCCTTTGATATTTGTTTGAGCAATCTTTAATCACTTATTTTCAAGATGCCATGTTGAAAATCAACTCCCGTACACACCCACTTCTCTGTAATTAGTGTAGTATAATTTTATTTTCTTAATCTGTGATATGTGTAGGATTCGGCAGTACCATGTCATCATTTTGGTACAAATGAAAAAATAAAATAAAATTCTGTAATTATTCATCGGAGGTGCCGACAGCTGCATGACTCTTTGTTGTGATGACATTTATAGAGACGTCAGCTCCCATTAGGCACTGCAGTTTTCTTACACAAGTCTGTGGACTTTTTTCTTTTTTTTTATTAGGTCATTTTAGTTGAGTACTGCAGTTAAAAATTTAAATCCACATTAAAATCTAATGATCCACAGGTGTCATAGATTATAACTATATTGCAGACACAAGCACAATATGTCTGCTTTAAAGGGACACCCACTCTTTTTTTCTTCAGGGGGACTAACTCTGAAATGTATTCAGAGTTGGCTTAGTCCTAGGTAGATAGATGTCCCTCACCTAAGCCCTTTTTAACCTTGTGTTTTGAGGTAGTCACGATACCCCACTCGCATTCAGTTGTGTTACACCAGCTCAGAGGGCACTGACCGGAACCTGAATACAGTACAAATATGTCTCATTGAAGGCTGAGTCACTAACCCCACAAAACCATGGGTTGTTCAGTATTACACTAAAAATCCAGTGGTGATGTTTTAGATGGAGCTGCAGCAGAACACTCAATTTGGCCATAAAATGACTTGCAGCAGTTTTGCAGATCATGGCACAGTGGCTAAGTCGCTAGCACTCATGTCTCCCAGCAAGAAGGTTTTGGGTTGGACTCCCCGATCACCTAGGTCTTTCTGTGTGAAATTTGCATGTCCTTACCCTGTCTGGGTGGCTTTCCTCTAGGCATTATCAACACAAAACATATACAATAGGTCAAATCCTCCAGCTAAGGGAGTCCTGGCCAAGACTAGCTCAAGATCTAGAGATGGTTCCCCAGCACTGTATAGCAGTAGCTAACTGCTCCTGACAGGTTGCCCCAGCAGTACTGGTTGAAGGATGGGTCAAAACAAGTATACCTTACCTTGCGTTCCCTTTATGTTTTTAGACTAGAGATATATGACTAAAAAACCTGGTGTTGACACACTACCTCGAAGTCAGATTTGAGTCTTATAGTTTTATACCTCACTCTCCACTGCGACCTTGTTATCCCAGGAAACAGTGCTGCATTGATTATTACACTACAACCCAGGACAGCTCCAGGCATAAATTAGTCATAAACACTCCCCAGTTTGTCTCTCCACACCATATTTCCACATAGCCTTCCTGTGTCTTCCTTGTACACTCTTGTTTTATTGTCTATTTCCCTTATTGTCTGCTCCTGTCTGCTCCTGTCTGCCCGTGCCACCTGCTCCTGTCTGCCACTCCGCTCATGCACTTGTTATGCGCACACTGACTGGATCTTGGTGCAACCAGAGCCCAAATTAAACAAACGCATGACAAATTGAGGAGGTAGGAGCCACATGCAAATCCGCAGATGGATGAGCATCCACGGACAGTGCTATGGCGGTGTGCATTACACACCGAATATGCACTCGGTTTGGAGATATGGGTGTCACATAGTCTGAATTTTAGCATATTTAACAAAATTTGTTAAATATGCTAAAATTGTGCTGAATCAAATCAATCACATATTATTTGTACTGACCAGACTTAAAATTGTAATTTGATTTGAGATTGAGAACTCGTTGACAATATTTTATTATTCATATTTTTACACTAAACACCGCATTGCAATAATAATAATAATAATAATAATAATAATAATAATAATAATAATAATAATAATAATAATAATAATAAATATAGCTGCAAGCAGCAATGTGGGGCCAAGCACCAAAGGTGCATGTAGGCCTCAGCATGTAGGCCGCATGCAGGGTCTGACAGGGTCTAACAGAGTCTGACAGGGTCTAACAGAGTCTGACAGGGTCTAACAGAGTCTGACAGGGTCTAACAGGGTTTAACAGGGTCTGACAGGGTCTAACGGAGTCTGACAGGGTCTAACAGAATCTGACAGGGTCTAACAGGGTCTGACAGTTTTCATAAACTATAATAACCTTGTTGCAGGTGCTGGGGTTTAGATAGACAGAGTCTGACAGGGTTTAACAGGGTCTAACAGGGTTTAACAAGGTCTGACAGGGTCTAACAGGGTCTGACAGGGTCTGACAGGGTCTAACAGAGTCTGACAGGGTCTAACAGAGTCTAACAGGGTTTAACAGGGTCTAACAAGGTTTAACAGATCAAAGACACATCAAAGACAGATCAGTTGCTAGGTGCGTTGCTAGGCAATTCCTGAAAATTCCTGCAAATTTGACCTGCTGGTGGCATTAGACGGTTGGGGCTGGGGGCCTATAAATTGCTGTGGGTAATGAGGAGACTGGCTGGAATGTGCATGCAAAATTTCACAAGTTTTTACCAGACAGTTCTAGGGGTTACCATAGACTCCCATGTTTAGAGGAATATTTTATAATAATAATAAATATAGCTGCAAGCAGCAATGCGGGGGCCAAGCACCGTTTGACAGGGTCTAACAAGGTCTGACAGGATCTAACAGAGTATGACAGGGTCTGAGTGGGTCAGGGTCTAACCCTGTCAGAACAGACACATCAAAGACAGATCAAAGGTTGCTAGGTGCGTTGCTAGGCAATTGACAAATTTCTGCAACTTTGACCTGCTGGTGCCGCTAGACGGTTGGGGCTGGGGGCCTATAAATCGCTATGGGTAATGAGGAGACTGGCTGGAATGTGCATGCAAAATTTCACAACTTTTTACCAGACGGTTGTAGGGGTTGCCATAGACTCCCATGGTGAAAGGAATAAAGAATAATAATAACAATCAGGAGACAAGCACATCAAAGGAAAGATCAAAGGGTTGCTAGGCAACTTCGCTAGGCAACTTCGCTAGGCAACTTCGCTAGGCAACTTCGCTAGGCAACGCAAAGCAAACACTATAGGGTGCCTAGCACCTTCGGTGCTTGTCCCCCTAAATATAGCTGCAAGCAGCTGGACAGGAGGGCCATCTCTCTCCTGGGCTGTCCTCTGGACTCTGTAGAGGAGGTGGCCGAGAGGAGGGTACTGGCCAAATTCACGTCCATCATGGACGACACCTCTCACCCTCTGCACCAGACTGTAGAGGAGCTGAGCAGCTCCTTCAGCAGCCGACTGAGGCACCCCCAGTGCAAGAAGGAGCGCTACCGCAGATCCTTCCTCCCCACCGCCATCAGACTGTATACGTAACTCCACTGTATAGTCCAAATGTGCAATATTGTTTTTAAATACTCTCCTAGTTACTGTTTCTTATTATTATTACTTGGATAACTCCACTGTATGGTCCTCGTTTTCCCAATGTGCAATATTGTTGTTGTTGTTGTTGTTGTTGTTTTTTTTAATACTCCTATCGTGCAATATTGTTTTTCCAATTTTTCAATACTCTCCCTGTCACTGTTTTTATTATTATTATTACTATTATTATTTGATTTATTACTTGTTTTATTATTATTATTACCTATCTTTATGCCATTCTTGCCTGCATGCACTTGTCTTCTTGTTCAAATTGTCCCTACCTGGAGCTACTGTGACAAGTAAAAGTCTTATCTTATCTTATCTTTATCAAACGCTACGTTATAAGCAGAAATGTCCTTCAAATTTTGTCCTGTTTGCACACATTGATGATATCCATACTGATGTAGTAACTTAGCAATTGTAGATGATACAAAGATGTCCTCGTTGAAGTCTCCCATTATAAGTTTCCTACCAAGGTTACTGTCAAGTTTACTTATGACATGTAACAGCTGTTGTTGAAATGCATCAATCTTGTAAGAGCTTGGCCTGTATACAACAGCAGCAAGCAAATTGACATTGGGCATCTGAAAATATAGGCATTCCAAATTGCAATCTTATCAGAATAAAATATGCCAACACCACCTCTTTGTTGTTTGCATTCAAGCAACAAACACCCAGAATAAAGCGTTTCAGAGACATAGTTATGAATAGGACGGTGTTCATGGGGCTATCTCATCCACTGAGTCTTGATTTTGAAGAAGGATTCATTTACAGTATTAGGGAACCATTAAGGCGCCATATAAAAGCATCAAGAAGTACCATGTCATGGGATCTTTAATCTCTTTAAAACGAATGTATTGTACATGTGCTGCTCCAGTAGGACAGCAACTTTAATAAAGCCAGATGCAATTGCAGTGACACTAGGACTGTTCCCACCCCCCCGCTCTATGTCAGTCACAGGACCCTGTGCTGTTTTTTTTTTTTTTTGCACCTGAACATTACCTGCACCTGCACTGTTATTATTATTCTTGTATTCTTGTAAATTTGTTAATTTAAGTTTTCTGCTTATTTTATATTACATCACAGACAGAATTTAAATTTCTGAAAATTCCTGAAAATTCCTGAAAATTCCTGAAAATTCCTGAAAATTCCTGAAAATTCCTGCAACTTTGACCTGCTGGTGGCACTACACGGTTGGGGGTGGGGGCCTATAAATTGCTGTGGGTAATGAGGAGACTGGCTGGAATGTGCATGCAAAATTTCACAACTTTTTACCAGACGGTTCTAGGGGTTGCCATAGACTCCCATAGGTGGAAGAATAATGTATAATAATAATAAGAATCAGTAGAAACACTATGTTGCCTAGCACCTTCGGTGCTTTGCCCCAATAATAATAATAAGAATCAGTAGAAACACTTTTTTTTTTTTTAACTTTTAATATTACAAGGTACACGATAATACACATTTCAGGCACATAATAGTACATATTTCACCACCACAATAACAGTCACAAAGCACTTTTTTTTCTCTCTTCAGAAAGATGTACCCTGTGGTACGGAAATGTACCAGAAGGTACATACATTCGCAAAGCGCTCAGAAGACACATCGGGGGATGTGGGTACGGGGATAAGCACCACCGGGCATTAGGGCTGAGAGGAACAGGGGGAATGTAGAGGACCAAGGGGCTTGCCTCAGGTGAAGAAAGGGGTCTGGGAGAGAGCAAGGGCGACGCAGCGCTGAGGGAAGGCCCAGGCGCCAGGGACCAGGGGGGACAGCAGAGGGAGGTAGGGGTCAGAAGTCCAACCGAGGGAAGCCGGCTCAGGAGATGGAGAAAAGCGTATTGTCTGGGATGAAGGTGTTGCGAAACTCCGTTTCTCTTGCGTCGTGAAGACGGCGGACGTGGGCGCGAAGGAGCCCTGTGAAGAGGGGCCAGTGCTCCGCTGCGTGGCCGTCGTGGAGGCGGCGGTTCCGTGCCGCGAAGATCAAATATCTGGCCACAGACAGGACAAGGCGGGCGGCATCCCAGTTGACTATGGGAGCATCCGGCTCCCGAGGTTGCTGCTGGGCAGGGCCGAAGAGGCAGAACCAGAGTCCAGGGTCATCGAGTCCATGGGCCGCCGGAGGTGGGAGCCTCAATGCCAGCCTCCGAGTGAGATGGTCCAGCAGCCTGGTCCAGAACCGCTGCATGGCAGGGCACCGGGTGGCCAGATGGAGGAGGTCTTCAGGCGCCTCACCGCAAACTGGGGCGGGGTGTTCCAATTATATATGTGAGCCCAGATGGAGGCAGTGCCACGTGTGGGAAAAGTCTGCGACCATCTGAGTTCTGCAGAAGGGCGCCGAGCGACCCCGGCCACTAACAGCCTGTAGAAAGTGCGCACCCTCACCTCCGACATCCTTAACACCCTCTCTCCCCATACAACATCAAAATCCAGAGAACACTCGCCTGTCTCCTCCCCATGTACCTCCCCCGGGTCCAAGGGGCCCGTCTCAAACAGGTCCCCCCACTTCGTCAGGACAGAGGACTGGATCACACTTGCCGTCCTGAGGATTTCGGCTCAGTGTTTCAGTAGAAACACTATGGTGCCTAGCACTTTCGGTGCTTGGCCCCAATAATAATAATAATAATAATAATAATAATAATAATAATAATAATAATAATAATAATAATAATAATAATAATGATAACACATTTACTTAATTTGTTAATTTGTAACATTTACAATTAGAACAACACATATTTTTAACTAGTCAAAACTATATGAATTAAGATAATAACGATTCATGCTGAATTCAAGTCATTGTAACTCAAGAAAGTATGTTAAGACTAAGATTTATTGTCTCCCTTGGGAGAAATTTGTCCTCTGCATTTAACCCATCCTGTCATCAGGAGCAGTGGGCTGCACATTACTGCGCCCGGGGACCATCTCCATGATCTTCTTGCCTCGGCCAGGACCTCAGCTGGAGAATCCTGCCACAAGTGGCTCACGTCACAACGGGCCTTGATGTTTCTTCTGCCATGGGGGCTACCAGTGTCCGCAGACACTGGGGGTGAGGTGGGGTTAAGTGTCTTGCCCAAGGACACAACAGCAGCGCTCATCTGTGGGAGCTGGGATCACACACGGTCCACCCGTCAAGAGCGGGATTCGAACCGCCAACCCCTGGATCACCAGGCAAGTGCTCTACCAACTGAGCTACTGCTAAGTAAAATGACCTCATATAGCCCCACATAAAAAAGGTAAAATTGTTGTCTACGCAAAAAACGGCCGTTACAAGGTGACCCTCTCCGCTCAAGCCTTGGTCTCCTGCATGCTCTGAGCAGATGGGTTCTCTCTGAGTGTGCAGTCATGTGACCCTGGCCACCTGGGCTGAGGAGGCACCCGTGTGTCACCGGGGCAACAGGTCAAGCACGTTTCCACACAGCCCGTACACACCTGGGTGTTACCCTACACAGCACATATGGCGGGTACGAGGCGGGTGTGTGGCCTGAGATGTATGGGTCACTGGGCCTCATGCGCAGGTGCTGAACAAGCAGGTAGCTCCAGCCTTTTTTTACTCATGGGAAATAACTGCTATAATGTTAGTGCCAGTTGTCAAAGCATGACAGCCACAGCACAAAATGTAGATGCTGAAAATGATTTTGTCTTGGTTAAAGTGCATATGGCAAGATTTCTTTGTTTTGAACCCAAAACCCAAAACATGCACCATAGGTACCTCCAGCTTAGGTCCTGACCAAGCCGAAGCAAGAAGATCATGGAGATGGTCCCCGGGCGCCCTAATGTGTGTGCTGCCCACTGCTCCTAATATATGTATATATATAGGATGGGTTAAAATGCAGAGAAGAATTTCTCCAGTGTGAGATCAATAAAGTCACTTCTTCTTCTTCTTCTTCTTCTTTTTTGGGATACTGCCTGTATTAAATATTTATTACACTAGCAGTCAAAAGTTTGGCCACACCCTCTCATTATATTATTATTATTATTATTATTATTATTAATATTATGTTGCAGCTTTCTACGTTTTAGATACATACGGATCATCCAAGCTGCTTCTTCAGGTCTGGTCTGGTCAGCTGCTGATGGACACTGCCTTATATCTGCCTGAAGGGAGGAGCTAACTACAATGAAATTACTCTGAGACTACCACACCTATTTGTTAGTTAGGTGTGGTAGTTTCTGTTCGTTAGCTAGACCTATTGAGTATGCAATGACTGTAGGGTTTTGTTAGCATAACCATTCAGGGCCATAATGGGTGTTTTCACACCTCTGGACCTAACCTGGCTAGCTCTATGGTTTTCTTTGTTTGTTTTGATTTAGGTTTGAGGATAGAGTCATAAATGGGAGACAAATGATGTCTGAGACCTCCATTTCTGTTCAAGGAAGGATTCTCTTTCTTGACAAAAATAGCCTCTTTAACTCCCCCCTCAAACTAGTTATTTTCTCTGGTTAAGATCTGTAGCTACTGTCCTCAAAGGAGTGGCCCAAGGCTTTTAGGTGGAGTACCAGCGAGTGAGTCTGGTAACGCTTGATCCACAGAATGCGCTGCGGTTGCGCGTAGACAGACAGCTAAGTGAACCAATCAGAGATTGCGCCATCTTGATTCAAAACTGAGGCGGAACTTCCGCTGCCTAAGAGTGACTTTGCGGGCAAAGGCGGGTGCACTGACGTCACCATCTTTGAACGAATCAGAATCGCGGAGTCCGTTTGTAACCGGAGGAGCGAGAGTGGATGGAGAGTGTCCAAATGGTATCGCGGTGTATAGGAAATACAGAGAGATATCATTTGGCTGGCCAGGTAAGAGAAAACGAGCATTTTGTAAAAAGAGTCATTTCGAGCAGATCGGTGATTTTGACGTCAATATTTATTGATTTAGTGACACCTCAAACATCTAAAACAACAGAGAAAGATTTTTGATGACAAAGTACATTTTTTTATTTACAAATATAAGAATATAAGGCTCTGTGAATTGAAAATTCCTTCAAATCAACAGTGGCAAGAGATGTTTACAGGATATAATAATATCTTTTCATATAAAATAGAACTTTGTCACTTCACAACAATATTGAGGCTCACAGTGCAGACCCATAATAAAAACTAATATACACACACACACACACACATACACACACACATACACACACACACACACACATATAAACACACACACACACACATACACACACACATACACACACACACACACACATACACACACACACACACACACATATATAAACACACACACACATATATGCACATACACACAAACCCATGCATAAACCTTTACACACACACAGCCATACTCACACACACAAATCATTTTGTAATTTAAATATATTTACCATTTTTACCCTAAGTGCCTGATATCGCTTATTAGCTACAAACCAAAAACTATACAAAATTATACTTATCAAAAAATTTATAATCTGTACTTCATTTAGCATCAGTTAGAAAGCAAAAACACTGACAATTTTTTTTTTTTTTTAAAGATTTGTAAATAAATTCAGGCGTCAAGGGGTTAAGGCAATTCTGATCAAATTGATGTCTATCTATTTGGTCTATTTTCAAATACAATTTCAGACTTAATATATTGGACCTGCTTGGTACATACATGATTTAAACGTCTCATATAACTCTAGTAGATATTACTTTGTGCAGAGTGGCTGTTCAAACACTGGCGAAGGGAAAGTCTGGGATGTTTTGGTTAAGCACAGACCTAACTGGATTCTATTGTCAGTTGCTACCACTGTTTCAATGTAATTACACCTGTTGGCAAGTCTCTCTCCTGCACTCACTCATGCACAGCGGGCTAAGCAGAGAAGAGTAGTGGGTGTGTGGCTGCTATGGACTGATTCATATGGAGAGAGGAGTGGTGGGTGTGTGGCTGCTATGGGCTGATTCGTACCTGGGTTCAGTTCTCCAACAAAAGCAGCAGCGCATGACAAGGCAGAGAGACGCCTGCCAAACAATGGAAGCAGAGGGAGGCCTGCTGTGTTTTAGATAAGCTCTAACAAAATACATTTCACTGTGGAACAAATGGAACAATTCAAAATTCAAGTGGACATTAAGACTGCCTATATAGGATTGGCTGTCAACTGAATTGAAATTGAATTATGCAGGTTAAAATAGAGCCACAATTTGTTGAATCCTGTTCAGTTATTTTGCTGACTATGTACTCAAAAATGAAAAACTTCCAATTTTGAATTTCCCATGATTGTGTTTACAATTAAAAGTTTAGAGGTCTCCTTCACTGTTTCGAATTCCATAACCTTGTTGATTTCTGCCCTAAAATCACGTTCATAACAACTGCCGGTTTCTGTTCAGTTGTTGTTGGGAAAGGTTGCCAACTGTTTTTTTTTGTTTGTTTGTTTGTTTATATATATAGTTATTCTACAGCTGCCAGTAGATGGCATCCTAACCCAGATTCACAGTATAGGGAGTGCACTTATAGAAACAAGGTGTCTATTGTCTGAATATCTAAAGTTATAAAACATAAAACGCCAAAACAAAGAAAGAGCATGTTTAAAGGCCAATAACAAAATAAATACATAAAATGTAATTAATTAATTCATTAATTAATTATAATTTAATGTAGGTATTAAGTGAGTCTCAAACACCTTTACAAGCACAGACATATGTGGTGAAGATAAAAAATAATTTAAGAAGTACAATAATAAATAATACAGGAAGAGCTGACTTCTAGTGACTTCTAAATCCATCCAAAGAAAGACAATTTACACACAAGGAAGGCATTCTTCTGGCAGTTTGAACATCTATTAAACAAAATTAAGTTGTAGTATTTTCATTGTATTATCTTAGCCCATCTCTGAAAAAAACAGATAGAGATATAATTCGACTGGGAGTAGACTGGACATTTGAACTAACAGTGCAGTGCTGTGCACACAGCCCACTGTTGACCTCACTGCTGTTTTCTAATGTTTCACATTTTTAGGAGAAACCATGGTTATAGGAGCAAACACAGCCCATCCTTCACCACTGCTGGTGTAGCCTGTCAGGAGCTGGGGACCCATCTCCATATCTGGAGCTAGGCTTGGTCAGAACAGTGTCATTCAACTAGTTCCCTTGTTGAATGATATTGGCACTCAAACAATTTCCCTTGTGGATCAATAAAGTCTGTCAAAGTCTAAGTCTAGGCCAGAGAGTCACTGGTTCAAAACTCACTCAAGTGAAATCTCCAGCAAATGTAATATGCCATCATAAAAACCTCCCAAATAACCAGAGATTTGTGAGAATAAAAAAAAAAGTGATTCATTGTTTATATCTTTAGTTTTTCCAAACAATATCCCCTTTTTTTTTTCTTTTTTTTGGGGGGGGGGGGCAGCCATTCCATACACTTTATGGAATGGCTGCTCATTTCAGAAACATAGTGTGTATAATTTGTCTTTTCCCACATTTCCTTGTAACCAGCTAACTGCCTCTACGAAATGTTTTGCTTTGCCTTATTGCTGCTTTGACTTCAAAAGCCCCTCTTGGGAACGATTCTGTCATTTGGGGACTGCAATGCTCATTTTACTCGCATTGTCATAGCCAGTTATGACAGTTTTGCTTTACCATTTCAGCCATAACCACTTTGTAACTGTCCAAATGTGTGTTGCAATCTCTTCGCTCAAATTCCTGGATGCCATTGCCCCATCTGTGTCCTTTTGGGAGAGGGCCAGGATGAGGGAGAGAAGGGGGGCCGCTACAGTGAGCAGCCCACCTCCAGAGCTGATAGTCGGGCTGGAGTCGTGATAATGGCATGGCGCAGGGCTGAAGTCTTTGGTCTATTTTGCAGACACCGTGGGGAAATATAGACAAATTGGTCCAACAATTTCTATATACGAGTGCGCCCCATCCGGCTGGGCTTTCATCCTGGCCATTTGATGCTGCCTCCCTCTTTCAATGCAGAGGAGATGTGATTTAAGAGTGGCAGGACAGAGAGTCACAGCAGGCTTTTACATGAGCACTCTGCATTGTCAGTCAAATGCACTTTAAGGAGATGTGCAAAGAGGCTACGCAACACCAAGTCACCAGCACTGTTGAATAAGACTGGGAATCACTGGCTCTTTCACAGTTTAGTACAATTAGAACTGTCATGAGAAATACTACATCCACTTCATTGTATGAAAGCTGGAACAATATGTATTGTGTGTACAATCCCTTTGCAGTAGTGGGGAGATTTTTGCCATTTTTATGTCATAGCATAAGATTTGAGCTGTAGAGGATAAAATAAATTCTATCACTTCTATCACAAATTAAGCTAATTCTGCTATTCAGTTAGTTAATTCTGTTATTGAATTGTTGCAGCTCAGGACCTTTAACTTATTGACTGCCGGAGACGTCGACTGACGTCACGTCGAATCCAAACGTATGCCGTGACGTCTATAGACGTCAAAGACGTTTTTCAGCGGGGGTCGCTAGGATACGACCTGGAGCAACTTAAGGTGTAATTCATACCTCCCAACCTGTAGGTAGCGATCTTTTGTATTATGTGTGGTCTGAACCAGGTCTAAACCACCGCGTGCGGGTCTATTTCCTGGTTTCGTTTCGAGTCACGGCTGAGGCGAGCAGCGAGGACTCCCCTCGGACCTGCACGCAGTCTGAGTGCATGAACGAACGCATGCAAGAGCCACGGTGGTCTAATCCTGGTTTAGACCTGGTTCAGACCTGGTTTAGATCTGTCTAGAAGAGGCACGGTTTGAGCACGGGCTTTCGTAAGGTGAGGTACCACTGTACTTGAGACTTGACTCGGACTTGGAAGTCTAGGACTCGGGACTTGACTTGACTTGAGACACGATGACTTGAATGACTTGCGTGTTCACATAATGTTTTTGTGCTCTTTCAACGGCACTGCCATGTCCTGGGACGCAACGTGTGCACCACGTGCACCACCATCGGCACAAGGCCGCGCGTTTAATTCAATTAATGCGCGCTCAAATGCGCGCTCAGATGCATGCCCCGAAACGTAAATACACTTTATCAACAGGTTCCAGAGGTGGCCCGCGATGGGAGAGGTCCGTGAGGTAGGACAACTTTGTATTTTGCAATTGTTCTACATGTTTTAGGGCTGTAAATGCCTCACCACACACATTCTACGCTTTTCTCAGACTGGAGTTGGGCTTTTCTCGCATTTCTCTCTCGTTTGAGCACTCGAACTTTCATAGATTTTCAACGGAATGTGTTGATAGTGAAGCGTGGGGGGAGACACGGCTCAATATAGCGCCGAACGTGTGAGGGGAGCGGAGACACAGGATTACTATCCCAACAACACATCATCAGTATGGTAAAACTAACCTGTCTCACGACGGTCTAAACCCAGCTCACGTTCCCTATTAGTGAGTGAACAATCCAACGCTTGGTAAATTCTGCTTCAGAAGAGCCGACATCGAAGGATCAAAAAGCGATGTCGCTATGAACACTTGGCCGCCACAAGCCAGTTATCCCTGGAGAGGTGTGCGACACAGTGCGAGGCCGCGCGTACACCGGGGCTGTGTGCGCGGGATGGAGCCGCGGCGCCCGGGCCGTGCCTCCCCCTCATGGCCGCGTCCACGCAGGCCGAGCACGCGCGGGCGAGCGCAGGAGCCGGACGGGGTGATTTAATCCTGGTCTGGTCCCGGTTTCGTCCGGGTCTGGACCTGGTCCCGTCCTGGTTTAGTCCAGGTCCAGTCCAGGTTTAGTCCAGGTCCAGTCCAGGTTTAGACCTGGTTTAGTTCTGGTCTAGACCTGGTTTATTCCACTTTTAGTCCTGGTCTAGTCTCATGGCCAATCACACAATGTTACACTATAAAAAAAAAAAGTTACACTATAAAAAAAAAAAAAAAAAAAACTTGGAACGGAAAGATCGGGGCCTTGGAACGGATCAGGCCTTTTCCATTGAAATAGCTACTCAACTTACGAAAAATTCACATTACGAAACCACTTCTGGAACAAATTAATTTCGTAAGGTGAGGTACCACTGTATATTTTTGACTCAGTGTTATGTATACTATAGCTTATATTCTTAAAGACCCTATTGAAACACTAAAATTCAGGTGAAAAACGCCGCTTATCAATTAATCGTAAGTCGATCGATAAGGTCAATCAACTATAGATTAATGAATTTTGTGTGTGTGTGTGTGTGTGTGTGTGAGAGAGAGAGAGATTGTGTGTGTGAGAGAGAGAGAGAGAGAGAGAGAGAGAGAGAGAGAGAGAGAGAGAGAGGAGAAATGTAGTTATTATTTGTTTCCTCACAAAAGGGGAATGACTTATGGATATACTGTGTGAGTGTGAGTGACAGAAAGCGTGTGAGAGAGAAATGTGCAAAGAAAAGAGCAAAGAAATGTGACAGTTTAATTTACTGTAAGTTAGCATTTGTTTTAGCTGTTATTGTTACTTTGTAAAAGGATAGCTACTTGTGGATATTCTGTGTGTGCGTGTGTGTGTGTGTGTGTGTTAGAAAGTGTGTGTGGGACAGAGTAAGTTAGGGAGTGTAACAAAGTTTAATACAAGTTTGTTTTAGCTGTTACCGGTTTCAACTCAATGAGAAGTGCGCGAAACGTGCTGCTCTGTCACGGATTTGTCCACGATAAACCCCTCATCTCCAAGGGGTTGGTGCGCGTCTCGTCCAGGGACGTGGCAGTGCTGCTTGGGCGTCTGGCGGGGCTCCCGGAGCCGTGTCTCCCCCCACGCCACTATTAATATATTTTGTTGAAAATCTATGAAAGTTTGAGTGTTTAAACTAGAGACAAATATGAGAAAATGCAGCGCGAGGCCTCGTGTACACCAGGGAGATAGAACTGCGGCGCCCGGACCGCATGCTCTCAACCCAACCCGAGCCCCAAACCGAACACGCACAAACGGATGCAAAAGCCGCACGGAGTGATTTAATCCTGGTTCAGACTTGGTCTTCTTCTGGTCTAGACCTGGTTTAGCCCACGTTTAGTCCTGGTCTAGTCTCTTACCTAATCAGGACGCAGACCACATTGTTACACTATTTAAAAAAAATGTTACACTATAAAAAAAAAGAAAAAAAAATCTGCAAAACAGCGAGGCCGCGAAGAGTGAACCGCGATAGAGCGAGGGTTCACTGTATTGCTAAAGACAGCTTTTGCACATTAGAGGAGATGCCTCTGATGGAATACCACACCACAGGTGTTCTTTTTCATCACTCATCAGGATTCAGGTCACAGTAGAACCTCACAATAATCATAATCATTACCATTTTAAAAGAAAACAATGCCATTTCACTTTGAGCCATTCTCCAGAAAAATAAACCTAAGTGTAAATTACTTTTTAATCTGGTTGTTAATCTGGCTGGGCCCACTAGACAACAGCAATGAGTGGTAATTGAATATTGACAATGGCTACTTAATGGATATTTAGGGTGTTGTGGAGATATTCTACCTATATATCTCTGGTGGAATGTTCGGTCACTTTTGTTACTGCAAAGTATCAATAAAAGTATTGAAATGGGTCACAATAGTAAAAGACATCTATAGAACTATGAGGCGAAGCTGAATGCCTGGAAAATGCATATGAAGCAAATGTACTGTGAAGTAAAACAAGCTATTCAAACAAACACAAGTTATACACCAGACCATTTGGTCACGGAAACTTGAAACACTGTCCCGGGGCAGACTGGTACAGATGTGGCTGCTTATTTGGGCTAACAGTCTGTCCTACTCCACAAACCATTACCCCACTAAGACCACTACCACTCACAAACCACAATTATTTTAGACAACGAGGAAGGGAAGTTCCAGTGCATTGCTTAATGACAACAGTATGCACTAGACTAGAACTACACTTAGGCATGGAAGGTGAAGAAAAGAGTACAGAAGATAAAGTGTCTTGCTCAGGGGCACAGAAGTTTATTCTTTTTGTCAGCTCTCGAACCCAATTTTCTTTATATTTGAAGCATATCCCCCTTAATGAAACTAGTCAGTTTCTTAAAATACATCCAACAGCATTTAAATACACAGTTATATATTTATATCATCATAACATTAAGAGTGTTTAGCCACTTTTTGGTATTTACTGTAAAAGCCTGAAATGATGGGCTTTCTGCCACTGCTTTGAGGTGCTAAGTTCCAGTGACATGAAGACAACACACACATAACCACTGGACAAGAAGGCCAACTTGTTTATGTTGTAATTTTGTGCTTGATTTTAAAGAGAATTATTCAATCCAAATGAGCCTCACATGAGTCTTTCATTTGGGTTGCAAGTTTCAATGCAGAAATTAAGTTGGTTTAAAGATCCCATGACATGGTACTTCTTGATGCTTTTATATGGCTCCTTAATGGTTCCCTAATACCGTAAATGAATCCTTCTTCAGAATAAACACTCACTGCATGAGAAACAGAGATAAGATGAGATAGAGTCATTTTTCTCACTCTGAACAGTCTATAATGGGCGTTGTTGCTTGAATGCAAATGAGGAGAAAAGAGCTGGCCAATAGTAGAGGGTGGGGGCGTAGCCAAACTCCGCTCAGAGCTCTGAGCCCTCAGCTGATCCATTTCCTTGTTTTTGCACGGGGGGAGAGATTTGAAGCGTTCCATTGAAAAATAAACACATTTCCACATAAAATAAAATTAAACCACTGCTGTTCAAAGGTCCAGAGGCTCAGATAAAGGACTTCCGAGCCTAGAAACACTCGCACGTGCCTCCAGGCAAATAAAAAAACGCATTTCGCATTGCCTAGCACATTCGCAGTCCAAACTCTCTGGGCGTGATTTACAGAGACGCTGAGTACAGACAGATGGGGGTGGAACTGCATTTGCATTTCTTTTTTCGATCTGACGTCAATAAGGTGCCTTGTTCAAACTCGCCCGTTTGAGCTCCGATTTTTTGTAACGCAGAAAAGGATCGTAAATGCTCAGTTTAGACATTTCACAACTTTTAACCATGGGGGGGGGCCTAAACAGGGTAGGCGAGCTCACATTAACGTTCCTAAACGTAACCTCAGAAAGTGAAAATTTCATGCCATGGGACCTTTAAACATAAAAAAGATATGAATGGTCGCTAACTAAACCCCAGCACCTGCAGCCAATCAAAGACAAACTTTACTGATCCACAAGGGAAATTATTTGAATACAGTAGCTCACTCATCACAATATAATAATATTATATATTATAATAACAGAGAGTAACAAAAATAGATGGTATAGCGAAAAAGGTAGCAAGAGACCGGTGTCAAATGACACATAAGTATAAAAATAAATGTATATGTACAAGTCAAAATAAAAAAGAAAAATAAGTAATAAAATATATCACAGCTATAAACAAGAAATATATACAAGCTATATACAGCCATATACAAGAGACAATCTGTACTAGTGCAGCCTCTGCAGCTCAGTGAGTGAATTATGGAGATTCTGAGTTTTCACATGAGACATACCTTGTTCAAACACTGAGAATGAGTCCTCTATCTGCAGGTTAAGGCATTGGCATCCCAGGTTCAGTTGTGATCGTGGAACCTTTTTTTTTTAAACTGTAAGAGCACAGGCTACAAGGAATTCCCTTAAAGGGATGTGCCACCCCCAGGTCAAATTTGGGCATCTCCCCACAGTCCAGAGACTAAAATAAGTGGTGGAAAGCGTTTTCCTGCTCACCCAGCCATTGTCCGAGTCTGTCGCCACTGACCGCCGCGGTATCTGCAGCTCCTCCGCCTTAGACTGGAGTCTAACGTCGCCAGAGAAAGATTTCGGCCAAAAGGAATTAATTTGCTCGATGCGTTTCCCAATTACTTTGTGTGTAGTGCGCATTCATATCGAGTGCAAATAAATGTGCAAATCAACACGGAGAGCTTGACTTGGTCATTTTGGGTGGGAACTATTTTCCAGTGCGGAAGAATACAGCCGTATCACGCAGCACGCTGCCAGGGGAATCCCTGTTACGCACCGGGAAGGGAGTTCCCCTGTTGCACAACGTGGTGCGTGATACGGCTGTATTCTTACGCACTGGAAAATAGTTCCCACCCAAAATGACCAAGGCAAGCTCTCCGTGTTGATTTGCACATTTATTTGCACATTATGAATGCGCACTACACATAAAGTAATTGGGAAACGCATCGAGCAAATTAATTCCTTTTGGCCGAAATCTTTCTCTGGCGACGTTAGACTCCAGTCTAAGGTGGAGGAGCTGCAGATACCGCGGCGGTCAGTGGCGACAGACTCGGACAATGGCTGGGTGAGCAGGAAAACGCTTTCCACCACTTATTTTAGTCTCTGGACTGTGGGGAGATGCCCAAATTTGACCTGGGGGTGGCATATCCCTTTAAAGACCATCATAAAACAGTGTGTATGTTGAAAACATATGCACAGGCAGTATATGTATTGTTTATCAGTTTTACTATTGGCCTACTACACTGACAGTAGCCTCTACACTGCCAAACATTTGTCATTCACCACACTACAATACTTTGCTGAGGGGGAAACAAACCAGTTTATTATTCCATATCTGAGCCAGGATCCAAAGCTAGAGATCCATCCCACTGTACGTCTTCTGGAGTTTTGTGTTCCCACGCTACATCTGTGCTCTGACATTCTCCTCCTACACAGAGCACGGGCTCTGTCTGAAGCATCTGCTGCACCAACACACTCACAGTCAGTGTACAGGCAACTCAACACTTTTCTGAAGGACAAATGCTAACAAAGAGTCTCTACCTGATTCTATTGAAATGGTTTGCAGCTTTCAGAGCATCTTAATTACTCACCATGATGAGTTTATAAACACTTTTCTACAGCACAGACTACAGTAGAGTGCCGTGATAGTAAAGCTTAAAACAACAAGCATGTTAATGTACACTTCCTGATAATCAGAAAATAACCCAAAAAATAATCTTATATAATATCTGTAGACAACTTTGAATTCATGATTTAATAGTGGGGCAGGCGCGATGTGATGTCAGGGGGGGCGTGTGACCCTGGGAAACATTTTTTGCCGTATTGTACTAGAACTAAGTGTAATTGCACATCAACAACAGTAGTTGGCAGTGGCGCTCTCATTGTCGCTCTGGGGCAGGGGTCGGCAACCTTAAATACGCAATATAGAGAACAGACTCACCATCAGCAGAACATCCTCTGTCACAGAACAAAGAACAAACATGTATATTGCACTGAGTCTGCTGACGCATCAGCGGGGAGAGTGTTTTTTTTTTTTTTTTTTTGTCAGCACTTTTAAAACTACATGGCTTATTTGCATAAACTAAGTTTCATTTCTGTAAAACGTAAACAAATCTGCATAAAAAAAAAACATTAATATTTGAGTCCTCATTGCAAAAAGACAGTGCAGTCTTTGTTGTAAGTTTCTTTCTATTTTTGTTTTTAATGTTAATAAAGGATACAATGTTAGGCAGAGGTGTACTAATATCAATTTTCTAGACAAATAATACTATTAATAGTCGCGCGCAGGGAGGGGGGCGTGAATTTTTTTCTTCTTACTAGGGGGAGCGTCACAGAAAATAATTGAGAAGAACTGGTTTATGAAACGTGTGAAACAAGCAAAAAAAAAAAAGAAGCTATCTTCACCACATGTGTTCTTTAAAGATCCCATGACATGGTACTTCTTGATGCTTTTATATGGCGCCTTAATGGTTCCCTAATACTGTAAATGAATCCTTCTTCAAAATCAAGACTGAGGAAGACCCATGAACACAGTCAGAGTCATAAATATCTCTTTGGAACACTTTATTATGGTCGTCGTTGCTTGAATGCAAATGAGGAGGACAGAGATAGGCCAGTGCAGCGGGTGGGGGCGTGGCCAAACTCTCCGCTCTTTCCTCTTTAGCGGTGCGATGTGCGCTGGCCCCACTTCCGCGTTTTTGCACGGAGGAAGATATGAGAAGCGTTCCATTGAAAAATAAACACATTTCCACAGAAAATAAAATTAAACCACTGCTGTTTCAGAGGTTTGGAGCCTGGAAACACTCTCACGTGCCTCCAGGCAAATAAAAAATCACATCTCGCATTGCGTAGCTCGTTCGCAGTCCAAACTCTCTGGGCGTGAGTTCCAGAGAGTGTGGGTAGAAACACAGACGGGCGGTGGAACTGCATTCGCATTTTTCCTTGAGTGTGACGTCAGAAACTCCCCTTGTTCAGAATCTCCCTTTTGGGCTGCCTTTTTTTCAAATGCAAAAAAGGATCACAAATGCTCAGTTTACACATTTTGCAACTTTTAGCCATGGGGGGGGGGGCTAAACAGGGTAGGGGAGCTCACATTAACGTTCAAAAACTTCAGAAAGTGAAAATTTCATGCCATGGGACCATTAAAACTACTTCATGTAGCACTCTGTTACTCTCAGGGATAATCTATATTTAGTTTTCATTGTGTTGTATTAGAGCCCATGCTCCAGTAGTTCCATGAGTGATTATATTTTTATTTTGGTATTCAGCTGGATGGTTGTTGTGGCTAGTTGGTAAATTTTTACATTCAGACTCCTAAAAATTCATTCACAAAATCTTTCGTACCATTTTTTCTCTTAACAGTGAACAGCTTCTGAGAAATGTTTAACTTTCCTCCCTTACTACTTCGACTTACACTGTCATCTGGGGACAGCGATATTTGATAGTGTTGTGTAGAATGTAATTATTATAATTCAGTGGGTATATATTTTTGTTCTTTGCTTTTTGTCCCATCCTTACAATATCTTTGCGCACTGACAACAGATTTACCTAAGCAGCAGATTAGCCCATGGAGCATCTTTTAAAGGGTTTATTTCTGAAATAAATGCAGTGTTGTTTAGCCTCATGAATTATGCATAACATGAGAAATCAGAGCTTCAAATATCATATTATTATGTGTTGTAATTTAAGCATCAAGCTGTCGCACACACAGAATGCAAAATTACAATATCAAGTGTATCATCTTATATAAGTAAATTACACAGTGCATCACCTACTTGTCTCCATGATGTTTCGGCTATGCATGGAATATTCCACAGTATAGCATTAAACTTATCTCACTTATCTTACTGCAATTATTCTACTGTTCTCATTGATTGAAAAGATAAACACACAGCTAACTGCCACATTCCTAATAAAAATTGAGCATGGCTGCGGTTTGCCTCTGGATCCAGTTCACTTTTCTGTTAAAATGTAGTTGCTGCAGTCAGACTCATCATTTTTGTCTTAAAATAGTCATATTAACCCGTTTATTTTTATTTTTTCTCTCTCTTCACAATTTTATCTGTAAATCATTATGAGCTTCATTTGGTTGCAACCAAACGCTATGAGTCACAACTCACCAGTGTACTTCTTTATACAGTCTATGGTTATTCTGAGGTCAGGACTGAAAAAGAAAAACAGAATATATGTGAGAGTGGTTGCCTCAACACAGATTTGACCTGTAACTTGCCTATATGTGTCCATGGAGATACATATTGCCAAAAGTATTCACTCACCCATTCAAATAATCAAAATCAGGTGTTCCAATCACTTCCATGGCCACAGGTTTATAAAATCAAGCACCTAGGCATGTAGACTGTTTCTACAAACATTTATGAAAGAAAGGGTCACTCTCAGGAGCTCAGTGAATTCCAGCATGGTACTGTGATTGGATGCCACCCGTGCAACAAGTCCAGTCATGAAATTTCCTCGTTCCTAAATAATCCACAGGCAACTGTCAGTGGTATTATAACTAAGTGGAAGCGAATTGGGAACAGCAACTCAGCCAGGAAGCGATAGGCCACGTAAACTGAGGGAACGGGGTCAGTGGATATTGAGGCGCATGGTGCGCAGAGGTCGCCAACTTTCTGCAGAGTCAGTTGCTACAGACCTCCAAACTTCATGTGGCCTTCAGATTAGCTCAAGAACAGTGTGTAGAGAGCTTTATGGAATGGGTTTCCATGGCCAAGCAGCTGCATCCAAGCCATACATCATCAAGTGCAATGCAAAGCGTTGGATGAAGTGGTGTAAAGCACGCTGCCACTGGACTCTAGAGTAGTGGAGACATGTTCTCTGGAGTGATGAATCACGTTTCTCCATCTGACAATCTGATGGACAAGTCTAGGCTTGACAGTTACCAGGAGAACGGTACTTGTCTGACCGCATTGTGCCAAGTGTAATGTTTGGTGGAGGGGGGATTATGGTGTGGGGTTGTTTTTAAGGAGCTGGGCTTGGCTCCTTAGTTCCAGTGAAAGGAACTCTGAATGCTTCAGCATATCAAGAGATTTTGGACAATTCCATGCTCCCAACTTTATGGGAACAGTTTGGAGATGGACCCTTCCTCTTCCAACATGACTGTGCACCAGTGCACAAAGAAAAGTCCATAAAGACATGGATGAGAGAGTTTGGTGTAGATGAACTTGACCGGCCAGCACAGAGTCCTGACCTCAACCCAATAGAACACCTTCTCGTCCAACATCAGTGTGTGACTTCACAAATGCGTTTCTGGATGAAAGAGTCCTATATTTTATCATGTAGTATCTTGTAGGATATCAGCAGGATTTCAGCCTCTCATGGGTGGCTAGGCTAGTTGAATCAATCTGGTATGAATGAATGTCCGACTACTGAAGTTTGAGCCATTTCTTCTCCATACACGCACTCACATATATATCAACATATACGGGTCATTAAGACATATCCCTCTCACTAATGTTAATTTAGCATAATAATTTATTATATCATACAGCATTAAACTGTTTTAGTGCACTGACAACATCGCTAACTAGCATAGAAACTTCCAGTTATCTGCGCAGACAGCGGCCCTTTCTGCACTCAGGTTGCGCGCGCATCCACTGTGTTGATAAAACAATAATCCGTATGGTTAGAAGGTGGCAGCACTGACAAGTAGAGGCAATGTTTGGTCTATATTTTGTTGTGTATGGACGCTATGTTGATGCAGACCGTCCAGTGGACATAGCTTGACTTCAGGTGCTGTTTATACAATGTATCTGAACTGGAGGAAATACATGTAAAAAATCAGGCAGGTCCTTTAACTTAACTGTAATTGATGCAGATGGAGGTCAGTCCTAGTCTTTGTGTATTTTTTCATCAGCAAAACCAAATCTCAGTGGAGCTATAGCAGTGGACACATTTAGCAGTGTTACTGTGTGTTTGGCAGATTGAGGCGAGCATAGGGGGAAGGGAGCACAACCACAAACTCTTTTATTTGCATCCAAAGCAGTGTTGTGTGGCTCGTGCTGATTGGAATTTTGACTGTCACTTTGTAGGAGATGATATACACTGAACAGCGGCTGAGAGCAACATGACACAAGAAAGTCCAGTCTATCTACGACTCTCCCCTGTCACAACACTATGTTTTGTACAGGGGAATACGAGAGTACATACACATACAAGATATTTTGGGTAGCCTTTAATTCAAAGTGTGGAGCTAATTTTATTCATTCATTCATTCATTCATTCATTTTTTTCCGCTTTTCCATTTTTTGGGTCGCGGGAGCAGCAGTCCAAGCAGTGTTCTGCTGCCCAGAACACAATGCACCAGCCCCCATGAATCCTCCCGCGGGTGGTGGGTCCACAGGAGGATGGAGCTAATTTTTTATTTTTTTTTTAATTAGGAGCTAATTTTTAAAAAAGTTTAATTTTCACCAGACTTGATCAAAAGTGGTTTTAGGTTGTCTTTGTGTTCGAGACTAATCCTGGCAATGTGGAAGGAAAAGGTGGTGGGAGTGGGGTTGTGAGGGAGGGATTTGGAAAGGTTGTGTGGAGAGTGGGGATGTGTATTTGTCTACAGCTGTTTGAGTTATTTGTGTTTAGAGAGGGGTATAATGCAACACTGACTTTTTGGAGCTTGTAACATGACTTGTAACATGCTCAGGATAAACCATTCATAAATTCAGAGTGTGGGTCGAATTCTCATTCCTTTAGAGAGCCACACCGGGGTGGGGAGCCACAAACACCAGAACAAGAAAATCTACGCCATTAGCGGATTATAAATATATGCACGCTGCAACCACTGAGCTGACCGCCAGGACTACAGCAGGACTGGACCAGGACTGAACCAGGACTACACCACCAGAACTAAACCAGGACTGGACCAGGACTAAACCAAGACTTAACCAGGTCTAAACCAGGATTGAACCAGGATTAAACCAGGTCTAAACCTGGACTTAACCAGGTCTAAACCAGCACTGAACCAGGTTTAAACCAGGACTGAACCAAGACTAAACCAGGTCTAACCCAAGACTAGACCAGGATTAAACCAGGACTTAACCAGGTCTAAACTGGGACTGAACCAGTTCTAAACCAAGATTGGACCAGGACTAAACCAGAACTAAACCAAGACTAAACCAGTGTCATTAGCGTTTCTTTAGTAGAGTATAAATAGTAGTATCATCTCTGCTGATGGGTTTTATGCATTGTGTGTAAATAAAATTAGCCTTAAAGGCCCCATGGCATTTCTGAGGTTTTTGAACGTTAATGTGAGGTCCCCTACCCTGTTTAGGGCCCCCCCATGGCTAAAAGTTGCAATATGTGTAAACTGAGCATTTGCGATCCTTTTCCGGGTTTGAAAAAAAGACAGCCCAAACAGGCGATTCTGAACAAGGGAAGTTTCTGACGTCACATTCAAGAAAAAATGCAAATGCAGGTCCACCCCCCGTCTGGATGTTTACCCACCGTTTATGGAACTCATGGCCATAGAGTTTGGACCGCAAACGAGCTACGCAATGCGAGATGCGTTTTTTTTATTTGCCTGGAGGCACGTGAGAGTGTTTCCAGGCTCGGATGTCCTTTATCCGAGCCTCCGAATCTCTGAAACAGCAGTGGTTTAATTTTATTTTCTGTGGAAATGTGTTTATTTTTCAATGGAAATCGTCTCATATCTTCCTCTGCGCTTAAATGCGGAAGTGGAGCCAGCGCACATCGCACCGCTAAATGAGGAAAAAGCGGAGAGTTTGCCCCCCCCACCTGCTGCTCTGGCCTGTCTCTGTCCTCCTCATTTGCATTCAAGCAACAACGCCCATAATAAAGTGTTTGAGAGAGATATTTATGACTATTCATGAGTCTTGATTTTGAAGAAGGATTCATTTACAGTATTAGGGAACCATTAAGGCGCCATATAAAATCATCAAGAAGTACCATGTCATGGGATCTTTAATGATAAATGTTATAGGTCTAAGAGTTTAACTAAAAACTTAATTTCATTTACTTAATTTAATGTAGACTAATTTTCATCTTGTACTCGTGGGTTCAGCGTTTCCTGTTTACTTTGTTAACATAATGTTAACAAAGTCCCGACACATATTATGTGTCGGGATTGTAAAACCATCAATGGAAGTGATCAGCTCGGCGGCTGCAGCGTGTATAGATTTCATTCATTCATTTCATTCATTTTCTTCCACTTTTTCCATTTTCTGGGTTGCGGGGACAGCAGTCCAAGCAGTGTTCTGCTGGCCAGAACACAATGCACCAGCCCCCATGAATCCTTCTGCGGGTGGTGGGTCCACAGGAGGACAGCTCACGTCACAACAGGCCTTGATGTATCTTCTGCCATGGGGGCTACCAGTGTCCGCAGACACTGGGGGCGAGGTGGGGTTAAGTGTCTTGCCCAAGGACACAATGGCAGCGCTCATTGTGGGAGCTGGTATAGATTTATACTTCGCTAATGACAGTGGTTTAGTTCTGGTTTAGACATTGTTAAATCCTGGTTTAGTCCTGGCCCAATCTTGGTTTAGACCTGGTTCAGTCCTGATTTGTTCTTGATTCAGTTCTGGTTTATACCTGGTTTAGGCCTGGTTTAGATCTGGGTCAGTCCTGGTTTAGTCCTGGTTTAGTCCTGGTCCCTTCCTGGTCCAGTCCTGGTTTAGTCCTGGTGTAGCCCTGGTTGAGTCCTGGTCCAGTCCTGCTGTAGTCCTGGCAATTGGGTTGGTGGTTGTGGTGTGTGTATATATTTATAATCCACTAATGATGTAGATATTCTTGTTCTGGTGTTTGGGGCTCCCCGCCCCGGTGTGACTCTCTAAACGAATGAGAATTCCACCCACATTTTGAATTTATGGTTTATCTTCAGGAAGTTACAAGTTTATCCATGCATTTCTATTGTGTATGTTCAGACTAATAGGCTGTCGGACTACTGGGCTGTTGGATCGATGCTTCTCTTTTTTTTAATTAGTGGAATGTCGGACTAATGGAATCTCTACTTTATGGTCCATTTTCAGACTATTGGACTGTTGGACTAATGGGCTGTCGGACCAATGTCACCCTAACATTTACATCCACAGACCCTCCATCAGAAAGCACTTGCATTCTTCTAACATGACATAATTTTATACAAATGAGACCGTATTGTTGAGGGTTTTTTTTTGTATTTTTTTGTATGACTATTCCAATCAAAATTGATGCTGAGCTTGAAGTCTGAAAATGAATTATTGTAAAATAAGTAATGTTCAGTCTGGGTACCATGACCATGATACCATGATTTAATTGGGCGGCAGTCGAAGGCGGCCAGATCTCCGGACATGGAGACTAGCTCTGGGGACATGGAATGTCACCTTGCTGGGAGGGGGAGGAGCCTGAGCTCGAGCGGGAGGTTGAGCATTACCGACTAGCTATAGTTGGCCTCACCTCCACGCACAGCTTGGGCTCTGGAACCCAATTCCTTGAGGGGGGCTGGACCCTCCATTTCTCTGGCGTTGCCCGCAGGGAACGGCGGCGGGCTGGTGTGGGCCTGCTCATTGCCCCACAGCTCAGCCGCTGAGTGTTGGAGTTCACCCGGGTCGCGTTCTTGCGCCTTCGGGTCGGGGACAGGTCTCTCATTGTTGTGTCGGCCTATGGGCCGAACAGCAGTGCAGAGTACCCGGCCTTCTTGGATTGCCTGGGAAGGGTACTGGATACTGCACTGACCGGGGACTCTGTCGTTCTACTGGGGGACTTCAATGCCCACGTGGGCAACGACAGTGACACCTGGAGAGGGGTGATTGGGAGGAACGGCCTCCCTGATCTGAACCCGAGCGGTGTTCTGTTATTGGACTTCTGTGCTAGCCACAGTTTGTCCATAACGAACACCATGCTCGAGCACAAGGGTGTCCATCAGTGCACGTGGCACCAGGACCCCCTTGGATGGAGGTCGATGATCGACTTTGTAGTCGTCATCTGACCTCTGGCCGCGTGTCTTGGACACTCGGGTGAAGAGAGGGGCAGAGCTGTCAACTGATCACCACCTGGTTGTGAGTTGGGTCCGCTGGCCGGGTAGGAAGCCGGAAAGACCTGGCAGGCCCAAGCGTATCGTGAAGGTCTGTTGGGAACATCTGGCAGAGCCCTCTGTCAGGGGCACCTTCAACTCACACCTCCGGGAGAGCTTCTCCCGGATTCCGGGGGAGGCTGGGGACATAGACTCTGTTTTCAGCCTCTATTGTTGATGTGGCCGCCCCTAGCTGTGGTCGTAAGGTCTGTGGTGCCTGTCGTGGCGGCAATCCCCGAAACCGGTGGTGGACACCGGAAGTAAGGGATGCCGTCAGGCTGAAGGAGTCTTATCGGGCCTAGTTGGCTCATGGGACTCCTGAGGCAGCTGACTGGCGGGCCAAGCGTGCTGCAGCCCGGGCGGTCGCAGAGGCAAAAACTCGGGTTTGGGAGGAGTTCGGAGAGGCCATGGAGGAGGACTATCGGACGGCCTCAAAGAAATTCTGGCAAATCGTTCGGCGCCTCAGGAGGGGGAAGCAGTGCTTCACCAACACTGGACCAGAAGGTGTGTTCCAACTATCGGGGAATCATACTCCTCAGGTCTATTCCAGGGTGCTGGAGAGGAGAATTCAACCGATAGTCGAATCTCGGATTCAGGAGGAGCAATGTGGTTTTCGTCCCGGCCGGGGAACACTGGACCAGCTCTATACTGCTCGAGGGGGCATGGGAGTTTGCCCAACCAGTCCACATGTGCTTTGTGGATCTGGAGAAGGCATTCGACCGTGTCCCTCGTGGGGTCCTGTGGATAGTGCTCTGGGAGTACGGGGTTCGGGGCCCTTTGCTAAGGGCTGTTCGGTCCCTGTATGACCAGAGCAGGAGCTGTGTTCGCATTACCGGTAGTAAGTTGGACCTGTATCCGGTGCATGTTGAACTCCGCCAGGGCTGCCCTTTGTCACCGGTTCTGTTCATTATATTTATGGACAGAATTTCGAGGCGCAGTCAGGGGCCGGAGGGGATCCGGTTTGGGAACCACAGGATCTCATCTCTGCTGTTTGCAGATGATGTTGTCCTGATGGCTTCATCAAACCGGGACCTCCAATGTGCACTGGGGCGGTTTGCAGCCGAGTGTGAAGCGGCTGGGATGAGGATCAGCTCATCCAAATCCGAGGCCATGGTTCTCGACCGGAAAAAGGTGGCTTGCCCTCTCCGGGTGGGTGGGGAGTCCTTGCCTCAGGTGGAGGAGTTCAAGTATCTCGGGGTCTTGTTCACGAGTGAGGGGAGGATGGAGCGTGAGATTGACAGGCGGATCAGCGCAGCGTCGGCAGTGATGCGGTCGCTGTACCAGACCGTTGTGGTGAAGAGGGAGCTGAGCAGAAAGGCAAAAATCTCATTTTAGCGGTCAATCTACGTTCCTACACTCACCTATGGTCATGAGCTCTGGGTAATGACCGAAAGGACAAGATCGCGGATACAAGCGGCCGAAAAGAGTTTCCTCCGCAGAGTGGCTGGGCGCACCCTTAGAGATAGGGTGAGGAGCTCAGTCACACAGGAGGAGCTCGGAGTAGAGCCGCTGCTTCTCCACGTCGAGAGGAGCCAGCTGAGGTAGCTCGGGCATCTGTTTCAGATGCCTCCTGGACGCCTCCCTCAGGAGGTGTTCCAGGCATGTCCCACCGGGAGGAGGCCCCGGGGAAGACCCAGGACGGGCTGGAGGGACTATGTGTCCCGGCTGGCCTGGGGACGCCTTGGGGTCCCTCCGGATGAGCTGGAGGAAGTGTCCTCCTGCTTAGACTGTTGCCCCCGCTACCCGGCCCTGGATAAGCCGAAGAAAATGGATGAATGGATCGATGGATGGATATTTTGAGTCTATACCATTAAAATCACAGTTTGTGTCTGAAATTCTCATAATTGTGTCTTAAAATTCTATTGTGACATGTATAAGTACAGTAATTTTGATGGCTCTTTTTCTCAGAGGATAACTCTTTTGCTCAGAGGACAAGCAACTATTTTCAAATCAAATTTGAGCTTCCAACTGCAAAGCAAATATCTAAGTGGTGTTTCTAGTGGTGTTTCTTAAAACCATCTTCTGTGATGGCATAAGCTCATGATTTACTGTTTAAAAGTTTGTGAACATTTGTTTTATGCATGAGAAGTACAATTGTGGTTATGGTTGTTAGTGTCTGTTTGTATTCTCACTGCTTTTTAATTGAACTGTTATGCTATTTTAGGGTGACAATGTTTACCATCTGTCCAGGGACTACAGATGAAATAGCCTCTCTGGCAAATTCTGCTACATTTACAGAAATGTTGATTAATATACACTGTCCCTGCTAAATAAATAAATTTAAAAAAATAAAAAAAAAGATTAAAAGAAAACCGATGTTTTGTCTGCTCAAACTAGCCAGTGCTAATTAGCACCTGTACTTCTCTGCCCTCAGCCCAGCCACTGTCTGTCAGCCTAACTGACTGTATGGACTGTGTATGTTCCATCACTGCTCCTCTGCTGTTGTCAAGAAGTTTGGTGGTTCAGACAGAGCGATACTCCAGAGCTCCATGTGGGGCCGGGGGATAGGGAAAGTGGGGCTAGGTCGCATGGGACACCGGGACAGGCCTCCACATCTCAGGACTCAGGAAAGGACAGGTGAGAGACACATGGAAAAGAAACAGTCAGAGCAAGTAGCTTCAATTCAAAGATCAAAGTCAGCTTTATTGTCAATTCTGCCATATGTGTTCAACATACAGTGAATCGAAATTTCGTTTCTCTCTGGTCAGGTAGTGCAAAAAGACAGTGTACAAAATACAATATGAAGACAAAACACAACAAAAACTATCTAAGACAGAGATCTAAAGTTAAAACTAAAGTCAAGATCTAATTAATCTTAAAGTTAAGATTATTGGCGTGTCTACTAGGGATGCAATGATATTCGATATAATATTGAATTGATACTGGGGTCACGATTCGACACATGTTCGGTTGTTATGCACGTGTCCCTCCATGCACACTGTGTTTTACTGTAATTTATTTTGGTCTAAAAGGAAAACATTGCTGTGTACTTCTCAGATGCAGAAGAAATATTCCAACAGAAGTGGGTTTTATCTTTCAGTTACTTTTTATTTGACTTTAATAGACCTAAGATATTAACTTTTAAATGCATTAGAATCACTTTTGGCTTTACATCGGCTTTAATCAAATGCGCTCTTATACACACTCGCAATGCAACTTGCAAAATACGCAATCTTTTTCTTAGAATCTATCTCATAAGCTTAGGACATTTCTATGTAATATAACATAATTTTTGTGTTCAGAAAAAAAATGGAGAGCGTTGTGTGTGTAAAAAGAGCAGGGCAGTATGGGGGCTACTGTCTGTCTCAGTTTCAATAAAGGTCCCATGGCATGAAATTTTCACTTTCTGAGGTTTTTGAACGTTAATGTGAGCTCCCCTACCCTGTTTAGGCCCCCCATGGCTAAAAGTTGCGAAATGTGTAAACTGAGCATTTGCGATCCTTTTCCGCATTTGAAAAAAAGACAGATTGGAAGGCAGATTGGACTGATCCATCTGTGAGAGATCTTGCATTTTAACTTGAATAAAAACACCATCATACACAAATGAATTTTTTCTCTTAACTAAGTTATATAGTAAAAAAGTATATGGGGAGAGAAGTTGTAAATGTGTTTGTGAGTGCAGCCTTGGCGTTCCTATAGAAAGTGCATGGATGTGTAATGAAAGGATGGAGTCGTGGACATGATATAAGAAGGAAGTGTAATGCATGGCCTTTGTGTGAGCTTGGTTTGCCTCTCAGATGATGACAGAGTGGTAGGGTGGGGTGGTGGTGAGGCTGAGGTGGGCCTGTGATCCATGTGTGAGAGAGGGCACAGACACAGCCACATTACCAACGTACCTTTTTAATCAGCACAAATGATTAGGCATGTAGCCGTGAATTAGACAATGGAAGCCAGGAGAGAAATCTCCTCATTTAAATAGAAAAATGAGGTGGTTTTATTATGCAAAACAGAAACTGTTTGTTCAGTGATCAGGGAAAGGAAAGAGTTTTAAGTAGGCTGATGTGGGACTCAAGTGTTGGCTATTTTCTCTCCTTTCCTCTGAAAACCCTTCACAGTATTTCCCCCCAGGCGCCTGAAAGACGAGCTTCCCACTGCTCCCTCCCTGGAAGATGGGTCAAATGCAAATAATTTCCCTACGGGGATGAATAAAGGATATCAAAATCAAAAACAGTCTGAACAGTGGTTTAAAAGCAATACTTTATGTGGGTGCACCAGTATGCTCTGAAAATCAGCTTTGTCAAAGTCAAATTAGACTGTGATTTCTGAAAGCAGAGGATAGATAGACTGGGAATCAATAATTACCTAGCATGATGGATGAAAGTTTGTGTAATGTATTTTATAATAGTGCTTACATTTTTTTAAATAGAATACATGTCAAAAATATCCATTCACACATGTTTATCCATTGTATCCATTATCTATTACTGATTCAGAGAGAAAATATATGTATTTTATTAAATAGGGGGCATTAATGCATTTTGAATGCATTATTCATTGACTCCTATTGTAGGCACAGCTGCCCTGCAGCAAACTGACCGAACAAAGGCTAACAATCTGTGGCATCTGCCCCTCTGACCACCACCAAAACACTCACGCACACATCACTTTCAGAGTGCTATCACAACACAATCAGTGAACAGTCCTGCTAATAAAACTACTACAAGTTTCTGTGTACAGTTTTGTATATTTATGGAGCATTGTCATGTGGGAGCATGGGTGATGAAGGCTTGTGGGCCAAGCCTTGTACAGGCTTGTACTCCTAACCATGTTCAAATAGTGGGAGAGATTACAAATTAACATGGTAGAAAGCTTAAGGAAATTGATTTTGCAAAATGCCCCTCTTAATTTTTTTCTGGTAACATAGTTTGCACACTGTGAATTTTATGGCAGATGCCTTTCCTGTCACAACTACTTGCTGTGTTCTTTGACCTTCAAGCATCTTGGACCATCCAACTGACCTACTAGCTACTGTGTGCTGAACAGGAGAGGGTGGAAAGGTGAGGGTAAAGGGCCAAAACTAACTAAAAACTAATTTGAGGAGGTCCCAATACTGTAAAAACGCATCCTTTTAATCTTTTCTGAATAGTTTTAGGATGTTTTTTACTAGTATACTAGTATAGTATAATTAGTACACAATAATACGAGTTAGTAAATCAGTAACTACTAATCTTTTGAGTAGCAGACTAAATATTGTATTATTAATGTCAGTGTGTAATCAAATTTGGTATTAACTTTCAAACCCATCAGGTTTGAAATGTGAGTATATAACACGAGATTGGGATTGGAGTTTGTGCGTATCCCTGATGAGCAGATATGGCTCTTTGTGATGCTGACCTGCTGCTCTGAGCTGTAGTGGCTCTGTACTCACATGTATCTAATGTGATGCATCTCCCCTTCCACAGGGCCAACGTGTCAGTGCAGCATTAGCGTGGTCAGTGGAACAGGATTAGAGTACTTTCACTGCAGCAGCCTTTGCAAATGACAGGGAATCATAGCCCTGCGCACAGACACCACACTGGCTGTATTTAGTCTGCTGCAGAGCCTTCAAATCCTGCTCTGTTCTGTACACAGATCATGTCTGGGGCTGGCAGCTTCACTTGGATATGCACAAGTGTGAAGAGCACAAGGGAAGAGGAGCTTCAAGGAAGAAAGCGATTATTATAAGCAGATGAACTGTTGAACTGTGGAGTCTGTTATTCCAGTGTCTATACCACTATACCAGTGGAACACAGGCCAATGTCCACCAAGTGTATTTCCTGTTCCTCTTGAGCACAGCTCTTCCATATGACCTGTCCATATGAGCCAACAATATGTGCACATATGCACAGGGCCACAGGGGCCCTGAATGGAGCAGGAGCCAGCTGTCCACCACTGGGCTGCTGGCAGAGCTCCACCTCTGAGCTCAGTCTAACCTCCACAAGCATGTTAACACACCTGTGTGTTAGATGCACTCTGCACAAGAGCTAGTGCACATGCACACTACCTGAATGTGCACGCTCACACATGTCCATACTGCCTGAAATGTTCATGCTCACACATAAACACTATGTGAAATGTGCACGCTCGTTCACATGTATGTTGGCAGAGAAATGAATGCACATACATATGCAAACTAGCTGAAACGTGCATGCTCATAGACATAAACATGTACACTACCTGAGAGGTGCACAATTACACAGACACGTGCAGGCACCTGCCGTGTGCCCTCTGTGCTGTATTTGGATTGGACCATCTGCTAGAGTCACATGACAGGTGTAGCTGCTCTCCTCTGTGTCCTCTACTCTTCAGAGAGGTGGGAAAGAGCTGACATTCACACACTCCCTACAGCTAAAAAAAGAACAGCTCTGCATTTAATTATCTCCAGTAAGCAGGCCTGCTTGACATGCATCACCATGTCACAGGGTTGCAACACCTCCATGACCAGTGTTGTCCCTGAATGCGTTCACTGAACGATAGTTCATGAACGCGTTCATATTTTGGGTGAACGTGAACTGAACGCTTTGATGAACGAACTGTGAACGAGTTAATTGTGGTGTCTGTGAACGACACGCGCTATTCCTTTAACTTCGTTCAATAGGGTCTCAGATTTCTGATCCATCCATCTGAAATTTCCGACCGGCACCTCTCTCCCTCTCTCCCTCTCTCCCTCTCTCCCTCTCTCCCTCGCGCAGAGTGCGCGGCACTTCCTGGTCTTGTGAGAAACAGCGCAGAGTGGTGCGCTAAAGGGGGCCACATTAAAGGGGGAATCACTAATGTTAATTTGCGGGTTTATTTTGTTTTCTTAAGTCTCTTAGTTAATTAAGTCATACCATATGGGGGTTATTTAAGTATTTTCTTTATTCTGTTGAATTGCAGGTGTTTTATCATTATGGGTACTGTTATTTATAGTTGGATAAGGATGTGAAATTGGATATGAAGATGGAATCTAACACATGGTTTGATTGTTAAAACTGATATAATAATTGCTGTCTATGGTTCTATATGGGCTTTGGCAATGATATTGAAAAATAATATCTCGCAGCAATGTATTGGGAAAAAAAAGAACTATGAACTAGTTCATTTTTTGGAACTATGAACGATCTACTAACTATAAACAATTATGAACTATGAACGAACTAGTTCATTTTGAAATGTGTGAACTGAACTTTGAACTAGTTCATGTAGAAAATGAACTTTCCCAACACTGTCCACGACACACAGGAGTGCCAGCTACTGCTGTGTTCAGTGGCAACATGCAGTCTCTCTGTACATACTTTAAAATGCTCTGCTGTCACACTGCAACTAGTGTGTACTTACTACTCCTTCAAAATGCTCTGCCATCACAGTGGAACAGTCTGTGTATACTTACTGCTCCTTTAAAATGCTCTGCCATCACAGTGGAACAGTCTGTGTATACTTACTGCTCCTTTAAAATGCTCTGCCATCATATTGGAACAGTCTGTGTATACTTACTGCTCCTTTAAAATGCTCTGCCATCGTCAGGGATGGAGACACAAGGGAAGTAGCATAGAACATTTTCAGTGATTGACTTCATTATCAGATGTAAGGTAGATATTCATTATGGAATATTCCACATGCAGTATGAGAGACATACATCTAGCATTCTCATATCAATCTTTTTTTTTTATTGAAAAAAAAAAAAAGTTTCATTCACACATGTTTGAATCTGTCTAAATCTCAAACAGCTGTTCCACCATGTGATGCCATGAAGCAGTAGTTTTTAATTAACTTCTTGAGTTCTTTTTGAAGACAATACAGTAGGTGGTGTATTTACCTTGTTGACATGTTTCTGCTGCTAGCTGCAACCCATCATCAGAACTGTCATCAGTGTTGGTGGTGACATGCCGTATATCAGCAGTTGTAACCCTCTGTAGGCGTAGTCAGGCTGATTCACCTGGCAGGTCATTCAGACTGATCACAGGCCCTGTTGGCTGTTGGTCTCTGGAGGAGGCTGAATGACCTGCCAGGCTTATCAGTCTGACTACATGTGTGAATGGAGATTTAACAGTGTGCAGTAGACCAGATATGACAATCACTCCAAGCTCTCCTCACACAGCCTTAGATGTCACACTAGCCTATAGACTCCAATGTAACTAAAGGTCTCCTGTAACAAACAGTTGATCTATGATACATCTATAGATAAAATGAAGATCCATTGTGGGATCACCATTTATATATTATTATATATTTGTCTAGTTACCATTTCTCCCACATCCTGTTCATGTAACCCCTCTGACTAGTGTTACTGGAGTAGTATCATTCCAACAGAGCCTTGTTCTTGCATCTTGCCCATTTCTGATTTGTTCCAGTAGCCTATTTTTCATCAAGGAGCTCTGGTTCCCCAGCACCTGACGCAGACCTTGTTTAGCCAGGCGACGTCTGAGCATCTCGTAAGGTTCATTGTTTCACATCATTGTATGAGGTGGACAGTGAAGATCGTGAAGGGTCTTGCCCAAGGACCCACACTGGCTTGCTCATTGCATTGCCCCTCAGGGTGGGATATATGTTCCCCCTAATTTTTAATGTGTCTGAGCAAACACACTAACTCCCTTAGAGTTCCTTGGACCCCTGTGAGCAACATCCGACATGCGCACTGTGGCCACACCAGTATCACACCTGAGATCATCACAAGTTACAGCTTATTCATCAAATTACTGTAGTTATTTCTGTTACATTACTTTTAATTGAACTGATTTTTTTTGGTTCATTTAGAATGACAAAGAGAAAAATCTGTTCATGAGCTTTGTATATGTTGTATGTCAGTGTGAGGGTCCTGCTGTGGTCAGTGAAACATTAAACATTACAATATTTTGAAAAATAACCTCAAATAATTAAAATAACTTTGAATAAAAAAATGTGGGCTACGGCCCATAAATGAGTAGTGTATAAATCAAATAAAATTATATTAAGAGATTTTTTTTAGCTTGATAAATATAGCCTGCATATAGCTGCAGATTTTTTTTTTATGAATTGTAGGACCTATAGGCCATAAGATGGGTAATCTTTCCCAAAATAATGATGACTAAAATACGTATAAATTATTATCACTTTATATCTTTCTTTTTAATTATTAGCCTATTTCAGTAATTTTGCATGAGTGACAGCGCTCTGCGGTATAATGCTCTGGGGAGAGGATTCACACTTTGAGAAAGTCCCATCTTTTTGGCTCACAAAAAACTATGAAAACAAAGTAAACAGGGGAAGATTGCATCATGGCTCTACTTGTCTCCTCTCCTGTGTTCTTCTCTGCGTGAAGTGTGTGCGGGCGGCAGACCTGCCATTCTGACCCGCGGCAATGTGCAACTACAACTACCGAAGGAAGCGAGAGAAACGCGGTCGAAATGTATCTGTTTGTAGTTGGCTTGTCCCTAACGCATGTCACATTCACATGTGCAGTCTATCAGATTGGCCGTTCCGTGCGTCTAACCAGCGCTTTGTTTATCAGTTCAGGTTAGATTTTATTTTATGCGCTGCAGGTGCGCACCTTAGAGGGAGCATTGGTTAGCATTAGCATATCTTAACTCCGCTGCACTGTTATTACTGATCAAAGGAGAAGTTCAATTTGTTAATTGGACAAAGTTTGTTTGGTTGAAAACGGTTCGCCGCTCATCCGAGAGGCTTCGTCAGCTCTGGCTAAGAGCGGCGAAACGTTTTCAACCAAACAAACTTTGTCCAGTTGACAAATTGAACTTCTCCTTTGATCATGGATTCTACCTGGACGACTGAGGGACTTTTCACGCACTGTTATTACTGTTATATAGCGTATAAGCAGAGGTGGTTCTTGGGGGGGGCGAGTGGGGCAATTGCCCAGGGCGCAACTTCGTGAGGGGCGCCGTGCCGAGCGCTTGAAAAAAAAAAATTATCTATCATATCACTGTGTAGGAAATTGGCAAATTGGCGCCCCCTCTGGCTGCAAGCGCCCGCGCAATACATTCCCTTCCACGCGGGCCAATGCGCAGCGCAGATACTTGCTGGCGCTTACAGCGGCGCGAGAGGAAAAGGAAGAGAGAAAGAAAGAGAAGATAGAAAGAGGATTCACCCCCTCCCTCTCTGCGGCCGGCTGCAAGTCGAGCTCACACTACCACGATTTGATCAATGTCACGGCACTAGTTGCTACCAGGAATTGACCAATGATAGCTCCTACTAGCTCCTACCACACGCTCGCATCGGGAACACGGAAACTACAGAAGACAATAGTAAACGAAGTTAGTGTAACGCAACATTTAATCACTTTTAAATCGATCGTTCACCCTCCGTGGTATTTACTATGAATACAACGTACAAAGACACACTTTACATGGGACTTTGTAGAGATACGCGATCAGCATTTTCAATAGAGGCTACGTGAATGACTTATCCCGGACAACACTTCATCTCGGAGCTCTTTCAGATTTGCTGGACAGTATCTCATCTTTGCTTTTGGTAAATCATGTCATGAAATGTGTTTGTCATATCACTATTCTATTTTAGCACTATTATATTATATTGTATTAATTATATTAATTATATATGCTATATTATATTATATTATATTATATTATATTATATTATATTATACTGAGAAGAAATCTGTGTGAGGAAAGTGAGGAATAGCTGTATGTGATAACTTTTTTGTGTGTGTGCCTGTGCAATCTGTAGAATAAGACAGAAGAAGAATAAATGTTTAAGGGGAGAGTAGCCCACTGTGTGTGTGTGTGTGAGTGTTTGTGTGTTTGTGTGTGTGTATGTGTGAGAGAGAGTGTGCGTGTGCGTGTGTGTAGGTAGGGGATTTTGAAAAAATCGTTTGAATAATTGTGATTTCAATATTGACTGAGATAATCGTGATTATGATTTTTTCCATAATCGAGCAGCCGATGGTTCTATTTATATATCTGATTGTATATATTTTTGCCACTTTTATGTGTAGAGTTTATTTATTATTTTTTATTCATGCTATTTAAGTTATGATAACTTGTGATAATGAGATTCACTCTATAGTGATAATTAAACATGGCTGCTTGTGGTAAATGTTGTGGAGGTGGTCTCGCCCAGGGAGTAATTCAATGTAGAACCGCCACTGCGTATAAGAGCAGGGCATGTACACAACTACGGTCAATGCCATGATTGGCTGCGTAGCGTAAGTGAATCGTATCGTATGATTGGCTGGACACCTGTCACTCACTGAGTTACACAGCAAAATGATACAGAAAAAGAATAAAGAATGTGCAAGCAGCTTATTTTTATATATATATATATATATATATATATATATATATATATATATATATATATATATATATATATATATATATATATATATATATATATATATATATATATATATATATATATATATATATATATATAAGCTGCTTGCACATTCTTTATTCTTTTTCTGTGAGTGACAGGCTGGACACCTGTCACTCACTGAGTTACACAGCAAAATGATACAGAAAAAGAATAAAGAATGTGCAAGCAGCTTATATATATATATATATATATATATATATATATATATGTATATATATATATATATATATATAATTTATTATTATTTCATTCCATTTGTTGAGTTTTTTTGCACACTTCGAACTGCCTTTGATAATAGAAATTAGGAAATGCAAATAAGTTGCTGATGGTGCACCAGATTATCTAGCGAGTTCAAAAAATGCAGGCAAAGCTGTTTTTTTTTTTGTTTTTTTTGCAAACAGCTTGTTCCCAGCCGTTCTTAATGTTATCGAAGGAGACAGGGCTGTGCAGAGAATGGGGTAAAAGGAAAAGGATTGTTGCTGGTTATTTTAAAGACATATGTTATTGGCTTTTAAACATGCTCTCAAGCACATTTGCATTGACATTTCATCATCCATCCATTTCCTTCCGCTTATCCGGGGCCGGGTCGTGGGGGCAACAGTCTAAGCAGGGACATCCAGACCTCCTTCACTTCCTAGAGCTCCTCCGGGGGGACCCCAAGGCGTTTCCTGGCCAGCCGGGACACACAGTCCCTCCAGCGCGTCCTGGGTCTTCCCCGGGGCCTCCTCCCGGTGGGACATGCCTGGAACACCTCCCGAGGGAGGCGTCCAGGAGGCATCCGAAACAGATGCCCAAGCCACCTCAGCTGGCTCCTCTCGACGTGGAGAAGCAGCGGCTCTACTCCGAGCTCCTCCTGTGTGACTGAGCTCCTCACCCCATCTCTAAGGGTTCGCCCAGCCACTCTGAGGAGGAAACTAATTTCGGCCGCTTGTATCCGCGATCTTGTCCTTTCGGTCATTACCCAGAGCTCACAACCATAGGTGAGGGTAGGAACGTAGATTGACCGCTAAAACGAGAGCTTTGCCTTTCGGCTCAGCTCCCTCTTCACCACAACGGTCCGGTACAGCGACCGCATCACTGCCGATGCTGCACCGATCCACCTGTCAATCTCACGCTCCATCCTCCCCTCACTCGTGAACAAGACCCCGAGATACTTGAACTCCTCCACTTGAGGCAAGGACTCCCCACCCACCCGGAGAGGGCAAGCCACCTTTTTCCGGTCGAGAACCATGGCCTCGGATTTGGATGAGCTGATCCTCATCCCAGCCGCTTCACTCTCGGCTGCAAACCGCCCCAATGCACATTGGAGGCCCCGGTTCGATGAAGCCATCAGGACAACATCGTATGCACACTTGTTTCTGTGATTATTTGTTTATCCCAAACCGGATCTCCTCCGGCCCCTGAGTGCGCCTAGAAATTCTGTCCATAAATATAATGAACAGAACCAGTGAAAAAGGGCAGCCCTGGTGGAGTCCAACATGCACCAGATACAGGTCCAACTTACTACCGGCAATGCGAACACAGCTCCTGCTCCGGTCATACAGGGACCGAACAGCCCTTAGCAAAGGGCCCTGAACCCCGTACTCCCAGAGCACTCTCCACAGGACCCCACGAGGGACACGGTCGAATGCCTTCTCCAGATCCACAAAGCACATGTGGACTGGTCGGGCAAACTCCCATGCCCCCTCGAGCACCCGATGGAGAGTATAGAGCTGGTCCAGTGTTCCCCGGGCGGGACGAAAATCACACTGCTCCTCCTTCATCATTTAGAACTTAAAATAACTGACTATCTACAGACAATAGACAGCATATTCATACAATTTTGGTCCCTATTCTGGGAATTGGGGTCAGGACACCATTTACTCGCAGCATAAGGAATGTACTGTCCTCACTGAGACATTAACTTGACTGCGAGCTAAACTCTGATTCAATGACGAGACATTTGTTGTCATTTTCAGATTTAATGCTCATCTTATGAATGCAGAGTGAAACTGCAAGAGAAAAATACAAAAACACAGTCAGCGATCTCTTGTAATAATTTCACATTCCAGTATATTGAGAGCTCAGTGGGGCAAGACAAATCCCTGGGAAAAAAAAACAAACTCATACATATTATTATAGATACGATATTTTTTTCCAGTGTGTACTTGTACTAAGGCAGTTACAACAAATGGCCCATAAAAAGTGGCTTATATTAACATGAAAATAAATAAATGAATTTATCACAGATCCGCTTTTATCATTAGCATATTATATGAGGCTGTGTGATATAAAGAAAATTACCATTAACATAAATATGCAATTATAATAATAATGTCTTTTTAACTTTTTTTGTTATACACCCATGAAATTACCCAAATTAAATGTACAAACATATACATACAGGCATTGCTTCTGTAGGAAATGCACTAAGTTAGATTTTTAGCTGTATGTGTCCGTTTTGTTGCCTCTTTGTTGCTTCTTGTTGCCAACTTGGTGCTTAATTTTCACACTTCTGGTTTCATGGACTGGTGTGGAGTAACAAAATAAAAGCACACATTTCAAAATAAAAGTATATGCATTAAAAATGTACTAAATAACCCCTGAAAGGCAGAATTTGTCCAACTGTTTTTGACATGCTAACAGAAGTTTGCAGTTGTAACTGGTGATTTTCAGATTCTAGAATGGGATGATGTCATACTCCCAGATGGGAGGCAAGAGCCAGTTTTTCCTACTGATTACATTGTACTTTCCTATGAAATATCCAAAAAGTAATTTCACAAATATGGTACTTAATCATATCTATAAATATAGTACTTGATCACTAAACCCTAGAACTTGCCAGGTAACAACGTTTTTTATTTTATTTTTAGCTGCCTCCCATCTGTATTAAATAATATAGACCTACAGAATGTTATAATGTGATGTATAGCTAAGGAGAAATTCAATTCTGTTAACTGGTCAGAAATGAAGAAGCAGCTTGGATGAGCTGCAAAACATGTCAATCAAAAAACGTTTATTTTGAAATTAATTTCTCTTTTGCTATGGATCCTACATGGACGACTGAGGGATTTCATGTAACATTCTGGAGATGGCACGCCATCTGCATGATTCTATGGAAACAGAAAGTTAAAATCATACTGTGGAAACAAACAGGAAGAGGCACCCCTCCAGGCCAAAGGTTTGTGGAGATGAATGTGTGTTTTTTTCATTGCAATAAACACACCCATCATGAAAGAAACATGATTTTATTTTAGTCTGTTTTCTGGCAAAAAAAAAAAAAGTCACATACTGGGGCTTTAACTCAGTGTCTTCATCTTTTCTATGTTCTTGTTCTCCCCACCTTCTCCCATATTAGATGGTAGAGTTGTTTATTTATTTTTGTAAAACAATGCAACCAAACTTGGCCACAAAACAACGCCTGCATCAATTGCCATTCAGTTTTCAGCACATAAAAAGGTACCATTCTATAAAGCACTTTAACATTTGATACATAGGTTATTCATAGACCACAGACATGCTTCGTTTGTGTTAAATTAAATGTAATTATATTCGCAATCGTTACTTTGTAGGTTTGGGTGTGGTCTTAAACATATCACTGACTCTTTGGTGTGCTGAATGTGCACTTTGGAGAATCATCTGCATCTGATGAGTTGTGGATTGTGCTGGGGTTGCAAACAATAATAATAATAATAATAATAATAATAATAATAATAATAATAATAATAATAATAATAATAATAATAATAATAATAATAATTCATAGCATTTATATAGCGCCTTTCATGGCACCCAAAGTGCTTTACAGTTCATTGTTCACTCACTCCACACTTGGTGGTGGTAAGCTACTTTCTGTAGCCACAGCTGCCCTGGGGCAGACTGACGGAAGCAAGGCTGCCAATCTGCACCATCGGCTCCTCCGACCACCACCAACGCTCACGCGCACTCCACTTTCATACTGGCTCCATGTGTATTCATTGGCACTGAAGGTCTCTGAGGGCATGGTTCTGTTCCATTTGGGTTTGGCAAACAGAGCCAGTGTATGATCTGGGCTGGTGTGGTGAACAATGGACTGTCACGCATGGGTCAGGAAAAGGTCAGGCATACCACTTTAGATTGCGAAGGGACCGCTGCTACATTACTGTATTGATCAAGTGTTTTAGTGCAATTTTGTCCTAAAATAGACTTGGTTCGGTTTTGTTTTATAGGTCCTATATTATATGAAATTGACTCTTGTGAGCTTGAAGCCATGTTATAATGCTGTTACCTGATCAAGAGTTACATTTTGTTTCATTCACACATATTTGAGTAACCCTTTATTATTATTCTGTCTGTCTCTAAAGCTCAAAATGTCATGTGATGTCATGTCATCTCATTTTACCTTTAGTTCAGTAGAGATGGGCAATTCCAGGACTGAAATAATCCTAATTATTCTAGTGAAGGTGTATGGAATTTAAAAACACTGTGAAGCACTTCCTCTACCACATGACATCACAAAAGACTGTCAAGTTATTCCTCACTTATCTTATGCATTACAAGCAAGTTTTGTTGCCACATTAACTCAAAACTAAACAAAAACTCATGCTAAAGAGCACTTCCTGATTACAGTAGCACATATTGATCTTGACCTCAAGCTCTGCTTATACAATATACAGTATGCATACTGGGGCAAGACAAATCCCTGGGGGGGGGGAACTACACAATACAGATTGTTATAGATACGATATTTTTTGCAGTGTGGTGTGTAAGGGCAGTCCTAATCTCCCTTACAAAAGTCCACGACTCAATAGAAAAAAGCTAAGCCCAAATATAAGATGGCGCTGGAGAGGCCAGCCGCCTGCTGGAGTAGCTCCGTCCCTACCTTTCCTTTTTTCCTCTTTTTACTTGTATATAGTCGTTTTTTTAGCTTTTTCGAGGCTGCAGGGGCGGGCTCAGTCTCCGCAAGAAACGGAGACTGTATTTACCGCATGGATTACCTACGGTGATTACGGGAAATGTGTGTTCTGTGTCCAACAAGGTGGAAGAGCTGGCCGCGCTGACCTGACATCAGAGACAATTCCGGAACTGCAGTTTGATGTGCTTCACCGAAATGTGGCTGAATGGCTGAATGGGAATATACTGGACAATGTAATCTCACTGGACGGATTTATTATGAGGCGTGCGGACCGGACTGTAACGGAGAGTGGAAAAAAACGAGGAGGTGGACTGATTTTCTTCATTAACCAATGCTGGTGTGATCCCGGTAACGTGCACATGAAACATCAGCTGACATTGAACTACTCGGTGTCGGTATGTGGCCGTTTTATTTGCCAGGAGAATTTATACACATTATTGTGTTCTGTGTTTACATTCCTCCATCGGTGGATGGAGCGGCAGCATGCGAGCAGCTCCATAGCGTCGTGAATGACATGCTGACATGTCATTCACGCGCTCTTTTTCTCATCACTGGGGACTTTAACCACACATCTTTCTCCGCTACTCTTCCCACTTTCAAACAACACGTCACATGCCCCACGAGAGAAAATAAGACTCTGGACTTGTTTTACGCCAATATCAAAGACGCTTACACCTCCACCCCCCTCCCCCTGCTCAAACACTCAGGCCCTGTCCCCACGACAACGTTTTTTGGAGGAAACGGAGAAGTTTGTGTGCGTTTGGGCCTGCCGTCCAGACGGCGCCGGCGTTTTTGGGGGCGAGAACGGAGTTTTTTAAAAACGGGTTCCAGAGTGGAGAAGTCGGAGAACGGCCCCCGTCGCGTTGGCATGTGGGCAGGTGAGAAAATGATGACGTCGCACTGCCGTAATCATCACGTGACCGGTGACCAGAGGGTGTAACCCTGCGCCTTCCGCAGTTTATTGGCACTGCTGCATCAAACTCTGTTCATATGCAATGCATTGCGACAACAGCAGAGGACCATGCACAATTACGCCTTGCACAATTACGGAACCGGAGGCAGAGGAGCTTGTTTCGGGCTTCCTCCGTGTGCATGACATGCCACAATGTTTGGGAGCGATCGATGGGACACATCCCCTCAACATACAAGCGGTGTGTGACTACAGGTACCGGTTTATGGACGTTACTGTGAAGTGGCCTGGCAGTACGCACGACGCACGGGTGTTTGCCAATTCAAAGCTAAACACGTATTTTAAAACTGGAAAGATCCCATCGCTGGAAAGGCAGATAGTGGACAATGAGGAGCACATACCAATTTGAGTGTGTTGTGTGCTGTAAATAAAGAAAAAGAGCAACCATTTCTTGTCTTTTTTATTAAATGAAAATTTACCTTTTACAAACAGGCACATGCAGTATCACACACAAATATATATAGCTGCCCGTTGGTGATGGTCCCCGGTTGTATATTCTCGCCGAAAAGCCAACATAATGTCCGAGTATGTTTAACATTCCCGTAGTAAGATCCAAACAAGCATTTTGCCTAAATAACACGACCAAGGTTAACGAGAGTTCTACTTGTTAATGTCTATCTAATAAAACGATAGCAAGTAATGCTAACTATCGATTTATAGGCAAAAACTCTGCTCACGCAGCACAAATCTTTGTTCTGTGGCGTCTGTCTATGTTAGGGACGGTCAGCATTTTCACATTACCGGAGTGAGTCCCTGCTACATTGGTGGAGCAGGGGGACAAAATTAATTTGCTTGTGTTGACGGTCCCTAAAGTACACGTGTTTGCTTGTTTATGAAAGAGAAAGGACTTTATGCGCATGTGCTCTTTGTAGTCTTGCGTTACCGGTGGCTCTGGCTCTTTCCGGTTTACAGCGCCACTTATCGGTGTGACATATGTACTACATCGTTTTCACTCAGCACTCCGTGCTCATCTTGACGCGAAGGTTTTCTGATCCAACACGTGTGTGGACGAGACTTTTTTTCACCCCGGGTAAAAAAAAAAACAGGAACGTTGTCGTGGGGACAGGGCCTCAGACCACTGTCTGGTTTACCTGCTCCCGGAATACACACCCAGGGTGAGAAGAGGACCTGTGCAGAGGCGATCTGTGAAGCTTTGGACTCAGGAAGCCTGTGAGAGTCTGAGGGACTCTTTCCAGAACACTGACTGGGACATTTTCACCGACTCTTATGGAGACAACATCAACGGCCTGACCCATTGCATCACGGACTACATCAACTTCTGCGTGGAGAACACTGTGCCAACCAGGAGAGTACGGTGTTTCTCCAACAACCACCCCTGGGTCACCCCTGAGCTTAAAGCCCTCCTGAACCAGAAGAAAAGGGCTTTCAACTCAGGGGACAGAGAGGAGCAGAAAAGGGTCCAGAGGGAGCTCCAGTGGAGGATCCGATGGACCTAAAAGGACTATGGGGGGAAGATGGAGGAGCAGCTGTCCCAGAACAACGTACGGGGCATGTGGAGAGGACTGAGGAACATGTCTGGTTTTGGACAGAGGGAAAGAGGGACAGCTGACAGTGATCAGCGCTGGGAGGACGAATTAAACTGTTACTTCAACAGGTTTGACTTGCCCCCTACCCCCTCTACCCCTCTGCCGACTCCCCCCTCTTCTTCCCACCTCCCCGGGCCAGTAGCCACATCCCCCTCCCCCTTCACACGGACCCAACCCAGCACCCACTGCAGTTTGCCTACAAGCCAAACGTAGGAGTAGAGGACGCAGCAGCAGGGGCTCACCCACCTAGAGTCCGCCGGGAGTGCTGTAAGAGTCATGTTCTTCCCCAGCGCCTTCAACACCATCAGGCCAGCGCTGCTGTGGGGGAAGCTGGGAGTTGATGGACATCTCGCTGCCTGGACCATCGACTACCTCACTGACCGTCCACAGTACGTGCGACTGCGCGGCTGTGAGTCAGAGGTGGTAGTCTGCAGCACTGGGGCCTCCCAGGGAACTGTCCTCTCACCCTTCCTCTTCACCATCTACACCTCGGACTTCACATACAACACGGACATCTGCCATCTCCAGAAGTTCTCTGACGACTCGGCCATTGTGGGCTGTGTGTCTGAGGGGAACGAGCTGGAGTACCGCTCGGTCATCAGTGACTTTGTGGACTGGTGTAGGCGCAACCACCTGAGCCTGAACAAAAGTAAGACGAAGGAGCTGGTGATCGACTTCAGGAGGAGACCACTACTTCACCCACCGGTGAACATCTAGGGGCAGGACATAGAGTCTGTGGACAGTTTCAAGTACCTGGGTGTTCACCTCAACAATAAACTGAACTGGTCCCATAACACCGACGCCCTGTACAAGAAGGGCCAAAGTCGCCTCCACTTCCTGAGGAGACTGAGGTCCTTTGGAGTGTGCAGGCCTCTGCTCAAGACTTTTTATGGCTCTGTGGTGGCCTCTGCTCTCCTCTACGCTGTCGTCTGCTGGGCCCTGAGCAGCACAGAGAAAAGACACAAGAAAAGACTTAATAAGCTGGTCAGGAGAGCCAGCTCTGTCCTGGGCTGTCCTCTGGACTTTGTAGAGGAGGTGGCTGAGAGGAGGGTGCTGGCCAAATTCACGTCCATCATGGACGACACCTCTCACCCTTTGCATCAGACTGTAGAGGAGCTGAGCAGCTCCTTCAGCAGACGACTGAGGCACCCCCAGTGCAAGAAGGACGCTATAGCAGATCTTTCATCCCCACCGACATCAGACTGTATAATTCTACTATATAGGCCAGACGTGCAATATCCTTTTTCCATGCTCTCCTGGTTAATGTTCTTTATTATTATTACTTATTTCATCAGACTGTATCAATCAATCAATCAATCAAACAATATTTATAAGGCGCTTTTCATACAAAATTGTAACACAAAGCGCCCTACAGTGGTCAAGGATTAGAAGATTGACCTTATTTGATCTCGCACAGGAGAAGTTGTTTCTATATTTGACCCGGGGACCATCGTTGTTTTGTTATTTAGGCTTTGGTCAGGCCCTAAGCTGGAGGATTTTACCTATGGCGCATGTTTAGGTGGTGGGGGAAACCGGAGTACCCGGAGGAAACCCACCCAGACACGGGGAGAACATGCAGTCTCTGCACAGAAATAGTATAACTCCACTATATAGTCCAAACGTGCAATATCTTCTTTTTTTTCATACCCTTCCAGTTACTGTTTGTATTATTATTATTTATTTTTATTATTACTTCCATTCACATCTTTGGTAAATGGTCACATCTTTATATAGCGCTTTTCCACCTTCAAGGCACCCAAAGCGCTTTACAACAAGGAACCAATCACCCATTCACACACACACATTCACACACCAGGGTACGCAGACACTGGGGGCGAGGAGGGTTAAGTGTCTTTGGATCAGTGGACAAACGCTCTACCAACTGAGCTACTGCTGCCCCCATTCCTGCCTGTATGCACTTTTCTTTCTTGTTCAAACTGTCCTGGAGCTACTGTGGCAAGTAAATTTCTCCTGTGTGAGATCAATAAAGTCTTATTTTATGTTATCTTATCTTATAAAGAGAGAACAGTATCGACATGGCAAAAGGAGTCACCAGATGGAACCAAAATGAGCCACAGCACACCACAGCTGAGGTGCTCAAACAGATAGAATTTATCCCCTGAAGAAAAACTCTGTTGATCTGCATTCAGGCAAAGAAGATTTAGAATGTGTGAAATGAAAAAGCAAATACAGTAGATTAGCAAGTGGGGTAAACAAACAGGGAGTGGACAAGAGAGCAAAAGCAGGAGGGGGCTTGTCCAGACCAATGAGTGTCTCCCCTCTGACCTGCAGCCTGACTGATGGCTGCCATGCTGGATTAGCCCAGTGTGTGACAAGCGCTGCTGTCAGAGCGCACGGCAAAGTGCCAACTTCTATAGACACCTGTGCTGCATGCCATTGGAATGCAGAGGAGCATTTAGCAGCTAATCCCAGCTGCTGGTATCCTGAATTTTGTCACTTTTCGAGGCAACATTTTGTTTGGCAGTTTGCTCCTTGACCTATTTAGTGTGCGCACAGTGTTGTGAAAAGCATGTTTAGACTGCCAACATGAGTGACCATGGAGCATAGAGCTCGAGAATTAAGGATAATAAGGCTTGGAGATTATTATATATATATATATATATATATATATACACACACATACATACATACATACGGGGTGGGAAATTCCAGTTGTAGCGTGCCCGACCTCTGATCCAAAGGTTGTCATTTCGCAAGTCGGTTGGATCTACTGACTGACAGGTTGGCGGTGCGATTCCAGCTACCACAGATGAATACTGTTGTGTCTTTGGACAAGACACTTAGCCTGCCTTGTGTCTGTTTGAATGGTGGATTGTTTCCTTGATGTAAAGTACTTTGAGTGCCTTAAAGCACTGTATAAACGTGACTATATGCCATTTAAATGTAGGTATGAATAGTTTTCAACAGTTCATAAACAATATGTTTGTTCTCAAATATGAGGTTATTAAAAATAGATTTTACAAGAGCCGTTTACATTATGTAAATACTGTGAATGTTTAATGATGACACTATCTTACATTAGCCTTAATTCAGTATGCCTGCCTCATCACATACAATGTAACAGCATGTTTTAGCATGTAACCGAGCCCTCTAATTGCTGCCTGTTTTATGATCTGCTTGGGTTGCCAGATACTATATATATATCTATATATATCTATATATCCATACATCTATATCTATATCTATATCTATATCTATATCTATATATATATATATATATATATATATATATATATATATATATATATATATATATATATATATATTAGATTAGATTAGCCTTTATTGTCTCCCTTGGGAGAAATTTGTCCTCTGCATTTAACCCATCCTGTCATCAGGAGCAGTGGGCAGCACATTACTGCGCCCGGGGACCATCTCCATGATCTTCTTGCTTCGGCTTGGTCAGGACCTCAGCTGGAGAATCCTCCCACAGGTGGCTCACGTCACAACGGGCCTTGATGTTTCTTCTGCCATGGGGGCTACCAGTGTCCGCAGACACTGGGGGCGAGGTGGGGTTAAGTGTCTTGCCCAAGGACACAACTGCAGCGCTCATCTGTGGGAGCTGGGATCACACGCGGTCCACCCGTCAAGAGCGGGATTCGAACCGCCAACCCCTGGATCACGAGGCATATGCTCTACCAATAATATATATAATAATATATACAATTATTCCGTCAGTCTGCCCCAGGGCAGCTGTGGCTACAAAAAGTAGCTTACCACCACCAAGTGTGGAGTGAATGAACAATGAACTGTAAAGCGCTTTGGGTGTCATGAAAGGCGCTATATAAATACTATGAATATATATATATATATATATATATATATATATATATATATATATATATATATATATATATATATATATATATATACTGTATATATATACCCACACCTTTTCATTCAATCATTCAATGCGTTGTCTTTACTTTCATGATTATTTACATTGTAGATTCTGACTGAAGGCATCAAAACTATAAATGAACACATGTGGAATAATGTACTTAACAAAAAAGTGTGAAATAACTCTAAATAAGTCTTATATTATAGAATCCTCAAAGTAGCCACTCTTTGCTTTTTTGATAGGACTGCAAACTCTTGGTGTTCTCTCAATGAGCTTAATGAACACAAGGAATGGACATTAGACCAGTGGAAATCTGGTCTGATGAGCCCAAATTTGAGATCTTTGGTTCCAACCGCCGTATCTTTGTGCGACACAGAAAAGGTGAACGGATTGTACATGCCTGGTGCCCACCATAAAGCATGGAGGAGGAGGTGTGATGGTGTGGGGGTGCTTTGCTGGTGACACTGTTGGGGATTTATTCAAAATTGAAGGCACGATGGACCAGCATGGCTACTACAGCATCCTGCAGCGACATGCCATCCCATCCGGTTTGCGTTTAGTTAGACCATCATTTATTTTTCAACAGGACAATGACCCCAAACACACCTCCAGGCTGTGTAAGAAGGAGAGTGATGGAGTGTTGTGCCAGATGACCTGGCCTCCACAGTCACCGAACCTGAACCCAATCGAGATAGTTTGGGATGAGCTGGACCGCAGAGTGAAGGCAAAAGGGCCAACAAGTGCTAAGCATCTCTGGGAAGTCCTTCAAGACTGTTGGAAAACAATTTCAGGTGACTACTTCCTGAAGAATGAAGAAAATAATGCCAAGAGTGTGCAAATCTATAATCAGAGCAAAGGGTGGCTACTTTGAAGAAACTAGAATATAAGACATGTTTTCAGTTATTTCACACTTTTTTTAAGTACATAATTCCATGTGTTCATTCACAGTTTTGATGCCTTCAGTGAGAATCTATATAGATATAGATAGATAGATAGATAGATAGATAGATGGATAGATAGATAGATGGATGTTAGGAGCAGACTTTGTTTCATGTTTTCCTCGTGTGGGTGGTATCAGTGTATCAGTGTGTGCGCATGGCTTGTTGTCTATCCATTTTTAATCTAAATGTATGTGTTAACAGTTGATGCCCCAGAGAAGTGTAATACCCCGTCTCTAAGTTTTAAAACAGGAGATGCCAAAGCAGAAGTACCCAAGAGCATGTTTAAAGGCCACTAACTACAGTATACATATAATGAATCATATGAATCATTTGAAGCTGCAGTAACACTCCAATATTATAATTTCTCTATAATTAAAATACACAACAACTGCTCCTGAGCCAGTGGAGTTGAACAGCTGCTACATCATCATCTCTCTCTCTCTACCCCCCTCTCTCTCCCTCCTTCTCTCTTCCTCTCTCTCTCTCCCTCTCCTCTCTCTCTTTTTCTCTTTCTCCATCTCTCTCTCTATCTCTCTTTCTACCCCTCTCTCGTGCTCTTTCTATCCCTCCCTCTCTCTCCATCTGTCTTTCTTTCTGCCACTGTCACTTCTAATTTCTCCTGTTTTAATTTAGTCACAGACTGGGCTCTCCGGAGACATGCTCTGGCCTACATACCCACTCTACGCGTGCTTGTGCAACCTCAGCGCTCCCTCCATTTCTGTGTGTGTTTGGGAGGAGCAGGGAGCTCTTGTGTCTAGCTCTCCTGCTGCTACTGCGCTGGTCAAATGAATTTCAAATTAACCACACACCAATCCCTCCATGAACGCACCTCCAGCCATAATCCATGTAGTTTTATTGTCTTTTAATTAAACATGTCAAAATGATTGGATGCTTTTCATAAGGAACATCTAACATCTTCATAAGGGTAAGTGTTGGGTGCAAACGCTATGCCCCACACTAACCCTAATAACCTTAAACTCCAACCATGATTGTAAACCCTAGCCCCAACCCTAACGCTAGGCCTAACCCTAAACATAACCCTGAGCTTAAACCTAGCCCTAGTCGTAAAGAAAATCCAAGAAGGCGGACTTCTTGTTATAACAGGGTGTGGTCACAATATAATTTTTGGTTCCTATTGCCAAGACGCATGTGGCTACCAAATTGGTTTGGCTATGCCAAAGTTTGTAAGGATTTCTGACTGGTGAGGACGGCTTTTTGGCTTGTTGCCATGGCAGCACAATGTGAGATGGGGTGTGGGCTTCATTGAGTTTTTTCATCGTGAGCATGTCACAAATATATGTACCTAATTGTGTATGTTTATTACATATACAATGTTATTGTTCCATAGAAATTGTCAAGGGGGTGCTATTGCACCTATTTTTATGTGTGTGCACCCACAATTGAAATTTGAGTGAAATCGGTCATTATACCATTGGAATAACATAGAGAGATTATGTCATCACTACGGGAATATCATGTAGTATTGGGATGCCAAAACTGAACTTTCTTTTTTTATTTTGTTCCTATATTAAATTTCATGTGAATTGGTAAGGGACGCTAATGCTGCAGTGTCTTTTTTTTTTTTTTTTCATGTTAAGTAGCTTTAGGACAGAGTCCAATGTGCAAATGGGAGCAATTTGTAAAACTTAAACATTTCCAAAATTCTGGGCAATATTTGTCGCTTCACTGCTCAGAGACCGTAAGATGTCTGTGAAAATTTTGGATAACTTTTAATGTTCCACCCCTTGAGATAATGTGTACCAAATTTGAGCACGTTCACATGAACGCCCTAGTAGGAGTGCGTAAAAGTATGAAGTTCACAGAAAAGTCATGTTTAGCTAATTCTAATCCAATATTGCTGACCCCTGGAGCAGCAGACAAGTAGTATTTTTTTACTTGTCTTGTCATGATCTACTTCTGTTTCAAATTTTATGATTCTACGTGCCAATAGTGATACATAGTGTACTATGCTTTATAGTGTATTATATGTGCCCGGCCACGGAAAAAACAGACACGCATCTCCCCGGAGGTGTTTTGAGTTATTCACAGATTCTGGAAAATGTAGATTGTAAGCTTTCCAACGATGCCTTGCACATGGAAATCTGAGAACATTTGAAGAATTTGTTGCCATTTGAAAGCGGGACATCTGAAAATAACAAGCTGAGAAAAGATTCTCTAAAGATTCTCTAACTCCAGGCCTTCAGCTAAGCCCTCCCCCATCAGTGACTATCACTGTGGTGTGGTGTTTACATTCAGGGCAGGTCAGAATTAGAAGGCACTGTTCAAATGGAAATGCTTTTATAACATAAAGTCGATATAATCATTCAATAATTCAATAATACACAGGATAATATGGTAAGTCAAAGTCACCTGTATTGTCAATTTAATGCAATACAAAATAGTATAGGACACCATACACACACTGGACACACACACACACACACACCTTATTCCTGTTTTAGTCCTGGTTTAGTCCGGGTTTAGTTCTGTACACACACGTACCCTGCTTTCACCTAATATCTCCCTTTGATGCAGAAATAATATGATAATAATATGACTCACTCCATAAGAAAGAGAACATGGTCTCCTCCATTGTAACTGGTTTGCCGTGTTGTCCGATAATTCGCGTATCTCCACGTAACTCGTATATCCACGGTCTTTTGGCAGCTAAAGTATCCGGAGCTCCGGAGAAAAGGATGTGTCTCAAACGTGTCTCGTGTCCCTTCTCAAAGTAGTATTACAGTCCATTTTCACTATCCTTATTATTATCTTGAAATGCTGGAACATGGAGTGGCTTCTTCATCATCTCAACTAGCGCATTATGCAAAAAAACGAAAATCACACATTTTGAAACAAAAAACTTGATTTTCTCAGTTTCACGAATGCCGACATGTGACTGGTTTTCTCGTGGCGGGTCACCATCAACGTAAGGTCAATGATTAATGGCGAGCGCATCTGCACCTCATCAGGGTGAACTGCTGTTCATATCGGGGGGCGACCGGGAGGACGAACTTGCATGATGTCCTTTCGCTTATGCCCATGCATTCATTGTACCGAAAGCATTCGGCCCAACGCCCTGTTGGGGCTCGGGCCAAATAATAATATTTTTAGCAAAAACAATATATCTGTTAACATTTGAACAGCATATTATAGTGTTTTGAAAGCTCTTGACCTTCCTCACGTCACCGTGGGGTCATTGATGAATGGCGAGCATGTCAGCACCATCTGGTAGGGGTCACCCCCTGAACTCCCATTGACTCCCATTCATTTTAGCAGTTATAAATATGGCCCAGGCCTTGGGCGTGGGTTAGTGGGATACTGCTGTTGCATGCAGGGGGGCGACCGAGAGGACGAAGCGGCACGACGTCCTCTCGCATACGCCCATGTGCTCGTTGTTGCCCATGCGCTCAACGTAGCAAAACCCTACCCTATGCTCTGTCAGGGCTCGGGTCTAAACATCCCAAAATTAGAACAATTTCCCCCTTTTTTTTTGGCTAACAAACTATAAATTTTCAGAAAGCTCTCACGCATTCCTACATCACTGCGAGGGTCCCTTGTCATTACGGGCGAGTCGCGTTGCATAATTTCCCTTTCCAACGACTAAGCATTGCTTTGCAGTACTATAGGCCCTTCGCCAACTTCTGCCTCTCAGGCCTACTAATAATAAGAAAGAAGAAAGAATAATATTCTGAAACGAGAACAATCTCCCACTTTTTTTGACAACCTATATATTTTCGGAAAATTCTGCCACATTCCTACGTCATGGTGAGGATCCCTGGTTTTTACGGGCGAGTCATTTCACTTCCCAGCCACTTGGAGCATCACTTTGCAATACTAAGAGGCCCTTCGCTATCTTCTGGTGCTCGGGCCTAATAATAATCCCTTGCACTTGTAATGCACCTTGTGGAAGCCCCTCAAAGTGCTACTATAGTCATTCATTCTCTCTATACCCACTGGTGGTGAAATACTAGTGAATCAGATGAAAGTGAAGATGCCAGTCTGCGCCATTGGCCCTTCCAACCACCACCAATCATTGACACACATACCACGTTCATACCAGGCAAATTGGGTAAAGGCACTAGCTCAAGAACACGACAGTCTGCATTTAAGGCACTCTACTTAAGAAAAAAACATCAGTTCCTTTTAATTTCCTTTTATTTCTCTCTTTTTGAGTCTATTTTGCAAGTTGATTGGTAATATTATTTGATGAGCTTTGTACATAATTTGAGTAAGTTATATTCTACCAATTCTTTACATTTTAATGTTTTTAATTGTACAAATATAGGGTTTGTGTGGGCCCTGTATCCACTTCCAGTTACCACACGGATAGCGCGTTTCTGTAAAAGGAAGATTGGTTCGATGAGTGTTTTCCAGGCACTTCCCCACACTTCAATACAATAGGTCATATATGGAACAACCAGTGAGTTATACAAAAGAAACATGGCATTTTTGTTAAGACAGTCCTTCTCTTTGTGTAATACAGCTATTGTTTGCAATACTTTTGATTTAACTTGGTCTATGTGCGATTTCCATGTCAAATGTTCATTAATCATGACACCTAAAAACTTGATCTCACTTGTCCTTTCAATCTCCTTGTATGACCAAGCTTGCATCGATGTCTTTCTTTTTACAACTAAAAATCATAAACTTTGTCTTACAAATATCTATAGATAGTGTGTTGGCTTTGAACCATATCAAAACTTTTGGAAACTCTCTCTCTACTATTTGTAAAACCTCATTTATATTTTTTCCTGAGTATAGGTCCAAGTACCAATCCTTGGGGTACTCCACATATTGTATGATAATACTTTGATTTATTGTTATCAATTTCCACATAATGATATCTGTCTTTTAAGTAGCTCGTGACCCACTGATGTGCTACCCCTCTTATACCATATTTATATAATTTTTGTAATAGTATCTCATGATCCAGAGTGTCAAATGCTTTTTGAAGGTCTACAAAAATGCTAACCAAAAACTGTTTATTGTCCATGGCATTGGTTATTTCTTCTGTCAGTTCCATTATTGCTGTAGCAGTTAAATGTTTAGAGCAAAATCCATATTGGCTGCTGCTTAAAATGTTATATTTTTCAATAAATTTATTCTATCTGATCACGAATGGATTTTCTAATATTTTAGAGAACTGTGAAAGCAGTGACACTGGTCGGGAAATATTCTTAAGGTGAATGATAAATTACATATATATGTGAAAGGTTGAATAACAACATCTATAATCTGTTTTAATGTCTTAAAAACATGAAGTGTTGTAATTCCAAAGTTATTCCTCACTTACCTTAAAGATCCCATGACATGGTACTTCTTGATGCTTTTATATGGCGCCTTAATGGTTCCCTAATACTGTAAATGAATCCTTCTTCAAAATCAAGCCTCAGTGCATGAGATATGACTCTGACTGTCTTCATGGGGCTAAATATGTCTCTAAAACTCTTTATTCTGGGCGTTGTTGCTTGAATGCAAATGAGGAGGACAGAGACAGGCCAGTGCAGCAGGTGGGGGTGTGGCCAATACGCCGCTTTTTCCTCGTTTAGCGGTGCGGTGTGTGCTGGCCCCACTTCCATGTTTAAGTGCAGAGGAAGATATGAGGAGCGTTCCATGAAAAAAAACACTATTTCCACAGAAAAAAACATTTAACCACTGTTGTTTCAGAGGTTCGGAGGCTCGGATAAAGGACATCCGAGCCTGGAAACATCCGAGCCTGGAAACATCCGAGCCTGGAAACATCCGAGCCTGGAAACATCCGAGCCTGGAAACATCCGAGCCTGGAAACATTCTCACGTGTCTCCAGTCAAATAAACAAACGCATTTCGCATTGCATAGCTCGTTTGCGGTCCAAATTCTCTAGGCGTGATTTCCAGAGACGGTGTGTAGACATCTAGACGGGGGGTGGAAACCTTTCCGCGAGTGTGACGTCAGAAAACTCCCTTGTTCAGAATCTCCCGTTTGGGCTGTCTTTTTTTCAAACGCAGAAAAGGACCGCAAATGCTCACTTTACACATTTCGTAACTTTTGGCAGGGGAGCTCACAATAACATTCAAAAACCTCAGAAAGTGAAAATTTCGTGCCATGGGACCTTTAAGCATTCTATTTACTGACAGCAAAGAGTTTATAATTGCTTTTCACAATTTCAGTGACCAGAGTGGTAATGCTTAATAACTAGCATGCTAACCATGCATTTCCAGATTCTGTAACAATAAAACATTTCATAATTAAATACAGACAAAACAGACTTATCTTGACCTCAAGAACAACAATACTGTTTATCTGTAATGAAGTAAGATACATTGTGCTCAAATCCATGGGAGAAAAAATGCTTGTAGGATGCTGTGATGTCAGAATCAGAATACATTTTATTGCCATTGTAAGTGAAAACATTTCACAAGCTAGGAACTTGTTTCAGCATTATGGTGCAATATGCACTGTGAAATCCAGCAGTAAGAAATGGTTGGAATTTGAAATTGTGTCAGTCTGTTTGAAGGCCCTATATTACACAAATGTGAGCTTTAAGTCATGTTATAATGTTGTTACCTCATCAAAAACAGGGGGGAGTTGCATTTTGTTTCACATATCTTTGTGTGGTGGTGGTGGTTGGTGGTTTTCATGTTAACAGCTACCTTTAACCTTTTGTTCAGTAAAAATTGGCAATTGTTCAGTAAAGATTGGCAATTCCAGGGCCAAAATCAAATTATTGTTTTACCACATGAGATCACACGGTGGAACAGCGTGTTTTCTGTTTGAGAGAAGAGCTCAGCCCTATGCAGGGTTTGTGTGTTTGTGTGAATGAAACAAAACACAACTCTATAAGGAAAGATAAGGAAACGACATTTTCTCTGGTAACCATGGTGCCCATGGCAACCGTGTTGTGTCAGTGCAGTGTTATACAGCTGAGTCAGATTAAGCATCAGACTTTGCTCTGGATCGATCGGGACTTCGTGGGCCTCGGAGGCTCTGGCGTTGAGGCAGAACACATGGAACCATGATGGAGGTGACTGTGTGCACCTGCGCATCCTCATGGCTTACAAGCATTTCGTTTTCACTCAAATTTATTGTGTGTGGATGCAATTTCAATGTAGGTTTCATCTGTTCAAGATAAGTGAAATGGTTAAACTTTGAAAGACACAATTACCAAAATAAGAATTCAATTAACTAGGGCTTAAACTATTTGAAGCTAATTTAAAACAACTTATAATAAATATCAACAGATCTCAGATAGTTAGCATAGTGGACTTGCTTTGTATGCAACACCAATTATTGCAAAGAGCGAGGTCGTGTGTGTGTGTGTGTGTGTGTGTGTGCGTGTGTGTGTGTGTGTGTGTGCGTGTGTGTGCGTGTGTGTGTGTGTGTATACGTGTATACATAAAGCTCCACTATGAAAGTTTTTGGTGTAGGGAGATTTAGCAATTTATGCAAAATCTATGGAAACAAGTAAGCTGTGCTACCAGGCCAAATTATGCATCAGATATGTGCACGGGAGAGCCTACCCACAGTAAAATTACATGTTTTTCAAGACACTTTTTATTATTAAGAACACCTGCAATTGAATAATGCATGATCAGAGGTAAAAATCAGAGTAAAAAAAAGTATTTCGGGAAAGTACTACTCAAAGACTAACTGTTTGGGATGTAACATCTGATTTATAATTTGAAGTTAATGCAGTGCTTCTCAATTATTTTCTGTGACGCCCCCCCTAGGAAGAAGAAAAAATTTCACGCCCCCCTTCCTGCGCGCGACTATAAATAGTATTATTTGTCTAGAAAATTGTTATTAGAACACCATTGTATCCTTTTATTAACATTATAAACAAAAAAAAAGAAAGAAACTTACAACAAAGACTGCACTGAGGACTCAAATATTAATGTGTTTTTAATGCAGCTTTGCGCACATTTGTTTACGTTTTACAGAAATGAAACTTAAAACCACCTCATTTGCATAAGCTAAAAGCACTGAAAAAAAAAACGCTCTCTCCTTGTGCCACTGATGCGACAGCTTCTGTCGGACTAAAGGACACGACTCAGTGGAATATACGTGTTTTTTCTGTGACAGAGGATGTTCTGTTAATGGTGAGACTGTGCGTAAATCTCGCATGTGAGAACGCCACTGCCAACTACTGTTGTTGATGTGCAATTACACTTAGTTCTAGTACAGTACAGCAAAAAAACATGTTTCCCAGGGTCATACGCGCCCCCCCCTGGCATCACGCCACGCCCCCCCAGGGGGGGCCGCCCCACTATTTGAGAAGCACTGAGTTAATGTAATTTGAAAGATAAAACATTAAATAATTTACTAATAGACACAAAAAATAAAATAAACACAAATGTTCAAATCATTTCATATTGTCAACATGAAGCACTGCAGAACAGCTACAATAGCGCTCTCCTGTTTCCAAGCATAGTGGCACTCATGTCAGTGACTTGTGCCCGCTGACCTGGCACGGTGGCACCACCCGTGGCGGCAAAATTGTAAGTGCACGATGTCATGTGTGCCCACAAAACCAGAGCGCGAAGCGCTCTGCCTTTTCCAAACATATTGGCATTCATGTCAGTGACTTGTGCCAGCTAACATGGCATAGTGGCACCGCCCGTGCCCACTACGGCGGCAAAATTGTAATCGTTTTGTGGGCAACATGACATCGTGCATGCAGTGCACAATGTCATGTCGCCCACAAAACCAGAGCGCGAAGCGCTCTCCCTTTTCCAAACACTCAATGCCACACTATAGTGACACTCATAGCATCCAATAGCACAGACTGGCACTGCCCATTGCCACGAAAGCGGCATAATTGTAATTGTTAACCATCGTAAACGCCAAAAATGTGTATTGGGCAAATGAGTAATCGATGAGGTTGCGCTCGTCATTGACAATGGACCCCACGGGTGCGTTACTGGACGCGAGCCCTTTCCATTGATATATATAGTGCCACCATAGGTGGCACCATAGGTGGCACTATATATCACGTCATCTCCCATCGTGTTGCCATGTCCTCACCAATGGGACGCCTGGCAAAAACTTTGTCATAGCCAAACCAAATTTGGTACACAGATGCATCATGGGAATAGGAACAAAAAAGTATATTACGCCGTTGCTAGGTGACCAACAGGAAGTCGGCCATATTGGACCGAGCACGTGACCTGGCACCGAGAGCGTATTTTCCTGTCCTCGTATTTTAACGAACTCCTCCTTGGGTTTTTGACCCAGATTCACCAGAATCGTGCTGGATCATCTAGACAAGTGGGACATTAAAAGTTATTAAAAGCGTTCTAAAAGAGTGAACGGTGTTGCCGTGACAACGCCACAAAATTTCAGGTTTGTTTTTGCAGCTCGCCATCAAATTTGGGAGGAAAATGGCGAGCTAGCGCCACCCCCCTATATTTATAGGCTATATTTATTATTATTATTATTACTACATTGTGTGTGCACAAGGTTGCAGCAGGTCTAGTACCTTGGTCACAGTCCATGCTTCTTCTGTGCACCAGGTGTGGTCTAGACCACGAACATTAGAAAAAGTGAAAGTTAAAAGTGAAAAAGTGACCAAAACATTTATTCAAGTAAGAGTACTATTTTTAAGTAGGTGTAAATATGTGCATTCATTATTAAAAATGCTACTGAAGTAATTTATTGAAGTAACTGTTACTGAATACTACCCACCTTTGGGCCCTACTGAATCCTGGTCAACTCAAGCTAACCAAAATATTTACTCAAGAGGACTATTGGGTACTACTATACACTGTCAAATATAAGTAGGAATAAAAATTCTACATAAGTTAAAGTAATTGACTGTAACTGAATACTAACCAACTTTGGGCCCTACAGCACCCTGGTCAGCTCAAAGCTAACACATACATAATAAACCAGTGAAGATGGCTTCTAGAATGAGCTCATTGAAAAGATATGATAAGATATGCACTGACTTTTGCCACCCTCATAGAGCTCTGCTGTTCTGGTCCTCTGGCCCAGTTGTGCTCCAGATGCAGCTAATCTGAGGCAGTGCTAACATCTGGCGCAGCTCATCACCATGACAGCGATGTGCATGTTCTCTCGTAGACTTCAAGGAATAACATGGTTATACAAGTATTCTCACCACTTCTGTCACACAACAGTCATCATTAGCAAGATTTCATGCATGCATGGTTTGAAATATATTTCAAGCATTTACTTGGGCTCCATCAGCTGAACATGCACAGTGCAGGCTAATCTAGCTATATATTCTAGATAGGTTCATTGGATGCTAGACTGTAGTCACTTCAGTGTAGTTTTTGGCACTCTGAAACTCCCCCTGCAGAGTGCTATCACATTACAAAAGGTGTGCTAATAACACTAGTGCACATTACATCAGGTTTGTGAAGTTGTAATATATTGTTTTGTGTCATGCTTTTGTATATTTTTTGAAAATTATTGTGTGAGAGCAGTGGGAGCATAGAAAACAAACAGTAAGGAGGATACAAATAGGGTCCAGGAGAGATCACCAGATTACTTAAACATGCATGGATTAAAACACATATTTTTGATGAGAGAGCAACCTTATAACATGATAGAATGTGCCAAAAAGCTTATTTTGCATATTACTTCCTCTTTTAAAAAATAAAGAAATAGTATAAATCTTAATTTGAATTAAAGCCACAAGCGGCGTTGTCGGGCCCTCTCACCTGCGGCCTATGGGGGTGGGGGGGCATGCTCCATGCCAGCAATACAAGGTATTTTCAGCCGCACAAGATGTCATGTCAATCTAAAGCACAGTAGCAGCTTCAGTGCATTTTTTTACAGTTCCCTTGTCTACCACATGGGGGCGCTATGACATACGGGCAGTTCATTTGCATAAAAATGTTTCTCTTCATCATATACAAGGCTATGCCAAATTTCGTGTGGTTGCGTTTAGGGGGGGCTAAGCTACTGTATTTTCTTGCAGTTCACTTGCCTACCATATGGTGGCGCTATGCCAAACTACCATTTAATTTGCTTGAAAATGTTCATAGTCACAATATACATAAGCCTCTGGGGTTCCAGGCTTTTAAGCCCCTGCTAAATGAAGTGGTGACACACCTCCGATTGAATTTGGCACTTTCAAATGGTAGCAAAATTCATCAGGCCGCCATTTTGTCATCTTACAAGATATCAAAAATCCCTTCGCAATTTAACATCTCCAATGTCTTGAACTCATGTACACCAAAAATTACGCCCATCTGACTTACGGTTCAGGAGGAGTATTTCAAATTCCATTGTATGTCAAATCACACAAAATCCCAATTATCTCACTTCCTGTTGGGTGTGGCCCTACCTTTGTATGGACTTTTTTGTTCGTCTTACTGAGATACACATCTATACCAAATTTCGTGCAGCTATCTTAAACGGTATGCCAGCCCTGACTTAAATTGCGTTAGGGGGCACTAGCGAGCTCCTGGGCCCCATCGGGGGCCGGGTCTTTTTGTGGTCGTACTGGCCGCACTTTGTGATGCCCGTGCAAAGTTACATTCGTTTTGAAGCATGGGAACATGCTCAAAATTGCCCGAGCGTGTGTGAACAAGAATAATAATAATACGGAAACGGAGCAACAACAATAGGGTCCTACGCACCTTCAGTGCTCGGGCCCTAATAACAGCAAACAATGACATTGTCACTAGCAATAGCTGCACAAAGTCGATAAAGCATTATATAACTATATAATATGGTTCCTCTATCTGCCCCTCCATCTACTTGTCCAGCCTCGGCGGAATTAGGTGACTCAGAAAGCAATTAATCGGCTGCAGTTAGACAGAGGGGGAGCCCTGGAATAAGGGGATTTAACAGCAGGAAGAAGGAAAAGAGAGAGGGAAGCAGTGGAGATGAGAAGCGGAGGAAAGCAATCTCAAAAGCAGCCGCCTACTTCCATATTGGAGTGTAATCCGTGGGCGCCTCTCATCCACAGCGATTTGCATGTATGTTAGCTTGGCATCACTTTGCCAACGTGCATTTACATTATGTCTTTGTCCACGCTTGTTTGTTGATATTGAGTGCGATGTTTGCCTATGCAGATGAGATTTGAATAGAGGTCTTTGAATGGGCCCGTAGCAGTGCTGGTGTTGTGTGGGAGAGCATTTGCAATGTCAGAGTGTGTTAAATGGACTGTGCACACAGCGCTCCCGTGGAAGCGCTAATAAAAGCTGGCCGTTTAGCGCGTGTACGGCTCCTGTGGTGAAACTCACTTTTTATTAACAGTGATGTTTGAGTGTTGCCGTGATGTGTTCGGAGGCGAGACATGCACTTTACAGCAGCTGGGAGAGCATTGTTTTGTGAAAGCCATTTCATACATACATAAACATGCACTTGTCAAGAATGAGCGTGTAAATGTGTTATCTTCAAACACAACATATGTTTAACTATGAATAGAATGAAAAGGCTCTGAGTGAGACCCACAAAAAACACTCCCTCTGCTCTCACTGGTTTCCACTCTAAACTGATTGCTTGTCATGTGCAACACCTTTCATACACAACAATAATTCTAGTGGAGAATGAAATGAATACTTAAAGCAGACCTATTCTGCAAAATGAACTTTTTAGGACCACTAACCATATTATAGTTGTTTTTCCTCACCATTTACTCACCCAGAGTTGTATTTGGTGTGATTTTTAATCTCCAGTATTTAATCTTGTGTATTTAAGACACACTATTGCCGATACACTGTACTGTACTTCTTCAATTTTACGTCACCAACAAATTAGACTTGTTTCTTTTAATTATGTTGTTTTAGATAAATATTGCAATTTAAAATATGCAAATGTATTTGAGCAATATTTGAGATTGATTTCAAACAATGTCGACTGTGTGCTGTCTGATTCTAATGAGAAAGCATTTTATTGTCTAGTAATCAGGAAGTGCATAAGCATGATAGTTGCTATTAGCTTTACTGTCACAACAAAACTCTGTACTGGCATCTGAAGAGCTTTTATATAAATTATGTTGTGAGTAGAATCCCTCAGTCATCCAGGTAGAATCCATGGCAAAAGGAGAAATTCAATTTGTCAACTGGAAAAAAGTTTATTTGGTGGAATATGTTTCGCAGCTCATCCTGCTGGTGGACCTGGACCAGGTCAGGGCCAGAGGTGTGAAAAAACAGTCGTTTAGGGGTTGAATAGGTATGCTAAACTAGACGCCAGAGAAATTGGTATAACAAAAGACAGAAACTCAAAAACAAATAGTTGAGATAGTTTCAGAATAATTTCAGTGTAGTTAGCTCCTCCTTGCAGCTAGATATAAGTAGTGTCCTTCAGCACTCTAACCAGAACTGACGAAGCAGCGCGGATGAGCTGCGAAACATTTTCGACCAAATAAACTTTGTCCAGTTGACAAATTGAATTTCTCCTTTAACACAAAAAAATTGCACGTTTGGACTATATAGTGGAGTTATACAGTCTGATGGCGGTGGGGATGAAGGATCTGCAGTAGCACTCACAGACCCACAGAAACCCACAGACACTGACCAATACTTGCTTTTTGATTCACACCACCCACTGCAGACATTACGACACAGGGCCCATGTGCCATGTGGTTCCTACAAGCAGAGGGAAAGAAGAAAGAAGAACAACATGTGCAGAAAGCCTTCTCTTGTTTGTGGATGGGCTTTCAATAAAACTAAGAGAGACAAGGACAAAAAACAAAACAACAGAGAATCAGAACCCAGAAGAAAGGGTATAACCATTCCTTACCTGGCTGGCGTTTCTGAAAAACTACAAAGAATTTTCAGATAACATGAAATCCCAGTCTATTTCAAACTCACAAACACTTTAAGACAGAAACTTTGGGTGGGCTACCCAAAGGGCAAAACATTGAGCCACAGTCAAAGTGTGGTCTACTCCATTCAGTGTAGTGAAGACTGCAGTGAGCTCTACACTGGAGGAAAAAAAAAACAGCCACTTCACAAGAGGATGGACCAACACAGCCGGGAGAGCCAGGGTGGACCTCAGTCTGCCGTACATCTCCACCTAAAAGCCACGGACCACTCCTTTGAGGACAGATCTTAGCCAGAGAAAAGAACTGGTTTAAAGAGGCATTTTTTTGGCAAGAAAGAGAATCCAGAAATGGAATCTGTCTTCCATTTATAAGTCTATTCTCAAACCTAATTCAAAACAAACAAAGAAAACAATAGGGCTAGCCAGGTGAGGTTGAGAGGTCTGATAACACCCATTATGGTCCTGAATGATTATGCTAACAAGACCTCACATGCTGCATATTCAATAGGCCGAGCTAATTGACAGAAACTGTGAACAAATAGATGTGGTAGTCTCAGAGTAATTTCATTGTAGTTAGCTCCTCCCATCAAGCAGATATAAGGTCGTGTTTACCAGCGTCTGACCAGAACTGAAGAAGCAGGTTGGATGAGCTGTGAAACATAATCGACCAAATAAACTTTTGTCCAGTTGACAAACTGAATTTCTCCTTTTGCCATAAATGCATCATTGTGAAAATTATGCTTGGAATGCATACAGTATGTGAGCAATAACTTGTTAACATAAACCGTTTCAAATAAACTAGTATTGTTTTTCACATTTTAAGGCAGAACAAATCAGGTACAGTGCCTTTAATTATTTCAAATCTAAAATGCTGTTCAATGCAACAGCAAAGCAGTCTGGGAAAGTAGGGCAGCTCAAGAGCCCCCAGAAGATTATGAAACTACACAACTGTATTTTTGCCATTGCTACTTTTTCTTGTGGTAAACGAGCATAGGCTAAACTGTGCAATGAAGTAAGTCATCTTGGTTTTGTCACACATTTGATGAACAGAACTAGTCCAAAGTGAATCTTCACTTACGTTATGAATTCTGAGCATCCTAAATATTCACTGCCATGAGTTTATTCGCTTTTTAGGCAAGTGCAGGCTTTAGCCACCATGGTAAAGCTAACAATAAGTAGCAGGCTAACAGGCACTTCTTGATTATTGGACAAGAAAACATTTCATAATAAGATACAGCTGACTTATTTTGACCTCAAGAACTGCTTATACAATGTATATATGTACTGGGACAAGACAAATGGAAGTTCTCATATGTTATAATCTATACTTCCCCCATAGTAATCTTGTCTTAATCTTATATTTATACTTATTTCAAACTCAATTTTCATACTGAGGAATAGTGATACCGATACCACAATGAAATAAATAAACAGTAATAATAATAATAATAATCATAATAATTTCTTTAAACAATAAAATGTTATTTTCAACATTAAATTGTAGTACTTTCTTTTACCATGATGATGATTTTTGATACTTTTGACAATCCTAACAGAGGTATGAAACATTTTATATAAAAGTCCTTCTTCATATGTTTGTTTCCACACACTGCTGTAGCACTAAGTATAGGAATTGCTTAATAATTTAGTCCAGAAGGAAGCCCACTCTGCAATGCAGCCCTGTATCACAGAGTAAACCTTCTCCTACCACTGCTCCTCACACTTGCATGCCAAAAACATTCACAACTCAGTCCAAGACAGTTCTTCAAAATATGACAGCAAAATGAATCTTTCACCAGAATCTCTCATTTAGTTATGACAGAATCACAGCAACTGACATGCTATAGCAAGAAATGCAAAAGGAGAAATTAAATTTGTCAACTGGACAAAAGCTTATTTGGTTTAATACATTTAACAACTCATCCAAGCTGCTTCTTCAGTTCTGGTCAGACGCTGGTGGACACTGCCTATATCTGCCTGAAGGGAGGAGCTAACTACAATGAAATTACTCTGAAACTACCACACCTATTTATTTACAGTTTCTGTTAGTTAGCTAGGTAGTTCATTCTACCAGAAAGTAAAATAAAATATTATTCAGAAAGCTTTCACATATAGAGCAATGTATGCATGGATTTGGCTTCCATTAATTCTGGTAGAGTTAAAAGAAGATTTAAATTATTACTTAAGCATCATCCATTGAACCAACTTTGCACATAGTGTCAGAATAGGGATTATATATATATATATATATATATATATATATATATATTAGGGCTGGGAATATTAACGCGTTAATCGCGATTAATCGCGGTTAGAGTTTGATCGCGAACAATTTTTTTAATCGCAATCAGAGTTTGCCAGCATTTTCCGCAATTCTACCATCCATATGCAGCTCATTTGGTTGTATTAATTAAACTCATTGTCGGTTAAACGCGCTATTTTGAGTTTGCTAGTATTTTGTTCCTTCTACGCATCCGTAGGCAGCTCGACCAGGCTTCAATCATTTATTTACAATTTCTCAAAGTAAGCACTATTACTGGTTCATTGTTACTTTTTCCTTTCTCTGCACTTTTTTGAAATAAAAAAAATGGTGAGAAATACTTTGCATTGTGAGTTTAACTTTAGATTCGAACGGTCTTACTGCAAAATATCAATTTTAAACATGCAAAATAAACCACGATTAATCGCGATTAACTATGAAATTTCTGAGATTAGTTGCGATCAAGAAAATTAATCGTTTGGCAGCCCTAATATATATATATATATATATATATATAATGTAATGTTCTTCTGCCATGTCTGATGAATGCAAACACAATCTGCGTTAGTCAGTATTTTTTGATAGATGGTATTACTTGAATAAATTAACTTTTCTATGGCTTGAAATGTGTTATTATTATTATTATTATTATTATTATTATTATTATTATTATTATTTGTATACAACTGAATCCTTATTGGACTCCAGAAAGAATAGCTACAGATTCTTATTTCGTAACTGTATTTTAATAGAATTATAATTAATATTCATATAAAACAACATCCATAATTTATCTATAGCTTACACACACTATATTATCCAGAAAAATGTCAAAGTGCCACAATAACCCCATATTAGATTTCTAACCTATTGATATACATCGGACACCCTTGTTTTGTATGTATATTCCACCTTCTTGCGCTCCCTAGTGCGTACAATATTGTGACGATCTAATGTAAGATCATGTTTAAAGGTCCTATATTACACTAAATGGATCCTTGCGTGAAAAGTCCCTCAGTCGTCCAGGTAGAATCCATGATAAAAGGAGAAGTTCAATTTGTCAACTGGACAAAGTTTGTTAACGTTTTCAACCAAACAAACTTTGTCCAGTTGACAAATTGAACTTCTCCTTTTATAAATGGATCCTTGTGAACTTTAAACAATGTTATAATATTGTTACATCCTCAAAAACATATCTTGATTTGTGTTTTGTTTCATTCAGACTTGTTTGAGTAATCCTGGATAAAATTAATCTGTCTGCATCTCCAAAGCTCACAATGCTCTGTTCCCCTTTGTGATGTCATGTAGCGCTTTCAAGTTAACATCACTTTTTACCTTTCATTCAACAGAGATTGTCGATTCCAAGGCTGACAAGCTGTATGTTTAAAGGGACAGTGTGTAAGATTTTTACCTGTTAATTACTGAAATTGAAGATACCCATTCAAAAATACATTGTTTTCCAAGCCTTTTCACTTCCATCATGAAATCAAAGTATTCTTTTGGACTTAGATAACGTTTCGCCGCTCATCCGAGAGGCTTCGTCAGCTCTAATTAGAATACTGGTAAGACACTTGCTTATATCTTGCTGTAGGGAGGAGCTACCTAGCTAACTACTTTCCGAAACTATCTCATTGGTTTCCGTCTTTTGTTTCTCTGGCGTCTAGCTAACGATCCCTATTCATCCCTACACGCCTGTTTTTCACACCTCTGGCCCTGACCTGGCTAGCCCTATTGTTAGCGCTCACTGCAGTCTTCACGCAGTGAAGACTGCAGTGAGCGCTATATTGGAGAAACCAAGCAGCCACTTCACAAGAGGATGTACCAACACAGACGGGCGTGCCAGAGTGGACCGTCTTCTGCCGTATATCTTCACCTAGAAGCCACGGGTCATTCTTTTGAGGACAGTGAGGTTCAGATCTTAGCCAGGGAAAATAACTGGTTTGAGAGGGGAGTTAAAGAGGCTATTTTTGTCAAAAAAGAGAATCCTTCTCTGAACAGAAATGGTGGAGTCAGACATAATTTGCATCCCATCTACAATTCCATTCTTAAGCGTAGCTCAAGCAAACAGGGAAACAATAGGGCTAGCCAGGTCAGGGCCAGAGGTGTGAAAAACAGGCGTGTAGGGATGAATAGGGATCGTTAGCTAGACGCCAGAGAAACAAAAGACGGAAACCAATGAGATAGTTCCGGAAAGTAGTTAGCTAGGTAGCTCCTCCCTGCATCATCACATGACATCACAAGGTGGAACAGAGTGTTTTCTCTGTGAAAGAAGAACTAAATATGCAGGGTTTGTGTGAATGAAACAAAATTCCAGGTGTGTTTTTGATGAAGAAGAAAAATGATGGATAACAGCATAATATGGCCCTTTAACAATACTATATATTTCAAACTGTTTTCCTTACCAACCCCTCTCCCCGGTTAAGCAAGAGTAGCCCTGTCTGACTGCTCATGGGGGTAACCACCTCCACCTGCTGTGTATATGCTTGACCTTGAACCAAAGTCATGCCTCAGTACTGCATTGGCTCTTTAGGAATTTAGGATTGTATGTTCTGTCTGATCTGAAGGTCCGGGGAAGGGTCAAATGGACCGCTGTCTGCTATATCTGCACTTGCATGTTCTGTCAAATGCCTGAAATGGAAAAATAGAAAGACATGGCATGGAATAATTGAACATGTGCAATTTCAAGAGTATGCCTTTACTTGGATGTCAAAGGAGCTTTGGGAGAGCTAACAGACCACCTAGATGTATCAACTATACCATATTAGATCTGGCTTTATGTTGCCAGATGCCATGAACATTGCTTGGGGCAGTAGAGGCACTGCTCTGTGTGAAGCTCTCTTACGCATGATAGGCTTTAATCTGAGGTTTATTTTAACACAATCTGACCAATAAATAAATAAATAAAAGCAAAAATTACAACATCTACAAGTCTCTCTCAAATAACATTACAGTCACAAGCTAGCCAAACATTTTTTAGTTAGTCACTGTCAACTTTTTGAGGAAAATTAAACTCCTAAACAGGAACACGCTCGTGTTGATGACAGGTTCCTGAAAATATTTTGTTTAAATGACTAAAAACAGACTGTGTGGATTGATTCACTATGGTACCTTCTGAACATTTCGCCATCCCCCCATGTGATGTCACTGCAAAATATCAAATTTATATCAGCATATCATGTCATACCAACGTGAATATGCATCGTCTGACCTATAAAGCTAAAGAGGACAGGCTCTTTGATGGGAAACTGCTGGGAATACCATAGTGGGGCAGCAGTGGCTATTGCATACCTGTTGATGTATCCTTACGCAAGACACTTCATCCTACCTCGCTTGGTATGAATTGGGTGTGTGTGAATGATTGGTGGTGACGTTCAGTGTATTATTTCAGTTAATTTTTCCTCAATATTATTATAGTATAGATGAATTCCTGATCTAGATTTGGTTAGTGCAGCCTCCTCATTATGAAGTTCACTCTCTCTGATACTCAAACTGTTGTTGGGAAACATGTCCAAAATGAGCAGCTAAAATGAGTAACTTGTTCTGTCGACGGTGCCAGAGTAGAACCAGTCCTGTCACATGTTTAGTTCAATCTGTTAAACTCTTCTCACTTATTTGAGGAGGTGTGTCCATGTGAGCGGGAGTGTGCATGGGGGGAGGGGGGGGGGGGTATGCACATGAAGGGGAGTGTGTATGAGGAGAAGTGTACATGACTGAAGTAGAGTGTGTGTGGGGGTGGGAGTGTGTAAGTGAGCAGGAGTGTGCACGTGAGAGGGAGCGTTCATGTGAGGAGGTGCAGGCATGTGAAGGGGAGTGAGCTTGTAAAGAGGTGTTTGTATGTCATGAGAATCATGCATGTAGGAGAACAGAATGCATGCGAGGAGGAGGGTGTGCACGTGACGAGGAAGGCATGCATGTGAGGAGGAGAGCGCGCATGTGTGGGGGAGCATGCACGTCAATACATGTGTATGTGAGTGGAAAAGCGTACACATAAATGCATCCACTCTCTTAGGTGAGCGTGCTTGTGAGTGGAAGTGCATGTGCTCTCTCTCAGGTGAGCTGTTTGAAGTGGGATCAAAGGCAGAGATGATTGGGGAGAGCAGCCCAAAGCTGTGACCTTCTGTGACACACACACACACACACACACACACACACACACACACACACTTACACAAGCACATGCACTTCCACTCATGTGCACACACAGTTTTAAAAATACTGGGCAGGGTGCTTTGACTCCTGGGGCAGCCCCCAAAGGCACAGGTTATGAGATATGCACTCCATCCATAGCAGACCGCTCTTTGTGTTATACGACCGTACAAACCTACTATGAGGAAATCAAACTTACATGAATGCTCCGTAAGCTACTTGAAAGCAAATACAGAAAAGCTCAGAAAAGCAAATAGACATTATGAATGATTTAAGCTACTTCTAATGCAGCAGCAAACAGCAGGAGTTAAACACAGTTAAGCACAGAGTTATATATGAATGTGATGTCTGTGTGAGTGTTGGTGGTGGTTGGAGATGGATGGAGATGAATGGTGCAGATTGGAAACCTTAATTCTGTCAGTCTGCCCCAGGGCAGCTGTGGCTACAACTGTATCTTACTGCCATCGAGTGTAGAGTGTGGAATGAATGAATAATACACTGTGAAGAGCTCTGGGTGTGCTGAAAGATGCTGTATAAATCTCATGCATTAGTATTATTATGGGCCAGGGGCCTTGCCCAGGGATTTGAGGCAGGAGCAAAGTCGAATTTTCTGATGCATACATGAAATGTTACATATAGATATTACCACCTCGGTGCTGTGGCTGTGCCCTCTCTCGCCCCATTGACTCCCATGGTCAGTAAAACCGCAACAAATACAGTATTATGAATAAGCCCATGAAAAAGAAAACTAACCCAAACTGTGAGTCCTTTTGAAGACAGTTTGTCTTGTGTATTCTGCCCATCACACAAATACATGATATGATTACACTGCAAGAAATGTTACATGTGAAGTAAATTCAAGTAAATGTTATATAGCACCTGCTTAGATAAGTAATTTCTCTGCCTGGAATGTTCCACAGTATGACATTAAACAGCTCTACATTACATTTATTCAATGACCAGTGATTTCTTCATGGAGAAAAGCATTTGATGGACCATCCATCAAAAAAGTTAGACAATACACCTTTAAGTTAAAGTAATTGTAAGAAAGCTGGCTGATATGAGAAAAAAACTAAACCAATATCCTAAGACGCAGTGCAACCAACGCAAATGCCATGCCATATTGGATACATGCTCACTGCTCTGGATTCAGCAGCGTCATGTAGTACAACTTTATAACATGGCTTAAAGCTCACAAGAGTAAGTTTTGTATAAACTTACTCTTGTGCATTTCACATTTCAGTCATTTCAGCTCCTGTTTGGCAGTGCAGCCCAGTGTGAAATGTGTGTGGGGAATAGTGGACACTGAGGAGACAGTGAAAATAAATTACTTTCTATATAGTCAATTTGTGCAGTGCTGATGAATAATATATGCTCTTCTTTCAGCGCTAGCATTTTGACTGACTCAGGCCCAAGGGTGTACACTACAAATGTGATCAAACCGTCTGCATTTTAAACTCCCAGGGCCTCTGAAGGGGAGTTGCCTCAAGGGTGGACATGGATCTGGCCCAGTTGTGTCTGACTCATATGCACTCTGTCACTCATATGTTTTTAGGTACTGCTGTTGAGGTTTTAGGCTATCCACAGATAACCTGAGGCTTTTTTTAATTTTTTTTTTTATCATTATTAGTGCAGACCAAGTTTATTTATTTATCATCTCTGATAAAGGTGATGGCTCAGATTGGCAGTAGTAAGGTTACTTCAAAGTAATGTAGCTCAAGTAGAAGTACAAAGTAGTGGTTCAAGAGATTATGTGAGAAAAGTCCCTCAGTCGTCCAGGTAGAATCCATGATAAATTGAACTTCTCCTTTTATCACGTTCAAGAGATTACTCAAGTAAATGAGTATATTAGTAGTATGTAGAGAGGTGGTGAGCGGGGTGGTGCTGGTCCCACAGGATGTTGCGCACTCTACTCAAACAGCGAGTGGAATAGATGGTGCTGATCTCTGGGAGAGTCGTTCCAATGATTCTCCCCGCTATTTTCACCACCCGCTGGAGTGCCTGCTGGTCAGCCTTAGTGCAGCTGGAGAACCACACACACAAAAAAAACATACGTCAGCACACTACTGATCGCACAGTTAAAAAAGTTCACCATCAGGCGTCTGGGGATACTTGCACAATGTAAAAAAAAATCCTTTTTGGCAACCATGGATGTTGAAGCACTATCTACTAACATAGATCACAGAGAGGGCCTGGAAGCTTTTGTCGTTTTTAGAAAAATGGTCGAAAGAAAGGCATTGATTGATTGATTCACGATTGAGGTTATCAGCATTTGATGTCGAATTAGGCAGAATACAAATGTAAATGGTAACATCAATTGTCACATGTTGTCTCCTTGGCCACACTGGTCATCATGTCGTCCCCCATCACACCACACAGTTGTTAGACCCTGTCAGACTCTGTTAGACCCTGTCAGACTCTGTTAGACCCTGTCAGACTCTGTTAGACCCTGTCAGACTCTGTTAGACCCTGTCAGACCCTGTTAGACCCTGTCAGACTCTGTTAGACCCTGTCAGAGTCTGTTAGACCCTGTCAGACTCTGTTAGACCCTGTCAGACTCTGTTAGACCCTGTTAGACCCTGTCATGAAAACAGAAGAGAGCCACTTCACTGACACTGTTGCAAAGCACTTCATGTAATTAATTACATTAGAGTCATTACAGTACTGTTGTCTACCAAATGTTAACAAGAGACAAAACTTGCCTAAATTACACAATATTTATGATCTCATTAATTAGACTTAAATGTAAAATTGTCTCTGCATGTAATTTTCTTTGTTGATGACATATTTAATAACTCAATGCTGTCTCACTACATCAAGTCCTTGCAAAGTCAAGCTTTTACGTGACCCCGCCACGTAAAAGCTCTGGTGTATCTGAATGGCTATATAGAGATATTTGATTGTAATCTCAGCAGTATGCATCCGGTGGCTGTGCTGTGATATTAGACAGATAAGGGCAGGTAAAACAAAAGGATGAGACCTTCACCTCTTTGAAGCCACTATAACTCCGCCCGTCCCCATCTGCACGCTTTCAAAGGATTGCAGCATCTTTCTGCCTGCAGGCCTGAGCTTGCAAAAACAGAACTGTCAAAGATCCGCACTCACACCCAGTCTGGATGTAATCATGTGCACTCATCTACTTATGCATCTCTCCATCTTCTCGCCTGCCATCCAGCGCCTGTCAATCTGCACCCATAACGCTCCACATTAACCACTGATTAGCCATGCGTTCACACCATCTAATTGACCTTGTCTGTCAGTGTGAGGTGGATGGAGGAGCTGTTTTGTTTATTTAAAGGGCCCATATTACACTATTTTCTGTATGTTATAATAGTTTCCTAATCATAAACACACCTGGAGTTATGTTTAATACAAAAATCCTGCACATTTAGGCTGAGTTCTCTCAAACAGATAACGCCTGAGGTCATGTGGTGATACAGGAAGTGCTCCATTGTGCGTAATATAGGACTTTTAAAATGGATATAATGGTGTTACATCCATAAATGTGAATGAAAAGTAGAAGAAAGAAGTATAAACTAATATCTGCCATCTGTTCACACTACACCACAATATTTTAAGGGTTCCAACAAATTGAATCTACAACTCAGCTACATTTACATGCAACTACAAGGGACATTAAACCATATTAAGAAATCATTACCACAAAAGGACAGTTTGTGTGCTGTCTCAGATTTTCGTAATACTCAGAATTAGAAAATTAAGCCCTGCAGTCTGAACGTAGCATCGTGCACATGGAAGTTGACGTGCTCTTTTCGTAACACGGACGGACCACTCAAAATGAAGGGTTGGGGGAATGAGCCACCGCGGCCCGGTACCAAATGGCCCACGGACCGGTACCGGTTGGGGACCACTGCTGTAGAGTACAATGTCTTTAAAAAGTTACGAAAGTAAATGTAACTAAGTTTTACCCATCTCTTGAAACATACAGTATATTTGACTTTTCTTTGAAATAAATAAATAAATAAATAAATAAATAAATAAAAAAGGTATGGAAGGGTACATCCTGTTTATATCAGACAGTTCCAAATGAAGCATGCTCCCATTGGTTCAGACCATGCTTCAAGCTGCTCAAGTTCAAAGTTCAAAGTTCAAAGTCAGCTTTATTGTCAATTCTGCCATATGTGTTCAACATACAGTGAATCGAAATTTTGTTTCTCTCTGGCCAGGTAGTGCAAAAAGACAGTGTACAAAATACAATATGAAGACAAAACACAACAAAAAACTATCTAAGACAGAGATCTAAGTTAAAACTAAAGTCTACGATCTAAAATCTTAAAACAGTGCAACATAATAAATAAACTATACTATATACAGATTTCCAAAGTGTGCAGTGTGCATCAAAAATGTGCAATGGAAGATACAGCAGTGACTTTGTCATGTGCAGTAGAATGTGCATAGGAGTTAAGATAAAATAAAAATAAATGTGCAACAGTAGTAATTCTAGTGCAGTAACAGGAGTAAACAACAGTACTAAAATTCCAGTAGTAAATGTGCAATAACAGTAGTAAACAACAGTGCAACGGGGGTAAAAATCAATAACAGGAGTAAACAACAGTACTAAAAATTCCAGTAGTAAATGTAAGTGTGCAATAACAGTAGTAAACAACAGTGCAACAGGAGTAAAATCCAGTAGTAAATGTAAATGTGCAACAGTGCAACAGTAGTCCTTAGCAGCAGCTTTTTTTTTTTTTGTTTTTTTTTTTTTTTAAAGTGTCTAGAGTGATAGGTTTTTTTATGGAATACAGGTTATGCCAATATGGGGGTGGGGGGTGGGAGATGGGCAAGGTGGGAGTTCGGGTGTGAGTTCGGGTGTGAGTTCAGCCTCCTGACAGCCTGGTGGATGAAGCTGTTTGAAAGCCTGGTGGAGTGGGCCCGGAGACTCCGGTACCTTCTCCCCGAGGGCAGGAGGCTGAACAGGCTATGTGCGGGGGTGGCTCGGGTCACCCACAATGCTGGACGCTCTGCGGAGTGAGCCGGGTGTTAAAAATGTCTAGGAGGGAGGGGAGAGAGACACCAGCGATCCTCCCAGCTGCATTCACTATGCGCTGCAGGGCTTTCCTGTTCTGTTCAGTGCAGCTCCCGTACCACACAGTGATGCAGCTGGTCAGGACGCTCTCAATGGTGCCTCGGTAGAAGGTGGTCATGACGGGTGGGGGGGCTCCAGTTCTCCTCAGTTTGCGGAGGAAATAGAGGCGCTTCTGAGCCCTCTTTGCCAGTGATACAGTATTCACTGTCCAGGAGAGGTCCTCACTGATGGGCACCCCCAGGAATTTGGTGCTGCTCACCCTCTCTACAGCAGCACCATTGATGGACAGTGGGGGGTGCTGGGTGGGGCCTCTCCGGAAGTCTGTAACAATCTCCTTGGTCTTTTCAACATTAAGAAGGAGATTGTTATTGCTGCACCACTGGGTCAGAAGGCTCACCTCACTCCTGTAGTTTGTCTCATCGTTATTAGAGATGAGACCCACCACAGTCGTATCGTCCGCAAACTTCACTATGTGATTGGTGCTGAACGCTGGTGAGCAGTCGTGGGTCAGCAGAGTGAAGAGCATCGGACTGAGCACACAGCCCTGGGGGGCTCCTGTGCTCAGTCTAATGCAGCTTGAGGTGTTTCTGCCGACCCGCACTGCCTGTGGCCTCTCACTGAGGAAGTCCAGCAGCCAATTACACAGTGAGGTCTGAAGCCCCAGGTGGTCTAGTTTGATAATGAGCTGCTGTGGGATTATAGTGTTGAATGCTGAACTGAAATCTATGAACAGCATTCTCACATATGAGTCTTTATTGTCTAGGTGGGTGAGAGCCGGGTGAAGTGCAGAACAGATTGCATCCTCGGTAGAGCGGTTGGCCCGGTATGCAAACTGGTATGGGTCTAGGGTGGGGGGAGGATGGATTTGATGTGTGCCATGACTAGCCGTTCAAAGCACTTCATGATGATGGGGGTCAGTGCAACAGGGCGATAGTCATTAAAAGTGGCCGGAGTGGGCTTCTTTGGCACGGGAACGATGGTAGTGGTTTTGAAGCAGGAGGGAACGACAGCCTGGCTCAGAGAAGCATTAAAGATGTCTGTGAAGACATCCTTGAGCTCCTCTGCACAGTCTTTCAACACACGACCAGGAATGTTGTCCGGGCCTGCAGCCTTGCGGGTGTTGATCCTGGAGAGTGTCCTCTTCACGCTGGCTGCAGACACACACAGGGGCTGGTCGTGGGGAGGTGGTGGAGTTTTTTGGGGCCGGGTGTCATTTCCTGCCTCAAACCGTGCAAAGAAGCTGTTGAGGTCATTGAGCAGGGTGATATTATTGTCACAGGTCTGTGGCAAGGGTTTGTAATCCGTGATGTTCTGGATGCCCTGCCACAGACTCCGTGTGTCCCTGCTATCTCTAAAGTGTCCGGTTATTTTCTGTGTGTATTTGTGTTTGGCTTTCCTGATTCCACGGGACAGGTTGGCTCTTGCTGCCCTCAGATGGGGGACATCCCCAGCTCTGAAGGCAAGCGTTCCTGGCTCTCAACAGCCTGTGAACCTCCCCTGTCAGCCATGGCTTCTGGTTAGCCCTGGTGGTGATTGTTTTTGTGTGTGTGACATCACCAATGCATTTGGTGATGTAGGAGGTCACAGTGTCTGCGTACTCCTCAATGTCAGTGTGATTGTTGTATGTGGCGGCCTGTTTGAACACTGCCCAGTCTGTTGTACCGAGGCAGTGCTGTAGTGCAGACGAGGCCCCCTCTGGCCACACCTGGATCTGCTTCAGAGCCGGCCTAGAGACCCTTACACGGGGTCTGTATGCCGGTCTGAGCACAACAGAGATGTGGTCAGAGAGGCCTATGTGGGGGAGGGGTAAGCCTTGTATGCTCCCCTGTGTGTAGTGTAAACCATGTCCAAAATGTTGTTTCCCCTGGTTGGGAAATCAACATGCTGATGCATTTGTGGCATGACAGTTTTGAGGTCTGCATGATTGAAATCCCCGGCAAGGATAAAAAATCCGTCCGGGTGAGCAGTCTGTTGCTCGCTAATAGAGTTATACAACTCATACAGTGCCTCCCTCCTATCAGCGCTGTTCGGTGATGGGGGGACGTAAACAACCACTAGCAATATTGCCGTGATTTCACGCGGGAGATAAAAAGGCCGGCACTTCAGAATCATAAACTCCACTAGGGGTGAACAGTGTCTACATACCACCACAGCGTCCCGACAATAAGTGTCCCGAAGAAAAATTATTAAACCCCCTCCGCGGGATTTAACTCCGGGGACACCGCTAGCTCGGTCCGAGCGGTAGCATGTTAGCTCGTCCAGGCGCACCGCTGAGTCCGGGATGTTGTCATGGAGCCATGTTTCCGTAAAAACAAAAACACAGCACTCCCTCACGTCGCGCTGGGCAGCCCTCAGTCTGATGTAGCTGCTCTATGGTGAGCTGTCACTACAGCAAGGGATTGTGTGTTTCGTGCATCTGCAGGAGCCAATCAGCTGCAGTTGGTTATTTTTTTATTTTTGTGCCAAATGCCCTCCCAAACACAAATGTTCACATTCATTCAGGACCTTGGATTGAGGGATGGATTTTTTCCCCCTTGTGCATGAGGTCAATAAAATCTGCTGCATACTGTCTACATCAATAATTAGAAAGCATTTTATGGTCTGATAATCATAAAGTATGTGTTAACATGTTAGTTGCCATTAGTTTACCATCAAGTCCTTGCCTGGAAGAATCCATGACTAATCGCTGTACCAGCGGATGAGTCTGGTAACGCTTGGTCCAGAATGCGCTGCGGTTGCGTGTAGACAGACAGCTAAGTGAACCAATCAGAGATTGCGCCATCTTGATTCAAAACTGAGGAGGAACTTCCGCTGCCTAAGAGTGACTTTGCGGGCAAAGGCGGGTGCACTGACGTCACCATCTTTGAACGAATCAGAATCGCGGAGTCCGTTGTTAACCGGGGGAGCGAGAGTGGAGCAAGGGTGTCCAAATGGTATCTCGCTGTAGCAAATACAGAGAGATATCATTTGGCTGGCCAGGTAAATCAAGTCCTGTTTTTATGTTTTTAAGACTGTAAAATTTTGGATCAGTGCCTTAAATTATAATGCTAAATTATTTAGTTTTTAGTGTCTTATTTAGTGGCAGGATGTGTCTATTAAATAGAAAATACACTGATATCAAATGAATGTGAAAGAAGCACAAGAGCCTGGTCTCTAGCATGGACAGGTCTGAGCGCGCATGGGTCTGGGTGGATTTCATTTAGTCGGAGTGCTGTGTGGGAGATGAGAGCTTTTACGGCTTATTATTCCTCCCCAAGACTCTTTCCAAAGCACAGATTATGCAAATCTATACTTTGTGAACTGGCTCTCCTCATTCCCTTCATTTCTGCCTTGTGTAATCAGGCCTCCCTCGGTTCTGGCTACTGTACTGTCTATGTGTGTGGCCCCATACAAAGCACATATATAGGTCTTTCTTTTTGTGATGAAAGCTGTGTAGAAGGACTGTGTGGATGGAACATTTCTTCATCATTTGCATGTTGAAAGCAGGATAAAAATAGTTCCTCTTTAATCTGCTTTCTTGGTCTGGACTTTTCCTTTGCTGCTGCCTTTAATCAGATCCAATTAACAAAGCAGTCATTTTAGAGAGAGATCCTTGGACCTAATCGTGGAGTGGGTCAGCCTGTTTGTCACAACTCATAAATGTATCTGCAGTTCATGTATTTGTATGGTGTGCTCTTGCTAGCAGAGATGGAGCTCAGTGTAGGCAGCTCATGTACAGCCACTGGAATGATGTTCCAGGTTTGATCGGCGCAGTCCAAAACCTGTCCAAAGACACTTTTCCTTAATGGTATTCTAAAATCACATCTGAAGCTTGTTCTTCTGGCACTAAACCTGGACCACCAGGACTAAACAAAGACGAAATCCTAACCAAAACAAGTCTACATCAGGACCAGACCAAGGTCACTGTGGCAGGGTACAACTGATTTTAATGACTTTCTAACTCTTGCACGACCTGTGTGTGTCCCGAATTGCAATGCACCTGCAGTCAGTGTACACCAGGCGTAAGACTTTGGTTATGGTTTAATAAGGCTAATTATAGGCCAATATCTGCATGCACATCTCCCCACCCCCCACACCTTCACCCCTCACCGGTCCGTGAAAATTTTGGGTGACATTAACCGGTCCGTGGTGCAAAAAAGGTTGGGGACCACTGTGATGTGGCATTAATGTGTTTGAAGTGGCTGTGGTAAGATACAGTGGTTTTATTAGTTTACATGTCTCAATGGCTTTGAAGTTCTGGGAAAATATGGGGAGTGAGTGTAGTGATGGTGATAGTTTATCATTCTCACACTGTCAGTTGGTGGCATGTCTGATGTCAGCATTAGCAATTCAAATACAATCCCATGGAGATTTTTGCTTGTGGGGTTTAGGGTTTGTCCAGGAGTGTACAAACTATGTAACAGGGGCCAAATGCTGACCTCAAAACAGTTTTTCTTTACCCTAAAGCCTGCTGCTGAATGAGCTTTAATGATCTTAAATCAAAATGGCATTAGTTATAACACTATAGCTTCAAAACATAATTTTGTATTGTATTGTATTGTGGCTAAAATGAAAGTGTGTGTATGTGTGTGTGTGTGTGTGCGTGCGTGCATGCGTGTGTGTGTGTGTGTGCATGTGTGCGCTTCTTCTTCAAGCTGCCTCTTCAGTTCTGGTGGACACTGCCTTATATCTGCCTGAAGGGAGGAGCTAACTACAATGAAATTACTCTGAAACTACCAGACCTACTTGTTCACAGTTTCTGTTAGTTAGGTAGGCCTATTAAATATGCAGTGAGAGTTAAGTGCAGGATCTTGTTTGCATAGCCATTCAGGGTGGTAGTTTCAGAGTAATTTCATCGTAGTTAGCTCCTCCCTTCAGGCAGATTTAGGCAAGTTTCTACCAGCACTCTGACCAGAACTGAAGAAGCAGCTTGGATGAGCTTTGTCCAGTTGACAAATTTATTTTTTCCTTTTGCCGTGGATTCTACCTGGACTTGACTGAGGGATTCTATACAGAAGCCTCATCAATGTACAGTGGCTGTGTTAAATCATTTTTAAAATGCATCCATCTGACTGACTCCCTGTATCAGCTGCTCGTCTGTGTCCCTCCATTTGAATACATTTGGACTCCCCTGGTGCAGTTACTGATAGAAATGATTTACCTTTTGGATTTTCATTTTTTTTATTTGATTATTTTCAATGTTATGAATCTGGCTTTGGCTGAAAGTATCTGGGAGTATGACCTCATAAAAAAATAAAAAAAAATCTTTGTAAAAACTAAAATTATGAAGCTAACAAACATATTTTACTGCTTTCTCTTCTTCCCACATCAACCCAAAAACATGCTCCATAGGAAAATATAGGAAAAACAGGAAAAAATCCTCCAGCTGAGGTCTTGACCAAGCCTAGCAATAAGATCATGGAGATGGGTCCCTGGGCACCTGAAAGATGAGCTGCCCACTGCTCCTGGAGGATGGGTCAAATGCAAAGAAATAATTTCCCTACAGAGATAAATAAAGAATAAAATAAATAAATAAATAGATGACCCACCCTCTTTTTTGACATGACATATTCAAAATTCATTCATCTAATTTACAAACTCAAATATTTATTGCTCTGTTCTAATTATCTCTCCTTTCTCTCTCTCTCTCTCTCTGCTTCCCTGTGCCTGTGCCCTTGCCTCACTCAACGGAACAGGTGAGTAATTATTTCACTTCTTCGTTTGTGACTTTGTGTGCCCATGAACTATCTCACCACAGCCCTGTACACTGTCATGGACACACTCCCCTCTTGGCGTAAATCTCGGCTCTCCTTCTGCTTGTGGGTACCTTGCTCGTGATAATGCCTAGATGCAGGTGCTCCTATGAAGTGCCAAGGCCCAACTGTGTTTTATGCCCGCCTCTGTCTTGGGAGGGGGCAGAACCTTGGCACAGCTCCACTCTACCTGAATACAGCAGGAGGGAGGAGAGAGGAGAGGCCGGGACACTCCAAAGCACAAATATGGCATCAGACTTTACAATGAATTTGGAGTCAGGAGATTTAGTGTCACAAACAGACTTTTGAATAGACTCATCAGAAGCTGGGGTTTTGTTAGAAAAAGATCAGAAGAAAGAAAGTGTCGCTGAGCAAAGTTAGCTTGAGCGGCTCGAGTTAGCCTGTCAGCATCCATACACAGGGCTATTTATTTATTTAAAGCTGTTGCTGTTGTTTCTGGTTATTTCTGCTGCTCCAGATCTCTGAAATTATCTGACCTCACCAAAGTCATCATGTGCTGTCCCTTAGCACAGGCTACATCTCTATCCAACATCTGGAGTAGCATTGTCACGATATTGAAATTTCAAACTTGATTTCGATGATACAGTGATAGTTAAAAACATTTTCTTCAGACAATAGAATGCTATTTTCAACATTTCACTGTACTTTCCATGTACTTTTATATTCCCATGTGGCCTCATATCTGTGTAATCCCAATGTTGTCCTCGTATGTCCCATAGTGGTCCATGGGTATATATTAGTCCAGTGAATGTGACTATTTTAGTACTGATACCTCAAATCTAGTTTGGATTAATTAATTTAGTATCAGCATCACAAATGTAGTGATGTTGGCCTGGGAACCCCTTGGCGTCCCCCCGGAGGATTTTGAGGAAGTGTCCAGGGTGAAGGATGTTTGGGAGTCCCTGGTTTACCCCCACACCCCGGATAAGCGGAAGAAAGTGGATGGATGTATCACTAATTTAGAGACACAAGATTCTGAACCTGATCCTCTTTTTTTCCTGAAGTTGCGTAACATTTGTTTTGCCCCAGATATTGAAAACTTCTGTGCACTATTTGCATGACTGTAAATAAGCAATCTGCATCTAATTAAGCTACTTCATATGTCCTAGTAAATCTCACACATATGTTCTGGGGCTGCTCCCTCTCCTCCAACGCACTTGATTCAAGAAATTGACGTGCGAATTTGTGATTCATTTATTAAAAACCATTCATCCATTTTTTCCACTTATCCGGGGCCGTCCAGTCAAAGCAGGGACTCCCAGACTTCCTTCACCCTGGACACTTCCTCCAGCTCCTCTGAATGGACACCAAGGTGTTCCCAGGCCAGCCAGGAGACATGTGTCCTGGGTCTTCCGCGGGGCCTCCTTCTGGTGGGACATGCCCAGAACACCTCCAAGGGAGGTGTCCAGGAAGCATCCGGAACAGAATGCCGGAGCCACCTCAGATGGCTCCTCTCGACGTGTAGAAGCAGTGGCTCTACTCTGAGCTCCTCCCATGTGACTGAGCTCCTCACCCTATCTCTAAGGGTGTGCCCAGCCACTCTGTAGAGGAAACTCATTTCGGCCACTTGTATCCATGATCTTTCGGTCATTAGCCAGAGCTCATAACCATGGGTCAAAGTAGGAACGTAGATTGAACTGAGAGCTTTGTCTTTTGGCTCAGCTCCATTTTCACCACAACGGTCCGGTAAAGCGATCGCATCACTGCTGACGCTGCACCAATGCGTCTGTCAATCTCACGCTCCATCCTCCCCTCACTCGTGACAAGACCCCAAGATACTTGAACTCCTCCACTTGAGGCAAGGACTCTCCACCCAACCGGAGAGGGCAATCCCCTTTTTTCCGGTTGAGAACCATGCCCTCGGATTTGGAGGAGCTGATCTTCATCCCACCCACTTTACACCCGGCTGCAAACGCCATCAGGACAACATCATCTGCAAACAGCAGAGATGAAATCCTGTGGTCCCCAAACCGGATCCCTTCCGGCCCCTAACTGCATCTAGAAATTCTGTCTATATATATAATGAACAGAACTGTTGACAAAGGGCAGCCCTGGCGGAGTCCAACATGCACCGGAAACAGGTCCGACTAACTGCGAACAGTTTTCTTCAAATAGTTACTCGGCTTAATTATTTTTATTTTTGAGACATGATTTGACTGCAGAAAGGAAGGAGATCTCCACACTTGTACCTGTGACATAACAAACCTTCAAAATTAAACTGTGTTTTAAAAAAGGATTCTTCAAACAAGTATGAATAAAGTAAAATGGAAGTTTATATCTTCTGTTTCAGTAGTGGTCAGGGTAAAATCTCTTGTCAAATCTATTGTCAAAGTACATCTGTGATTATTGCAATGCTCTTTCTCAAGGATATAACATTAGCACATAAGCAAGTTAAACAAGTGGGCAGGAGGGTCTGATGAGGAGGAGGCCAGTATGTGCTTAGGTTAGGTTACATGGAAATGCTTACTTGAGTACCATTTTTACTACTGCCTGTGGTAAAGACTAGGAATGGACATTATATTGGTTCGAGCATTTGTCAATATCCAGTACCGATATTTACTGGTGCTACCCCAGTCTCTGTGCCCACGTGTCATTCCCAGATTGTCCTCAGTGCTTGAGATTTGTCTTTTTGAACCGACCAGTGAGTTAAAATGAAAATAGAAGAGCATTATGTTGCTGTATGTTTACATAAACTTGTAACAGACTGTTTTATATTCCAGATAAATACATTTTGTCATAATTCGAAACTGCGATAGACACTGGAATAATTTGAGTCATATTTGTTTTGTCTATTTCAGATGTTGTAGTTGTTCAGAGTTGACAGTTTCTTTCACTTTGCTCTTCCTCACTTCGCGCACTGACGTCTCTATTTGCGCTGGTACTTCGTTTTGATCTCCCTGCTCCTCCCTGAGACAAAGAGAGCATGCCATCGCACTCTGCACCTGAAACTAATTATCCTCCACTTCCGCTGCACTGCCAAAAGACTCCACTCTGAGAAATGTCACTGTGACGTTTAGAGTCCCGGGGTTGACTGGAGGTTGGGTTCACAAAGGCTGGGAGTGGTCCTGAGGGGGTGCTGGAGTGCAGCTCCACACTGCAGGCAGAAATAAACCAACAGATGTCAAAAGGAAGGTTGTGTGAGAAGTCATACGTGCTATGACAGACGGAGAGAGAGATGGGATCTGAATGTAAGGAGAAATTAACCCAAAGTAATTCATTAGGAGATCAAAGTGCTGTTATATCAATGGCGGCAGGATGGCTAGCACTCACGCTTCACGAAGGTTCCGGGTTTGATCCCCGGGTCGCCCGGGCCTTATTTGTTTTCTGTGTGGAGTTTGCATGTATGGACCGGGTTCGGTGGGAGGGCTGGGTTTCCTCCGGGCACTCCGGTTTCCCCCATCAAACCAAAACATGCTCCATAGGTAAAATCCTCCAGCTTAAGTCCTGAACAAGCCTAAGCAACAAGATCATGGAGATGGTCCCCGAGCGCAGTAAAGTGCTGCCATCTGCTCCTAATAAGGATGGGTTGAATGCAGAGAACAATTCTTCTTCTTCATCAAAGCATCAGAGCTGTACTGTAGCCCAAATTAGGAATAAACACTAATAAATCTGCAATCAAAAAATCTGCAGTCAATCTGATTGCAGAATCACATTTGGCTGGACTTGAAATACAACGGAGGGCATTGGGGGCCAAACCGATACCTATCTCACTAAAGAATACAGAGATATCAGTCTGGACTTGCCAGGTAAATGTCACTATACACTTAATGAGAAAAACTGTCTCATTATCAGCCTACTTGTTCTGAGTTCAACAATGATTCCTTTGCTTCTTGTGCTAAGTCACTCCTTCAGAACACCATCACAACATAATCACTATCAGCATGCATCTCCTATGAAACTACTGGATATCATATCAGGTTTGTTGTGTAATTGTAGTGTACTGTTTTGTATCATGCCTTCATATACATTTGTTGGTGGCACGGTGGCTGAGTGACTTGCACTCATGCCTCACAGCAAGAAGGTTGCCCGGGCCTTTCTGTGTGCAGTTTGCATGTTCTTCACGTGCTTCCTCTGGGCACTCCGGTTTCCTATCCACACAAAAACATGCTCCATAGGTAAAATCCTCCAGCTGAGGTCTTCCAGCTGATCAAGCCTTGCAATAAGATTATGGAGATGGGTCCTGGGGCGCCTGAAAAATGTGCTGCCCACTGCTCCTGAAAGTATGGGTGAAATGCAGAGAAATAATTTCCCTACAGGGATAAATAAAGGATAATAATAATAGTAATAATAAAATCTCTGCGCGAGAGCATGAATTCTTTAGATTTATGGCCGGAGAATTGGACAGAATCTTACAGAGATCGTTACATTACTCAAAACATGCATGGGTGACTAAACCTCTTTTTGATGAGGGAACAACTTTTTTAATATGTTAGAAAACTTTAAAGAAAATCAGTTTTGCATAGTGCCCCTTCTTTAGTCCAATCTATACATAAGCCTCACACTTTAATGTTTTCATTCATAAAGTTAGTCACATACTAAAGGAATTATAATGCATTAGACTATTCTGTTTAATTATGGTGTGTGTAGTTCTGAAAAACCATTACACCTTTCTTCTCTGCAAGCCCACTTATATCACCATAGAGATAAGCTAGCTATGTCACACTAGTTCTTCATCACTACATGACCAAACTGCTTTGTTGCCATTCCAGAACCTATTTCCTGTGTTGCCATTTCATTAGAACTAAATCACAATGCTAATAAAGTAATGATGATTAAAAACAATACAATAGCCATAATTAGTGTAATGACAGTGGTGCTCCCTTCCAGCCTGCTCCCTCTCCTCTCTTGTGTGTTGTGTGCTGGCGGGTGTCTCCACATGAAAGGCGCACAGTGCATCGATGCACACATTTCATCCATAATTGATTTGTGTCACATAATGAGGCAGCCATGAGGTGGAAATGGCCAACACCAGCTAGCTTCAAAATAGCTGGCGGGGTGCTTTTCTCGACACTGTCCCTTCAGAAGGAGCTGCTAACTTTATAAAGCAGCAGACAGATGGAACAAGGGTACAGAGGGGGTGGTGGGAGGGGCTTAAATGGCGTGGGGGGGGGGGCATGTTTCTGATGGATGATATAATCTGTTTTTGTGCAGTCTTTAGAGGCACAGAAATGTAAAGATCAACAAGGAACTCTTTGATGGATCACGACCCATAACCAGATCTTAACATTTAAAAAAAAAAAAATCCACACATTTGTAAGCATGAGAAGACCACATAGATCCTCACAAACCCTAGGTCAAGGCTATTCAAAAGGTGGTCTGGGGGGCCAGATCAGGCCCTCCAAATGATCTCATTCAGCCTGCAGCCCAAATGTTCAAATAGCTGATTTTGTTTACTGGTTTAGACCTGGTTTTATTGTGGGTTAGTACAAGCTTTGTCCTCATTTGGTCCTGGGTTTTGTTTAACTCTGCTTTAGGCCCAGTTTAATCCTAACACTGGGGTAGTTCTGATTCAGACCCTGCTACTAGTCTAGTCATATCTTAATATCTTAGTACTGGATTGCTAATTTTGCAAATTAATGTTAGTAAAGCCTTTTTAATATGATTTTTGGTAAATGGTCACATCTTTATATAGCGCTGTTCCACCTTCAAGGCACCCAAAGCACTTTAGAACAAGGAACCATTCACCCAGTCACACATCAGTGTACGCAGAAGTGGGTTAAGTGTCCAAGGACAAAACGGCAGGATCTGACCGCTCAACCAATGATGCTTTTTTATGTCAAGAGTGGGATTCGAACCGCCAACCTTTGGATCAGTGGACAAACGCTCTACCATCTGGGCTAAGGCTGGGGAACATGGGAAAGTGGGAAGAAAACTGAGCAAGTCGCAGGTTCGAATCCAGACCAGAGCGAGAGCAAATGAACAGATTTCATTTTTAAACTTGCTTATTTTAAAATCAGTTATTTATCTTTTCATAATGTTTTGTCATTTTTCAGGGAAATTATTAAAAACTTTGTCCAAACTACTAATATTTGTCCATTTGTCCATTGGCATTTTACTTCAGTTATTCCCTATGGTAACTTTTGGGATTCCATTCATACCATATTGTAACTCTAAAGTTTCATTCAATCAATTCCACAAAGAAATATATTTATTAACACAATAGTATGCCCAAAATTTCACATTTTCTTGGCAGTCAGTAATTTCAGTCAGGTCAGTGATTATTTTCTAAATGAAAAGGAACCAGAATATAAAAACATAAATTGTAGATTCATAAAGGTATTTAAAGGAAACATAAAGATATTGATATACAAGACCCACAATAAGTACATGGATAAATAGGAATAGAACAGTAATAGGATAATTATAATTGGAATAGAACAGTTATTAACGCTAGATGGTAATACAAATATTTATTAATATTAAAGTAAGTAAAGATAACCCAATATTCTCATACGCTGAAGCCACTCCTCTTTTGTAACTGGCTCTGTGTTTGGACAATATAACTTGCCTTTTTACTGAGTGTGACTGTTTCCACGGTGTGAAACTGCCCACATTTATGACATATATTTGAGGTCACAGTCATGCCTTACAAAAACAATGGAATGGACATATTTTTAGGTATAAAAAGCTCTCTGCTCCTGGAGGTGGAGGGTGTGGGTTCTGCACTCAGCTCTCTGCTCCTGGAGGTGGAGGGTGTGGGTTCTGCACTCAGCTCTTTGCTCCTGGAGGTGGAGGGTGTGGGTTCTGCACTCAGCTCTTTGCTCCTGGAGGTGGAGGGTGTGGGTTCTGCACTCAGCTCTCTGCTCCTGGAGGTGGTGCAGGACGAGTCTAAGCCAGGGGTGGCATCCACTTTGGTGGCAGATGACCCTGTGATAAGTGCATGAAGATATACCAGACAAATAGTAGGCCTATTTAGGACACTAATATATTCTATATCATGTCTAATACTGCTTCTTTTTTTTTTTTTTTTTTTTCTTTTTTTAGAAATGTAGGATTAATGATGGCACCTTATGAAATCCACATGAGCATGTAAGACGTGTGCTCCAGAGTGGTCTGTCTACCTCTACTTGAAAGCAGAGGGCACTTTTCTATCTGAAATCATAAACAAATATTATGCATATAACTAGTTTGTGTGCCAGAAGTCCATACATATACACAGTATTACGTTAAAAATTTATAATTTGCATTTTGCAATTTGCTTCTACTTGTTTTATCTGCACACGGATAACATGGAATATCACAAACAGTTCCATATAAGGACTACAGATTGAAATGAGCATTCTGCTAAATCTGGTGCAGCCATCTTTTTAATGTACCTGCACATTGTCCTTCAAATAAACAAGTAAATAAAAAAAAATAAAAAAAAATTAAATGCAATAAAGTTGAATCACTCTGGTACATCTCATACCATCTTTTTTGTCTGGGAGCAGTGTGCATATACAAGCAGGTCTATTGCTGTTTGTCTGCGACGTAATTACCAATGAATTAACATAATCACTACGTAGTGCCTGGTAGCTATTGAAACAATTAAACTAAGCCACTGCATTGATGAAATATTACAACCCACCTGTTTTCTCAGTACGGTGACGTTACGGCAAAGCCAAAGATAGAAAGACGGAAAGATGCACTTCGCACATCGATTGGCTTGCAAATGATTCAGCTCGCACTTTGATTGGACTGACCCCGTGGCCTGATTTGCTCTTGTGAAAGAAGATGGAGTTACGGATCTTATTGGAAGCGCAAAGACTCACGTTGCAAGCTAATAGGCGCTTGAAAGCTCGAGCTACGCACTCCATTGGACGAAAAATACGGACTATCGGCTTTGCGGTACCGCAACTGCCGCCCCACAAAAGATTCACAAAAATCTTTTGGCTTTTGTTGCATAATTGCATCTTCCATGCCTTGTTGGATTTACAACCTCCATGGGAACTGCTGGGCTTTAGCATCTACTCCAACCAGACCCAAGAGGTGAATGCGCAGCATCTTGACTGGATTTGTCTGCGTCACTCCAAACTCATGCAAACTGTATATCCGCGTCCTGTGCCATGCATGTCAAACTTTGTAAACCTTTGGGTAAGTTATTTGGGGACAGAGGTGCTTTATGATGGATGCTCATATTATTGTCTGTCTTTGGGCTGTTTACTGTGTTTGTTGGTGTATAGTGGGGTGTGCTGTAGCATGGGCTTGTGGTTGTTGGCCAATAAATGATAAAACACCAGGCATTGTAAAATAAAACCCCATAATGTATTTCATTATTTCACTTCGCTGATTTGAATAGATCCTCCCATAACCTAAAAGTATGGTTGTAGGCTTTTCTCATTGGGAAAGATAGGCGAATTGTTACTGTTGTTAAGAACAAAAGTTCAAAGTCAGCTTTATTGTCAAATACCATATGTACACGTTGCACACACGGGATGTGAAATTGCAGCCCTAGGCCCACAGTGAACATAAAACATCTGATAACCAAGACAATAAACACAATGACTAAAACATCACATATACTCATAGCAAAAGTACAGTAAAACTTGTATATGATACAAATAGGTAAAACACACAATGTGAAATGTAATAAAGCTTAAATTGTGTAATTTAAGCAGCAGTGTCAGTGTCATTTAAGTGTCATTTAAGCCAGTGTTTCCCAACCAGGGGTACAAGTACCCCTAGGGGTACGCAAGCACATTCCAGGGGGTACTCGGCAGAGATTTTTTTGAATTTTTTAATTCTAATTTGAGTAAATTTAAGTTAAAGAAAAGAGAGAAAATGCCTGAGAATTAAAATTTCAAATTAAGGAGACGAAATAAAATGATTTTCATTTAATAATAAGTTGTGTCACGTTTTACTTTTGGAGAATTATCAACACGTATGAGTGAGGGGGTACTCGAGGTATGACAAAAAGGCTCAGGGGGTACACAAGACAAAAAAGGTTGGGAAACACTGATTTAAGCAGCAGTGTCAGTGTCATTTAAGTGTCATTTCAGCAGTAGTGTCATTGGGGTAGGGAGGACAGGGTAGGGAGAGAGTTCAGCATCCTGACAGCTTGGTGGATGAAGCTGTCTTTCAGTCTCCTTGCCTTGCTGGAGGGCTGATCAGAGCTCTGTGATAGAATGAACTGTCAGATCATAAATGTTGGTTTATGGAAAATAGCTTTCTCAAAACTGTGCCTGTGTTCTGCATGAAACACAAAATAAGATAAGATAAGATAAGATAAGACTTTATTGATCTCACATAGGAGAAATTCACTTGCCACATTAGCTCCAGGCAGTTTAGTGCAAAAGAAAGTTTGAACAAGAAAGTGCATACAGACAAGATAAGTAATAATAATAAAATAAGTAAATAAGAGAATAGAGAAAAAGTTGCACATTTAGACTAGAGTTATATAGTCTGATGGCAGTGGGGATGAAGGATCTCCGGTAGTGCCTCAGTCGGCTGCAAAAGGAGCTGCTCAGCTCCTCTACAGTCCGTCCATAATGTCGACATAAGTTTGGCCAACACCCTCTTCTCAGCCACCTCCTCTACAGACTCCAGAGGACAGCCCAGGACAGAGTTGGCCCTCCTGACCAGCTTATTAAGTCTCTTCCTGTCCTGCTTTGTGCTGCTCGGGGCCCAGCAGACGACAGCATAGAGAGCAGAGGCCACCAAAGAGTCATAAAGTCTTGAGCAGAGGCCTGCACACTCCAAAGGACCTCAGTCTCCTTAGGAGTTGGAGGCGACTTTGGCCCTTCTTGTACAGGGCATTGGTGTTATGGGACCAGTCCAGTTTATTGCTGAGGTGAACACCCAGGTACTTGAAACTTTCCACAGTCTCTATGTCCTGCCCCTGGATGTTCAGGTGAGTGAGGTAGTACTCACCTGAAGTACTCACCTAGTACTTCTCCTGAAGTCAATCACCATCTCCTTGGTCTTACTGGTGTTAAGGCTCAGGTGGTTGCGCCCACAGTAGTCCACAAAGTCTCTGATGACTGAGCAGTACTCTAGCTCGTTCCCCTCAGACACACAGCCCACAGTCGTCAGAGAATTTTTGGAGATGGCAGCTGTCCGTGTTGTAGATGAAGTCCGAGATGTAGATGGTGAAGAGGAAGGGTAAAAGGACAGTTCCCTGGGGGGCCCCAGTGTTGCAGACTACCACCTCTGATTCACAGCCACGCAGCCGCAAATGCTGTGGATGATCAGTGAGGTAGTCGATTGTCCAAGCAGATCAACTTCCGCATCCTCCAGCTTCCCCCGCAGCAACGCTGGCCTCATGGTGTTGAAGGTGCTGGAGAAGTCAAAGAACATGATTCTCACAGCACTCCCGGCGGTCTCCAGGTGGGTGAGCGCCCGCTGCAGCAAGTAGATGACAGCGTCCTCCACTCCTACATTTGGCTTGTAGGCAAACTGCAGTGGGTCCAAGGTGGGGCTCACCACAGAGCGGAGGTGGCTGAGGATCACCCTCTCCATGGTCTTCATGAGGTGGGAGGTCAAGGTGATTGGTCAGTAGTGGGCCGGTTCCCTGGCTTTTGTTGCGTTGGGAACTGGGACCACACAGGAGGTCTTCCACAGGACGGGGACTCTTTCCAGGCTGAGGCTCAGGCTGAAGATGTTGCAAAGAACCTCAGAGCTGGTATGCGCAGGTTCTCAGCAGCCTGGGGCAGATACCATCAGGTCCTGCATATTTCCTCTGCTTCAGCCACCGTAGCACCCTCCTCACCTTGTCTGGTGTAATGGAGAGGGGGTGGACTGCAGGGGGTGCATGTCCTAGTCTGTGCTCTGGAAACAGTCCTTTAGACTCTCACAGGCCTCATCAGTCCAAAGCTTCACAGACATTTCTGCGCAAGTCCTCTTTGCACCTTGGGTGTGTATTCCGGGAGCAGATAAACCCGGCAGTGGTCTGAGCGTCCGAACGGGGGAAGGGGGGCAGAGGTGTAGGCGTCTGTGATGTTTGAATAGAACAGATCCAAAGTCGTATTGTCTCTCGTGAGACACATGACGTTCTGTGTGAAGGTGGGAAGAGAGGGATGTGTGATTAAAGTCTCCAGTGATCAGGAAGAGGGTGCGCGGGTGGCATGTCTGCATTTGTGTCATGGCGCTGTGGAGCTGCTCACAGGCTGCCCACCATCAGCCGATGGAAAAATGTACATGCAAAACATGTGTGAAAATTCCCGTGGTAGATAGTATGGCCTCATCCCCACCACCAGCAGTTCTAGGTCCGGGGAGCACAGTTGTTGTTTCACGTGCGTGTTCGCCGGGTGACACCAGCGCTTGCTCACAAACACCACCAGCCCTCCTCCCAGTGCCTTGCCGCTCCCCACCGCAGTCCGGTCCGCGCACTTCATTGTAAATCCATTCAGGGAAATTACATAGTCCAGTATGTGCTCATTCAGCCACGTCTTGGTGAAACACATAAGGCTGCAGTCTCGGTATTCCCTCTGCTGCCGGGTCAGCACGGTAAGCTCCTCAGTCTTGTTGGAGATGGAGCGAACATTTCCCATAATCACCAAAGGCAAATATGGTCTCCGTTTCTTGCTTCCACCTCTGCAGCCTCTCCTCTTCCTCTGTATTTCCACTAGAAAGTCAGGTTTCCCGGCATGGAGTAGAGAAGGGCCACGCAGGCCGAGGAGGTCCTCAGGCACGTATGTGATGCGCTCTGATGCGCACTGAGCCTTAGTTGAGTAGGGTCCTCGGCACATTTCCTGACACGGATCCAAAAAGTGCAAAAAACACTACAGCTAACAGTAAAGCTGTAGTAAAAGTAGGCTTCCCAGGTGCTCAACTGCACCATGTTACACCAAATAAAGCATCTGTATACAAGTAAAAAGAGGGGGAAAAAGGAAAGAAGGGTGGGAGCTTCTGCGACAGGCAGCTGGCCTCCCAGCGCCATATCTACAGACAAATAAGATCAGTGTCTTATACACAGCATTTCATTAATTTTACAGTAGCTTCAAAACATGGTGTCAATGATCATTTGGAGTCAATTCCAACAAATAATGGTAAGTGTGGATCATAAGTTTGGAGATTTCGTTCAGAAACAGTGAATCTCATATAGAGTTATAGCCCCTGCCCTTCATCAGAGATTATGACATCATAAGATTCTAGATTATAAATTTTAGAGCACTAGTCTGATTCATTATTACATCTGTGTATATTTCAACTTTCAAAAAATATCAAATCCACCAAGAAATATGGTCACAAGACTCTCCAAGAGAACACTGCTTGAAAATGACTGATGAGATTTAGGATATGCCTGAATAACTCACTTAAATTAAATACCTAGATATTTTCTTGTCTCCATGGGCGATTTTATTACTGTGACCAGAGTCTTCCACGATATGGTATTTAGTTGATCTCAGTAGAGACACTACGATGTCATGGTACTGGTCAGATCTGTGAAAAGGTGCTCACACTGAGATTGCATGTTTTGCAAAGTATTAAAGCTCAAACAAAAGTCTCAACAGGTAGAGTCATCAGATCTGTGTGAGTTGCCATGGTGCAGGAACAGCAAACTCCTCAAATAACACAATTAAGTACTTAACTGTCTATATTATGTATGTATAGTATGTAATTAACATGTAGCATAAACATTTAAAAAAAGTTCAAAAGCTGCTGCTCAGTGTGCCAACTAGTCAGCAGCAAGAGCAGCCAACCACAGCCATTGCAACCACTGTGGAACACAATAGGCAAAGTAATGACCTCTTGAAGAAAGACGACAGGTGTTTCGTTCACCTAAAATCTTATTGCTTCTGTCTGAAAATCTTTCTTTCTACCACAGAACTTATACAAGACTTGCAGAGTCATTGCTCGTGCTATTGCATGTGTCTCCTCCATCACACAGGTCAATAGCAGAAGCATAAGTTTAGCCACAACATTTCCTGCTGATAAAAAGTGGTTCCCTTGTCCTTTCAGTGACTGTTCCAGTCTGCTAAACACTGCCTTATTGATTGCATTCTGCCAAGACAACAGCTCAATTCACATCTCCAGAATGTGAAATCTCCATCAGATATGTGCTGGGACAGGATGATAGGAGCATGCGTGCAAATGTACTGCGATGGTATCAGAGTGCAGGATTTGTCTGCCTGATATCACCGCACTGTTCATTTGTTTGTTTATCCTTATGAAAAACAAATGGGCTGGGCTCAAAGCTCTTTTCTATGGCCTGCTACCTGCACACAGCCCACTCACAAACTGCTTTACTGGTTGACAGCATGCATATGTTTGAACCTCGCATCCCTGAGCTTAGGAGAGGCTGAAGTACCACTCAGCACATGATAAAGTACTGTTCTTAACTTCTGTTTGTTAATAACATGTAGTAAGGACTAATCCCTTAAGTATGCCTGACATGAAAGCACTACTTGTGTTGTCACAATACAAAATGTCAATACAAGGAATAGACTCGATACTCAGTACTGATTCTGACACCACAATGATAATGAAATAGATTTCCAACATGAAATCATAGTACTTTCTTTTATATTACCATGAGATCTTATATCGGTCTAATCTCTCAGGTAGGTTTCATAGCGGTCCATTGGCATATACTAGTCTATATGGTTTTATACTGTTCTGATACAGCTCAGGAACATTCTAAAGATATTCAGGAAAGATTCAGTTCTGTCTTGTTCATGTAACTTTTTAAAGATCCCATGACATGGTACTTCTTGATGCTTTTATATGGCTCCTTAATGGTTCCCTAATACTGTAAATGAATCCTTCTTCAAAATCAACACTCAGTGCATGAGAAACAGAGATAAGATGAGAAAGAGTATTTTTTCTCTCTCTGAACAGGCCATTCTGGGCGTTGTTGCTTGAATGCAAATGTGGAGAAAAGAGCTGGCCTATAGTAGAGGGTGGGGGCGTGGCCAAACTCTCCGCTCTCGCTCTCAGCTCTCAGCTCTCAGCTGATCCATTTCCGTGTTTTTGCACGGGGGGAGAGATTTGAAGCGTTCCATTGAAAAATAAACACATTTCCACAGAAAATAAAATTAAACCACTGCTGTTCAAAGGTCCAGAGGCTCAGATAAAGGACTTCCGAGCCTAGAAACACTCGGACGTGCCTCCAGGCAAATAAAAAAACGCATTTCGCATTGCCTAGCGCATTCGCAGTCCAAACTCTCTGGGCGTGATTTACAGAGACGCTGAGTACAGACAGACGGGGGTGGAACTGCATTTGCATTTCTTTTTTTGATCTGACGTCAATAAGGTGCCTTGTTCAAAATCGCCCGTTTGAGCTCTGATTTTTTGTAATGCAGAAAAGGATCGCAAATGCTCAGTTTAGACATTTCGCAACTTTTAACCATGGGGGGGGGGCTAAACAGGGTAGGGGAGCTCACATTAACGTTCAAAAACCTCAGAAAGTGAAAATTTCATGCCATGGGACCTTTAATACTGATAACTGTTCAAATGAGTATCTACTTATCTAGTTTCAATACCAGTTTTAGTATAAATTAATAACTGAAATTTTGATACTTTTGACAACCCTTCTCCACTCATAAATTGATTTACTCATTAGAGGCCTGACCATATGCACATGTTTGAACATCGCAATTATCACATCCAGTTTTGGCCATGAACTTAGGAGAGGGTCAAGTACTACTCAGCACAAGTGAATGTACACTGTTCTTGAAATGTGTTTGTCGGTTACAGGTAGTAGTAAGGACTAATCACTGAAGTATGTCTGTCATGAAAGCACTTTAACAGCTCTAGCTGAAGCCTGCCTGTGAATAATTGCTTGCTAAATATTAGGTTTTTCACATAAATGTCATTCATTTCAAACATAATCAAAACAACAAAATATAATTTAAAGCAGATGCAAAATTGACTTTTAGAGCTTTCTACCATGTTATAATGTTTCCTCATCAAAATCATGCCGGAAGAGGTTTCAGATGTCATCCATGAATGTTTTAGTATTTTTAGCGATCTCTCCTGTGCCCTTTTCAAACCCTCCTCACAGTTAGCTGTAAGGCTACGTTTATACGGCGACGATCAAAACAGAAGACGCAAAAGTGGCGTCTCGTCTTCAATTTTTTATCCCCGTTTAGACGAGCGTTCTCAACAGGAAATGTTTGTTTATACAAAGACGCAAAAGTGGGTGAATTCGATTGAATATGCATGCCAGGCCGCTAATATAATGTCAGAGCTACCTTTTTCAGGACACCGACAGGGGCTTTCATCACGGTTGTTTCGCCCTCGATGTAGGGTCGGAGCTCTTCGCTTAATACAACAAGAGCATAGACCGCGGAACGCATTTGAACTAGGGGAGGCCACAATCACAAGAGGGTGTCACCGAAATGTTTGGTCGGACATAATGCATAGCCTATAGGCTACATTATACACGGACAGGCACGTAATGCGTATCTCAGTCATGTCAACCAGCACAGAGCCACACAGCATAAAATGCACAAGAAGAGCACCTCGGTAGTCGGTGGTAACGCAACTTAAACTGCTAAAGTGCTAAAGCACTATGAGAAAAACAGAACACAGACAAGTGCACTTGGCGGTGCTCGGACAGAGGAAAGTATGGGAATATGCCTGCAGTTTTTATCAGAGCTGTGTGTGTGTGTGTGTTGCGCCTGCGTGCGCGTGTGTTTCCACAATATGCCAGATAACTGCGCAGAATAATGCCCAAAGAGCCAACGCTAACCCAGCATCAGTTATGACTTTAGTTCACAATAGGCCAGCACAGAAGTGCGCAGAACTGCCCAGAAGTGCCAACAAGAGCTTGTTTAGTCATTCTGAAGTTTTCCACCCAAGCACTGTCATCAACTAATCCATTCTCAAAATTGTCCCACCGCTGACTGGTTCTGCCCGGTCTTGTCCAAACTCGCCTCTGTCACCTGCGACGTATTGTTATTGTTTTTACCGGCTTGGTGCATCCAGTCAGCTGTATGCGACGTGAACATGTTTTGCGCTTCTTGCCGTTTAGACGGAGACGCGACCCGAGCCGTCTTCAGAACTCCACACTCGCCCACAAGCCTACGTCACCCATGCTCACACACAACAATTCCATCCAACAACTCCATAAATATTCAAAAACATGCAATACACAGCAACTTACAGTAGTTCCTTTAGTGGGATGTGCACGCTCAAGAGGGAGTGACTGAATGTTAATACCTCATAGAAAAAAAACCTAAAAACTTTTAAACAATGCAGATTCTCGTACATCCAAAGAATGTCAGATAAAGAGAAAAAAACATGAAAATATTGTCAACATGAAGCCTGTGTCACAGTTATTTATGTAGAAGTAAATGTAAAAGAGGGTTAAGTAAATGTAACTGATGACGAAATATAACTTATGAAATGTAATTGAGTATTATCAACATTTGTGCACAAAGATTAAAAAATAGCATTCGGACCAAGCAATACATCAGTTCCAAAACTACGGCAATACCTTGTAAAGTGTCAGTAGAGTACATGGAAGATGAAGTGCAGAAATAGACTGGTGGTTAGCAGTTATGGGCTCAGATTTGGATTAGCTCCATTTCTCATCAGCTCTCCCTTTTCCTAAAATGCCTCTCTAACTGCCTTTGACTCTCATCCAGTGTCTTCTCTAATATCTAATTTATCTAAATTAAGTCATATTCACATGAGTTGACCCAGCTCTGGATAACAGTGACTTTGACTGTAGCCTGTGTGAGCTGCCTGTGTGTCTGACTGATGCCCCAGAGGAGTGTGACTACTTCATAGTATAAGATGCAGTGGGAGTTGCTTTTAGCAGTCCTGGTCCCAGTGAAATTATGGTCATATTTTCAGGTTTCATTGCTTTTTTTAAAGAGGATGTATTGTGCAAAATTGATTTCTATTTCTTTCTTTCTTTCTTTATTAGTTTATTTGACAGGGACAATGTGCAAAAACATTAAAGATGCTTTACACCAGATTATAGCTGAAGCTAGTTTCCATCTGTAGTCCCTGAGCAGGTGAGAAATACAATACAAAACGTAAACAATATAATCAATACACACTCACACACTACAAATGACCAATTATTACACAATAAAATCTCACTCAGATTATAACATACCAGTTATCATTCTTAATGCTGACACTGCTGATTCTCTAATAATAATTTATTAACGTTAAATGAAAAGTTTTTCATGTCAGAGGAAAGTTTCAAACTTTGTGGCAATTTATTCCATTCTTTGATGGCTTTGAAAGAAAAAGCTGTCTGTGCAAAGGCCGAGCTCCGTTTAGGTAATCTGCAGTCATTGTGACTTGTGGACCTGGAGGTCCTGGCTGTTTGTTCAGAGCAGAGCTGTACACATTTTTTCAGTGGAGGAGGCGCTGTGTTATTTAAGATTTTAAAGACTAATCGCACATTTGAATAGGTGATTAAATTGTCAAAGTTTAGCATTTTATGTTGTGCAAATATTGGACAATGATGATATCGCAGTGGCTTTTTGTCCAGTATCTTAACAGCCTGATTATATAAGGACTTTAAGGGTTTTGTTGTTGTCACACATCTATCGTGTTGCAGCATTGTTCCCTCATCAAAACCATGCCTGAAGAGATTTTAGATATCATCCATGCATGTTTGAGTAATGTAACAATCTTTCCTGGGCCCTATTAGAACCCTCCTTATGATTAGCAGTACGATTCTGTCCAATGCTCAACCCACAAGACAACATACATACATACATACATACATACATACATACATATATACATACATACATACATACATACATACATACATACATACAGACACATACATACATACATACATACATGCATACATACATACATACATACATACATACATACAGACACATACATACATACATACATACATACATACATACATACATACATACATATATACATACATACATACATACATACATACATACATACAGACAGACATATATACATACATACATACATACATACATACATACATATATACATACATATATACATACATATATACATACATATATACATACATACATACATATATACATACATATATACATACATACATACATACATACATACATACATACATACATATATACATGCATGCATACATACATACATACATACATACATACAGACATATATACATACATATATACATACATACATACATACATACAGACATATATACATACATATATACATACATACATACATACATACATATATATACATACATACATACATACATACAGACAGACATATATACATACATACATACAGACAGACATACATACATACATACATATATACATACATATATACATACATACATACATATATACATACATACATACAGACAGACATATATACATACATATATACATACATACATACATACATACATATATACATGCATGCATACATACATACATACATACATACATACATACATACATATATACATACATATATACATACATACATACATACATATATACATACATACATACATACATACATACATACATACATACATACATACATACATACATACATACATACATACAAATACAAACATGATACAAAACAATACACTACAACTTCACAAACCTGATGCGATGTGTGGTAGTTTCATTAGCATAATAAACAGTGATTAAGTAACATGGGGATCTAAATATGTTATGTGTTAGCAGTTAATACCCCATAAAGGTGTAACCCCCCCCCTCTTTAACATTGTCCTGTAAAATGACAATCCAATTAGATGTCATGTTATGAGAAAGTTCTATTCTGATTGGTGCTTGTGTGAACCTGCATTCTAATAACAAAGTTAACAAATTGGACTTACTTAAAGTTTGGCATTTCATCCAGGAGCAGGAGTTAAAGGTTTAGTCAAGTTTGACAATTGCAGAGTTGAAATTGTCCATATGATTCTAGTTAGTGTGTATGGAGTTTAAATGCATAGAGTGTTCATTTTGATTGTGTTTTAAACATGTGTTAGTGAAACAAAACACAACTCCAGGTAGGTTTTTCATGAGGAAACAAAAATCAGAAATTATCGTAATCTAGGCCCTTTAATATTCTATTGTAACCACGATGACCTATTTTTTTGCCAAGTCTAAAAAGCAACCTTTTGACAAGACAAACCTTAATGACCTTTAATGGCCTTTTCCTTTAGAGACAATGGTTGATTTTCTTTTTTTTTATGGTATTAGTTAACAGCATTTAACAGATCACAAAAATACTGCCAATGTCGCTGAACCCTATCATTTACTGTAATTATATCTGCTGATTATAAAATAAACTCACAGCAGCTAGTTAGCTTTCATTGATTTGGAACCTGCCAAACAAGTAAGGAGCCCATAATTAATTTATTTTAATAATGCTTTCCAGAAAGAGGCTACAGCACATTATAGCAACAACTGGATAAAAATAAAATAACACCCAGTTGACATAAAGCTTTCGTGAACAAAAAGAATCCATAGTCACACAGAAAGACAAGGGCAGGGTATGCCATATGTTTGGGGCTGCAGTCTTGAAGAACACGGTTTTGTGCATTTGTTTACTAAATAGTCATAATGTAACACCGTAACACAGTATGTTACCTGTCCAATTGTTTTTCTGTCATTACATGTTGTGAATAATTGTCATTGATTGCATCTTTTCCACTCTGTATCTCTGAGTCTGCGGTGTGCACATGCGTGTGGCCCCTCCCCTAGCCGCTCTATCACTGTCCTGCCTGGTTAGCGGGGAAACAAAATGTCAAATTTACTCTATGTACATATGGTTTTTCGACAATAAAGCAAACTATGAACTATGAACTATGAACTATCTATGACACCCGTGGATCATTATTTTATAATTTGGGAGACTTTAAATTGCAATATTGATCTAAAATGACTTGTTCATCATCATCATAGTTGCTTTATTGTCAAAAACAATCATATGTACATGTACATAGAATGAATTTGAAATTTAGTTTCCCTACTAACCAGGCAGGACAGTGATAGAGTGGCTAGGGGAGGGGCTGCTGCACTTGCGCGCGCCGCCGACTGGGAGATGCAGAGCAGAAAAGATGCAATACAATCAATACAATTATACACAACATGTAATGACAGAAAACAATTGGACAGATAACATACGGTGTCTTTTTCTTTGGTGACAAGAGGGAAGGGTGTGGGGCAAGGGAAAAGATCAGAAATCAATGAAATTGATTGAAAACTGAAAAAGGAGCAGACATCCTAAAAATAGACAGGGCAGCATAAAATAAGAAACAAGAGTAATAAATAAATTAATAAAAGATTCTTTAATAAAAGAAACAAGAGTTTGTGGGCATGTACTAGAGAGGTTAGCAGGGGTAGATCAGAGCAATGACTCATTGAATGCAGGAGAAAAGATGACTCAAACGTGCACAAATAACTCCTAAATACAACTTCAGAGGGCCAGTGAGAAGAGGAAACAATTGTAATCTGGTTAAAGGTTGTGACTGTAGGAGTATGGAGTCAAAGAAGTTGAGTCTATAGGGCCCCTTGTGAAGTGCTCTAAAAGTAACAGTGAAAATAACACCTGTGGAGGGATGATGGAACCAGAGAGAAATGAAATCTTCTATCTGTTAAAAGCCTGGCAGCAGAGGCATATAATGGAAATTAGTGCAGCATCTCCATGGTAACTAGAACACACTACTGTATCAAGGACACCTCCAGCTCAGTCTTTCGTCACATTGATTTGTCGATATTTCTATACTACAGCATCAGAGCTTATAATACAGTTACAGTGTAGCAAGGGCAGTTTGAAGTAAGTGGTGTAAGCAAGTCTGGAGCTCCACAAACCTCTAGTGACCTAGATCTAGAGTCTCCTGTGAACATGCTGTGAACATTTGATCATTTAACAAACTTAGTAAGGGAGCTACTGATATGATTTTTGGTAGGTTCATATTCATAACAACATGGACCATCGTTTAACATTGAGCAGGTCAGAATTGTAGTGTAGCAATAGTTTTAACAATGCAAATTGCAGATGCCAAAAAGACACGATTGACTTTTTAAACTGATACTAGACTATACGCATTTCACTTAAACTCTAAAACATTTAACATCATTGTTAAATCATTTGCGATTTCACAAAACAACTGTTACTGAAGTTTATAATTTACTTCCCGGTTGGACAAGGGCAGCAGATGAGTTGTTACCATAACCATAAATGACCAGGGCAAAAGCCGCCACAAGTCGCTCAGAGCGAACAGGAGAAAATCGCGTTAGAAGCTTTTTTTATTTTTTTTTGTTTCAAAATTTGTGATTTAAATTTTTTTCCCAATTGTGTACCATAATCACCATACTGGCGCTACTGGCCACGTGACGATTAGCGCTCTTTTGTTTTCTTTTTCCGCCAATTAGCTGTGTGCTAGAAGTAAACCTTGTGGCTACTTAAGCTGCGTAGCTGCATGTAATGTTTGTCTACAGTAACATTTGAAGAGGATAGGGACAGTGAAATGGAGAAAATCTGTAACTTTGACTGTAAATGCATAAGGAAGGAAAACTCTCTCCTCGGGACATGTTCATGTAGCCAGAAACTTTCTCCGGCACTTATGTACAGAATGCGATTGGATTCTTTAGCTACCAAAAGACAGTGTCAGGATACAGAAATAATTGGACAACGAGGCAAACAGTAATTACATCTGAGGTAAGTGTCCCTGATGATGTTTGTAGTTCCTTTCTTTTCTCTTTCTTATGGGGTGAGTAAAGTGCCTCTAAACTTTGACACTACATACTTTAGGATATGTTTAAAACTAATTCAGCTTTCATGTGGTCATATTATTTCTGCATCAAAGGGAAATATTTAGCTGAAAGCAGGGGCTTGTTTAATTGTCAACATTAGCATCATAAGCAATATTACATCTTATTCCAATAGACTACCAAAAATACTTCATTTTCCTGCACTGTACTGCATAATGCAGTATTTTGGACATGAAAAAACTGCAGTTTTCCTGTAATACACTGCAGTTTTGTTTTTGTTTTGTTTTTTTCATAAGGGTGTGGAACAGAATATATCCAGAGTGACTCATTCTGTGTATTTCTTATTATGCCTTATGACTTAAAGGGATAATGCGTTTGTTTTTTGTTTTTTTATGTTAATCTGTATGGGTTTCTTTCTAAAAGTTACGTGTGTTGACACCGGCTTACCTCTGACAGTCTCAGTTGATCCCGGTTCGGCTTGCTTTCTGGAGCCCACGTAAGTAGGTCCAGAACATGAAATAAAGCTTGTTTTTCTTCTCAAAACAAAACATTTGTTAGAAAGGTGATATATTTGCGTCCGAAACAGTTGTCCACGAAACATCCAGCAGCGTATTTCGCATTCACGTATTGTCTCTCTCCACTCGTATCACTACGCCCATGTTAACTCTATCAGCCTGTTCACTTGTAAACTTCGGCGTAGACATCCGCTGAAGGTGAACAGGCTGATAGAGTTAACCTGGGCGTAGTGATACGAGTGGAGAGAGACAATACGCGAATGCGAAATACACTGCTGGATGTTTCGTGGACAACTGTTTCAGACGCAAATATATCACCTTTCTAACAAATGTTTTGTTTTGAGAAGAAAAACAAGCTTTATTTCATGTTCCAGGGAAGTTACCGGACCTACTTACGTGGGCTCCAGAAAGCGAGCCGAACCGGGATCAGCTGAGAATGTCAGAGGTAAACCGGTGTCAACACACAGAACTTTTAGAAGGAAACCCATACAGATTAACATTAAAAACAAAACAAAACGCACTATCCCTTTAACATATTATCCTGTGTATTATTGAATTACTGAATGATTATATGGGCTTTTTGTTATAAAAGCATTTCCATTTTAACAAAGTACCTTCTAATTCTGATCTGCCCTGAATGCTACCAACACATCATAGAAATAGTCAGTGATGGGGGGTGGTCTTATCTTAATGTCATGCAAATGACCATTCTGCCCCCCAGCCCCACAATGAGGTGACAATTGCCAAATCTTCAAGAGCACTTTTCTCAGCTTTGTGTTTTCAGATGTGCATGCTTTCAAATGGCCTCAAATTCTTCAAATGTTATCAGATTTCCATTTGTAAGCCATCGTTGGAAAGCTTAGAATCTACACCTTCAGAATCTGTGAATAACTCAAAATGCCTCCGGGACGACTTGTGACTGGTTTTGCCGCAGTCAGTTCCAAATGTTACCTAAAATAAACAAGTGCCAAAACTGGTTTTATATTAGAGATTATATGATTTTGTTAAATCAATGTGTTTAATCCTTGTGTGGAAATTTTCTCAGAATTTTGAATGCTTTTTCACAAATGCTGCCTTGACTGATGTAAAACTATGATACATACTGATATGTACTTTCCCACCAAAACAAGTCAGAATTAGAACAACATGAATATGCACTTTAAGATTAATACTGCAAATACTGTATATAGACCCAATTCCCAGAAAATAATAATAATAAACGTTCGTGTTTGTGAGACTGAACATTTGTTATGATTTTCATAAAACCACTCCATTTCAAACACATTTGTTTTCTTGTCCAGGGTCTGACCTCTTGCTTCTCAAATCCACCATTTCCCACAGTGCGCATCAGCATAAGCATCAGAGCTCAAACAGAGTCATGCATTTGAATAATGAACTAAACAAATGTGCTAGAGGTGCAGGCCTGTTTGATATGAGTGATTGGACAGGTCCACAGGCCTCCTACTGACCGCTGCTGTGGTCACAATCAGCATGTCCAGAGTGAGACCCCCCCTGTGTGTTACACAGACAATCTCCACAGGCTGGACGAGAGGAGAGAGGGAGAGGAGGAGAGAGTGGAGGAGAGGAACAGCAGAGAGAGAGGAACACTAGAGGTGAGAAAGTGCAGAGAGGAAGGAATAAGAGGAGAATGAGGGAAAGGAGGAGATGGAGGGAGAGGAGACACTGAGACAAGCAGATGAGAGAGACAGAGAAGAGGAGAGGGACAGCAGAGGGATGGAGAAGAGAGAGAGAAGAAAGGTAGAGAAGCAGAAAGAGTTTAGAGGAGAGGAAGGGGGAATAGAACTGAGGAGAGACAGTAGAGAGAGGAGAGGGAGAGCTGAGGAGATGCTAAGAGGGAGGGAGGAGAGAGAGAGCAGGAGATGGGTGGGGGAGGGGGAGAGAGAGAGCAGAGGAGAGAGAGCAGAAGAGATGGGCTGGGAAGTGAGAGAGTAGATGAGAGGGAGAAGAGAGAGAGAGCAGAGGAGATGGGCTGGGGTGAGGTATAGAGAGAGCAGAGGAGAGATAGGAGATGGGCTAGGAAGGGAGAGAGAAGAGGAGAGAGAGATGGCTAGCAGACAGGGCCACTAGCCTGCTGCTAGTGGCCCTGTCTGCTAATCAAACTTGGTAATTTGGCATCATGCATTTTTTTATACTCATCATACTTTTACAATCCATCCCGGTATTAGATGTAGAAATGAATAGACCAAAAATGAGTAATAATTCATCAATACAATTAAACTATGGTCATGTCTCAACTTCATCTACAAGTTACGATGAACTATATAACCAGTTAATCTGCTTGTGTCACCAACAAAACTTTTACAATTTACAAGTACAAGTTAATAAGATCATGTATCTTCAGAACCTACTGTTGTTAAATGACTATTTTATTTTCTCAGATTATTCATCTTCCCTTTTCAGAGAGGACAGTGGTAATGATAAATATTATCCAGCCAAAAAAAAAACTACTGTTGCCGTCGGGTAATGTCCAGCCCAATCCTGGTCCCACTAACCCTTTGCAATCCTTATCCACTCCTTCAGATTTCCAAAACAGACACGGTCTTGGTTTTTTACATTTAAATGTTAGAAGCCTTGTCCCTAAAATGGATATGATCAAGATTTGGGCAATTACAACCAACTCTGATATTATTATTCTCTCTGAAACCTGGCTCAAAAAATCAATACCGGACGATTTCATTTCCATTGATGGTTATAAACTTTATAGATGTGATCGGGTTGGCAAAGGAGGTGGGGTTGCCATATATGTGAAGTCTAAGTTTTTAAGCTCTGTAACCTTGTCAGTTACTAAACCTAAACAGTTTGAAATCCTGGCAATCAAAGTTAATATTTCAAAGGATTCTGATATTACAGTAGTTGGACGCTACAGACCGCCATCCGCTTCAAAGCATGCCTTCCAATCTATATCTGATATATTACATGAAATAAATGACTCTGAATTCATTCTTATGGGTGACATGAACTGGGACTGGCTTTCAGGAAACTCTGATTGTTTCAAAGATTTGTGTAATGACCTAAACTTGGTACAACTTATAAATGAACCAACAAGAATAAACCCCAAAGCGCAATCAACCTTGCTTGATATAATCATAACAAATGCAGTTCATAAATACACCTCAAGTGCTGTATTTTGTAATGACATCAGTGACCATTGTGTAGTTGCTTGTGTAAGAAATACAAAAATTTCCAAGGTAAAACCCCGTGTCATCTTAAAAAGACACTTTAAAAGCTTTGAACAACAGGCCTTTCTGCATGATCTGTATCATAGTGATCTTAGCAGGGTGTCTTTGATTCCAGATGCTGAAATGGCATGGGATTTTTTTCATTCAATTTTTACTTCCATTGTAAATAAACACGTACCAATCAAAAAGTTTAGGATTAGAGGTAAGGATAATCCCTGGTTTTCAGATAATCTTTCAGAACTAATTCATTTGAAAAATAAATTATGGGCACAAGCTAGATTCTCCAATTCTACTGCTGACTGGACTGCATTTAGAACTGCAAGACATAAGTGTACTTTAATGATTAGAAAATCTAAATCTGAGTTTTATCTAAAGTCACTTAAAGATAATTTAAACAACCCTGTAAAGTTTTGGAAATCAATTAAATCTTTGTCTGGTGCTCAAGAGACCTCAAATCTCCCAGAACAGATTCTTGTGGGTTCAGAAGAAATAAATGACAAAGAGACTATGGTCAATCAGTTTAATAAACACTTTATTCAGGCTGGACTTATATTTGACCAATCTGTAAATACATCTGTCTCTAGTCCTGCTATTTCAGAAGCTGAAAATGAAAATGCAAACTCTGAACCTTTTTATTTAAAACCTATTTCAGTGTCAGAAGTTCATAAAACTCTGAAAGACATTGATTACAAAAAGTCTGCAGGCCCAGATAATCTGGATCCTTTTTTATTGAAAGTGTCAGCTGATATTATTGCTGATCCTATTCCCCATATTTTTAATCTGAGTCTTCAAACTCTATTCCTAAAAGCTGGAAAGCAGCGTATGTCCTTCCCTTACATAAAGGTGGAGACCCCTCAGATTTGAATAATTATCGTCCAATATCTAAACTCTCAGTTTTGCCTAAGATCCTGGAATCTCTTGTAAATCTACAGTTGAAACAATTTCTGGCAGACAAAAACATCTTAAATAATTTTCAGTCAGGTTTTAGAAGCGGTCATAGCACCATCACTGCTGCTACATGTGTTTTAAATGATATTATCAGGGCCTTGGACAGAAAACAACAATGTGTTGCATTATTTGTTGATCTTTCCAAGGCGTTCGATTCAGTTGATCATGATCTGTTACTGACCAAATTACGTTCAATTGGTTTAAGTACAAAGGCTGTTACATGGTTCCAAAATTATCTTGTAGTTCGTACTCAATGTGTTTCTGTAGAAGGATATAAATCTGAGTTTCTTGAGATAACCAGAGGTGTCCCTCAAGGATCAATCTTGGGGCCCATTCTGTTTTCAATTTCTATAAATGATTTGGGTAAGGACATTCAAGCAAAATTACATTTATATGCAGATGATACAGTGGTTTACACCTATGCTCCCACCATTCCAGGAGCCATACAAGAACTCCAGGCTGCATTTCAGGCATTACAGAATGCATTGTTGAGCTTAAAATTGGTTTTAAATACACAGAAAACAAAGTTTATGGTCTTCTCAAAAACCCAACCACAGCTATCTGACAATTGCAGAATTTTATCCTTAGATGGAAAATCCATTGAGAGAGTGTCTTCTTACAAGTATTTGGGGATATGGATAGATGATAAGCTTGCCTTTAACGTACATATTACTAATCTAGTCAAAAAGCTTAAAATAAAGCTTGGCTTTTATTTCAGAAACAAATCATGTTTCTCATTTAGCGCTAAGAAAAAAACTTGCGGAAGCTACTTTTTTGGCTGTGATTGATTATGGTGACATATTATACATGCATGCTGCATCCTCCATCTTGCGTCGCATTGATTCAGTTTACCATGCATCATTACGATTTATTACAAATGCTAAGTCCCTCACTCATCATTGCATTCTCTATAATTTAGTTGGTTGGACAGCACTTACAGTTCGTAGACAACAGCACTGGTTTATCTTTATCTATAAAGCAATACTAGGTAAACTCCCACTGTACCTCGGTAACCTCCTCTCTGTGAGCTCTGGTACTTATCAGCTCCGCTCCTCAAGGTGGTTACTTTTTAATGTACCTCGAGTTTTAACTGAGTTAGGAAAAACTGCCTTCTCATATTCAGCACCCTGGGGATGGAATAAGCTACAGAAAGACCTTAAACTAGAAACTCTCATCTCCATAAATGAATTTAAAACTTCTATAAGAAAAATGGTAACGAACACATGCGCTTGTTTTTCTTGAGATGTTTTTAATATACTGTATTTATTTGTTTATGATGAGAATGTAAAGTATGGCATTGATGCTTGTTTTTTCTTGATGTTTTTAACATACTGTATTTAATTATTTATAATGAAATTGTAAAGTGTAGCGTTGATATGTATGTGGGTATGTGTAACTATTGTATGTATGTGGCTATTTATGTGGATTGGCTGCTAACTTGGCCAGGTCTCTCTTGAAAATGAGATTTTGAATCTTCATGGGACTTCCTGGTTAAATAAAGGTAATAAATAAATTAAAAAATGAGAAAGAGCAGAAGAGAGGGAGAGAGAGGAGATGGGCTGGAGAGAGGGAGGGGGAGGCAAGCCAGAGGGAATCCACTGGGTGCATGTGTGGACAAGCTGTGATAGCAGATAGCAGTCAGTTGATTATGGGTGTGTAAATTCCCAGCATGTATTTTTTAAACTACACCGGTCCTGTATAGTTTATCTGTGCTTAATTTAATGACTAAATATGTTTGCTATCATTGACAAAATACTCAAAGCTCATGACCATAGGTGAGGGTAGGAACATAGATTGACCAGTAAATCAAGAGTTTTGCCTTTCGGTTCAGCTCCCTCTTCACCACAATGGTCCACGACTGGATCTCTGCTGATGCTGCACCAATCTGCCTGTCAGTCTTACGCTCTATCCTCCCCGAGATACTTGAACTCCTCCACTTGAGGCAAGGACTCTCTACGCACCCAGAGAGGGCAAGCCACCTTTTGCCAGTCGAGAACCATGACCTCGGATTTCGAGGAGCTGATCCTCATCCCAGCTACTTCACACTTGGCTGCAAAGCGCCCCAGTGCACGTTGGAGGTCCCGGTTCGATGAAGCCATCAGGACAACATCATCTGCAAACAGCAGAGATGAGATCCTGTGATCCCCAAAACAGATCCCCTCCCCTGCACCTAGAAATTATGTCCATAAATACAATGAACAGAACTGGTAACAAAGGGCAGCCCTGGCGGAGTCCAACATTCACTGGAAACAGGTCTGACTTACTAACAGCAATGTGAACACAGCTCCTGCTCCAGTCATAGAGGGACCGGACAGCCCTTAGCAAAGAGCTGGACCCCTTCTCCCAGAGCAATCCCTTGTCTTCTCCAGATCCATGTGGACTGGTTGGGCTAACTTCAATGAACCCTCGAACACTCAATGGGGAGTCCTTCTGGATCCGAGCTTCGACCATTGGTCGGATTCACTTCTCCAGTACCCTTACTGGGGAGGCTGAGGAGTGTGAATACCCAGTAGTTGGAACACACCCTCCGGTCCCCCTTCTTAAACAGAGGGACCCTCACCCCGGTCTGCCAGTCCAGAGGTACTGTCCTCGACCGCCACGTGTTGTTGCAGAGACATGTCAGCCAAGACAGCCCCGCAACATCCAGAGACTTAAGATACTCAGGACAGACCTCATCCACCCCCGGAGCCTTGCCACCGAGGAGCTTGCCAACCACCTCAGTGACTTCAGCCAGGTTGATGAATGAGTCCGCCTCCAAGTCTCCAGCCTCTGCTTCGTCCTCAGAAGACGTGACGGTGGAATTGATGAGATCCTCAAAGTATTCCTTCCACAGTCTGACAACATCCCCAGTCAAGGTCAACAGCTCTCCATCTACACTGTAAACAGTGTTGATGAAGCACTTCTTCCCCCTCCTGAGGCGCCAGACGGTTTGCCAGAATTTCTTTGAGGCCGTCCGATAATCCTCCTCCATGGCCTCTCCAAACTCCTCCCAACCCAGATTTTTTTGCTTCTGCGACCACCTGAGCTGCAGCATGCTTGGCCCCTCTCTCTCTCTCGCTCTGCCCCTCTCTTCACCCGAGTGTCCAAGACATGCGGCTGGTTGTCAGATGACACGACAACGATCATTGACCTCCGACTTAGGGTGTCCAGGTGCCACGTGCACTGGTGGACACCCTTGTGCTCGAACATGGTGTTCGTTATGGACAAACTGTGGCTAGCACAGTAGGCCAATAACAGGATACTGCTCGGGTTCAGATCAGAGAGGCCGTCCCTCCCAATCACCCCTCTCCATGTGTCACTGCCGTTGCCCACTTGTGCGTTGAAATCCCCCAGTAGAACAACGGAGTCCCCGGTCAGTGCACTGTCCAATACCCCTCCCAGAGACTCCAACAAGGCTGGGTACTTTGTGCTGCTGTTTGACCCATAGGCCGACACAGTAGTGAGAGACCTGTCCCCAACCTGAAGGTGCAGGGACATGTGTCTCTCATTCTCCGGGGTGAACTCCAACACACAGCCCGCTGCCACTCACAGCAGGCAACACCAGAGAAATGGAGAAGCCGGCTGGTTAGCTCAACTGGTAAGTCACTGACTTTCCCCGGGGGGATGTGGGTTCAAATTATCCCCCGGGCAATGAGAAAGCCAGTGTGGGTCCTTGGGCAAGACCCTTCACGGTACTGCCCCCCGGGCGCCAAAAGGGCTGCTCACTGCTCCTGAAAAAGGATGGGTCAAATGCAGAAGTCAAATTTCTCCCGTGTGTCACTGTGTGTCATTGTGTGTGAGACCAAATAAAGACTTAATCTTAATCTTAATGGAGAGTCCAGCTCCCCTCAAGGAGTTCAGTTCCAGAGCCTAAACTGTGCGTGGAGGTGAGGCCGACTATATCTAGTTGGTAACGCTCAACCTCTTTGATGAGCTCTGGCTCCTTCCCCCCCAGCATGTCACCATACTGGGGATTGCCTGGTTTACACCAGACCATATCACAAGTGAGATATGGTCTGGAAGCCACCTTCGAAATATCTCGTACCGGAGGTGTGGTTTACAATCGCCAATGGCCGTTTATTGGGCGTTATGAATGTCTATCATTTGGCGTATACGTAGCCCATAGCCAATCATGTCAGTTGTCAGTTCAAACTACAAGCTTCTGTTGGTCACATAGTACGCGTCACCGTCTTTCCACCCCTCCCCGCTCTCTGATTGGCTCCCAGAATCAGGAGAGCTCGCTTGTCATAGTTGGGATTTCCCAGGTTATACTGGGGAGCCTGAAGAAGCAGCTTTGATGAGATGCGAAACGTAATTGACCAAAAAAACGTTTGTCCAGTTGACAAATTGAATTTCTCTTTTTGCCATAACCCTTTGCTATTAGTCTGCCAGGGGGGGCGCGTGTGACTCTAGGAAACATGCTTTTTTGCCGTACTGTACTAGAACTAAGTGTAATTGCACATCAACAACAGTAGTGGCGCTCTCGTTGTCGCTCTGGGGCAGGGGTCGGCAGCCTTAAATACGCGATATACAGAACAGACCATCAGAAGAACATCCTCTGTCACAGAAAAAGCACATATATTCCACTAAGCGGCTTATTTGCATAAACTAAGTTTTGTTTCTGTAAAGAAATGT